>VCHN02000014.1:47598690-47638762 GCA_007115665.2 Sequoiadendron giganteum | reverse complement strand
ATTTCCAATTTCTTTATCATATTCATCATCAGTAACTCCTTCTTCAGCATAATAACATTTATTTTGAAATCTAATCTTATCAAGTTTATACTTAGAAACTCTTTCAGGACATCTTGATGCAAAATGACTTATCTTACTGCAAGAGAAACATTTAATAGGCAGATTTCCTTTGTACTTACTTTGTCCTTTGGCTTCTCTTTTCACAATCAATGCTTCTAGATCTTCTAGCTCTGTTTTTTCATCTTCAATCAGTTTCATTTCTTCTTCATATTTGAATGTTTTCCTAGAACTCTCTCTCGGATCATATCTCTATTGGTTTTTTCCAGACACAGTAGCTTTAAATGTAGACTCTGTCTTAGAAGAAGATTCACCAGATTCACTTAACTCAAAAGCAGCAAGTTTTCCAATCAGCATGTCTCATGTCATATTTGTTACTGTCCTGAGCTCTTCTATAGCATGAGCTTTTGTTTTGTAAGAAGTAGGCATAGATCTAAGTATTTTATCCACAATCTCATCTTCTTCCAAGACTCCACTGACACATCTAATGTCCATCACTAGTTCATTTATCTTTTGTGAAAAAGAAAAAATGTTTTCATCTTCACTCATCTTCATGTTCTCCCACTTACCTTTCAGACTTTTTAGCTTAACAAATTTTACTAGTGCATCTCCTTCATACAATGTTTCTAGCTTTTTCCAAATCTCATGTGCAATTTTCAGACCTATTACATTTGTCATCTTTGAATCTTTCAAATCACTTAGCAATGCTTCTATGGCTCTAGTATTAGTTTATGCTTCTTTAATCTCATCAGCAGTAGAGGGACCATTCTGAGGAATAGTAAATGCATTCTTTGTAATCTTCCAAAAAGGCTCACCAATGCACTTCAAATGACACTCCATTCTGACTTTCAACATAGAGTAGTTTGTACCATCAAATCTAGGACTATCCTTCTTGTATGATGTCATCTCAGATCACCTCAATATGTTAAACTTCTTCAGAGGAACTAGCTATGATACCAATTGTTGGAAAAACAAGGATAGACAACTGAGAGGAGGGGTGAATCAGCTGTTATAGAAATTAAGCTTATTCAACCTTAAACAACTTTTAATCTCAGATCTGATAATTAACAGTGCAAACATAAATCAACATCACATTAGAAACACATAAACACCTAGATTTTTATACATGGAAATCATGTTAGGGGAAAAACCACAGTGGATGTTAGTCCACAAGATTATACCCTATTAGAAGTGTAATGAAATAAATGAATAGGGAATGCACATGCATTCAGGAACACTGCCTAGAGCTCACTGCTCAAAGGGAAGGCTCACTACCTTACATAAGACAATCAAATTAAATCCATTTGATGAATATGAACAGAGAAATTAGCTTCTTCATAAGCTTGATTACAGTTTCGGTTAGGCACAAATATACTTCGCTCAACCTTCTTCACACTCTGCTCTGCATTCGGATGATATGATTTTTATTCGCACATTTCACATATACACTTCATGCTCGCACACCACATACACACATACACACACTTACAATGAAGAGACAATCGCTCTTATATATCCGCTACATGGATTTACATCAACTACTATGTCGGCCACAAAATAAATGAATTACAAGTTGTCGGCCTCAATACATGAATAAGTCTTGATGTGCACCAACCTAAGTCAGCCACAACATAGTGAGTACCTAAATCAACATCCTCAAATATGCCAAACAATAAAATATTAATCCATGAGGATCTGCAACATGCTACCACCAACATGTCGTCCAAGAACATGAAAAAATTAAATACACAAGGAAAAATCTTCAATTACCAACACGCCGATCAATGCGGACGTACCATACTAATAGAGCACGATCTAGAAAAATCATTGAACATCTTAGAAACATACGCAATAATTCAATTCTCTAGAATTCCATTCTCTTCTCTCACAAACACTTGCTACCGTGACAAAATAACTATACGAGCACAACACTTTGTAACTTTCTTCAATCTTGATGCGTACCACTAAAAATTTTGAACAACATACTAGATAGGCTCAGAAAAAAACCCTTTAATGTGTGCCTTCTGATCATCAACGTACAGAGCTTGCTATCACTCTGACCTTCTCAGCTTCACTGCCTACCTGCAATATATTTATTACAATTTTCTCAATATCCTCAACATATACAACCTTCAGAATCATTAATGCTAATAGTGTTGACATCAATGACAACCACATATCAGCAACACAACCTCAGCATCCAACAAATATATGTGTATGCACATAGACCTTCGTCTACGTACATAAACATACTAGTGACATACCTTCTTTTGTTACTTATTTAATTTATTTTTAATGAATACTGAATTATGTTGAATGCAATCATGTCATATGTGTATGAACTAAATGGATAATGTATTGAACAGTTCCAATTGAATCATCTTTCTGATTTACTTAAGTTGAGGAAATTGAGTAGATTGAATTACTTTTCCATGGATATATGTGTAAGAATATTCTCTGTTTAGTAGAACAACAACATCTAAGCAGACTAGAGAACCTTAGAGTAGATGCTGCTAGAGGGTAGAAAGATGCTAAGGAATAATTTTTTTTGTTGAAAGATACCTTCTGAGACGGGTGTTGAAATGGAGTACAAAGAGTATAGGTTTTTGCTTTATCTAAAACCTATCTTTTATTGTTGCAACTAATTTTTTATGCTTGGCCAACAAATTATCCCATTATGTAAGTATGGACTTGTGATGACACTCTCTTCCATTCCTAGCATAGATCTTACATTTTTCTAAATCATAGATAGAGATGTATGTTGATGTTTGGGCACGCACTAGATTTTACCTTGTAGATTATTCTCTTGCTAAACTTTCCATGTAGAGTTGGGCATTCTTCAAGTAGGAAGAATTTCGAGGAAGCGTAAGCTTCATGGTTGAGTGGTAAAGTGCTTCAACCATATTCTTGTCCACCAGTGGAGGTGAGCATCAAGAGGAAACCTTGGATGTATTCATGATTATCATGGACTATGATGTAACCTTGATGTAAAATTGTATATTGTATTGACTTTGTCGCCCTATGAGCCAAGTCAACTTGGATATTGTACTTGACATTTGGAAATGAATACATATTATTATGACTCTTATTTTAATTAGACATGTGTTGCTATGATTGAAAATAGTTGCTTAAGTTATGTCTTTAAAATTAATATTCATGTCATTTTCAATAATATAATTAAGTAATAATTAGAATGGGCTATTACATTATGCCTTTATTAGCCCTTTAATTCATTTTCCAAGCTTAGTAAATTACATTTTTTGAAGGGGAAATCCAGCATCAATCAATGCCTAAACATAACACTTCACATTGAGCAATGTGTGTCCTAAGTTTATGGACCTAGGACCCATTCACCCATGGGCGAAGAGGTCCTCCCTAAATATTAAGACCTAAATTTAAATTATGTTTTTGGTGGTATTTTAATGTTTTTAAATCCATAATTCAATGTTGGCTTGTGATATTTTAATTTTGGGAAATTAAGGATACCTACCTATAAATACAAGATTTCTTCATTATGTTTGACCTAGAATTTTATGAGCATTATTGGAGCATTTCAAGAGTATTCAAAAGTAGATATATCAAATATTTATTGCAACATTCAAGATCCATCCATCATCTCAAAGTCTTCTTGCATCATGCATGTTTTTGGAGCTAACATTGTGATGTAGATTTCATGATCAATTCAAGCATTCAAAGTATCATTTCAAGCAAGATTCAAGTGTCAAGATCGACATCCCATTCAGCCATCTCATGCAAGTTGCAAACTTTATAAGATCTCCATTATCAAGGTTTCAATCAAGGGTTTGTTGAGTGGTAACATAACTTTGTTAATTCTTCATTCCTTCTTTCATGTTTCATTTCATTTAATGGTTTGATTACCAAAACGGGGTTTGACCAAGGAAAACCCCTATTTACCCAAAACAAACATTTTGTTCTCTTATATGTGATTGAAAATATAGGTTGAAGAAGGATTGAAGACCTTTTGAAGTGCAAGATTCAGAAATTTGTCAAAGTTATAAAGGTCGTCAAAATTATTGTCTTCTCACGAAAACTAAGATCTTGAAGCCATTTATGACATTTTGACTATCAAACCTGGGAAAATTGGAAGATTCAAATCTATATCAAAGGCTCCTAAAAGCTATAGAAAAACCCTTAACTTGGACACATTCGCCCATGGGAAAATGAGTCCTATATCTGCTTTAGAAAAACACTTTTGGTGATTAGTACACATGTTTCTCCCCTTCTCTGACCTGCAATTTGAATTTTGGTTTCTTCAGTATTGAGTTTATTTTTGTCGTTTTAAGTGTTAGATTGCATTTTGATGTTGATTTGCTAATTTTATTTTTTCTCCCCAAAGTGTTGTTTGACCTTGACCCCCGTCCTTCAGTCATAAGGAAATTTGAAGATTCCCACTTTAACTTGATTCACCTAAGGGTTGTTAATCAATTCATTGTGTGGATCTCATTTCCTAATAAAATAAAGGAAAATAGGTCTATTTTGGCTCACCCCACCTTTTCATCTAAACGAAAACCTATTTTTCTACATTTCATTTGGATGAACCTAATGCTTGAGCATCATATCTTATTGATTTGGAGTCCATTTTCAGCCCTAGATCTAGTTTTTGCATTCATTTGCATTACATTGCATTGATTTGCATCTCATTTAAGGCTCTCACCCTTGACAATTTCACACTATGTTTTGCTCCCCCTAAATTATTGAGCCTATTTGGACCCTATGAACTTTTATTGATGAACCACAATGCCTTTGCGGTTATCTTTCCTTCGCAGCTTCACCTTGTCTTTTATCGCTCATAGCTTTTCGATGTTTGCCACATGGCCTCCTAACGGAGCTTCTTGCCACTCTGTATCACTTTGCATCTGTCGAGTTTCGTGTGTTCGACGTATGGCTTTCTCTCACTGCTTTCTGAGTCACGCCCACTCAATAGTTCCTTTTGCTCGGTGTCTTCCACATGGCTTCCTCTTGGATTTTTTGCTAGGGCATCCCTCTTTCTTTTTTCCAGGCTCTGTGTGTTTGATGTGTGGCGTATTTCTGTACATCGGCTATTTGGGAGTTGTCGCCTATGCCATTTTTTCTCTTTTGTTTCCGTGTATTCTTCTTCGCTGCCACGTGTTCACTGTTGCTACTGCATGGCCTTATTTTATCTAAGGATGGGTTTGCTGCCATTTTATTGGGTGATCTTCCTATTCAATGCCGGCATGAAGAGATTTGGGCGTCAATTTTTTTTTGAGGCATCTTTCTCTCTGAGGTTTTTAGGTGGTGGGGTGGCTTATATAAGAAGCCTTTCTTCTCTTTCATTAGGTTGTTGTTGGATAGATTAGAAAAACTTCTCAAGCACTAGGAATTGGCCTTTTATAATATTTGCTATTGGGCTTGAAGTTTGCAGACTATGCCAATCAATTCGGCCTCTCTATTTTTCATGCATTCAATAGAATATTAAGAACTACATTCTTTCACTTTCCTATAGCATATGGATGTCTATTTTCAGCTTTTGTAATTTCATACAGCTTAATAAAATGTAGACCATGTTTTACTCTTTTGCGTTGGCCTATGTTGTGTTGGGTTATGCTATGCAATGAAATGACGTTCTTATGTTTGAAGTGTTTACTGAGATAATCTATTTGATAGACAGCAGTTACTGTTTGAGCCTTTGTTTTCAACACTCTGCTCAGTTATTACTCTCATAATTTTGGCGCATCACCTTAGTTTAGTTTTTACTATTACATGTTATCTTTATAACCCTTTACCTCCCCCCATTAAAAACGAAGAGCTGACTTTGATAAAATTATAGAGGTTACTTAGCTAAGCACACAAGTCCCCCAGTAGCTAAGTTTCCCATAAGGCTACTACCCCAAAAAATTCTTACGTCAACAGTTATTTTTCTGGCACGCCCGATGGGACGCAAACTAGCATGTTCTCTTGATATAAGAGTGTATGAGCCATCGTCCCATAACTAGGTCACAAACTACAAGATTCCTTGGCCTACTCATGCCACTATTAGTTTATGTCCACCTAAGAGGTCGGCAAGGTAGTCCTTCACCTCCCTCTTCTCCTCCATCCCCTACACAAATGGCCACTAGAAATTATGTAGTTTGGGATGCTAGTAGTCCTTTAGTAGCATTTGTGCCTCCTATAGTATGGGCTTTGCTTCCCACTTATGCTTTAAAATCTATCCCTAAGTTTTTCGGGGATGAATCGAAGACACCGATAGAGAACTTGCAAGATGTGGCAGACATGTGTCTGGTGCATGGTGTTTCTAATGAAAATGTAGCTCTAAGATTGCTCGTCGCCTCTTTCCAAGGCAAGGCTTTGAACTGGTATCGCACTCTTCCGGCTAATTTAATTGCTACTTGGGATGGCTTTGAAGATCCGTTCTACGAGCATTTTTCAAATGTTGGCGACAGGTCTTCACTATATCATCAGTTGGCCAGCATAAAGCAAGTTCCTCATGAAGCTCTGCCTGATTTCAACGTGCGGTTTCATTCGACTTGGCAAAGAGTTCCTGTTGGTAGTCGGCCTCCTCCAGATTTGGCATTCAAGTTCTATTTGAAGTCCATTACTGTTGATATTTCCATGATGCTACAGGATCTTGGTGGAAATACTCTACTTGATGCTTATGATCTTGCTATCACTACGGAGAATAACCTTATTGTTGTTGGAAAGTTGGCACCAAGACCCATTATGCCATTGTTCCTGGAATTCAACACCGTAGAAGTTGAAGCAGCTTCAACCAGCGCTCTTGCAACTCCTCCCCATTCTATGTATGTATACCCAGGAACGACTTCGAGTGTTTCTCCAGTGCCTAACCCCCTGATGGCTGAAATAAATGAGATGAAGGAGCAGATGCAGACTATGACAAATGAATTGACAACTATGAAGCAGTAGTAGTATACGTACCAAAATTTGGCTTACCAAAATTATCAAGGTGAAAAATCTCCTTACTAGTCAAATCAGTGGCAAGATAGATCGTACGACGATACTCAAGCTCGGCCGAATAACCAAGTTGTTCCAGTGACCCTTTCGATGCAGACCATCCATCCTAGTTCAAGTAAGGAGCTAGTAGCAAGACAAAATAACCTTGCCGAAGACACTAATTCATGGTGTTTCCCTTGCAATGATGCACACATGCCCTGGAACTGTTTGTGAGGGAATTTGCAACAGAAGATTGCAGAGCAATGTAGCCAAGGCAACGTACTTGATCCCAAAAACCAGATATATGCATCTCATCAGATGGATAATGCAATCCTCATTTCTCAAATACAAGGGATGTCCATAGAGAAGGAGTTAGATATAGCTTCGGACCAAGCGCTCTTTTCATGGATGGAAGGAGAGTAATCAGCCTTTCTAAATGACATTCCTATAGCTCAAGTGCCTCGGGTGCAATCAGACTACAACAAGCGTTCAAAGCGGATACTCGCCAGAGAATTCACATCACCACCAACTGAAGGTCCATCCAAGTCAATGCCTAGTCCATCGGCAAATCTTTCCTCAATTCCACAATAGTCCAAGGTGGCTGCTCCCAATTCTCTGAATCCACCTCCTCAGAAAGAAAAATCTCCTATAATCATCCTGGTTGTTGTCAAAAATCCGGATGCACCAGCTGCGAAGACAAAGGAGCAAGCAACCGTGACTCATCAGTCATGAACACAATTCAATGTGGTGGAACAACTAAACAAATTCTCTACCAATATTTCTTTGTGGGATATCCTAGCTATTCCAGAGGAAAAGGTGTTATTACAAAAAGCATTGTCGGGAGAAGAAGATGTGAATATGCCTAGGCAGCCTAGTGAAGAAAAGACATCCAAGTTAGACCTGGATAAAGTGCTAATGAATCAACTAGAAGAAATGCTCAAAGTCGGAAAAGAGAGTAAGCCTAAACCTAAGCCTTTCTTTCTAACACTTATCATTGGTAACAAGTTGTTAGATAATTGTACCATTGACTCTGGTGCTAGCACTACCGTCATTCTTAAGCAAGTGGTCGATGCTTTGGGGCTAAAATATGAGCCTCTTAACAGGGGATTTATGCAACTCGAGGGAAATAAGATTGATACCGTCAGGGTAATCAAAGGATTGCCTATGACATTTTTTGTCTGCCCCAGTATTACTATGAACCACGACACTCTACTCATTGATGTCCCTCCTCTATTCGGGATATGTTTATCCCGAGAGTTCACTGCAAATGTTGGAGGCTATCTAGCACTAGACGGGTCACACCTGATCTTGAGAACTAAGCATGGACCTAAGACGAAACTATTGTCAGAAACTTTGCATTCTAAACATGTCATTGATGAGGCCCTGATTAATTTCGAAGTGGCGCATACTTCAATTTCCTGGGAAGAGATGTTCAATGTGGAATTTCTTGAGGAAGAAGAAGCAAGTAGCTCCTGGACGGAGAGTGAACAAGCTCTGTTGAATGAGTTTATAGATACAGACCCTTTTGGAAATTATCATGCAATTCGGCTCGGAACCTATGCCATACATGAGGAAGGATAGATTATGCCCAAAGTTACTAAAGATTCTGGAGGTGAAACATCCTCAGAGTTATGGAATTTGCACTTTGATGGAGCAAGACGCAGAGTAGGATTTAGAGTAGGAATATGTTTGGAATCTCCATCCGAAGATAATACCTTGAGGTCTTATTGCTTCTAGTTCACATGCTCAAATAATGAAGCAAAATATGAAGGTTGTATCCATGGTTTGAGCCTTGCAAAACAAATGGGCTCAAAGCAAATAAGGGTGTTCGGAGATTCAGAATTGGTGGTCAACCAAATCTGAGGGCTATCTGCTACGAAGAATGTCCATATGCGATCATACCGGCATAGGGTTTGGGATCTTATTGAAGGATTTGATGCATTCAACATTTAGGCTATACCAAGGGAGAAGAACTTCGAAGCTGACCGAATGGCAACTGTCGGGGCTCAGTTTGAGCCATCTTCTGAGTTGTTAAAAAATAAACATGCAGAGAGATTAATTGTATGACCTGATGTTCTGAATAATGATCAAGACTAGCAAGTGTTCGATAGTGATCATATTGCGTCATTTCTCCAGTCATCTGGGGAATTTTTTGATCAATTGCAACCAAAGATCACCGAAGCCTATGAAGATCAAATAATCTAGTTGAAATCTAACAAGCTTCCCAGGGGCCTAGTTACTCTAGAGAGTCTTTTTTATTCTAATGATGCAAGAAAAGATAAAAGGAAGCTTGTAGCTAACAAAGGTGACTACACCAATTTGCATATCAAAGAAGACAAAAAGCTCAAAGTCGGTAAAGGAGTATCCGAGAAGAATAAAGACAGGCTAAAGCACTTTTGTGAGGAATACTCGAGCGTAGTAGCCTAGTCATATGACAATCTTAAGGGATATGATCCCAGGATTATTCAACATAAAATTGAGCTATTGGAAGGAGCAAAGCCGATTCATTAGAGACAGAGGCCAGTGAATCCAAAGATTGAGACACTCATGTCACAGGAGTTGAATAAATTGATTGTGTCCCAAATAGTGTTCCCAATCAAACATAGCACTTGGGTGTCTAACCTGGTGCCAGTCCAGAAGAAGAATAGTGATATACGGTTGTGTGTGGACTTTCGAGACTTGAATAGGGCATCCCTAAAGGATCATTACCCCTACCTTCTATGGAGGTAATTCTACAAACCGTTGTTGGTTCTGAATTTTTTTCAATGTTGGATGGTTTTTCGGGCTACAATCAAATTCGTGTAAAGGAGGAAGACTAGCACAAAACAGTGTTCACCACTAAGTGGGGAACATATGCATATGCTAAGATGCCCTTCGGACTTTCAAATTCTGGAGCCACCTTTCAAAGAGCTATGGATATTGCCTTTAAAGATCTAATACATAAGATTATCCTTATCTATCTGGATGACCTGACAGTGTTTTCCAAATCTGTTGATGATCATTTTGATCACCTTGAGTTTTTCTTCCAAAAATACCAAGAATTCAGGATTTCTCTAAACAAGAATAAATGTGTGTTTGGAGTCCCTCAGGGGAAGCTATTGGGATATGTTGTCTCGAAGGAAGGCATTGCTATTGATCTGGAAATATTTGATGCAATCAGGGAGCTTCCTCTACCCGTAAACAAGAAAGGAGTGCAATCTTTTTTTGGTAAGGTCAATTTCATTAGTCAATTCATTGCAGACTTTGCAGGGATCGTTCAGTCGATTATCCTGATGCTGAAAAAGGACCAGACTTTCAAGTGGATGGCGAAAGCCAGAAAATATTTTGAGCTAATAAAAGAGGTTATTTCTTCAGCTCTTCTATTGATTAATCCAAACCTATCTAAGGATTTTATTATGTATGTTTTTTGTGGTGGCAATAGTATTGCCACAGTGTTAATGCAAAAAGATGATAAAGATAAAAGGGAATCATCTATTGTTTTTTACTCACACACCCTAAAGGAGTATGAGGTAAAGTATAATTTTGTAGAAAAGCAAGCCTTTGCTATTGTAAAAGGGTTGAAGATGTTCTGACACCTGATATCATGCAATAAGGTGATTGTTTGTGTACCGCATCCTAATGTGCGGGAATACATTATGGAAGGGGAAATCATAGAGAAAAGAGCTAACTGGATTACTAAGATTCTGGAGTATGATATTGAGATTAGGCCTGTCAAGACTATTAAAGGAAAAGGACTGTGTGAGTACCTAGCCAAAAATAATGAACCAGTAGCAGAGTTCAAAGTCTCAAAACCTGTGCTACTGAATGAGGAAAGCTTTGAGCATGATTGGCTAGAGGCTAGGATAAATTTCATGCAAAAAGGAAGGTATCCAACCAATCTTCCTTCATTTAAGAGATGTTTCTATCGATTACAAAATAGTAGTTATGTTCTCTTAGGAGTGTTTTTTAAAAGAAATTTTAATGGTGACCTGTTAAGATATGTGAATGAGGAACAAGCCAAAAGGATACTAGATCAATATCATAGTGGCCCTTCCAAAGGGCACTTTTTCGCAAGAACTGCTGCAATTAAAATCATATGTGCTGGTTATTTCTAGCCAACACTATTCAATGACTCATTTTCATTAGTAAAGTCTTGCAGTGAGTGTTAATTTTATGTTGGAAAAAGAAAGAATGTTGCTATGCCACTAAGACCCATAGTAATGGAGGAGCCTTTTGCTCAATGTGGTCTTGACTTTATTGGTATGATTAACCCTTTTTCATCAGCTAGACACAGGTGGATTTTGATAGCGACTGATTACTTCACCAGATGGGTAGAGAATGTGCCATTACAAAATGCAACGAAAGTAGAAATTGTTAACTTCCTGGAAGAATTGGTAGCCAGATTTGGCCCGCGGAAAATGATTATTTCCGAAAATGCTAAAGCTTTTCTCGGCTCTAAGATGAGACAATTTGCATTAAAATATGGGGTTTTCTTGAAAACCTCTTCTAATTATTACCCTCAGGGGAATGACCTCATGGAATCCACGAACAAAAACCTCATCAGGTTGATCAAAAGGATAGGCTCAGAACACTAGAGGGAGTGGTATAAAAACCTCTGAACAACGCTATTGGCAGACCCTATCATGCCCAAGAATATATTAAAGACATCCCCTTACGAGATGGTGTACGGAAAGGAGGCATTGTTCCCTATTCTTATGGAAATCCCTGCTCTCCAATTGCTCAAATATCTTGAAATTGAACAGAATGGAGCTATGGAGGTACAATTTTTTGAGTTACTGGAGGTACAAGAGAAAAGAGAGCATGCTCTCGAGGCCATGAACAACCACCAGCAGGTGGTGAAGAAGTGGTTTGACAAAAAGACATCTGACCAGGAGCTACAATGTGGAGACTTGGTGCTCAAGTTCAACGAACGCGGAGCAAAGCCCGACCAACACAGCAAGTTCGACAGTCTCTGGGAAGGGTCTTTCAAAATCACCCAGTGCAAATAGTATAACTCTTTTGAGTTAGAAACTATGGAAGGTGATGCTTTGGGTATTCCAGTTAATGGAATACACCTTAAAAAGTTCAATTAGTTCAACTTATGCAAATAAGTTTGTAAATTTGTAAATATGTAAATATCTTTCTTGCTTTAAGTTTTGGGTTTTCTCGGTGCTTTTTGAATAACAACAACAGTATTGAAAAATTGAGATAGAATGAAAAATGAGCCTAGATATGAAAAACTTGCGTATTATATTATTTTTGGAGAATTTACATTATATACGGCGAAGGTCGATGGCCATGTATCAAAATATACATATATATCCGCTATGGGGGGCAGAGGTTGGCAAAAAAGAAGCAAAAAACAAAATTGGACCATCTTTCTATATTTCTCAGATAGAGGAAGGACCAGCAGCAATAGGTGGTGCAAGGTGGGGAAACACCATCCTCTCGAAGTCCTCGCACCACTGCATGTTTTAGAAGGGTTCAATATTATGCATCTGCATCAGGAAGTAGCAGCCAGTGTGAACCTTGGACCAATGTTCTTCACGGGTCTCCAGCTCAAAGCCGAATAGAAAGGGCCTGGTTGGCATGGGTCCTCCATACAATAGTAGCCAACACAAGTTACGGACAGAAGGGACCCCACAATCAAATTCGGTGGCCCGCACTAAATGCTCCAATCCTCCAAGGTAGCGCTGAGGGAAGACTCGCTTGGTCAGCCTTAGAATTTTATGTTTGGAAACGTTGATGTCTAGGAGCGAAGTGACAAAGTGAGAGAAAATGTTGGTATTTACCCTATATTGGTCCTCATACTCAATGCAGTCTCTGCCTATGACCCATTTGATCGCCTTTACATATAATAGGTTTTTCACACCTGTTATGTGCTTCAAGCACCTGCACCTAACCTTTCCTAGAAATGTGGCCTGGGTCTTTTTACAAACTAATCTAATTGGCATCTCCATAGTTGCTTGTTGCTCTAGCTAAATGATAAAATTGCTAAGATAAACTAGGGCCTAATCAGTGAGAATGCTGAAATTAATTATGATTAGCAAGGTTGCCAAGGGTCCTATTTATAGATAGTTGGGGTTTGCTTGATGAGGCAAGCTATGATTACGTCATAAAAAAATGGTGCTAGAGAGCCTTGTTATTCAGTTTTGCGGCCTGTGAAGTGATGTGAGTAATCAGGTACAGTTGCAACTTGCTCCATTCGAGTTGCTGAATTGAATGAGAATAAACCAATTGTCAGCATGATATACTACCGTCCTGATTAAATCAAGTCAAATATTTTGATGAGGTCATTGGTTGATGCGCCTAAGTATGATCATGAAATCAATAAATGCAAAAAGAGCTTGCGAAAGATATGGCAAGGCTATCTCAGCGCATTGTCCAAGAAAATCAGGTGCCACCTTATGTGAAGTCATGCCTCTCAAATGTGAAGAGTATTTTGGAAAGTTGGTGATCTCTTCGCATGCACAAAAAAGGTTGGTGGTGAATGCAGTAACTAATGTGAAAATTTGGCATGTACACTTGCTAAGCCATTTTTCACGAAAATCAAAAAATAGCTTAGGCACGCGGAAGACATTTATTGTGAAAATTTATCAATAAGTGTAACCATCTAAGTCATTTGCAAAGAAGAGAAAGCATTTTCAGAAGCTAAAATTTTCAGAGTTTGTCAAGCCTCTTGTGAATACAAATAAATGGCTGAAGTTGCAGGCAGTTCAACACAGGTCGTTGTCATGGAAAGTATTGATGAGCGAATATTGACGGCACCCTGTGTGAACATACATGACCAAGAGTTTTATGCTACCCCGAGTATTCCAACAAAGCCATCCTGGTCCTTTACTAGTCAAGCAGACCAGAAAATAATTGCCATGATTTCTCCTAGAAATCAAGCCCTAGTATCAAAGGATTGGGACAATATTTTGGATCTTGAGTTATCTCAGAACCCCAAGAGCCTGAGGGAGGTTGCATGTAAGAAAAGGAAGAAGATGTCAAACCCTTTCCACAGACGTTTATGAAACTATGGGCTTCCCCAATAAATGGTTCCTCTGGTGCATTATTGTCCATAAATTATGGCGGCATGCGCAGCAAGTTTCGACCCTTAGATCGGAGTCATAAGTGGCCCTAGTTTGAGAGTAGTTATCAATTCCCAGGCCCTACAGAATATGTTATCCATTTTGTTCCTCTCACTCGATAATGTTGAGAATTTTGACATTCTCAAAATGCAGCACTACTGGAGAGCCCTTTGAATGGCGCAGCAGTTTTATCACACTGAGACTGCTTAGCTGACAGATGTTTCGGCACCTCCCAGATTCCCAATAGCTCTGGGCACTTTAAAGTCAGGTTTCGCTTTCGTCTGCTCTATGTTGGCATTGGTGTGTGGGTTGGATAAAGACAAAGGGGTCTTCAAATTCCAAATGAGTCTCATCTTTATGCTGAAGAAGAACAACACACCTTCGCTTATGGACATCGCAAAGGTTATAATTGATGGGATGAGCCAGTAGCTAAGGGAATTTGAGCTAGGTTCTAGGTTCAGGTATTCTTCTTTCCTGGTATACATGATTTTGCACTAGAATCTTGATTATTTCAAGTAGTTCATGGCCCTGGCCGTATTTGACGAAAGTGACGCGAGAAAGCTAGTTTCGACATGGAATCCCGTCCTGTCGAAAACCTTCGATTATTTTGCATTTTTGGACTCATTCCTAGCTCTAAATTTGTGGGCTTTGGATGGATCTGGAAGCAGAATGTCTATGCAATTATTGTTGAGGTAGAAATCATGGATGAGAGGTCTCTTGCCACATTGTGATTGGTTCTTTGGTATGGATTTCACTATGCTTTGTATGAAAGGTTTTGTCTGGGAGCCCTTCCAGCTCCCACGTTTTGTTTCTGATAGAGTGCTAGCCCTGGAGCCATTTAGGCAGCTATGTAATATTGAGAATGACTCAGGGATAACTTTAGTGGTGAATCTTCACCAATTGGCAAATTCCAGGAATCGGGAAAATCAAATTTGGTGACTTCTAGGTATCCTGCAAGGTGTTCAAATCGCCCGGATTTCATGAACTATTGGTCCAATGCATGTCCATTTGCCAGCAATTTTTTTTAAGAGGCATGTTTAGGCAATAAATTTTCAATAACAGACTACGCGTTTCCAATGGACCGATTAATATTTTCGCCTGGAATCTCGGGGAGCATGTCATAAAACACCAACATATTCGCCAATACTATTAAAACAACATTATATGAGGACCCATTTCGCCAATTAAAATTTAGAAATAGTTGCTTGTGAAGACCCATTCGCCAATTAAAATTTATAAACAGTTGCTTATGAGGACCTATTTCGCTTTGAAAATTACAAGGTATCATTGTATAAGCATGCAGGATTTTCCAAATTTTTAACATACCATTTAAAAATCCCATAGAATTCACCAAATATGGATTGATATAAATACAATTGAAACTGTTATTTGTTCTTACACATTTTGTTCGGTTCTGAGGTTCTACTTCTCAATTCAGAAGTAAGCGAAACCCGAAAACGTAGAGTCTAGACTCAAAGGTGAGTGATCATTTCTTCATATTGTTATTAGTTATTAGTTATAAAAATAAGATTTCTTTATCTGTTTTCCATTCTTGCTTCAGTCTTAAACATGATTTTGAGTAGGGAATGGGATCTATATTCTCTATTGGTCTATCCTTCTTAAACAAGAAGACATTTTTTTCCAGCTTTTATTCAAAGTGAGATATCAATATGTCGAGTAGCAACTGCAAGGGTAAGATTCCTGAGGGTAATGAAGAGATTGGGAGGCCATCAACATGCCCAAAATGTGGAGGTACCATACAGTCTTACTTTGGAATTGGAAAAGCTTCTAATCCATCAGATCAAGGTGGAGCTACACCATCGACTCTTCCACCAAATATTATTGAAGATGGCAATGACAATACCTCACCATCACATGAAGGTCAAGGTGAGATTGTCATTGTGTTAAATCAAAATGTATCAAATGAGGATGGCAATACCATAGAATATGTTCCAAGGGATACCCTGGATAGCCAGAATGAGATAATTGACTTGGATGAGGATGATGTTGGTAGCAAGAAAAGAAAAGGCAAAGCAAAATTGGGGCGCAAGTGGGAAATGACAAGGAATTTTCAAATTGGTTGGTTGTCAAAGTACCCATTCCTTGAAGCAGTGGGGGTATCAAATGTAAATGATATTGAAAGGGTAACAAAGGTCAAATGTAAGATTTGTAGTTGGAAATTTGGAAGAGACAAGACAATGCAGCTAAAGCTTGACACTATAGAAAAGCATACTGGCAAAGTTTACGAAAAACAAATCATAGACGGAAAGGAACAATTAGTCATATGATGGAAATCAAAGGAAGAATGTCTTGATGTTAAGTATGCCACAGATTATGGAGAGCATAACCATAGAATGTCGAATATTAAAAAATGTGAAGGTCCACTTGAGGCTCATTTTTGAAAAGCCATGGTAGCAACAAATCTGTCAAAAACTATTCAGATGAGTGTTGTTTTTCATATTTTGTCCAGGGGGCGTCCTATGATAGACTAGCCAGAATATTTTGATTTATTATCTTATTTGAGTGTTCTCCACTTTCCCTTCTCACATTGGTCAATAAATGCTGGATGGGAATGGGCGAACTGTCTTGCTGCAGTGGAAAAGCAAGATTTAAAGGAGAAATTAAAAGAGTCAAATTTCATTGCATTATCTTTTGATGAAGTTACTGTGGTAGACAATACTTCTTGGGTTTGTATGCATTTGTATACTGTAGAACATGTTCACCAAGCTCATCTTCTTTGTGTTCGTAAAATGAAGGACAGTGCAACATCACAAAATCTATTTGAACTAGTCAAGAAATCTTTGAATGAAATTGCAGGTATGGATGAGTTGACAATTGCCAAAAAGTTGGTGTGTGTAGGAGCTAATGGAGCTGCAGTGATGCAAGGTCAAAGGAGCGGTCTTTGCACAAAGTTACAAACTACTTGTGCACCATACATGCTTGGCATTCACTGCATGGCCCACAGAATGAATTTAGCATTCAAAATTGTAAGCAAGTTTCCTACAGTATCAAAAGTTGAAAATCTAGTTCGCGAGATCCACGCATACTTCTGTCGAAGTCCCAAACGTTTCCTTGAATTTCAACATTTTGCTGAGGGAATAACACCTGGAAACAAGCTTCTCAAGGATGTCGATACCAGATGGATCTCCCTGCATGGACCAGCGCAACGAGTTCTTTCAGAATATCAATCCTTGATTGGAGTGATGTACGAGCATCGCAGCATAGTAGACAAAGCTCCTGACCTCTTACATAGGTTAAGTGATATAGAGACACTCTTGACTTTAGCTAGTCTTCTCCCCATGCTGGATGAGATGAAAAATCTTGTGAAGAAAGCCCAAGATAGAACTATGTATATTTATGAATATGCCAATCTACGTAAACTTACATGCTTGGCCCTCGATCATCTATATCTAGATCTAACACAAGAAGGCGCAAATTATTTGATGTGGCGGAAAATTACTGATTTGAATAATCTTGATAATTATTTATAGTTTAATGCAAGCGGGCACTTATGTATTTGTGTACGTGGATATGAGATACCAATGTACCATTGTAAGATAGGCCAAGTGCTCTAGAAAAGAAGTACCTATTAACGAGGAATATTTTAACGGCATTGTTAAATCTGTTAGTGATAATTTGAAGGAAATTGCAAAATCTCTTTCCTCAGAGATTCGTGAAAGATTCCCTCGACATGAAATACTTGAAGCCATGGGTATTGTGTATCCTCAATTTTGGGTAAACCGAGATAACCCAAAATATTTTCATGATCAAGTAAAAATATTGATCGAACAGTTTTCAGAAAAGGTAACATACAATGAACAAATAATAGAAGGAATTTTAGATGAAAATAAGCTTAGAAAGCAATGTCGTAGTTTTGCAACAGCTATGAGGGAGCAGTATAAATCCATGGGCAAGGAGAAGGCCTTTGAACCGGATCAATAAAAAAGGTTTGGACAAGCTTAGGTCAGAGTGAAATATTGCGTGGTTCAATGTCAGAATATTTCAAACTTGTTGATTTATGTCAAACAATGATATTGGGGTCGGTGGAGGATGAGAGAGTTTTCAGTACATTGGGGTTTTTGAAATCAAAGTTAAGAAACAAACTGGACAAGAATTTGGAAAATTGCTTGAGGATGAAAGGAACTGCGTATAATGTCAAAAATTTCCCTTTTGAAAGGGCACTCGCAATCTGGAGGTCCACATGTGAAAGAAGAGGGACCAGGTTGTGCAACACAGGCTCTCCAATTCCAACAGCTATCGGTACTGGTGGTAGTGGCAGTGGCAGTGGGACTGGGCCTGGGACAGATGACAATGATATTGAAATTGACACAAATCAAACAATGAATGTTGAATTTGAGACACAGGCCGAAGAAAGTGTAGAGCAGTCTCAGAATCAAGATGACTCTTTTACTTTATTTGAAGATGAGCATCAGTTTAAGGACCCTAATTCCATTTGGGAAATGGAAGATAATTAGCAGGTTTTAGGTATTTTTACTGCACTTCATGAATCAGTTTTCATTGTTCCAAAGTCCAAACTGTAGTTGATGTCTGATGATATTTTATATTGTATTCAATGAACATTGAAATTGTGAATCATTGCACTTCATGATATCTTATTTTATATTGCACTCAAGCACTGCATGTCAGCATGAATCATATTCCAAACTGTAGTTGATGATTTTTTATATTGTATTCAAATAAATTGTGAATCATTGCACTTCAAGTTTAGAATATTTTATTTTATATTGCACTCCAAGTCTCCATGATATTTTATATTATATTGCACTTCATGAATCATAATACATATGCCAAATTCAAACTGTAGTTGATGATATTTTATAAATTATATAAAATTCAATACCATCGGCCTAACAATGCTTCATCGGCGGAACCCCCATCACAGTCCCACCGATGGCCCGATGAAAATAGCTCACAACCTAGTATCGGTGTAACAATACTCTATAGGGCTGACTCCTAAGGTGCTCTCCCGATATACCGATAGAGTCAAGTTGTCAACAAAAGTAACCATGAATTATAATTTATGACCATGGGCATGAATTATCTTATTTTATCAATAATCACAAAAATATACCACACTTTGATTTTATGAACAATGCAAATTGTAGAAATTTGTGTGACAAGATCCATATTATAGCCTACATTCACATTGCATCCATAAATATTAAACAAATTTGAAATTTCGTAGTGACGTAGTCCTTCCCCCATTCCTAACAAAATTCAATACCATTGGCCTAACAATGCTTCATCGGTGGAACTCCCATCAAAATCTCGTTCATGGCCTGATAAAAATAGCTCACAACCTAGTATCGGTGTAAAAATACTCTATCAGGATGACTCCTAAGGTGCTCTCCCGATATATTGATAGAGTCAAGTTTTCAACAAAAGTAACCATGAATTATAACCATGGCCCATGGGCATGAATTATCGAATGCATAAAGTATATCGGGGGAAAAATGGTGCATCGGGGAAACATTATTTGGCATCCCACCGATAGAACGAAGGATAGGTGTCCATCGGTGGAGAGGGTGGCTATCGGTGAAAGACTGATGTGACATCTCAGGGCATTGTGCAGCCGTGCTGTGGTGCATTTATGAACCAGAATTGAAGTGAATTCTATCACAAGTTGATCGCATAGTTGTTACAAAATCCTGGAAGATTTCACTTAGGGCAAAAGCAAAAAGGAAAAAACTTGGAGTTCTGACACAGCAAAGACCGGTGGACTGTGGAGGCGACTCGGTGAGACTCGCGTAATTACTTCACTTTCAGACCCAGTTGAGAAGCTATTTTACTCAAAAGCTTAAGATTTAAATAATGGAAGAGAGTACAGACAAACCCAAAGCTAAAAAATAGAAAACTAAAAAGCCTAAGAGACTCCTAAATGAAGACCTGATAGATCAATGTCCTAGGTCGGGACCGAGACCCAAGAGGAGTGCTCAAATGAATCCTTCCATGGATCGATTATGGGACAAACAAAAGGGCTTAGGGGATATTTTTACACCGCAACGAGGGTACAACCTCTTCATGTACCATTACAGAAAACAATTTAGGTTTCAACCAGTCTGCAATCCATGGAGGTTGAACCTGGGAAGACTTGTGGTGCCCAATGTGTTTGTGAACGCAGAGCTAATTAAAGCTCTTGCTATCATATATGACCCCAAGAAAAGAACTATTCAGTCACATGGCGGGGGTGACATGCTTGTTATTTCTAGGGATCTCATTTCTAATGTATTTCAGTTAGAGTGTTCACTGAATTTATTATTCACTATCAAAGATCTCTTGATAGAGTATCACCACATGGATACTAGCTATAAGAGATGTAAATTACCTTTGCATAGGCCCAAGGATGAAGGAGGCCAACTCAGGAGGTTCTCTAGCAGTGAAAACCCTCCTTTCCATGAAGATTTGTTCGAAGAGTATTTTCGATACACCTATTATTCAACTAGTCAGGTTTTGGGAGTAGAGGTTCCGCCTCTCATGTTGATTGCCCCAATGGTCTTAGCTACAGACATACAGAGCAAGGATGCCAGACCATTTGATTATGCTAGCTACTTGGCCAACGCCCTTCATCGAGGGCTCAAAAAGATTAAAAATAATAGTGATAATATTAATTTTGAACACTATTCTTTGCTTATGCATTTGCTATTGTACGAGGGACAAGTCAGAGGGGTCTGAAGTGAAGAATCAAGGATAAAAGATACAGATGAAAATGGAGATTTTAAACCTATACAAATGTGGATTTCATTGTGGGACAACCAATTTGGTAGGTCTCATTACCTTTATTTTGAAGATTTTTTTGTAAAACCATTGATGAAGTTGCTAGGGTATCCGTGCAACTATAACCTATCCCCAGAAGTACAAAGATTTCTAAGACCAAAGGAAAATGACTGGAGAAATAAAGTGAATCATAACTGGGCAGACTGGTATGCTTTCCCTGATTGTATAGTGATAAGGGTTTATGGGTTCAAAGGGGCTCCACACTTGATGCCACGAGTAGTTCCTGACCGAATTGCTTTTTTAGAAATTGTGAGGCAATTGGCAAAATCTGATTCCAAACACCTCAAAGGACATAGCAAACAATCAATTATGCCCAGCACCTTATGATTTGAAGACTTTATAGTGGTTTCCAATGATGGATATGGAGGAATTGATGGTAAATTAGCACAGTACAACCTACCTCTAGGTGATATAAGGAAACAATTTTATGCGGAAGAGTTTATTCACAAGGTGAGATTATCGCAGGGGCTATCAGGGTATGAACATTTGTTCTCAATAGAAGATGTCATAAGAAACCATGATGAGGCTTCCACCAAGGAAAGAATGGCTTCCTATAACAAGATTATGCTTGCAGAGGAATGGAAGAGGAAAAATGTCCCATCTTATTCAAAATCATTTGGTGAGATACAGGATCCTTTAACAAGAATTGAGTAACTCATCACTCATGTCAATGAACTGGTAAAGGATGTTCCCCTAGTTGTTTTTGATGCACCTTATGCAACCTATTCAGGAGTACAAGCTAAAGACATAGAGCCCTTGGATTACATACCTTCACAGCCAAATCCTGATGTATGTTTTTCTGTAGATACTGATATAAGTGAAGAAGAGCAGGGTGATGAAGAGGGTGAGCAAGTCAAACAAATCAGTACTCCTGTGATTGCATAGTATGATCCCCCTCAAGAGCATAATATTGTAAGATTTGAGGCATCAAATGAACTATCTGATGATGTGAGGGTCATGGCTAGACAATAGTTTATTTTTTATTGTGATTTTGTTAAATCTTTTGAATTTAAATCATTTGTTTATGAATATAAAGGTAGAAAAATGAGACAACAGATACAGGATATCACACCTGAACATGAGACAACCGCTTTAGAGGAATTGAAAAGGGAGGTAGAAAAGGAAATGGAGTCCATCACTCCTAAGAGAGGTAGGGAATTGCTTCAAGAAGCTGGAGTATTGCTCCTGCCAGGGTGGGATATTAGCTCTTCAATTGTATTTGATAGCTTAAGAAAAAGAGGGGATATAACAATGAACTTAACAAAAGAAGCAAGTGACAAAATGTATTTAGGATCTGGGTACAACCCAGATGAAGCCACCTTGCTTATTTGGTCATTGTATCCCCATGATAAAAGACCTGCTATAATTAGTAATCCAAACCAAGTGTTTGGTCATCTCTTGGTTCAACGAGTAGTAGATACCAACCCTATGGAGACAACAGAATTGAACATAAATGTGGCAAAATTTAACAAAGCACAGATCGATAAACTGATTAAGGAAAATGACAAATTGAAGAAGGAGCTAGCAAATCAGAGAGAAAAAACATCTTTCTCCTCCACATCAGAGTTGTACTCCCCATGGCTTGAAAAAGATAAGAGAGTGCTTGATGCATTGGCTAATGCAGCCTACTAGAAGAATTACCATCTGAAATCCCAGGGGAAATGCAAAGAATTGGAGAAAGAAGTGAAAACCATCAAATATAACACTATATCTAAAATGATAAAAGAAAGGTTCAATAAAATTATGAAATGTTCTATTGAATATTGGGAAGTATTCAAATAGACACGCATTGCATTGGTGGAGAATGAATGATTGCAGCCTAGACTAATGGAGAAAAAAAAGGAGCTCCTAGATAAAAATGTCATGAAAGGACAAATATTGCTAACATATAACAAGTTGGTAGAATCACATAATGGATATCATAACAGGCTTAGGGAAGATTTTGATTGCTTTAATTCAATCCCACTTCCAACATTTCATTTTGGCATTGGAAATCCGCGAGAATATGATGATTGGAAGGAAGAGCTTGTTAGGCTTCTGACTGTTGTGTTGCAAGAAATAAATGACGAGGTTATGGGGTCAGTGGTTTGTAAGGGGTTTGTAGCTTGTTGCCTCTCATATATAAGAGAGATCAAGACCCCAATAGGAGATCAATGGATCATCACATCATTTTTAATTAGACTTTAGAGATGGTTTATAGTAAGAAGATAGATCATCTCATATCATAAACTATATTTATAATGCATATCATTTGAACTTTGAAGATCAATACAATGGAAAAGGTTACACATATTTACTGATTTGCTTTCGAGTGTTCAACTGTTGTCGATTCATATGCTTATATGTTATTAACTTATTTGGCTATCTCCAAAGTGGTTGTTTATGTTATTCAAATTGAGTGTGTGGAAGTACAATTAATTTGTCAGTACATTGAATTTGAATTCTTCAAGAATAGGGGTTGTGACCATGGGGTTTTAGATTTATTTATGGACATGATCATTGATCAAGTAGTAATGTGGGCCACAAAATGGATCTTGTCACACAAATCTCTACAATTTGTGCTAATCATAAAATCAAATGTAGTGTATTTTTGCAATATGTGGGATGTGGGTGAGGTGTAAGTTGGTGGATACTGATCAGGATTTTTAGTCAAAATATAACAAAAGCTAACAGTTCAACATCCATAACTTAGAAGCTATACCAAGAAGTAAATGTAATGAGCTAACAGTTCAACATCCATAACTTAGAAATGGAAGCTCTACCAAGAAGTAAATATAATGAGCTAACAATTCATCACTAGTTCAAATGATAAAATAAATAATACAGAATCCAGATAATTGAACATCATCACATTACTGAAGTCTGAATTTGAGCTTTTTAATTGAATTTCACATGGAGTACATATTGGCATTGGCAATGCAAAATCTTGCCAATGCCCAAAGACAAGTTTGCACAGAGCTGAGTTGGAACTTCGAAACTCACATTATAAAAGATTGAAAATAATAAATCAAGTCACTATATCAACTTTTCTAGAAACTTCCACTCTTCAGGTGGTGGAATTGCCATTTTTTCTAACTGATGTTGTTTGACTTGAAGTTTTGTTAACATTTCATGATTGTAATTGGAAATGGAACTTGTCTTGACTTCTTCAGTCAATTTTGCATTCAAGGGTATCAGTGTTTTGATGGAATCCAAATAGTTCACATCTTGGTTCTGAGGAAACTGGTCCAAATCAATCTTCCTTGCACCTTCCATCTTCTTTCTGAAACCATCTTTTCCAATGAATCGCTCATTTGTGTCAAAAGCCTCTAGAAAACCAAGTTCTGTGAAGTTCCTTACCTTTTCATCCACCACCTTCATCTTGTCTGCAGCCAAATGCAAATATTCCTTTGTTCCAAACACTCTCGAACACTTTTCAATGATAGATGACAACTTCATTGAGGTTTCAATCCGATTAGTAATCCCTTTTGATTTCAGATCATTGTCAGTGGCTTTGAAGACTATTTGTAGAACTTCATTTGCAGATTTCTGTAATTCCAGCACCTTTTTGTTGTCCACTAAATATTTGTTGAGCTTCTTATAATGTTGTCTGATAGCATCAATCAATTGAAACATGTCACACAAATGATCAAACCTCTGCATTATTTCATCCTAGATCTTTTGTTTCATATGCCTCACTGTATCTCTACAAAATGCAGATAACTTATTTTGAGAAGACTTAATTTCTTCTTTTGCTTCTGTTAGCTCTTTCTCCAATCTTTCATTTGTTTTTCTCTGTTTCTCTAATTTTTGTTCCCACTATACATTTACATTTGCAATGCTTACTCTTAATTTTTCTGAAGTGGATTTTTCCTCATCATATTTCTTGTTGCTCTCATCTACCCTTCACTTCGGGTCATTCACTTCTCTCTCATTTGATTTATCCTCT
This sequence comes from Sequoiadendron giganteum, assembly GCA_007115665.2. Taxonomy (NCBI): domain Eukaryota; kingdom Viridiplantae; phylum Streptophyta; class Pinopsida; order Cupressales; family Cupressaceae; genus Sequoiadendron; species Sequoiadendron giganteum. Next base: position 47,614,000 of record VCHN02000014.1, on the reverse strand, counting down.
TTGCTTGTTGATGTAGAGGCAGATTTTTTTTATTTTTTTTCTAATTCATTGCTCTTGTTATCTATTGCTTTCCTCTTTGCTTTCTCACTTGCTAGGTCTTCCTGTAACTTTTTTGTTTGGGTCTGCAACCTTTTCTTCTCTCTATCTTGCTTTATCAATGATGTGTACACCAATTCATTGTTCTTCTTTGATATATTAATTTTGTCAGTATTTTTCAAGCTAGAAAAATCCAATTGAAAATTGGTTACCTGGTATTCAGATCGATCCATCTGATTTGTTGGTTTATTTTGAACTGTGGGAACAACAATTGTGTACTCCATGATTTCTTTATGTGTGTCAAATTTGGGTAATACCATGGTTGTTGCAGTCTCTGAAGTTACAACAGACACACTCTCCATCAGTTGCTTCTTTTCTTTTTTATTCAAGTTTGATTTCTTTTTAAACTCTTCAATGAAATCATAACTTGGGGAGGTAGGAACAATGGAATTTTTGAATGGAGAAGGAATAGGAGTGCTTGTAGTTGCTAATGATGTCGCACCCACACTAATTGGATTTGTGGGAGTGTCTGGAAATAACTCCTTTGTGGTACTGGTGGATCCACTGATAGTGTGACTTGGACCTGTCAAAATCCTTTGCCTCTTTTGATTGAAGGCAATCACCTGGTGTTTTTGTGGTATCTTTTTTTGTTTTCCTCTTAGTATTGTGTGTAATTTGTCATTGTAGCACATGTTGACCACTACTAGTACTACTACCCATACCATCGCCACCAATGGCACTCCCAATTGCACTAAGTTGTCCACCAAGGGCATGTCCTAATTGTGATTGTATCTGACCATGAGGATGAGGACTAGAAGCTCTAACAAATTGAGTTTGACTTGTATCCCCTTGGTCTACATCTTCACCTCCAAGCCCAAGACCAGATTTATCAACTATTTTTCTATGCTCAACACTTTGTATTGTCCAAGGGCCTTGTCTTGTGGACCCCAAAGGACCACCTTCATAACCATTTTTTTCAAGTATGGTTGCTCCTGAAGTATATGTTGTAGCATATTCTTGTTTTGCGGCCTCACTTAAACCAGGTTTGTAATTGGCATGGCTTTGTTCTTCTTCTTCCCTATCAATATCATCATCAAATTCATCACGTTCATTAGGGTGCTCTATATTCCACAAATTGCTAAACTCTTTATCTTCTTCGTTAGCATCATACTCTGCAAGAGCTCTTGGATCACCTAGGTCTTTCCTCATAGACCAAAAGGCAGTAATTTTTGATCGTGACCAATTTTTATCTATAACTTCCTTCTCTAGAGAACCTGTAATTTTTACTCTACTAGATGGTTTATCACTTTTTTCATAAAAATTGTTGTATGTCCTGATTGTCTTTCGGTGGAATGCCATAATTTTTGCTGACAATTGTTCAAAAGAAATACCATTCTCAACAGCACTTTTCTCCATTGCTATTTTTACCTCATCCCAAGAATCCTTGTTTCTCAAGTTTTCAAGCAAGGGTTTACTTTGATGTTGAATTCTATTTGCAGCATTCCTATTGGCCACAATCATTTAATGATGTCACATGGATCATACTACCAGTGACAGATAGCATCAAATGCAAAAAAAATCAAAATATTATGTGCCACACTAAATTCTTTTCTCTCAAATGTGAACCCTCCACATGAAAAAGGTAAAGAAGGAAATAAAGTTTTCTTTTGTTGACTGAGAAAGTGTAGTTCATCAGCACTCTACACCTGCCTTACATATTCCAATGCAAAAATCCTTTCTATGACATGTATTGGAAGTTTGTATGGTTGTACTCTCGATCCATAAAATCTTAGCACAGTATATTCTTTCATTAAGTCCCAATCAGCCAATTGTATTTCTTTTCCTAGTTGCATGCAGTTTCTACATGACATAGGCAATCTAGGCATTGGAGTATTTATAATTACTTGATGCAATGGAGCCAAAAAGTAGTCTACAAAATGATTGTTGTTCCTTTGAGAATCATGCATCCTTATCTCAATGGTCCATTCATATACTAGAGCCAATTTGTTTTCCTCTGCATTACTATAGGACTGAATCTGAAGCTTGTTGGTCTGAAACATTCCTCTAAATTTGAATAGAAAAAGATAGCACAAGTAGGTTGTGAACCTAAATGTCTTCGTGGAACCTGCTTTAATCATTAAAAATTGTTTATGCATGGATTATTCAATGTGCTGAGTATAATTATATTTGACATGTTCACTAGCATAATGGATATTATATATCATTTCAAGTAGGCTTGCACCCACTTCCAAATTGCTATCCAGACCGAGGCAAAATGCTAACATGGAAATAGTATCCCGAACCCACGGTTTAAAAAAATCCAAATTATAAGGAGACTTATGATCGCCTTTCAATTTGTTTCTATCCATAACTATTGTATTTAAGAATTCATTTTTCAGCCTTTCTTCCACTGCTTCATAATCACTAGCAAGCTTTTCTAGGTCAATGTGGTGGTTTCCAAATTCTTTGGTTGTAAACCCCAACACTTTTCCAAGTTCTGCATTAATGGATAACAATTATTCTTGGTTATCTTTATTAACAATTGCTCTTTTCTTATCATCATAATTTTCGGCACAGACCATGATAAATTTTGGCAAGGGAAAACTTCATGTAACATCATGCTCCCTAATCCAGTTACCCACGGTGCACTGATACTATCAACTTGATTTTGCTTTGCAGCCTTACTCTGAGATGTAAATCTAAGTTCTGAGGTATGTCTACCATAGATTTCAGGATCATAAATATCATGGTACCCATCGGTGAAACCTGGGGTTTTAAGCAATTCTGCAAAATGTATTTTTTTATCGAACATTGCTCTACATCTATGGTACTAGTGGTAGACATGCTTATACAAATCTAAAGTTGTGAAATTTGAATTCCCTAATAAGTAATACCTATTAGTCCTCCTTAATTTTAACGAATTCTTGAGTCTCTAAACCCAAACTTCAAACTTTGACAAAATAAGAGTTTAAGAAATGTCAAACGATGAAACGTAGCCACAGGAATTCTTCCACTTACCCATATTCTGAGTCCCGACTCTTGAAAAATGGAATGGCATTGTTGGAAATGAAACTATGGAATCCAAAACAGGGTGGTGCATTGCAATGAGCAATCTGAAGAGTGAAGACTTTAAAAATCACTATACAATTTCAAAGTGCAAAGTGTTTTAAATGCTTTTTTTCTCATAATTGGAACGTTAAACTGAATGACATGTCTTAGGAGTTAGGTCTACAAGACTACAAGTAGCAAATTCTTAACCATTGATATTTCTAAATCTAACGGTTATAGGGTGATTTCGGAGGTTTAAGTTGGGAAGCCCATCGCCCTGTGCATTTCATTACGAAATGCAACTACAACCATACATCAAATGTTCATCCAATGGTTGAGACTTGAGTAATTTATGAATTATGATATTAACTTTAAAAATAAACATTAATCACTTGACAGTTTGAGTTGACACTTAGCAATTAGCAGTACAAAGTGCTTTAAATGCTTTGTTTCTCAAAATTGGAACATTAAAGACAAAAGTGAATGACACGTCTTAGGTCTAGTAGTTGCAAATTCTTAATCTTAACCATTGATCTTTCTATATCTAACGGTTATAGGGTGATTCCGAAGGTTTTAGTTGGGAAGCCCATCGCTCTGTGCATTTCATTACGAAATGCAACTACAACCATACATTGAATGTTCATCCAATGGTTGAAACTTGAGTAATTTATGAATTATGATATTAACTTTAAAAATAAACATTAATCACTTGACAGTTTGAGTTGACACTTAGCAGTACAAAGTGCTTTAAATGCTTTGTTTCTCAAAATTGGAACATTAAAGACTAAAGTGAATGACAAGTCTTAGGTCTACAAGTTGCAAATTCTTAATCTTAACCATTGATCTTTCTAAATCTAACGGTTATAGGGTGATTCCGGAGGTTTAAGTTGGGAAGCCCATCGCTCTGTACATTTCATTATGAAATGCAACTACAATCATACATCAAATGTTCATCCAATGGTTGAAACTTGAGTAATTTATGAATTATGATATTAACTTTAAAAATAAACATTAATCACTTGACAGTTAGCAGTAAAAAGTGCTTTAAATGCTTTGTTTCTCAAAATTGGAGCATTAAAGTGAATGACAAGTCTTAGGTCTACAAGTTGCAAATTCTTAATCTTAACCGTTGATCTTTCTAAATCTAACGGTTATAAGGTGATTCTGGAGGTTCAAGTTGGGAAGCCTATCGCTCTATGCATTTCATTACAGAATGCAACTACAACCAACATCAAATGTTCATGCAATGATTGAAACTTGAGTAATTTATGATATTAACTTTAAAAAATAAACATGACATATGTGTTTTAAAGTCAATACCATAGGCATCGGCCTAACAATGCTTTATCGGTGGAACCCCCATCACAGCCCCGTCGATGGCCCGAAGGAAGACTCATAACTCATAAGGTGCACTCCCGATATATCGATAGAGTCAAAAAAAATAAGCACATCGTTGTAAGACATAAACATCAGTGGAATGAATGATTGCATTCCCCCGATGGCCCGATATAACCATGAATTATCAAGTGCATATTGCATAAAGTATATTACTTAAATTCTCAAAAGAAAAAAACTGATTTGAATATATTAAATTATTAATAGACATTGAAGTTCTGAACTTAGAAAACAACTCTTTACTCTTAAGCGTAAATGAATAACGAAGATTCAAGGAATCAAGAATAACATAACACAACACAACCATTTTTTTTATTGCAATTGAATTTCAATGTCACATTATTACATATCCTTTTACAGACAAGTAGCACTGTAGCTCCTGTTTTGTATAAATAGCATATGTCAGTGTGTCACTTTAGTACTTTACATAGACAAAATTTAATAATTTATTCCAAGTTGTTGCTTGTTACAATGGATTACAAATTGATTCCAATTTCCAAGCTTTGCTGCTGAAAACTTACTACACATGTATCTCTAAAAATAAATGCATGATTCCAAGCTTCTGCTAGTGACAACGTAATACAAATGTGGCTTTGAAAATAAATTCATGATTCCAAGCTTCTGCTAGTGGATTTACCAACCATGTTGGGCAAAGGGGGTTCCAATCAGTCCTGGGGAAATGGGAGCTGTGAAGATACAAAATTTTATTATCCCCTTTGAGAACCAGAGCCATGCTGGGGAAATGGGAGCTATTAGAATACAGGAGGAAAAGCAAATCTGCTCCCATCTTTTACCTGCAGCCTCCATGCATTGGGATAACACTTATCTCCATCAAAGCTCCTCATCCTGGTTCAAAACCCGTCTGAAAATTCAGGTTAACCAAATCAACTTCTTTCCAATTCCACCCATTCTAAACTTGAAGGAAATTCGTCTTTTACTAATTAGTTTGTAACTACATAACTGTAGGTAGGAGAATTTACAGTATCCCCAATACTGCATCATCTTCTTTGTGAATCCTTATTAACCCTATAAAATAAAAACCCTTATGGCACTATCTACTAATCACTGAATCACTATCCCTATTTATGGGCCACCAGTGCCGCTACCAGCCTATATAATTAAAATGTTTAATTTGATTGAACTGTACATCAAGCTGACAAGCTGTCAAAATCACTCAAAGTTCAAACGATATGAAATCATTACAAATCTTGTTTCATTAAAGCTATGAGTTGTCCAAGAAATTGCTTCGGATGTTCATATCACATATGGCATTAATTGCCACCACTGCCCGCACTAGTAGTACGACAACCACACTTTCTTCAAAAAGAATGAGAATCTCAATTAAATGAAATGTACAATGTCGAGGCATTAAAAAGACAAAATGAGTGATGAGTGATGAGCCTTGATCTCGACACATGTCCGCATCTAATGGTTATAGTGTTATTCTGAAGGTTTCAAATCGCAAGTCTAGTGCTTCAGAGATTTACTTCTGGAATGCAACTACAATCATCCATTGAACATTCAACGAATGACCCCTATGATTTTTCATTGGCATATCTGTTTATTTCACCACTAGCTTTTTTTACTATTTTGAGATTCTTTTTAATTCGCCAATGAAAATATATTTTTTGCTTTGAAAAAAAGGTTTTAATCGCTAATGGAAAAAAAATTCTGGTTTGAAAAATGGTTTTATTCGCCAATAAAAATAATTTATTCTATTAAAAAAATATGCAATTCACCAAGATTTTCCACGAACTTCCAGGTATTATAAAAGATTCCCCAATTGGGATTTTTTTTTTCCCGTAAAACAAAAAAAATCGCCAATAGAATCAATATTTTTCATCGGGAAGTATACCGGATTCGCCAGGATTTTACACCTGCGCCGAGGGGGGGGTTTCTTAAAGTTTTCCCTGTTGTTAATTAGTTAATTTAATTTAATGATGGTTATTATTATTGTGAAAACTAATTTAATTAAGCATTAAATTTAATTAGTAAAGTGATTTGTGAAATTACCAAGAATTTAATTAAATATTAAATTAGTTACAAATTTAAATGTTTGTAGATTTAAATAAATATTATTTTAATTGTTGATATTAAATATTTTAATTATAATATTGCTTTATTTAATTATGGATTTATTCAAAAATAATAAATAAATATTTTGTTAATTACTATAAATAAAAAGGGTATATATATAGATATATATATATTTAATTTAAATAAAATGACATTCGATAAAATATTAGAAAAAAAAGGGGTGAAAGTTATTACGGGATGGAAATAATTAATAAATTAAAGATTAGTGGAGTTTGGAGGAGGATTTTTCTAGATGTAAAGATTACCCTTTAGGTGGTAAAACAGGTGAAAAGTGAATTGATGGGTGGAGGAAAAGAATTTAGGAATTTGCCACCTATTTTGTTTGTTATCGAAAATTTTTAGAAAACTCATCTTTAATTCTTTTTGGCGAATTTGGTGAAAGGATGATTGGGGAATTGTAAAGGTTAAGAAGAATTTTACAGCTGAGAGGAATTTGGAGGAATCCGTTTTACAAATGAGAGATTGACTCAACTCTGTCACCACCTTCAAACTTCATTTTCCAGGTATTAGAAAATATTAGATTTATTTCTGAGTGCATTTAAATTAGTTTCAAATTAAGGTTATTTAAAGTTAAATTTATTTACAAATCCTTATTGTTAGATTGTGAATTGCGTAAAATTGTTTATGTTAGATTTAAATAATATTTTATGTTAGATTTAAATAAGATTTATTTAAGGTGGAGTCAACAAATGAAAAAGTTAGGTTTTAATTAAATTTATTCAGTTTAAAAGTAAACAAATATACATATTACATTTTAATTAAATTTATTATTTTGAAGTAACAAAGGTATAGATTATGTTTTAATTTTAATTATTTTGAAATAAACAAATGCATATGCTAGGAATCACAAATTAAGAGAAATTTGATGGGTTACATACTATAGATTGTCATACATCATAAGAATACCACATAACATAATAAGATGAACATCCAAGATACAATCTCATAAACATTAACTTAATCCAATAGTTACATCCCTCATTCCCAGAATGAGACAATAGTACAAAAGTATAACAATTACATAATCTCACCTCATAAACATAAGAGGGATAAAATAACTTATACAAATAGAAATATTACAATGCAAGAAAATACAATAGAACCGCGAGCTGTCCATCTGGATGTCTCACCTCCATGAACTGAAGATCAAGGGGGACCCAACGATTTTTGGTGCATGTTCCACCCAACCATGTGGTACCCGAAGGCCCACCCCCCATGCTAGGAGATAGTAACCACACAACATGGTCAAGATACTACTACCTCTAACCAAAGGCAGACTCATAATGACATAACCAAACAAAAGAACTAAACAAGTACAGCTCAGGTACAACACTAATATCACTGACATAGGTCACATTGCTTCCAGACATAGAATAGACCAATTATGTTCAGAGAACCATACATGTATACAAATACTAATCACCAAGGGAATCTCAAGAGCATACAACCTAAGAATCATAACCACTCCATCTCAAGGAGGAAACAAATATAAGAACTCACTCCAAACATTTTGGAGGAAACAAAACACAAAGTCCACTCCTTTTCAGGAGGTACAAAACATCCCCATTCATGAAAACTAGGTAATAACTGAAAGACACCATACACTACACAAGGGAAGAACAACTGGTTGACATAAAGCTTTGACAACCTTCCTTCACTAAGTTCTTCAGGAAGACTTATAATTTAGGACTAACACTAAATCTCAAAACCCACAATGCAACTTGATGACATAGCAACAAAAGCATTCAAGTCATTAATCAAATCTAATATTTGGATTTCCTAAATCCATATTCATTCAATAGGTAACGCCCACAAGGTCAAAGACACACTTACAGGGTTAACTCAAATAATCATATCCCATATTTCTATTTCCATTATAGGAAATCTTAAACAATTTAAACTTACATCCCTTTACGAAATACAGAGAAACTAGAACATTTAAGGCAATCACAAGAAAATTACTATTTTTGGATATACTAAATCCATATCTCTTTCATATTCCATTCACAATAAATTAATTGCTCTAATTGAAATATAATAAACTAAAATAACTATTTGCCTCATCAATATAATCAACTTCTTAATTTACTTTTAAATCGACACGAATCCATGCAAGTAATCTCTTTCCATTTTCTAACCAAATCTTATATCTCATTCAATTTTCTATTTAAAACATTCAATCACTTTAATATAATAAAATATTGTTTCTCTATCCATTTTCCCATACACACTAATCAATCCATTTTTAAATCTCTATTCAATAATATATTGCATGCATCTTATTAAAATGAAATACAATAATGAATTTACACTTAACCTATTTATATATGCTCCATATTATATATACACCAAAACATATATATTAATAAACTTAATTATATAGATTCTTTAATATTCCAATCTCAATGATTAATTTGCTCTATGGAAATAAAACATAATAACTATTGCCCTTTCAAAATTAATTGAAATAACTAAATAAGTGCCTTTAATTTATAATAAAGGATAGACTAGTTCAAATAATTTAAGTTGAATCCATTGTTTTCTTTTAAAAATAACATAAATCTTCTACAATAATTCTTTTCAATTTTCTATTTAAAATATGTAATATAAAATATTTCTTTTCTTATCTAATTGTCCATGCATTATAATTCTATCTTTTAAAATCTCCATGCACAAAACTACATGCACCTAAATAAAACCAAATAATTATTGAAAATACTCCTAATTGGAAACACTCATGTAACATATACATCTCACTATATTCTACAATTATGTTTAATAAATATTTCATTCTCATAATCCAATATGTTCAATTCTTCAAATAAATATTCCCTCTTATATTCTTTATTACATGCAAATCATTATTTAATAATTTATATTAAATTTACAATTTTATCTATAAGGCCAATTACGCATGTAAACCATAACAAAATTACATATATAAAAATAATCTATTTATCCAATTTAATTATATTAAAAACCACATCAAATATTACATATATTCTCAAATAGAAAATTACTCATGTAATATATTCATCAAATATATATAATATATTTTATTGAACAAATACATTATTTAATAAAATCAATTAATATTCCACCAATAATTTCCCAAATGCTTATGCTATCTAAATATCTAAATATAACTACAATGTTTTAAAACACTCTTTTTGAATATTCCAATTACACACTATATTTATTAATCATTTTATTATTTAATAAATTTAATACTATATTGAATATTATTAAATTCACATGATAAATAAATGTCAGATAATTTATTAAATAGAAACTATTAACAAAAAATGAAATGACTCAAGAGTACGGCAGACGCCATTAGCAATGCTAAATAAAGTAATTTCAAAGTAAATAAATAAAAATCAAATGAAAGGATTGGGGAGGGGTCGGCTATGGCTGAACCCCTGCCCCACTTTCCATACATGCGATGGCCTCCCATGAGGGTTGCGCTGCCATATGAGACAGCGCTCCCTCCACTAAGTGGAGGGTGTTGCCTCATAAGGCAGCCGCAGCCTCCATACATGGGGCAGTGGGGTGTGCAATGCACCCCCACCCAAAGTAATTCCAATATAAAACCCAGCGAATGGAATTCGCTTAACAACATTTTCGTGGTTTTCAAGAAAGACAGAAAACGCCGTACGGACGGTAACAATGAATTTTAAATCAAAAATTTTATTAAAATCAAAATTGTATAAATATAATATATATATATATATATATATTTATATATATATATATATATATAAATTCATATATATATATATAAATATATAATGGATTTAACCCAATAAACAAATTGGGAAAAAAAAATTATTAAAATAATCACATTTTTTTTTCAGAAAAAAACCAAATTTCATAGACCTGAAGAATTAATTCTCTTAAATTATTTTTTTAAATTCTTGAACAATTAGAGGAAAAACAAATGGATCTAAATTAAAAAACAGAAGTTTCAAACAAACCTCAAAGTTTCTCCACCTAATTTCTTCAGAGGGTTTTCAAATTAAAATTTGATTTTCTACAGAGGGTTTCATTTTCTAAAAACATTCTAAATGTATTGTTCAACCTCTATGTTTGATTTCAAAAAACAAAATAATCGATTTCCTCAAATAATTTAAATTCAACTGAGGTTTTCACAATTTTCACTCAAGAATTTTCACAAAAACAAAAGCTATAAATTTATTTAATTCTTTTCTTCTAATAACAAATTTCTTTTCTAAAACAGATTTAACAAACAAATCTTTAATCACTACTATTTTAAAAGTAACCAAGAACAATAAAACACAAAGAGGAAAACCTGGATCAAGAAGCTACAGGAAAAGATTAATTTCTGATGCAAGCCTCCTCCAAAGATTTCCTGAATTTTCTTCAATTCTCCAACAAATCCAATCCAAAACCCAACAAATTCAAACAATCTTTCCTCCAATCAATTCTACAATCAAAACTCTCTTCAAACCCTTTTTGATGCAAATTTGCCAAAATTTCTTCTCTGCTGTAAAAATGAATTTTTCTAAAGACTTTTTCTCCCCTAAAATTAAAACATGTATTCTTTATAAATCAAAAATACCTAATACAACCCTAATTCACATTGCATGAAAATTACATATTGATTTCAATTTCAATTTCAATTTCAATTTTTACAACCCTAATTCACATTGCATGCAAATTAGATATTAATTTCAATTTCAATTTCAATTCCAATTTTCGAAAACCCACATTAAATTTAAAATGCAATTTCAAATAATAAATTAATTTCCAAAGTTGAAACTCATTTCCCAAGTAAACATTTAATTACAATTTCTAATTTAATTCCCACAAGATGAAATTAAATTCCAAAATTAATTTTAATTCTTTTATTTCCTTTCATTTTCCTGCATCACATTTAATTAATTAATTTAATTATTTAATCACTAAATTCAACCCCCTTGGATTAAATTTAATTGATTAAATAAATTAAATATAAACTTTTATCCACATTGCATTATTTAAATTAAATAATCATCAACATGATTTAAATGCAATTATTCTAAATATCTATTTCCAAATCGAGAATCCTTCAGAATTAAATAACATTAAAGCAAGACCGACAATGACTTGACACACACGACTGACGACACACTAAGGCTAGGGTGTAAACTTGACACATGTTACCTAGCTACTATCTCCCGTTCAACTTAACCACTGGATCGACACACTCAAACCTGTGAACCCAGGTGGAGTCGATGTCATGTACCTACAATCCTGCAACCAAGTAAAGAACATCCTACAATATATCCAGCATATAATACACACCGTGAAGAAGGAATTACGGATTCGTAGGGTGCTCACAAGTGAGTGATGCGAACCCATCTTCTTCACCAATACACTCATCGAAACTGACACTTCCATCATAATTCCAATAGTCTCATAATAACATCTCATGCTAACTCTACAATATCATTAATCCATAATACATGTGAAACAATAATTAGATCAACACATCACACAATAATAGTTGTCGCTCAATAGTACTGAACAAAACATCATAACAAAATGTATCCAGTATCAAAGTAACTGCAATCAAACGTAACATAAAGAAAACCGAATAAGGAGCAAAACAAAGGGGTATTACATCATCTCCTAGCACGGAGGGTGGGCCTTCGGGTTCACATGGTTGGGTGGAACGTGCTATGCACCCCATTGGGTCCCCAACCAAGGATCGAGATGTGGATATTGGTGCCACTTGCGGTGACTTCAGAGTTGTGTCATAGATGGATCTAGTCTTATTAATTGTATTCTTCTTTTTAGTTGTATTACCCTATCATATTGTATTGTTCCCGTTCATGTTGAAGATCACTTTTGTATTATTGTATTTATCCCGTTCATGTTGGGGATCACTTTTATATTATTGTAATTCTCAAATGATGTAATGAAATGAAATGGATGTAATGTATTATGCACCTTGTAAACCTTATGTGGTTGATGATTTGTTGTAGTTGTTATTTGATGTGTTGTATCTATGGAATTATGCTCCATTGAGTCCTCAAGATAATAGTATGTTATGGTTATCGGAATTAAGATAATCTTGTTATGTTGAATTATCATCTGTGGATGTTTCTTATTGATGGTGTATAATGTAATCTTGGTTCATTCGTTATCAATATAGTATGATTTTAGGTTTTTAATGTCGTCATTTGTACCCCAGGGGATGTAGTTGATAGTGTAATTGCTTAATTTCTTTGTACATGTAATATGTGCAACCAGTGTTATGCTCTCCTTTCAAAAAAAAAAATTGTGTGGAAATCTGTTAGTTTAGGTTGTCCTTTGGGGTTGGCACGATGGGGTGTTACATCATTGGTATCAGAGCGTAGGTTCATACATTGGGTACTCTGGTTTCATCTGAGCCGATTATGTTGTCCTAGTGAATTTGTTAAGTTATCACGATGATCACGACATCAATATTTAGCATCATGTGGTCTATGGAAAATACTAGAGTGAAAGAAGAATTGCTAAACGGATTGTGGAAAGGATGTAATGGTATGAATCACGTCGTTGATGGAAATAAGTGTAGTTATGGAATTATGTATGTAATTGTTTTCCCCCTATAAATGTGAGAAACCAGTAATTGTGCATTGGTTGAGTGTTGTGAATACCTCGTACTTGTTTTGTGGGCCCATAACCCACAGGGTCCATGGGATGGTGATACGGTGCACCCGTCCATTCAAAATATGTTGTATTCGGTGTGGCATTAACCATACCATTATGTGTGTTGTATGTTTTTTACTTGATTGAAATCCAACCCACGTGTGGTTGAAAATCTATATATATAAGAGTAGCCAAAAGATAGTTTCATAGATTCTTTTCTTTTGGTTCTCTAGCTCCTCAATCTATGAAGGGGTAGTAGTTGTCACAAAGTTACTTGGGTGGAGTGCGCACCATACGCACATTGTGATGTAGAGCAGTCTTAGCTCAACCGATCCCAAGGAAACCTACTCACTACTTCCCCTGATCATGGATCGGGGTACTTCATCCATAGGTGCTAGCCTAAATCCCACAGTATTGAGTACAACAGAATTGGTTGTTAGTTTATGCCTGGCCATCTATAGGGATGTTGAGCTGGCATTGGCGAGTCAACCTCGCTTTATGAGAGGTGAAGCTTGAGTAGACCCATATTGATATATTATATACACCGTATCTGCACATGTTTCGACATGATGCAATGGATACGATGCCACACCCCGCTGATGTTTCGACACAGTGATCGGTGATGATGTCGTGTTGCTGATGGTAGCGAGCTAGGCTAGAGCACATGATGCCACATACATAGACAGATGAAGGTGCACTATGAGATTGTGTTATGATAGCCTACTTGTGCAATGAGCATAATGGGGCCTCACACACTTGTATGGGGATACTCATGTTTGATTTCGACAATGCTTGGGTTGGTTAGCATATGGGTAAGTCCTGGCCATGTATACCTCTAGCAACAGTGAGTACCTACATGTGCCTTCTCCATGAGGTATTTCTATGTGGGGTGTGTCTACGCATTCCTACTTTTGTGAATCCATGAACACATTTCCATTCAGCATACGTCCAGGGTGTGCCTTCTCTGGCTGGTGTATGACCATATCGCGTGACAATGTGAGGCATGGTGTAGCCGAGGAGCACACTCTGGGTCATGTGGATGGTGTGCTCACTCCGCACCACATGAGGGCTACTGTTATAGTCGGATGATGTTCCCTCCTTCCTTGTTTGGTGGCTAGTATCTAGTCATGCAGTGTTGTATTGTGTAATTTTGAAGATTGTGGACTTCCTATATGATTATTGATGATTTTAGATTGACTTTGAAGGCCGATATTTTCTTTATGTTTGATTGTAATGGTTTAGCCACAATTTGTGACCTTATTCTCTCGTAGTCGTCATGGTTACATTTGATTTAGTGTTGACATTGCACGCATTTCTCGCTTTATTGCTGAAATTGAATCTTATTTGATCTTTATTTTATGACTTTAGTGGCTAAACTAGTTTCTCTTTATTATTTTTGAGGTCGTCCATGTTTCATATTGTGATTCCTCTCCAAGGATGTATGAGGCGGACTTGGTGAGTGTATATGAGGAAGCAGACGCAGGGAACCTTGAGGATGGGGGTATGTGAGGCTATTTTACAGCTAGGACCCACTACCCACCTATGTGTGATGACTATCTCTTGGAGGCTAACCACCTTATACAACAAGGGATAGGTCATTGTGGTCTTGCTTGGATGGTCTCAACATGTGTGTGTGGCCTAGCACTATCAAGCCATTGAGCGTGAGATATGGAAAATGAGAGATGGATATTGGCTCTTGGCTCATGGATTAGTATGCTGATTTTTGGCGCCCAGATGGATCCTTGTGTAGCCTTGTGATGTGATTCCCGGTGATGTCAATTTGTGTGTGAATGTAATAAGTGTGTGTTAAAATTAGGATTTTGTGCCTTGGGGAGTGATACATCGTGTTTTGTTGATTCTGAAGAGGTGTTATTTGAGGGTCTTTGTCGAATATGTGGTGAAATTTTGTGTTGAATAATGAATTAAGTGGAATGCCTTGTGTGTAAATGATGATATTAACAAAAATATGTGCTCCTTGTGTGTGAGTATGTTGCATTTTTATGGAGGTGTAGCATTTCAAGATAATGAATCAACTTGAATGATTGGTACTAATGTGTTATGTATCCACCCTAGTTTGTGATTTTTAGGTTGTTAG
>VCHN02000014.1:47526751-47598590 GCA_007115665.2 Sequoiadendron giganteum | reverse complement strand
TGTGGGTGAGGTGTAAGTTGGTGGATACTGATCAGGATTTTTAGTCAAAATATAACAAAAGCTAACAGTTCAACATCCATAACTTAGAAGCTATACCAAGAAGTAAATGTAATGAGCTAACAGTTCAACATCCATAACTTAGAAATGGAAGCTCTACCAAGAAGTAAATATAATGAGCTAACAATTCATCACTAGTTCAAATGATAAAATAAATAATACAGAATCCAGATAATTGAACATCATCACATTACTGAAGTCTGAATTTGAGCTTTTTAATTGAATTTCACATGGAGTACATATTGGCATTGGCAATGCAAAATCTTGCCAATGCCCAAAGACAAGTTTGCACAGAGCTGAGTTGGAACTTCGAAACTCACATTATAAAAGATTGAAAATAATAAATCAAGTCACTATATCAACTTTTCTAGAAACTTCCACTCTTCAGGTGGTGGAATTGCCATTTTTTCTAACTGATGTTGTTTGACTTGAAGTTTTGTTAACATTTCATGATTGTAATTGGAAATGGAACTTGTCTTGACTTCTTCAGTCAATTTTGCATTCAAGGGTATCAGTGTTTTGATGGAATCCAAATAGTTCACATCTTGGTTCTGAGGAAACTGGTCCAAATCAATCTTCCTTGCACCTTCCATCTTCTTTCTGAAACCATCTTTTCCAATGAATCGCTCATTTGTGTCAAAAGCCTCTAGAAAACCAAGTTCTGTGAAGTTCCTTACCTTTTCATCCACCACCTTCATCTTGTCTGCAGCCAAATGCAAATATTCCTTTGTTCCAAACACTCTCGAACACTTTTCAATGATAGATGACAACTTCATTGAGGTTTCAATCCGATTAGTAATCCCTTTTGATTTCAGATCATTGTCAGTGGCTTTGAAGACTATTTGTAGAACTTCATTTGCAGATTTCTGTAATTCCAGCACCTTTTTGTTGTCCACTAAATATTTGTTGAGCTTCTTATAATGTTGTCTGATAGCATCAATCAATTGAAACATGTCACACAAATGATCAAACCTCTGCATTATTTCATCCTAGATCTTTTGTTTCATATGCCTCACTGTATCTCTACAAAATGCAGATAACTTATTTTGAGAAGACTTAATTTCTTCTTTTGCTTCTGTTAGCTCTTTCTCCAATCTTTCATTTGTTTTTCTCTGTTTCTCTAATTTTTGTTCCCACTATACATTTACATTTGCAATGCTTACTCTTAATTTTTCTGAAGTGGATTTTTCCTCATCATATTTCTTGTTGCTCTCATCTACCCTTCACTTCGGGTCATTCACTTCTCTCTCATTTGATTTATCCTCTTTGCTTGTTGATGTAGAGGCAGATTTTTTTTATTTTTTTTCTAATTCATTGCTCTTGTTATCTATTGCTTTCCTCTTTGCTTTCTCACTTGCTAGGTCTTCCTGTAACTTTTTTGTTTGGGTCTGCAACCTTTTCTTCTCTCTATCTTGCTTTATCAATGATGTGTACACCAATTCATTGTTCTTCTTTGATATATTAATTTTGTCAGTATTTTTCAAGCTAGAAAAATCCAATTGAAAATTGGTTACCTGGTATTCAGATCGATCCATCTGATTTGTTGGTTTATTTTGAACTGTGGGAACAACAATTGTGTACTCCATGATTTCTTTATGTGTGTCAAATTTGGGTAATACCATGGTTGTTGCAGTCTCTGAAGTTACAACAGACACACTCTCCATCAGTTGCTTCTTTTCTTTTTTATTCAAGTTTGATTTCTTTTTAAACTCTTCAATGAAATCATAACTTGGGGAGGTAGGAACAATGGAATTTTTGAATGGAGAAGGAATAGGAGTGCTTGTAGTTGCTAATGATGTCGCACCCACACTAATTGGATTTGTGGGAGTGTCTGGAAATAACTCCTTTGTGGTACTGGTGGATCCACTGATAGTGTGACTTGGACCTGTCAAAATCCTTTGCCTCTTTTGATTGAAGGCAATCACCTGGTGTTTTTGTGGTATCTTTTTTTGTTTTCCTCTTAGTATTGTGTGTAATTTGTCATTGTAGCACATGTTGACCACTACTAGTACTACTACCCATACCATCGCCACCAATGGCACTCCCAATTGCACTAAGTTGTCCACCAAGGGCATGTCCTAATTGTGATTGTATCTGACCATGAGGATGAGGACTAGAAGCTCTAACAAATTGAGTTTGACTTGTATCCCCTTGGTCTACATCTTCACCTCCAAGCCCAAGACCAGATTTATCAACTATTTTTCTATGCTCAACACTTTGTATTGTCCAAGGGCCTTGTCTTGTGGACCCCAAAGGACCACCTTCATAACCATTTTTTTCAAGTATGGTTGCTCCTGAAGTATATGTTGTAGCATATTCTTGTTTTGCGGCCTCACTTAAACCAGGTTTGTAATTGGCATGGCTTTGTTCTTCTTCTTCCCTATCAATATCATCATCAAATTCATCACGTTCATTAGGGTGCTCTATATTCCACAAATTGCTAAACTCTTTATCTTCTTCGTTAGCATCATACTCTGCAAGAGCTCTTGGATCACCTAGGTCTTTCCTCATAGACCAAAAGGCAGTAATTTTTGATCGTGACCAATTTTTATCTATAACTTCCTTCTCTAGAGAACCTGTAATTTTTACTCTACTAGATGGTTTATCACTTTTTTCATAAAAATTGTTGTATGTCCTGATTGTCTTTCGGTGGAATGCCATAATTTTTGCTGACAATTGTTCAAAAGAAATACCATTCTCAACAGCACTTTTCTCCATTGCTATTTTTACCTCATCCCAAGAATCCTTGTTTCTCAAGTTTTCAAGCAAGGGTTTACTTTGATGTTGAATTCTATTTGCAGCATTCCTATTGGCCACAATCATTTAATGATGTCACATGGATCATACTACCAGTGACAGATAGCATCAAATGCAAAAAAAATCAAAATATTATGTGCCACACTAAATTCTTTTCTCTCAAATGTGAACCCTCCACATGAAAAAGGTAAAGAAGGAAATAAAGTTTTCTTTTGTTGACTGAGAAAGTGTAGTTCATCAGCACTCTACACCTGCCTTACATATTCCAATGCAAAAATCCTTTCTATGACATGTATTGGAAGTTTGTATGGTTGTACTCTCGATCCATAAAATCTTAGCACAGTATATTCTTTCATTAAGTCCCAATCAGCCAATTGTATTTCTTTTCCTAGTTGCATGCAGTTTCTACATGACATAGGCAATCTAGGCATTGGAGTATTTATAATTACTTGATGCAATGGAGCCAAAAAGTAGTCTACAAAATGATTGTTGTTCCTTTGAGAATCATGCATCCTTATCTCAATGGTCCATTCATATACTAGAGCCAATTTGTTTTCCTCTGCATTACTATAGGACTGAATCTGAAGCTTGTTGGTCTGAAACATTCCTCTAAATTTGAATAGAAAAAGATAGCACAAGTAGGTTGTGAACCTAAATGTCTTCGTGGAACCTGCTTTAATCATTAAAAATTGTTTATGCATGGATTATTCAATGTGCTGAGTATAATTATATTTGACATGTTCACTAGCATAATGGATATTATATATCATTTCAAGTAGGCTTGCACCCACTTCCAAATTGCTATCCAGACCGAGGCAAAATGCTAACATGGAAATAGTATCCCGAACCCACGGTTTAAAAAAATCCAAATTATAAGGAGACTTATGATCGCCTTTCAATTTGTTTCTATCCATAACTATTGTATTTAAGAATTCATTTTTCAGCCTTTCTTCCACTGCTTCATAATCACTAGCAAGCTTTTCTAGGTCAATGTGGTGGTTTCCAAATTCTTTGGTTGTAAACCCCAACACTTTTCCAAGTTCTGCATTAATGGATAACAATTATTCTTGGTTATCTTTATTAACAATTGCTCTTTTCTTATCATCATAATTTTCGGCACAGACCATGATAAATTTTGGCAAGGGAAAACTTCATGTAACATCATGCTCCCTAATCCAGTTACCCACGGTGCACTGATACTATCAACTTGATTTTGCTTTGCAGCCTTACTCTGAGATGTAAATCTAAGTTCTGAGGTATGTCTACCATAGATTTCAGGATCATAAATATCATGGTACCCATCGGTGAAACCTGGGGTTTTAAGCAATTCTGCAAAATGTATTTTTTTATCGAACATTGCTCTACATCTATGGTACTAGTGGTAGACATGCTTATACAAATCTAAAGTTGTGAAATTTGAATTCCCTAATAAGTAATACCTATTAGTCCTCCTTAATTTTAACGAATTCTTGAGTCTCTAAACCCAAACTTCAAACTTTGACAAAATAAGAGTTTAAGAAATGTCAAACGATGAAACGTAGCCACAGGAATTCTTCCACTTACCCATATTCTGAGTCCCGACTCTTGAAAAATGGAATGGCATTGTTGGAAATGAAACTATGGAATCCAAAACAGGGTGGTGCATTGCAATGAGCAATCTGAAGAGTGAAGACTTTAAAAATCACTATACAATTTCAAAGTGCAAAGTGTTTTAAATGCTTTTTTTCTCATAATTGGAACGTTAAACTGAATGACATGTCTTAGGAGTTAGGTCTACAAGACTACAAGTAGCAAATTCTTAACCATTGATATTTCTAAATCTAACGGTTATAGGGTGATTTCGGAGGTTTAAGTTGGGAAGCCCATCGCCCTGTGCATTTCATTACGAAATGCAACTACAACCATACATCAAATGTTCATCCAATGGTTGAGACTTGAGTAATTTATGAATTATGATATTAACTTTAAAAATAAACATTAATCACTTGACAGTTTGAGTTGACACTTAGCAATTAGCAGTACAAAGTGCTTTAAATGCTTTGTTTCTCAAAATTGGAACATTAAAGACAAAAGTGAATGACACGTCTTAGGTCTAGTAGTTGCAAATTCTTAATCTTAACCATTGATCTTTCTATATCTAACGGTTATAGGGTGATTCCGAAGGTTTTAGTTGGGAAGCCCATCGCTCTGTGCATTTCATTACGAAATGCAACTACAACCATACATTGAATGTTCATCCAATGGTTGAAACTTGAGTAATTTATGAATTATGATATTAACTTTAAAAATAAACATTAATCACTTGACAGTTTGAGTTGACTTAGCAGTTAGCAGTACAAAGTGCTTTAAATGCTTTGTTTCTTGAAATTGGAATATTAAAGTGAATGACACGTCTTAGGTCTACAAGTTGCAAATTCTTAATCTTAACCGTTGATCTTTTTAAATCTAACAGTTATAGGGTGATTCTGGAGGTTTAAGTTGGGAAGCCCATTGCTCTGTGCATTTCATTACGGAATGCAACTACAACCATACATCAAATGTTCATCCAACGGTTGAAATTTGAGTAATTTATGATATTAACTTTAAAAAATAAACATGAAACATCTGTTTTAAAGTCAATACCATAGGCATTGGCCTAACAATGCTTTATCTGTGGAACCCCCATCACAGCCCCGCCAATGGCCCGAAGGAAGACTCATAACTCATAACTCATAAGGTGCGCTCCCCGATATACCGATAGAGTCAACAAAAGTAAGCACATCGTTGTAACACATAAACATCGGTGGAACGAATGATTTGCATTCCCCCGATGGCCCGATATAACCATGAATTATCAAGTGCATATTGCATAAAGTATATTACTTAAATTCTCAAAAGAAAAAACTGATTTGAATATATTAAATTATTAATAGACAGTAAAGTTTGGAACTCAAAAAACAACTCTTTACTCTTAAGTGTAAATGAATAACGAAGATTCAAGGAATCAAGAATAACACAACACGACCATTTATTTTATTGCAACTGAATTTCAATGTCACATTATTACATATCTTTTTACAGACGAGTAGCACTGTAGCTCCTATTTTGTATAAATAACATATGTCAATGTGTCACTTTAGTACTTTACATAGACAAAATTTAATAATTTATTCCAAGTTGTTGCTCGTTACAATGGATTATAAATTGATTCCAATTTCCAAGCTTTGCTGCTCAAAACTTACTACACATGTAACTCTAAAAATAAATGCATGATTCCAAGCTTCTGCTGGTGACAACGTAATATAAATGTGGCTCTGAAAATAAATTCATGATTCCAAGCTTCTGCTAGTGGATTTGCCAACTATGTTGGGCAAAGGGGGTTCCAATCAGTCCTGGGGAAATGGGAGTCGTGAAGATACAAAATGTACTATCCCCTTTGAGAAGCAGAGCCATACTAGGGAAATGGGAGCTGTTAGAATACAGGAGGAAAAGAAAATCTGCTCCCATCTTTTACCTGTAGCCTCTATGCATTGGGATAGCACTTATCTCCATCAGAGCTCCTCATCCTGGTTCAAAACCCGTCTAAAAATTCAAGTTAACCAAATCAACTTCTTTCCAACTCCACCCATTCTGAACTTGAAGGAAATTCATCTTTTACTGATTACTCTATAACTACATAACTGTAGGTAGGAGAATTTATAGTATCCCCAATACTGCATCATCTTCTTCGTGAATCCTTATTAACCCTAGAAAATAAAAACCCTTATGGCACTATCTACTAATCACTAAATCACTATCCCTATTTATGGGCCACCAATGCCACTACCAGCTTGTATAATTAAAACGTTTAATATTGAACTGTAACTCAAGCTGACAAGCTGTCAAAATCTCTCAAAGTTCAAACGATATGAAATTATTACAAATCTTGTTTCATTAAAACTATGAGTTGTCCAATAAATTGCTTTGGATGTTCATATCACATATGGCATTAATCGCTGCTAGTGCCTACACTAGCAGTACGACAACCACACTTTCTTCAAAAAGAATGAGAATTTCAATTAAATGAAATGTACAATGTCGAGGCATTGAAAAGACAGAATGAGTGATGAGTGATGAGCCTTGATCTCGCCACATGTCTGCATCTAACGGTTATAGTGTTATTCCAGAGGTTTCAAATTGCAAGTCTAGTGCTTCAGAGATTTACTTCTGGAATGCAACTACAGTCGTCCATCGAACATTCAATGAACGACCCCTATGATTTTTCGTTGGCATATTTTTTTATTTTGCCACTAGATTTTTTTACTATTTTGAGATTCTTTTTAATTTTCCAATGAAAATATATTTTTTGCTTTGAAAAAAGGTTTTCATTGCCAATGGAAAAAAAAATTTGGTTTGAAAAACGATTTTATTCACCAATGAAAAATATTTTATTCTATTAAAAAAATATGCAATTTGCCAAGATTTTCCATGAACTTCCAGGGATTGTAAAAGATTCGCCAACTGGGATTTATTTTTTCCCGTAAAACGAAAAAAAATCGCTAATAGAATTAATATTTTTCATCGAGAAGTATACCAAATTCGCTAGGATTTTACACCTGCATTGAGGGGGGGGTTTCTTAAAGTTTTCCCTAGAATGACTACTAGGGAGGAAGGCATTTGACTTCCTATTTGACGCTTTTGGTCATGTTCGGCTTTGTATCGCTGGTAAAGAAAAAGAGCTCGAAGGTATTATACTTTAAGTTGGGTAATCTTGTGTTGGTGGTCATCAGTGACACATGGCAATACAACCTGGAGAATAATCTGTCAAAGGTTGGCATAAAAATTCCACAACAACCTCGGTCATTCTGGGACCTTCGAAGAAATGTTAATGAGGGAAATTTGAAATTATACGTCGGCCTGGAGTATTTGCCTACTGAAAAAGATCAACTGTCGTGGCTGAACTTTTACCACGTTGTGGCGAAGCCCAACCCAAAGCATAAGATGAGCCAGTTTCTATGCAGCTAGTTGAATAAGCTCGGATGGAAGCCTGAAAGAATTAGGGACTTTTGGATGTACAGATAGGAGATAAAGACAACAAACGGGCTTTTCCAAGAGGTGGAGTCAGACAACCGGTTTGATGACATCTGGATGCACGAGCATTCGGACAACAAGAACTCCCCAAACCCTTCAGGGTCTGAGAAGTTCTATGAGAAAAGAAGTGTTGCCACGGAACCCGGAGAGGAGGTAACCCAAAATACCCCATTGCTGAAAAAGATCCAATGCACGGGGTGACTATCAGTGGCCAGCATTCACAACAGGAGGACTCTTCAAATACGCAAATGTCGGAGCCTTCCAGCTCCTCTAGACCAGGTACGAAGAGGCCAAAAAGTTCCGGTCATCGACTGAAAGTTATTGTGGAGCTTGACAGTTCTCCAGAGGAAAAATGGCCGCGAACAAGAGAGCCCGTTGAAAGGAGGGAGTCGTAGCATATAGAAGCGGTGGTATCAGCTGCAGTTCTTTAGGAACCTCAGGTATTGTTTCCTCCCTCTTCTCTCTCTACTATGTCTTTGGTCTCCTCCTCGTCTACCCCTGCTATTTCATCTACACCAGCTATTCCTATCGCTGGATATCCAAGGAAATCAAATATTTTTCCTCCTAGGTTTCCCTATCCATCTCCTGCTTTCCCTTTCGCCCCTGAAACACAAATGGTAGCTCATCTGGACCTTTTGAGTCAGCAATTGTCATTCCCGAGGCCCAGCGTGTCAATTGGTGCTTCCCCGAC
Source organism: Sequoiadendron giganteum (assembly GCA_007115665.2). Lineage (NCBI taxonomy): Eukaryota > Viridiplantae > Streptophyta > Pinopsida > Cupressales > Cupressaceae > Sequoiadendron > Sequoiadendron giganteum. The sequence continues at coordinate 47,590,036 of VCHN02000014.1, read as the reverse complement.
CTTTCCTCATACCATGTTTCCATCATCTCCGAGTGGCCAATTTATTCCACCCTTCTCCCTGGTTATTATTACCAAGCCTAGCAAATCCACTGATGCTCTGAGCACGCTTTCCTTTCCACTAGCAGTCCCTCGGGAGTTTCCTTTTGCTGGTGGACTGGGCATTTCATCCCAAGAATATTTTCGCAGTTGGATGCAAATAAGAGCGCCCGAGCAAGCCGAATTCAAAAAAGAAGAGAAAAAGATGCGGGCAAGAAAGCAGAACTTCTTTTGCAAACTGTATTCCACAAGAGTCAGAATTCACTGATGTTTGCAAAAATCATCCCCAATGTGATCAAGTCGGTTGGAGAAATGTTGCCAAGCGACTATTATGTCAACGTCGTAGGGCTGGACTTGCAGTAGGCTCGTCCGCAAGATAAAGTTGAGCTAATGGAAGAGACTCAAAGGGTGGTGACCACCGACTTCCTCAAGCTCAGTTTCCAAACAAAGAAAAAGGAGGAGCAATCAACGGAGCTGAGAAGTAAGGTTGATATTTGGGAAAACAAGCATAAGGCCTAGGAAAACGAGATTAATCGCCTGCTGAATGAGAGGAATGCCTTGGAGGGCAAGGTGAGCGAGCTTCAGGCTTTGGGCGCGGATGTTGTTCTAGCCTTGCAAAATGAAACTGAGCAATGTCGGGCGATCGAGGCAACCCTCTGTGTTGATTTGAGGCAAAGAGATGATGGCATGAAGCAGCTCTGGCAGAGCATGAATGATGAAGTAAATGAGATGAATGTCGCTCTAGAGTTGGAAATTGAGAAGAGAAGGCAAGCCCAATTGGCCTTGGAAAAGTGGGAGAAAGAAATTTCTACTCTGAGGAGTCAGTTGTCCGTATTGGAGGGAGGCTTATCGGAGCTGAGGGCGGAACTGGGCAACAGAGCTACAGAATTAGACCTTTTGAGGGCCCAACCTCCTGCACCACAAATGAGCTTGCTGGAGATTTCCAAAGAATTATATGCGTCATACTGGGATAAGGTCAAGGCATTATGTCTTACTTTGCAGCACACTCTGAAGTTTATGGCGCAAGCGACCAACCTATGCGAAACGGTTAGCGAAACAATGCAACAGGTGCAGGAGATGACTTCTGATAAATAGCCGGAGGCCAGGCAATTGTTGGGCAAGCTGCATACAACTTTCGATGAAGCTTTGAGTGGTGTAATTGAAGATCAAATAGCAGCAGCTATGGGCATAAACATTCTCATTTCCATGCACAAGGTCGTCCAACATGTAGCGAACTGCAGAGCTAGATTGAATCAAATTACCAGTGACATGTGGGCGAAATTTTCCCGCTTAACACAACGAGGCCTCCCATCGCCCTTCATCGTAGATCAGGAGGTAGTAGGTGTCGAGCACATAATTGCAAGAATCGAGGAGAAGAAGTAGGATCTTTCTGTTTTCTAGTCCTTTGATCAGTCTTCGACCACTGAAAACATTGAAGGTATTGTGCATCAGCTGGCGCATCTCTTTTTCCAACTTGAATTGGAGGCGAAAGTATCTGGTGGATTGCCTTTCAAGGCAATCATCGATCTCAAGTTGGCGCACAAAAATCTGTGCACTCTCTCGGCGCCGTCAAACAAGATCTAGGTCGACCTGCAGGATGCCCTCTCTCAGCTGTGAGCGATAATGGGGATGTTGAACTAAGGTTTCTGAGGTTCTTCATTTCACGAGCGAAATGTCCATGTGAGTCACCAAACTATGAACTTTTATTCACGAACCGCTAGGCCTTTGCGATTATCTTTCCTTCGTGGCTTCACCTTGTCTTTTATCGCTCGCAGCTTTTCGATGTTTGTCACATGGCCTCCTAATGGAGCTTCCTGTCGCTCTGTATCACTTTGCCTCTACCGAGTTTCGTGTGTTCAATGCGTGGCTTTCTCTCGCTGCTTTCCGAGTCAAGCCCACTCAACAGTTCCTTTTGCTCGATTCTTCCACGTGGCTTCCTCGGATTTTTTCGCTGGGTGTCCCTCTTTCTTTTTGCCAGGCTCTATGTGTTCGACGTGTGGCGTATTTCTGCACGCCAGTTATTTGGGAGTTATCACCTGTGTCATTTTTTCTCTTTTGTTGTCGCGTATTCTTCTTCACTGTCACATGTTCACTGCAGTTGTTGCATGGCCTTGTTTTCTCTGAGGACGGGTTTGTTGGCACACTGTTGGGCGATCTTCCTGTTCGATGCCAGCTAGAGGAGATCTGGGAAATCGATGTTTTGCCGAGGCATCTTTCTCTTTGAAGCTTTCATGCGGTGGGTTGGCTTATATAAGCATCCTTTCTTCTCTTTCATTAGGTTGTTGTTGGATAGATTAGAAAAACTTCCCAAGCACTGGGAATTGGCCTTTTGTAATATTTGCTATTGGGCTTGAAGTTTGCAGATTGTGCCAATCAATTCGGCCTCTATGTTTTTCATGCATTCAATAGAATATTAAGACTATTCTTTCATTTTCCTATAGCATATGGATGTCTATTTTCAGCTTTTGTAATCCCATACAGCTTAATAAAATGCAGACCATGTTTTACTCTTCTGCGTTGGCCTATGTTGTGTTGGGTTATGCTATGCAATGAAATGATGTTCTTATGTTTGAAGTGTTTACTAAGATAATCTATTTGATAGACAGTAGTTACTATTCGAGCCTTTTCTTTCAACACTGTGCTCAGTTACTACTCTCATAATTTTGGCGCATCGCCTTAGTTTAGTTTTTACTATTACATGTTATCTTTTTAACCCTTTACCTCCCCCCATTAAAAACAAAGAGTCAGCTTCGATAAAATCACATAGGTCACTTAGCTAAGCGCACAAGTCCCCCAGTAGCTAAGTTTCTCATAAGGCTACTGCCCCCACAAATTCTTGCGTCAACAGACCCCTAATTTCCTAAATTATGCATTTTATAGCTCATTTGTACCACTTTCTAAGAAATTGAAAGCTCATTGAACAAGTACATCCAATTAGTATTTTTCCCTTGACACTTAATGTCTTGGAAAATAGGGCCAAGACCCATTCACCTTAGGGCGTATGGGTCCCCCTATTTTGTCAAGGACCAATTTTTGATATATCGGTGTTGACATTTTAACATTCAAAATTTAAATTGCAAATATCAGCTATTAGGATTTAATTTGTGGGAAATTGAATAAATACCTATAAATACCTAGTTATTGCATCATTTGAAATCTAAGTGAAAGAATCTAGCAAGAGGTGAACATTAAGAGCATTCAAGAAAAAGTCGAGAGCAACATTTCAGTGATTTATTGTACAGCAAGTCAAGATCCAAACATCATGTCAAAGCGTATGTGAGTTCATATTGTCATATTATCATTGTTTTGTGAAGGCTAACCCCTTTTGTAGGTCTCCAAAGCAATTCAGGCAATCAAACAAACAAGATCCAAGACCTTGAGGTGATGTGTATGACTTTAGTCTTTCAAGGAAGCCTTCAAGGGTGGTGAGTTGCAACACTTTGTGATTTCATCATTCCTTTGTATCATTTATCCATTTTATCATTGACATTGCCATTATGGAAGTGAAAACACTAACACAGGGTTTGACTGACGCAAGCCCTAAATGGCACAACATTTTTCCTCTCTTTGAATGTGCAAGCTTCAAGTTTGAAGAGGATTAAAGGAACATTGAAGACCAATTGTTCATTGTTGTATTTGAAGCCCTACACCTTGTCAACTCACAAAAACTCACCTACAAAATTATTTGATAGTGTTTCGACAACTTTGCAAGCAAAAATGGAGATCTCAAATTTGTCATCAAAGGGTCTCAAAAATAGAACAGGAAAGGTGTATAAGGACTCATACATCCTAGGGCGAATATGTCCCTATATTCATATCAATACCAACTGTTCTGGGCACGTAAATAGTCCTCTACACTTCCCAAATCTTCTTGCAAATTGTTGTTTTAGTTTATCATTTGTCAGATTCTTGCAATTTTCATATTGGGGCATATAGCCTAATTAGGTTAGTAAAGGAAAATCAATTCCAATCCCCAAATTGATGGAGATCCAGGTTTGATTGGCTCACCTTCATGATTGAAAGTCAATCTATACACTTTGTTGATCTCCATCTCAATGAAACCCTAGAAAAGGGCCTTGAATCCTATTGTTCTAAGCACTTAGGACTTAAGATCACCTTTATCTATGTTTCACTTATTCATCGTCGCTATCACTAACTTTTGGATATGGCCATTTAGCAGCCAAATGTCCTATTTTTCCACAATTGAAACACTTGAATGGGAGCTTACCTTTATATTTACTAGATCCTTCTTAAGCTTTCTTGTAAAATAAGCCTCTTCATTTGAATCACTATTAGAACTATTGCTTGATTTCAGCTCTTTATTTTTCAACTTTTTTGATGCTTTGAAAGCCACTTCTCACTTTGATGACTTTTCATTTTCGATCCGCATCTCATAAGTAGTGAGAATCCCATGCAAATCATCCAAAGTTAATTTATCTAAATCCTTCATCTCTTCAATAGCTAATACTTTAGCAACAAATATTAAAGGAAGATATCTTATTATGTTTTGCACAATTATTGATTCTTTAACTTCATCTCCAAGACCTCTAATAGTGTTGATAATTTTCATCCACATGAAGTAGATAGGTGGCAATGATTTTGTCATCCTTCAACTTCAAGCTTTCGAATTGTCTCCTATTTATTATATTGAGTCTAATATAGTCCACATAAAATTGCATTTATAGCTTTGGCATTATTTTTACTTTCCTTCTTTGTCGTTGGATCCATCGGAGGAGATGATGGAGCTACATATCCACTTACCACCGATTGTCAAATATCAAATCTAAGAGCCATCAAGTAGGTGCTCATCCTTATGCTCTAGAAAGCATAGTTTGTTCCTTCAAACAATGGAGCCCTATTTGACGAGAATCATTCTTGATTGGCCATGTTTGCATCAAAGAACTTCCTTCTAGCAGTTAGACTATATGAAGGAACCAACTCTGGTACTAATTGTTAAAACACACGCTTATACTAAGATGGGGGGTGAATCAGTCTAAATCAATCTTTTACTTTTTCAATTAACAAATATAATAATATCAATTGCACCAAATCAACAATAAATAACACAAGAACACAATATTTACATGGAAACCCTCTCGGGAGAAAACCACAACAAAATATTGCTTATATAAAATTCTTCTTACAAAGTTTGTAGCCACCAACCTACTAGAGACACCAATCCTTGCTCCATCTTTGTAGGCACCAACCCACTCCTAACTTAGTAAAGGACACCAATCTTCTCTATGGAGAGGCACCAACCTCTTGAACAACAAAATCTTAGTGTTCTTGAAAATAAAACTCCTTTAAAATCTACATTAGATCTACTATTAATCACCTTTGGGATCTAATATAAGTTTGCCTTAAATATCTACTCCAAATTAGCTTGAAGGTTTGCTCTAATTTTGCTTCATATTCACTCTTTAAGTATACTCCAAATCAACTTTTATGTCTCCTCATTGCTCATAACCTTCCTATGGATATGCAATATAGCCTCTTCACAAAATCTGTTATGTGTTTAAATGATATCTCTTTTATTCTCACACTTCTTCTCCAAACTCCACATACTTTATTTATATATCCATGAAGGAGGGCGACTTTTTGAATGGATGTAAAAAAAATACTTTACAAAGTGAGGTGACCCTTTATTTTTATACCAACTTCAAAGTGGCTTTTCATCTCCAAGTTAGGCAATCCCTTTAGAGGGTCGGCCCCTATAATTAAAAAAAAATGTTTTTTTTTTTTTTTTTTCCATTTGGGCACCACTATGAAGGGGTTGGCCCTATGCAAAGAATACTTCTAATTTAGTATTTTTGATTCATTTAAAACGAACTTGGGCACCAAAATATATTGGCCCAATGCAAAGAATACTTCTAATTTAGTATTTTTGATTCATTTAAAACGAACTTGGGCACTAAAATATATTGGCCCATTAATGAGATAATTTGCTTCAGCACTAATTCTTCTTGTGGCAACAATCAAATTCCCTTTGACATCAATGACAAAATTTTGTGACACCCTACCCTTGACTGTTGGAACAAAAGGAGGTCACAAAATTCTTAGAAGAAAAAAGATAAAGTGTTTGTTCATCCTCAGAATGAGGCAAAGTCATTGCAAGATGTTAGAGCCCCTAGTGATCCTTCTACATCTTCCCCTTTGTCAAGGTCTATCGACACAATTGTGCAAGGTTCAAAGATGATTGGTAAGGATCAAATTGTCAAGAACCAAAGGGTTGAACCTCAATTAGAACAAGTTACCAACCCCATCAATGAGCCCCAATTACTAAACTTCGCGACTTTAGATAAAAAGAAATATAGAATCAAATGTAAGTCTTCTTAAAACCCTTTTATATTCTTCTAATTTTAGGTTTGCCTCCACAAAAGGCCAACCAAGCGATAAGGATAAATCCATCATTGTTATTGGGGTAGGGACAATTAATAGTTCTCAAAGCTCTCTAGAATGGTTTGGTTTCCAATTGCCTTGAGTTGGTTAATCTTTTGTTGGTCTTCACCTTCCTAGGTTGTGATGTGAGTATTATATGTTGTTTTAAGGCCATGGGTTGTATGTTGTGCATCTTACTTTTGTTGTATGGTGGTCTTCATTGATACACTTTGTATAACGTTTTGGGGTCCTTTCAAAACTTGCCTTTTACCCCCTATCCAAAAAGAAATTGAAAAGAGGTAGAAGCACTTTGCTCTTTTGTCCATTTTGTATTTTCAATATAAATATTTTGTTGTACATTATGATTGATGATTGTAATCAAGTAATTAGGTTTGAATCTTCACTACTCAAACTATGAGTTGGCACTATAAATCTAGAGTAGTCTAGGATTAGGTCACAATTGTTATATAGTCCAAGGACATTGTCTTTGTGTGGTCATGTCCTCTACTAATATTGTCTTTGAGATTTGCTCAACTTTGTCTATACTTTTATAGAAAACAAAGGGATGTGCTGAAAAACATGATGAGGTATGTTATCTATAGGAGGGAAGTTCACAACTTTTGGATAAGGAGTCATGATATAATATTGAGGACTTACCAAAACAAACATTGCAATTGCTTATGATGCCAATGTGAATGTAATATTGAATGATAAAGAGTATAGATGTTATAAGACTTGAAATGTTTTGAATTGCAAGCAAATAACGGTCAAATTGTTTAAGCATTAGCTCGGGAAATGTGAAAATTAGACAAGGCTTCAAAAGTTTGATTTCACAGAGGACAAGATAACGATGCAGCTCAATACAAAGGTTAGGGCTGACCTGCGGCCTAATCAAAGGTGAGAGAATGTTGCAGATGATGATGAATTCAAACCATTACGGGATTGAAATTAGCTTATTAATTAAAAATTCAGGACTTAGACCAATTTAGATGCAAAACAAAACAATTTAAATGACAACAATAAATTTAAACAGTGCCAGAAAAGAGTAGAAATGCAGGGCATGCGCTTCTATACCTCAGTTTCTTGCGACGATCTTCATCGATTATGCACTATGCTTACAGAATACAAAGCATAAAACAATAGGCCCAGCGAAAATCTAAGGCTTTTGCGGGAAGGCCCCCAAAACCTATTTGCTACTCTGTTTGCGGCCAATCCGAAGTGAGCAAATTCAATTCCAAAATCCACAAAGCATGTAATGCATTCCAACCAACAATGGTAGAAAACAAGAGGTGCCTAAACTCCTTGTGAACTAGGATTCTACCTACGAGGACCAACGTTTGCTTTTCATAACATGCCTGTAGCCACCAACAGTGAAATGCATAGGTAACCAAAACACCCATATGAATGCTCTCTCCGATAAAGCAGCAATGCCCTAAAATATATTTAATCATGGGAAAACCAGAACGTGTAGTCAATAAAAACGAGATTTGATGGTCAGTTATTTGAAACAAATACAATCACAAGGCTTTGTTTGGATTCAAAAATTCAGAATTATCAGGAGCCATGCAAACCGTTCTACGGCCATTGCAACATATTTATACACATCTGAACCAAATATATGCCACACAGCTTATCTAGAATATTGAAATTGTTTGCAAGTTTTGCCAAAATTGGGACTTTGCTGAAACTTGATCTAAATTGAAGGGTAGTGTGCCAGTTCTTCAAATCTGGTAGCCCTCGTTCTTCATCCACGTTTGTTTGGACCAGAAATCTTTTGCATGTAGATTTACATGTATAGAGATATGCCCTTAGAAATGAAATCTACACGTTTACCATTGATCATCAAAAATTACATTTACAAGTTAGGAATGGCTCCTAGTCTGTTTATGGAGACCAAGATCTCACCATGAATGCTGAACTATGTCCAAAACAACGTCATTTCAAAATATGTCACTTCCGTATAGAAATAATTGACAATAATTTGACAAATAATCAACAAGTTATTTACAGACTCATAATTTCTGTTTTCCTTCTCATCTCCAATAAACAGTTATTCACCTGCACTGCTTTTCCAATAAAATAATGTACAACTCGAGACATCCTTCCATGCCCAACCTGACAGACTAGCAGCTCCTCCAGTGTACTGTCTGAAAAAATTAAATATTCTACATATTGATATGTTTATGCGTACTTCAGGTTTCAAGACAAGGAACCCCAAACGCACGATATAAAAGTCATCCATTCCTCTTGAAATACGGGCCTTGAACCTTAACCATCTCTGACGTGTGGCATACCACCATTTTCATAAGTTAACTTTGGCCTTTCACTGTAAGTATACAGTTGCTCATAAGTTGTCATGGAGCCTGCAGCAAATTCTGTCAATGCCTCAAATATAAATGTCAATCCATTCTGTAGCGTGTTCAAGGTTTGATGATGAGTATGCTGCATAGCTTTATGATGTTTCACCTTCTCTTCTTCCACTTTCTTTCTAAATGAATCTATGGACAATCTCCTATCAGCAGTTATAACCTGTCCTTGGTCCAATTCGTATTTTTCATTTGAGGAAAAGTGAGGGTCAATCTGCCTACCTTCTATCCTCTGTAAGGAGGCAATTCTTTTATCAAGAGCTTTTGCGAAGTTGTCAGCCTTCCGTTTCTGACGTTGCTCATCATCTTGCTGTGACCATAAGGTTCGGATGTCTGCTGCAAAGCCTCGGATGGATTGAACAACAGCCTTCTCGGGCAATTTCTCAAATGCAGGAATCCAATCCTTGCATATACTGAATAAAGGAGGGGCACCAACTCTTCGAGGGGAGAACAATACCCTTCCCTTCAAAGAGCCTTCGGGCTCTTGAATAATGCATTTCAAGAGCCAACCATTCAGGGCTTCTACATATGCCTTTTGGGCACTGATCCAATTGCTAAAGCTTGTATGCCATCTCTGAAGCTCATTTTCTAGCTGAAGTGTTGCCTGACGATGAAATTCGCTAGAAATTCTATCACTGACGGAGCTACCAAGAGATTTAGCCTCAGCTATTATCTGGTTCTGTGTTTGATGAGATTCCAGCATCACTTTCCACATTCTCATCAGCCTGCAAAATCAATTCCCTGGTATGTAAACTGAGAAAATGTAAAACTGGTATCATGCATCCATAACTAAACATAAATCATCTAATTGCAAAGATGCTATTGTTAATGGTAACTCAGATTATAAACCCCGAATTAAGGTCTAACCTTCCACGGTATAATACACAATTTTAAGACTGAATGGATTAAATCTAACACGAAGAGGGAAAAAAATCTCATCAATGCAACCCACCAAAAAACAATCTTGAAATGCATAAAACCATTTGAACGTTCACAATCAAATGCAATCTTGGTCGACAAAAGAATGTTGTATCTAATATAAATTACTTCAAAAAACATAGCCCTGCACTACAATTCTAATATAAATTACTTCAAAAAACATAGCCCTGCACTACTATCAGAAATTATAAATAAAGAACTGATTTGTGGAAGGAAAATTCAACAACTGCAAACACTGCACAGCGATTATGCAAGTGCATGCTTACTTCCATCCTTGGGTTGAATAAAAATTCAAATACAATGTGAAAAAATTCTCATGTAGTGATCACTTAACTACATGTTAAACATGATAAAAGTCATGCTTACTTCCATCCTTGATTAAAATTTTAAATAAGAGATAGAAATTCTCATGCAGTGATGACTTAACTACATGTTAATCATTATAAAAGTCATCTGCCAATGACTTCACATAGCAGTCAACAGAACAAAGTTTATTTGGCACTGAATGCTGTGACTACATAGACATGCTCATTGCTGGTAGCCTAGTCTGTGGTCGATATTCGATTACAAACATTGAAGACTCAAAAAATGGACAGCAAGGTACTGATGAAGAAAGTATAGCCTACGTATTTGGTAAGCCTGATGAGCAGCACTCTTCATGTTCTTAGGACTAATAAAAATATAGCCAACCACTCACATATTCTTCAGCAAACACTTTCAATTTGAAAATCTGGATTTGCATTGACAGCTTGCAAAAAGGTTAACCATCTTCAGTGGTTATGAAAAAATAAAAATTGTTGTCTGAAGTTAAACTGAGTCTTTAAGCAGCTTTTCATTGTTTGTACAAAATCATATTTAATATTTTTAAATATGATCCTATCAACAACAGCCATGCTATACTGAACATTTCCACTTCTCGGTGCCATATTTTAAAATAAGTGCTTTGTTTAGAGTATGGGTTATTGATTTTCTTCCAAAGGAGGGCATCATTCCTTTTTTTCTCTCTCTTCATTTCGAATAACATAACTTGTTTGGAGTATATACTTCTGCTCTTCTTCCAAAGAGGAGAGTCCCTCGTCATTCTTTGTGTCAGCTAATTAGCAGTGAAGATTACTCAGCCATCTACCACTGAGCTCATCCATATCTCTGAGTCTTCTCTCCTGTTGATGATGTTTTGAGTGTTGACATCATTTTCTACTTTTTCTCATCACCTAGATTTCCTACTTTTCATTGCATTTTGGCAATTGTGATTGGTTTCTTCGTTTGGTTTTGACCTAATAGTTTTTTCGTTTGAAAGTATACTTAACATCGGAAACCAGAGCTACTGTCTTTACTGACCTGAAATCTCATTACAAAGCTCTGCCTATTCTTGATCTGCCTTGATACTTTGTATGGACAAATATTTTTATCAACCCCCCAGAAAACTTGGGATTTATAGCAAAAAGAAATTTTAATCACTTTGCTTCTACAAATATCCATAGCTTTATCTGCATAAAAATGACTTCTGAATAACTACACCCATTACCATTTAACACTGCAAATTTTGTTCACACTTCCAGGTCATTTTTATCAGTAAGATCTCAATCATGACATTTAAGTTCTATAAAATCGACCTATATCACAAGGTTTATGTTTGTGTTCGAGTTCAGCGAAGAAAAAATTCGGAATAAGTTCATCAACTTATAAAATTCAGAAAAGATATTCTTGATTATTTTTATTTAAATATATTATATATTACAATTAAAATTAAAAACATTGAAAATTTTAAATAAATTTTAAATCTAACTTAAATATTAATAATAGTTTATAAATTTATAAATATTAATTAGTCTTTTTAATCGAGAAGGCATAACATAAAACTAATACATAATTTTTTCTTAAACAAAAAAGAGTTCACTTCCATTTCAATTAACCTCTCAATTTGGAAATATCTCATGAAAGGAAGCTAAGATGCGGAAATGCTTCCTATGCTAATCTATGAGTAGAGAAATGTAGAGAATGTGAGTAGAGAAATGTGGAGAAACTATACGAACACAAAAATCACCATTATGCAATGATGTGTCCTAGGAAAAACTTTTCAGAAAAAAAAAAACCCAACCTCAAAACTCTTAACTAATGTATTAACCAGCAGCAATATCAGTTATAATACACTCCAAGCAAGGAGCCTTCACAGGGAAAATCACCAAAAACCAATCTAGAGTGATTCCAACATAAATATACCTACAAACTTACTATGAAACCTCCATCTCTAGCATCCAATAAATAGGCAAACCATAAGCTCAGTGTTGTTTACCAAAAGTTAAAACCATGTGCCACAACTATGACCCAGAAGTAATGCCATATTTTGGCCAAAATTCCAACGTCATTCTTCATGAGGTGGTCTTCGCACCTTATCATATGATGACATCTAAGTTACCGATTCACCCAGAAAAGGTCTCAGATACGATTAGATTCGATTCAGATTTGAGACTCGAGATTCGATACGGATTCAATTCAAATTCGGCAGGATACGAGTTTAGGACTGTGGATATGGGCAGAGTACAAAACCCACCCTGTGGGTACGAAAATTTCGTACCTAGTACGTATCCAGATAGAATCCAACTATTTGAACGTCCAGGCCGCAGAATATTCAATGTTTTTGACACTTTTTTATTATTTTTTTGACTTTTAGTTGATTTCTAAATAATAAAATATTGTCTCCAACCTTCATCTTTGCCTCCTAACACATCAAATAGGTAAAAACGTACTCATTTAAAAAATTGTGAATGAAAAACAAGTTTTTTTTGCCTTCATTGCTGAATTTGCTCTCTTGTTTGCACAAGCTTGAATAGACTATGAGCCTGAAATAGCTGCTGAGCATGAGAATGGTAGTGTCAGTGCTAGTGGCAGTGCTTGTGCAAGTGTCACTGATGCTATTTGTGGTTCTACACAAAATGTAGCATCTAATGATACTGATGATGCTCTTTTTGATGACCCATATGATTCAGATTGATCAATGATCAATAATGGCTGATTGTAAACACTTGATATTTTTATGTTTGAACTTTAATTTATAATTTTATATCATGACATTTGAGTATCACTAATATTTTAATATTTGACTATGAAAGTAGTGGTGTATTTTTGCTATGTTATTTGACTATTAATATGGTGGTGTATTTTGAACTTAACTGCTGCAAATATGTATATATCTCTGAATTTTATATGTTTTTGTATTAACGTATCCAACCCCAAAAAACATTTTGGTTGAATCCCATACCGGATTCTCGTACCCATACCCAAACCCAAAAACGAATCGATAACTTAGCATGACATAAATTGTCATAACCTCCTCCTTGAAATGGCCCTCCATTTTGACATATTCAAACACATTTAAAGTCGTCTTACGAAGCATCATAACATGTGTTGTAAATTGATCAATTATATATCTTCTCTTACACACTCTCACGCATGTCATAGATTATTTTACACTACTTACGTTGTCATAGATGCTCTTCCACATCTTACATGACAAGATATTCCTTTATACACATCATAACTAAGTATACACATAGTAATAATGGCCAACTCATAGTGGGATGCCCTTTTGTATAAGAGTTCACAATTAATTAACAAATAATAAATAACATGAACATTAGAAGCAAGGTTTATAACACCCTTCCCAACATCTTGACCCTAAGCCAAATGAATTCTCCAAATAGACCTGGAATGCACTGACGTACGCTCAGTTATCTTCAGGGCAGTATTGAAAGGTTTCAAAGTCACATCGCGTTCCAGATAATGCAGATCCTTGCGCCAAATGGAATGCCCTTGACAACTTTGGCTCTCCTGTATCTGTAGTTGGGATTCGCTTCATACTCATAAAGAAAATGCTGCCCCATTTTACACACCAGTATTGGCTCTCACCAGCGATCTTCAGGAAAGTGGATTTCGGACAATCTCTTTAGTGTCTGTCTCCTCCCCTCTCGGTCGAGAAGAAGCTTAAAAATATCAACTTTTATCCATATGGATGATTTTGAAGATGAATTGAAAAAAAATTAAGTTATAGTTTAATTTTTGACGAATTTCAATTTTTTTGGTTGGACATTGATGAACTCTGGCACATCAATGCACAAAGAAAGAATCAAAAACCCCTCATTAGGGCTTAGAGCATCCACAATATTATAGCATCAAATTTTGAGTTTCTTCCAACCTTTGTCAAATTTTCACCAGACACCCCTCTTACTCGACTAAACAATTCTGTACTATCATGGATCGTAATAGCAATATTTATGCATAAGCAAACAACCTTTTGTAAGCTACAGGCGGACATCAAATAAATAATAATAGTTGGGCTCATCAAACCAGTTGAAGTCTACAATAGGATGCACATGCACATATTTTCAATATTGCTATTATCAACACTCTAACCGAGGGATTTCATACTATGGTTCACGATGCTAATCAAGTATGTGTACATACTACATATTATATAATATAAATAAAAGCATGTAAATTATTAAATAGTAATACGTACACAAGCGTCAATCTCAGAGACCATAGGCTTCAACCAAACATGGTTCATCGGGCTCATCTACAAGGACGAGTCACATGCTTAGGACGCCCTTGTTATAATCTGCTGCACACCGTAAAATATTCAAAACATCTATGCTAGCAATATGATAATGACATACCCAGGGTTTGCAAATTGCTGTCTCGTGGAGACACCAACAAGAGGAGGCAGCAAGTTGGTGATCACGGTTTGGCCCTTCCATGTTGCGAGCAATGAGACAGATTGGAGCAAGGCGATGCATTGCATAGCAAAAGGTACACAGTGAGCAAGGTGATACACATAATTGCAAGGCAAGCGGATGCATACCAAGGTTGGTGGGTGTGCACCATGTTGATATGTGCACAATCCATAAAAGCAGAAATCAGTATTAAATTGCAATTAATTGCAATAAATCATTTCTTGGCCTGCTGGGTAATTTTTTATTCAAAATATTGCAGTCTTCTCCAGAAAATTAGTCAAACTGATCTTTTGACCAAAAAATCACAATATAATCGCAGTAAAACCATTGATTAAATCACAATTTTCCAAAAGACCGTTATCTTTTTGCAATTAAATCACGATTTTGGGGTTTCTAGGTTATGGTTAGGGTTAGGATTTTTTTATTCTGGCAGCATTTTTTTCTGATTTTTCCCTTACGGATTCCAAAGTAATAGCAAGCAATAACATGGAGGTGATGGAAACGAGATATCAGTGGGCAGGGAACTCATTTGCGTCAATACTTAAGGGGATCATAGACCAAGAAAAATTAGCTAATGTTTAGGCATGTAATATTGAATGTAATAATCGTTGCCTTGCCATGTGAGATATAATGTATCCATTTTTTAGAAGCGTGAAAGAATGTAATAGTTATTGCCTTGCCGTGCAAGAACTAATGTATTCATTTCTGAGTAGCATGAAAGATTTGCAAGGATGGAAAGTGAAAATAAAATTCCATATGGTAGTGTGAACTGTGGGGTGTAAGAGGTTGAGGTAATTTTCACCTTATTCCAAAAAAGTAATCTCATAACGTGATGGCAAGGAGGAAGAACCATTAAAAATGTTATTAAATTGCAAGCAGTTAAGGTTTATAGTTTAGGAGTGACAATAGGGCGTTGGAAAAGAGAATCTTAAATATAAGACAACGACCCTGCATAATCAAGTGAGATAGGCTAATACCATTGTCCCCCATTGAACAAGTGAAATTAGGTCAAGGAACCTAAAGTAAGATCAAGTCAAATAGAAAGCAAGATCCTCCAAACAAAAGATGCTAGGATGGACAGTCGTGCATCAAGGATTAGCGCTTGAAGCCCAGTTGACTAAGGTCCTTATTGGAGATGATTTTTTGCATCGTGGAGCAAAGAGGATACAATTTAGCACTAAAGGGTTTTGGCGTTGGTTAAGGGCTGAATTCAATTTCCTTTTATGTCATGTTCCCCTTTCCAGTAAGCCACAAAGGAGAATTAAGATATTATAAATATTGTAGAAAAAGAAAACGTAAAAAAAGAAAAAAGAAAAAAAACAAGAAAAAAAGAAATGACCACCTCAAATAGGATAGGATCTGATTTTGTTTGTTTTCAGGAAAATAATTACAAAATGAAAGGAGCTGGCCACCCAAGGGACATATGTGCCTATTTAAACAAGCAAGGGCAGCAGAAACATTCATTTCAAATATTTTTGCTCTTGAGCCCTCATTTGAGCACTTGCTCACACAATCTTGAGGACAAAAACCCTAAGGATTGCTTGAGATACAAGGATAGAAACCCTTGGGCATCTCAAACGGAGACTGGGGACAAAAATGCTCAACCCTTCCAATTGGTAGTTCCAATTCAGGAATTCCACAAAGTTTTAAACATTTCAGAATAGTCCAGTTTAGTAGTTTCAGTGTTGTCCCAATTTGCAGTCAGCTTCAGCGCTTCCCTATTCCCAGCATAGCAAATCCAGTTAGCAATTAATTTCAACACTTTCTTAGTTTTAGTACAGCAGTTCACTTACAGTTAGTTTCAGCACCTTCCAGGCAAAGTTACAACAAGAAAGGATTTCTAGGACATGAAGGGTGAGACTACAATCTACAGCACAAACACAAGCATTTTCAGGGTTCAGAATCCTTGTCAAACAAAGACCTCCATTGTTGATGTTATAGCAGTGGGAGATATCTTTCTCTCAAATTTAAAAATGATGGATAAATAATACCAAGGCAAGTCGGACTTCCTATATATAATAATTTTATGAAGAGTCACCTTGTTTCTTAAAAGAGGCCAACCCAAATGAAGAGTCACCTAGTTTTGTATAAATACAAGGTGATGATCATTCATTTGATCATCAAGTTCATTCATCATAATTCGCATTCCTAGAAGAAATACATACTTGAGCAGCAGATCATCATCTTGTAGCAGCAGATCGTCATTTTGTAGCAGCAGACCGATTTCAAGGAGAAACATATTCATTTGTATCTTTGCATCTAGGAGAGGTGCTATTATTCATTGTATCAAATTTGGCATTGTGTTGGGCCTGAGTTGTAAGCAGATTTCTGCTCTTATTCCTTCAATATATAAGAGATATATTTGCTGGGTGTTTCTCCCTCAAGTAGGGAGGGTTTTCCCAGGGTATCTTGTTGTGTTCATTGTCTTATGTGTTGCATTTTCTGATTGCTTTCATTTCTGATCCTAAATCTAACATCCATCAGTCTGCAACAGCAAGCCTATCGTAAACTTGTAGCCCAATTTCATATCAGCAATTTATTCTCTCATAAGACTAGCAACAAAATTTGAGGTTGGATTATCATACTAATTAATTAAGTTGTAACTTCACAGTGCCTCTAGACTAAAAGCAAAGCTTCCATTTTGTCAAAAGAAGTAACAATCTCATAATAAATTGCTGCTTTCAGAATTCAGTAAGCTGTTATATTAATTTGCAACTAAATTATTCAAATAAATATTGTTCTATATTAAGTTGACATGACATTTTACTCCTATCTCCTTGGTGAGGACCTCTTCCAAGGGATTATTATGTGGTGGAGGGCAGTCACAAGAATCTGTGGCATACAATTTGGTAGTTATTAGTTATATTTGGAAGACAAGATAAAAAGCTATTTACCAGCAAAACACCGACCCATTTTATTAGAACAATTTAAAGGATTTTAGACAAGCTGAGCTTCAATGGTTTTTATAGTATCTGAATTCATTTCTCAAAGGTATGCATGGCCATGTGCTTTCTGTCATTGCCATGTAAAGAGAAATTTCCCTCGTAATATATAATCAGAAAATCTTTATATATCAATAAAATGGAACACAAATCTATAATATTCCCCTCGTGTTTTGCACCTATGGTGTTTTTTTATTTCTGTAGCTTTGTAAGTTCATTCATGTGTTCAATGATTAAAATTTGTTCATATTTGTATTTGATTTGGCGTAGGTTAGGTAGTTGTTGCAACTCTACCTTTAATTTGTTTTAACCCTCTCTAAAACTGCCAGCCACACAAGCATGTCATTTAATTCCTTTGTTTGGCATTATTCATAAATGCACGGCAGGGCATAGTTGTTTAAGAGCAAATAATGACAACAAATTTAGGCAGCAATAGTTTAGGGACTAAAATGATCAACCGTTGGCTGGACTATTTCTAATCCCCAAAACCCAACAGTGGGAAAAATTTACTAACACAAGTGGTTGATATCTTTTAACATTGCAGGACTCCCGAGAAAAAAATATTAGACCTCTTCTTCTCCCTTAAGCACGGGGAGCATATAAGTAAATCCATTAATATTTTCCCCCTCAAAATCTCTGGATATGCTGCAGGTCCTAGAATGCTTCTGATGAGAGTATATCCTTCCCATTAACAATTAGAAACTTTTAAAGGGGATGATGTTGTTCTTATGCCAACAGGCAGAAACTGCCTATAATAAATTCACCACTGCTGAATCATAGTAATCAATCCAAAAACAAGTACTAGCATAAACATGACTAACGAGTTCTCTCAGGCCATCAAGAAGCTAAAATATGCTCGTGGTACCTTCTAAATTTGATCAGGCTCCTTTCTAATGATGAAATTACCATTACAGTGGAAACTTGGAAAGTAAGCATCTGCTCGTAAGTGTGGAAGACAATAAACACAGCAAAGGAACTCATGCAAGATGGAAGAGCATAGAATATCAAAAGGCATCACAGGAAAATTAGTAAATGACAAAAGCAATCAAAGATCACAAACCATCCCTTATTCATGCAAAACAGCTTAGCTTTCAGGGCACAATGACATATATATTAGTTTGGTCAGTCCTTGCTTGCATGCCAAAGCACAGGGATACAATATACACTGCCAGTTTCTGAGTTTTAGAGTAGAAAATGTTATACTTAACATCAAATTGAGACATAACTACAAGATGGTTAGTCTTCAAAACCCCAAATATATTAAATGACTGAATCAGGAAAATTAAAGACTTTTTGCTATGAGCATGTAGATCAGCTAAACAAAGCTAAAATTAGTATATTAATTTCAATACTTTCAGTTCTGGTGAGCATAAAGTGACTGAGTCATGAAAATTAAAGACTTTTGCTATCAGCATGTAGATCAACTAAACAAAGCTAAAGTTAGAATATTAATTGCAATATTTTCAGTTCTGGTGAGCATACTTACGTAATTATTTGATCCTTGAAACTGTAGTTAACTTCACAAAAACTTCAAAATTTATGTGATCTTCTATAGGACAATTTGAGCCTTTCTAACATGCTAAAAATGTCAACACATTTCTAAGAATAGTATAACTATTCTTCTCAGGCATAATTTCCTTTTGTGCAAAAACAGAAGTAAATCAGTGTGCAAATAACAAAATTTGGAGGAGTATCTATGGACTTTGCAGGATAGTAAACTCTCATTTAGCCATTATTGTATGATATATACAATAGCCGCTTCTAACCATCACAACTCATACCTCTTGATATCAGATATCTGATAATCTATCCAAGGACACTCTCTTGAATTAAACAACATATTAATAAGTGTGGAATCAGATCACCAAAATGAGCAATCTCTAGCATCACCATAACCCCAATTTCTTGACATCTTGTCTGTTCTCTGTGTGTATTCTTTATAGTTAGAACATCTACTGACACCAAAATACCTGAACATCTTCTAAATAGTCTGGATAATGCATGCCTGAAAACTATTGAACAGATTCTCACTCTTTACTTATTCCAGGAGAAGTTTGATAATTTACATATTCTAGCTGTTTAACCAGATTTTGATCTATAGGTTCTTAGACCTACATCTATGATTTGGAAGTTAGAAAAATATAAAACTCAAGAAAACTATGAGATTCAGCTAGGATCTTTGTTGTAGTTTACATACATTATGTTGATCATAATTGTACAGCGTACCTATCAAGGAACACCTTGGTTCTTCAGAGTGGCTTCTTCCTTCAGGAGATTTTATGAAATCCAAGATGGCAACAGAGTTTGAGATGACAGATCATGGAGAGTTCCATTATAGTTTAGGTGTCTAAATGCACAGAGACAAAAGCAATCCTTTAGGAACACAAACATTTTAATTGCACATCAATGTCTCAGATCCTCTGGGAATGACGGGAATCGTCTCAACAAGGAGAGATACATTGAAATTCTCCTCTAAAATTTTTAAATGGCAGACACATGGAGACACTAATAAACTCAAAAATTGCTGTCAACGGATATGTGCCCTAAGGTAAAAGATAAAAAAGGATGTTACGCGAAGTAGTCTTTATTAGAGTACAATCAGATGCCCTATATGTGTGATGATGGGTAAAAGGACCAGACTCCAAATATAACACATTGTCAATGTTCGTAAAACAAGTTATAGAAATGTTAGGGAGCAGTTACAAAAAAATTCAGGTTTCTCAAAGGAATGAAAAGTTTCAATATTTTGTATCCAGTAACAGATTGCAGGATGCATTGTCACTTGTCAAATATTGTGATGTAGATTGGGAAAGAGATGTTGATAAACTGTCTGTTGATGTTGATCAGCATCATTCAATAGGAAGGAGAGGAACCAACATCCTATATCCCTTTCAAACGTAGACACAGAATATGCAGCAGCCTATTATTTGACCAAGGTTGATGTACAAACAACACCTATTTATGTCAGCAGGTTGAGAGGCAGAATTTACAGTTTCAGTTCTATGAGACTAGACAACTTACAATGTGGTTAATGTAATTGCTTTGTATTTTTATAAATTTGTGTATTGTGCATAGTAGAGGGTTTGGATGGATACCTTTCAAAATCTGGGTATCGTAAAGACTGTTCTTCCAGTTCCAGTTAATATAATATCTGGAAGATCTTTGGTACATGTTTAACACGGTAACTTTTATTAAACAAGTACCAAACATCAGATCATTATCAGAATCAAAGTTGCTTGCCATTTAAATCCACGTGCTAAGGGTCATGAAGCATGCATTTATTCTTCTAAGCTTATAAATTATTATAAATACTGTTTGGTAAAATATACTGACTTGGTAAGATTTATCATGAATTCTAATATGACTCCGATACCAAAAACTCTAATACACTATTAGCATAAATAAAATCCCTAAAAAGTATCTGAAAGACAAATAGCACCCTAGTTTTCTGTGATAGTGGTCCAAAAGTGACCTTGAAATAATATTTCAAAGTAAATTAGAGACAAGTCTGCAATACGTTCACATATTATGGCAGAACTCACCAAGTCTGTGAAAGGCTTGCGAGTCCAAGCAAGCAAGTGAGCAGAAACACATCAGATGAAATTGACTCACTGATGCTTTACAAATCAGAACATAAAACTCAACCACCTAAAACAAAGAAAAAAGAAAGAGCTTAAAACTATGTGAAACCTCACCGCTGGCAAACTTGTAAGTGAATCAAGTTCTAGATCTAACTCTGCTTGTTTTATGTGTAAGTAAAGGTTACAGGTGAGTTATTTCCAAAAACTTGTTGACTTCTGCTACTATGGCAATTCAGGAAATGAATGCACACTGGGAAGGATTTCAGGAGAAAAAGGAACGAAAGGAAAGGATTACAACTAAAATTGGGGATGTTTTTTTCTTATAAGCTGTCGTCTAATGTGACTCAAAGTTAAAACAGTGGAGCTGCTTCTACTGTTTCACGAGCATGAGAGGAAAGCAGACGAAATATGTTTGGTACTATTTTGACTTGCCATACAGCATGGAAAGGTCCCCCTATCGCCAAGACTTGATTGATATCATTACTTTTTTCATTTTTGGTTCAGCATTTAAAGCCCCTAGCTATGAGGCACTTGGAGAGGAAATGTTGGATGGATATGAGAATCATATGCATACATTAATAGAAGACAAGCCTGCAATTTGGCAACAGAAGTGTATAACAACAATGTTTGATGGAAGGACGGACAAGTGGATTAGAACACCTGTAAACTTTATAGTCTCTTCCATGGTAGATACCAGGTTTTGAAATTTAGGAATTCTTCAGTTAAGATAAAAAGTGTTCATTTGCTTTGTTCTTTATTGGAGAAGCTTGCCTTGGAGGTGGGCACAGAAAATGTGAGCCAAGTAATCATGAACAATTCAAATTATTTGGTTGCAAGAAGACCTATGTAAAAGGCGCCCCTGTTTTCTGGTCTCCTTGTACTGCCCACTGCATAGATCTGATGCTAGAAGACTTTGGTAAACTTCATTAAGTTAGACTGGTTATAGACAATCCAAGAACAAATTCTAGATACATCTACAACCATCCATGGGTTCTCACTTGATTGACAAACACAAATGAGCTTCTTCCACCTGCCATTACACAATTTGCCACAAATTTCATTCCTTATAAGCTCTTCAACATGTGGAAATACTTTTGTTAGCAAATAACAAAGAACTTCCTCATATGCCATGATATAGATAGGATTGATGTGGTTCATAATGTTTTTGATGAGTTATTTTGGAGGACAGCTTATATGGTGATATACATCTGAGCTTTATTGAGTATTTTATACTTTAACTAAGTTACCGGGTTCGCCCCTGGGAAGCCTGGGTTCAATTCGGGTTTGATTCAGGTACGGAATTCGGGTCCAGTTCGTCCAAATTCGCTGTGGATTCAGAAAATTGCCTGGTGGGTCCGACCAAGGTTCGAATTTTTTGAACCCAGTTCGAACCCAGGCAGAATTTCATGCCCAGCGGACTTTCAAACGCCTTTTTGCATTTTTTTATTATTTTTTTGAGTCTTTGTTGACTTTTAAAGAGTTTTTTATTCCTTCTAACCCTAATATGTGCCTCTAAAACATGAAATCCTGCCAGACCTGGGATGAATGCTAATTTCTAAAAATAAATACAATAATGTTGAACAGAGTTTCTGGCCTTCACTCCAAACTACATGTAACTGCTTTCTTGAGAACCAACCTATAAAAGAAAAGCAAATCTAGGTTAATGCTTTTGCCAAAGGGTTACAATGAAGTCCCATTCTCAGGTCAGCAGGATAGAAACTAAACCTTTGAGAGCAATACCTGATTTGTCATAAAATCAAAAAATTTATGAAATATTAAATGATTTTTAAATTTTTTAATTGAAACATTTGAAAACATGCCAGCTTCTGGTCCATCATAGGTAAGTCTCCTAACCTTCCATCCAAAACTTTGAAGTTAAACAATGTTCTTAACTATTGGCAAAATATTGGGCAGATTTCAAAATAATCTCCAAGTAAGTAAGAAGAAGAAATAATTCATCATACCAGGATGTGCATTAAACTTGACCTGACAAAGGGTTTGTCAGAAGTTATCAAACTGAACTTCTTGGATTGTGACCCACAGCAAAGTGTATGCAATGAAAGTCTTCCATTAGATGCAGAATATTCTTTAAGTCTGAGCATATCACTAAAGCACATTAAAAATAAATAAAAAAGCATTCAAACACAATGGAAATTTAGAAAGAGAATCCAAATCAGCTGATCCTAGCCAACAGAAAGCCAACATGGAGAAGTGAGGAATCAATTTAATAAAAAGGACAAATAACAGACATATTATTACAAATGTGGTGGGTTATAAATTTTTGAGAGATTTCTTTTCATGGGGTGAAAGATTACTTAGATGAAGAAATTGTTAAAAAAAGGAACATTTAGGGAGGAATGGTTGGGAAAGAAACCTCTAGATGAAGTGGACTATGTATGAATACTTCCATGTATGCAGATGGACTGTTGCAGAAATTAATTTATGGATCTAGTGTTGTCTTTGGAATTTAAGGAAAGAAGGTAACAAGAATGCATGGAGCAACAACCCCAGATCCAATAAACTAGAGTAAGCCAACCACAACTGTCTACACAAAGGAAGACTGAATTTACATAATCTCGTTATGTAGGGTTATCTTGCACAGAATCAAGGGTAAAGATGGAGATCTCTCCTAGTTAACCTCCATTGCAGAAGAGGAGGAATATAGAAGGATGAAGTGTTTTCGAGGATGATTATGATACTAGTATACATAGCTTTGAATAATTTGACTATTAATATGGTGGTGTATTCTAAACTTAATTACTGCTGCAAATATGTATATATTTCTGATTTTTATATGTTTTTGTATTACCGAACCCAAACCCCAAAAAAAAAATTCCCGAACCGGCGAACCGGGTTCTCGAACCCGAACCCGAACCCAAAATCGAACCGGTAACTTAGTACTTTAATTACAAATGCATAAGTGAATCACATTTTCATATTTAGCACATACATTAGCATCATTGGGAGTTTGTTTGGATGCCTTTAACATTAAATTCTTGTAAAATGAAAAAGAAATTATTTTGTGAATCTTATTTAAATAACTTAGTAATTTGTGAAGGCTTGTTATCTATGGTTGGATAGCTCTTCTAATAGTGCATTGCTAAGATATATGGTTAATAACTTGCATTTAGATTTTTGGCTTGTAACAACTTGCAAGGTGTGCTGCACTTTCATCATATGCCAAATAGTGGACCTCTGTATGAGATTTGACTTCTTATAGCATGTTTCCAAAGGTGTGTTCCTCACGTGGAACAACCTGCATGCTCCAATTTTATGACTTGACATTGGACAGCTTAATGAAATCTTGTATTTGAATACTTTACTCACATGGCCATACCATATGCATGCAGACAGCTCACAAAATGTACTTTCCAATGTTAGAATCCTCATTTTATAGCTATATCATCTTTCCATATGCTTTTACAAAGGTCTTATGATTATCTATACACCTTTGATTCCCAATATCCAATTCAACAAGGCTTAAACATCAATGAAGTCTGAAATTCGCAAAACATTGACTCGGATGGGTAGGGCATCCCATTAATGGAGTTTGCTGGAGTACACTTCTCATGAATGGAGTTGATTATTCTTAAGGAGGGGTTCACAGAAAACATATAACAAGGCCTATTACATACCCCTACAGTAACTCAGATGATTATATTTTGTGCACAAAACCACATTTAATTGTATGGTCTTTACACCCAACTATACAGCTTATCAGTCCCTATTTCTATCTATTAAAATACAAGGTTAAGAATCATAGATGTCACCAACCTACAGTTATTTGATGGAAAAAATGGATTGTCTAATTCCACAACCTAAGTATTAATAGCTGCACAACGTCTCTTACTCCTTTGATTTTAATTTTTTATTATCCAACTCAAGGTATTAAACATCAACGGTATCTGAAATTCATGAAGTGTACCATTAGATGAGAAGGATGTCTCATTAATGGAGTCTGTAGAAGTGCAGCTCACATGCGCAGTGGTTGCAGAGCTGGTTATTGTTAAGGTGAGAATCATGGCAACTAGCAAACATATAACAAGGCCTCTTACAAGCCCCTACAGCATCTGTTAATTGTCTGATAGTTAAGCCATAGTTTTAAAACTCACCAAGTACTCATGGTTTATTTTTCACAAATTTCATTTACTTGCAGGCAAGTTCCAGAGAGTTTTACAGAGAAACTCATGGCCATTACTTGGCAAGTCTGCAGAAGGTACTAGTGTATGACGAGTTTTAGCCAAGTTTTTGTTAAATACCTGAGTTCAAGCCAAAATTGGGTTTGCTGAGTTGTGACTTTTTAAACTATGATTTTACTCACAAGACCTGTGTTTATTTGCTCAATATTTATGTGCAACTATACAGCCTATCAGTGACTACATGTACCTATTGAAATACAGGGTTAAGAATCATACATGTCTCAATTGTCCAGCTAAATATCATTCATCAGGAAAAACTGGATTATCTAATTTCACAACTTTACATAAGAAGAATCTTCTCCAAAGTACAAATGCTATGTCAGATATTTAAAAAGCCTTTCTATGGAAAGTCAGGTTTACCAAAGACTACTACAAAATTATCGCTGCTGATAATTTTGCCAAGGGAACAGAGCATACCCTTGCAGTAACTCTGCAAGTTGTGGTTGCAACTCCTCATCCCTCAGTTTCTGGATTCTCTTTGATACTAAATCAATAGCTTGGATTGCAACTCTGATTCTTGTGTGTAGATCCTTTATTGCAGCCCTTGTCTTATCAACTGCTTGAGGATCGTCCCCCTTAGCATCTTGATTCCTCAGTTGGATACACTTTCTTTCATAAGTTATTCTTGTGCGCTCCCCAGCCTGCAAATTTGAAATTTTCAAAAAGACTAAAATCAATAATGAAGCAAAATTCATTCACCTCAGAACAGAGAAAAAAACAATTCTATCATGTTCAAGTTCTTGAGGAAAAAAGATGAGCTGCATCCTTGTGAAAGAGCTCTTGAAGAATAAGCAATAATACTGACTACTAATGTCCTAGATCTCATGGGAATCAGATGCTGATTGGAAATTAATCTTATTGCCAACTAGTCAAACCATATGTCTTGTTGCTCAAGAGTCTTAATTACTCATAGACATTATCAAATCACCAAACTATAGAGGTGCAGGCCCTTTCTCTATAATCATGTCAAACAACTGATGATTCATGTGATCAATCTCATGCCTCAATGCCTAATTTCATTCTCAATAACAATTTAGATATGAGATCCAACAATAAAGAAAGAGACAATCAACATTTTAAGATTGTTATCACAATGAACTCCTTTGTCACCAAGAACAGAAGGATGATTCTAAATGAAGCAGAGAATTCCAAATGATGAGAGAGGTTTCTACAGGAACAAGCAGACTCCTCAAAATTGAGCAAGAAGGCCTTTCATTGACATGAATGCCAATGGGAGGACTCTAGATCTGGAAAAACAAATCATATTGCCTTCACTCAGCAACATCCATGAACAAACAACAAGGTTTAGAATTAGATCCAAAATAAGGCAAGACTGTTTTGAAGAATGTGACTCTTCAAACAAAACCAGAAGACTACAAATAAACTCCCAACACAATATGATACACCATGAAATGGCAGCAGTCCTGCAACTACAAAATTCAATCAAGAATAGCTTTTGAAAAAGGTGTACTTGTATTGAGCCAATTTTGAACATAAAAATTAAAAAAGCCATGCTGAATTCTGGGTACAAATAGATAAAAAAGTGTAAGTCAAATTGACTGGTCATAACAGATAAGAACAGAAGTTGTATAACATACTTTCAAACCAAATGGACAATCAGAACATGCATATGCAAAAAAAAAATCATTCTGCCATCTTATACAAGATATGGTAGAATGAAATGGATGACTGCAAAATAACTTCAGAAAGCACCAAACTTGACAAACACATTTCCAGTACCTCCAAGCTTACAGCACAAAATGGTGGTAGCATGGATAACCATCTGATCCCACCACATTTTCATTAAGCCAGCAACATTGCAGAAAAGAACATTTTATCAAAAACTGGGTTGCTTGAAGAAACAAACATCCAATCATTTACAAGAACCACAAAGATGTTTTACTTTCCACCAGAATGAGGAACTACCACTAAGAAATAAGGAAACTGGCCTCATAGTATAAACCTTATCTCAGATTATACTATTTCATATGGATTACACAACTAATGCAATGATATATTTTGCCATAATGGATTCACATTGGTTCCAATTCAACCAAGCATATTGATGGCTATTGGAAATTCGATTATCCAAGAGATTTTGTGATATAATCTTGCAAATTGACGGGCCTTTTGTCGTAGTAAATTTATTTGGTCACCTACACAAGGAAATAAAGAAGAGAAAACTGATCCATTTTTGGTAGAATATTTTACAACAAGATACAAGGAGGTACTGTAAAGTGAAAATGGCAAACATCTAACAGAGTAAGGTGCAGATTTGAGGGATAAGTTCCAAATGCCAAGGAGGAAAAAGAGCAGATGTCATCTTGAAGAAGCAGAAAAATTTGATATTTTAAATTTTCCCTGAAGCAATAATATGTATAGATCATGGAAGACATCTTTCTCATGCTGGACTGAATACAAATAATAATTCCTTCTTAAGCAATAAAAATCCTAAAAACATACCCCAGATGAGGCATTTCGACCCTAAGATTCCTGCATTGTGGTATTGTATTACAAACTGGTTTCTTTACTAAAAAACTTTATTTCTTCTATTCTTGCAATGCATTAGCTTCAAAAAATGCAGGTGACCATAATGCATACAAGAATAAAGGCAAAGAAATTAAAAAAGGGAAGCATGAGGGCAAAAATTACTTTATCAATATTAATGTATGACTTTAAAATTAAAATTTAATGAAACAGTTCTGCGCATTTTAATTATATCCCAATATTGAGTTTTATGTACAGTAACCTAGGGGCATGTAGAGAGTTAGTGGTAGCACCAAATGTAATAGATGTGATTATATTGCTCAGTGTGTTTCTCAGTGTTTTTGTTACATAAGAGAAACATGTACATATAGGCAAAACAATCTTACAATGTCATTCAGTGTTATGAGCTGTCTACTTACCTTTTATTATTTCTATCTACCCTTTAAAGATGTTCCAGCTATGCAGCTGTCCACCTAACTTTTCATTTTTGCTCAATTGAATTAAATTTAATAACATGTAGAATTAAATAATGATGCTTGTTACTACATTTAATTCTATATGTTTTTACTTTGAAGTCTTAATCAATAGTGCATCCTTATAATCGAAATTAAATGAAAAAAATTTCTGGGTAAATAATGTTTTCCACCAACTCAGGCATGTGAAATAAATGTGAAGTGTGGAAATTAATTGCCATAAAAGATCTTGATGCTCAGTGGAAAAATAAGGTACTTTTAGAATCTGTATTAACAAATATTCCCTTTGGCACTTTTGATATCTCTGGATTTTATTTCTAACTGTCCTGTGCAATTGTTCTAGCTGTTGAGTATTTTATATCCAGCTACCTATACAACTGTCTTACTTTTATCTTGTTTTGTCAGCCTGCTTGCATGTAGACTTTAGTTAACATTCTAGCAACATGGTATGCCCTTAGAGTTCCCTCCCTGCTTAGATGAAAATGCCCCCACTTTATACATGAGAATTGAGAGAAAAAATTGGGGCAGCTAACTCAGAGAACCATTTGTTCCAAGTCAGTAGTTTTCTTCTTTGGCCAACAAGGTATGCAGTTGTTTTCCACTTGCTGTTGGTGTGTAGCTGAACATCAAGCAAAGTATCTCCAGCCAAGTGTTGTTGAAATTTGGGAATGGTAGCCTTCACATGGCAGATACAAATCTCCTCCTCCAAGTAAAATGGATCATCCAACATGAGCCTAATCACATTTGACAACATCATGGATGCCAAGCTGAGCTGGAAGATCAAGTTAAAAGGCATTGGCTCCAATTTCTTGGAGAAAGATGCAAGGTTCGTTCTAATAAACTTTAATTTGTGATGTTTTGTTGTGAAACCTTTGTTTGTTCAAGTGAAGTCAAACACAATCACCAACTTCAAAGGAATGATGAACTTGAAGTCGATGATGGCGTGCCTTGAAGTTGTCTTGGGTTTGCTGAAGAATGTCCCAAATTTTGGGTGTGGCTTGGCCAAATTTGGCACAAAGGTAGAAGCCTAGTCTTACTCCTTTTAATGGTGGGAGGTATTTGGAGCAGTAAAAGTTACCTAAATTTCACAAGCTGGCAAAGGTTGGATTATGGAGGGCATAAAATATTTCAAAAGGCAAATGCCCTTTAGAGACGTGAGTAGCTTAGTTGTAGCTATGTTCAATAACATGAAAATAGGTATCTCACTGCATCTTCCTCTAATAAGAAATCCAGAGAGCATGGACCAAAAGTGAGATTAACTACCTGTGTCTGCAGATGAATGAATGTATAAAAGCACAATTGACAACACAAAATCTTCCACAATGATTGCCAAAATTGACTCAAGAAGCATGATTCATGATTTGAATTTTTGAAATGATGGTGAGCAGCAACCCGTAATTGTTCCAAACATGCTTGAAGAACAACTTTACAGGTTGTGGAGCATCAATGGTCTTGGAGCATAGTACTAGGTATAATGATAGCCATTTTGGAAAGCCATCAGCCAACCACAAATATACAATCACAGCAATGCTAAGTGTTTGGAAATCCACTATTAGGTCCATAGAAATGGTTGAAAAGCTATTGGCAATGGTTGATATGCGATCCAAGCTTTTGATTGGAAGGCTTAAACTGACTGCAAAGAGAGCACTGACAGATGTAATCCTCAACCTACTTCTGCTTAGATGGCCAATAAAAGTATCATTGAAGGTGCTGCAATGTCTTCTGACATTTTGATGTCCACCATAGGAAGACAAGAAAGCTTCCTTTAGAAAAAGTTCACGAGAGAGGCCAGTGGGAGCACAAAGTTAAGTGAAATTATTGAACAACTCATCCCGAAAACTATAGTCAAGGAAAGGTGTTTGATTTACCAATGTCGGATGTAATGCATGAACAATTAGGCCAAATTTCATATTCCTGGAGTAGAAAGATTTCTACTCATCATATGCTGTACATCGAATGTCCAAAATACTAAGTAACTAAGGAGGACAACTAAGAAGAACTGTCACTTTGTTGCTGACACCCCTCTTATATTTTATCACCAAATGAAACCGTTAATGTAAGATGCCCACTTGAAATGTTGATATTCTTGAATCTAAGACTTAAGTTCAAAAACTGAAGGGGTTGGTGATCAATAAGAAAAATTACCTTTACCAAGAATATAATGAAGCTACTGCTTGAGTGCTTGGACCAAGGCACAGAATTCTTTGTCATATGTGTTATAATTGAGCTTAGCTTGTGAAACTTCCTCAAAATGATATTGCACTAGATGTCCTCCCTACTTAAATAACACATCTATGGCATATTCAGAAGCATTGGTCTCGAGCTCAAATGGTAGTTAGTCCTACAAGTCAAGGACAGCAAGCATTGGAGCAAAACAAAGAGACACAAGCTTCAATTAAGACCCTTTTGACTAGTAAGTTTATGAAGATGGTGGACAACACAAAATTAGTTACAAAATAACTTTCTATATAAGTTCATGCCTCTCAGAGAACTCCTCAGATCTGAAACATACATGGAGTGACTGCCTCTGAAGGACCATTATTTTACCTAGATTCAAATGTATTACATGCTTGTCAATTAGGAACACTAATTACGTAACTGAGGTTTGACCAAAAATGGCTTCTTCATCTTTGCTTAGAGACTGCACATTGACCAAGTGCTAATTGCAAGACTTGTTGTAGACCAAGATGTCGTCAAGGTAGAAGACAATAATTTGCCAAGATAAAACACAGATGTGGCAGGTGCATTGGTGAGGCCAAAAGGCAAAAAAAATTACTAATAGAGTC
Source organism: Sequoiadendron giganteum (assembly GCA_007115665.2). Taxonomy (NCBI): domain Eukaryota; kingdom Viridiplantae; phylum Streptophyta; class Pinopsida; order Cupressales; family Cupressaceae; genus Sequoiadendron; species Sequoiadendron giganteum. The sequence continues at coordinate 47,559,119 of VCHN02000014.1, read as the reverse complement.
CAAACTTGATCTTAAAAGCTGTCTTCCAAACATCACATGGATCCATGAGAATTTGAATGATATTTGAAAGTCAAATCAAGCTTAGTGAAGTTTTGGCACTTTAAAGCTGGTCCAAAACATCATCAATCTAAGGAGGAAGTTCAATAGAATGTTGAATGGGCCTCAAAGGAGGAAATTCTCAGGCTCGTCAAAAACATCAGAATATGCATCAACAAGAGATACAATTTCTTCAGGAAAAAATTTATCAGCGTTGTTTTCTTTGGCTTCCCAGATGAAACACAAAGTAAGAAACTTACACAAATTGACATATTTAATTGATGACTTGCAATAGAGCACATAACTAACAGAGGGAGAAATTATTTATACACTTTATCATCATTGTGCAGTAAATGGGTATTATAGAAGCCGTAAAAGATGACTGTGTGATCATATTGATAGGATGCTCCCAATATAAAACTGCAGCAATCCAAGGAGACCCATCACAATTAACTGTATCATAGAATGGCTCAATGGTGAATGTGACAAACACTTGCAAGAGACAAGTATGGAATAACCATTCTTCTTGACCCTCCCCAAATATTCTGGCTGTGGATGTGTTGTGATTGGCAACTGAATATCATATTTTAGCTTCTTTGAAATCAGTTTGTTCTGGCTGCCATTGTCAAAAGCTCTCCCAATCTGATCTTGAGCTGACAATTATTAGCGAACAAAGCTTCCCTATTGTTGACAGAATAGTCATTGACCAAGAGAATGAATGAAAACTAGAAGCGTTGAGATTAGTTACCTGAATCTTCTGATCTTCACATCAAAATGTCTGCTCAGCAAGAAGGGTCTTCTCCTTCTTTGATTTGAAGAAATGATATTTATTGGTAAAATATCTTCTGTGCTTGTGGTAGGCACAATACTTCTTTCTGTTTCTAAATAAGGGAGTTGATCCCTTAATGGATCCATTTAGTGAAGAATGCCCATTCCTGGATGATAAGCAGGCTGTATAAGAGCAACTGGCACCAACTGAAGATGAAAAGTAACTTTTTTCATTTAAGAGAAAAAGATTGACTTGGCTTTCGTGGTGCCTTTGGTCGCTTAGCTTCCACCTTAAAAGCAAGTTGGAAAGCATGCTCTAAGGAAGTGATGGTCTGGCAAAGATGACAAAACAACCCAAAGATAAATTTGATACATAGTACCTGATCAATTTTCTGTACCTCCAATCTGATAGAAAGGCAATCAAACAGTGCCATTTATTTATTGGGCTGATTGGCCAAATGTATGGTGAAGATAGAATCATCATACTAATAACTGTTGTGTGTAACCAAGGTGATAAAATTCCACCTGAATAGCTGCCTGATTATTAGGAAGCTAAGTTACCGAATCGGGTACGGGTACGGGTACGGGTACGGTATGGCATTTTTTTTATTTTGGTGTGGGTACATTTGGATACGTCCATACATAAAACATATAAAAATCATAGATATATACATAAAAAATTAAATCTATTACTTAAAAATAAATATATTAATATTAAATAATGATATATAAACTATACAAGTTTTAATTTAGAATTTTTTAATTTTAAATTTTTATTAATTTATAATTTTATTATATAATTATTAATATATAATTTAATAAATAATATAGTAATATAAATAATAATATATACTAGTTCATATAATTATTAGTTTATTTTAATAATTATTAATATAAAATCAAATAAAAAATACATACAAGTATTAATATAAGTACATGTATAAAATCTTATAAAACATAGAAAAGCCTAAAAGTAATACTCTAATATAATATGCTCTCTTTGTGCCCACGTCCGTCACTGCTGGGTCTCCCTCACTATTGCCGGAACCAGGGAATCAGAGCTTCCTCACGAACGATTGGTGGCACAGGCGTGGAATCAAGAATATATCTAGGAAAGATTGCTAGGCAGCCGAGCACTATGAGATGGCAGATTCTATTTGCTTGCAATTTCGTCCGCCACTGATCAGTTTTTGTGCCGGCTATAATACGGCGGGGGTGAGAACTACAATTCCGGGTGGACGGCTAACTTCACGGAGACGATGGAGAGAGAGGCGCATCATTCGATTCAGATAGTGGGCGGCAGAAGTAGGCAGAAAATGAACGAATGGAGGGAGAGGCAAGCTGGATGCATTTAACCTTTTAAATAAAATCCCTGATGGGTCAGAATTCACTGAAGAAATTTATAATAAATGAAAATTCGAATCCTAAACGAATTTGCACCAATTCCATACAGAACCCGATTCCGGTACGTACCGTACCCGGAATCGGCCTAAGTTTTGGACGATTCGGTAACTTAGTTAGGAAGTGTGTCGGATATACACAAGGACTAAATCAAGGGTTTAGAAATCTGAAATTCGCAAACAAGCCAAAAATTTAAGATATGTGAAGCCCTGATCATTAGGCTCTGACACAAATTGATATGGTTATGTTGTTCAGAGTGTTTCGTAAGTGTTCAATGTTCATTACGTAAGAGAAGGCTGCATATATAGGCAAACAATTTTACAAGGTCATTCAGTGTTCCTTGGTATCAATATACTTTTATTTATTTCTATCTATCTTTACAGCTGTTCCAGCTATCCATTTACAGTTTAGTTTATTAATATCTACCTTTGTAGTTGTTCAAAACTTCCAACCATCCACCTACATTTCCATTTATTCCTATCTGTCATTACTCATTTGCAGTTGTTCCAGCGCTGTCAACTACTTAATATCTTACAGCTGCTTAAGTTTACTTCATTTTTGTCAGCGAGCATCCATGTGATCTTTAGTTCACTTTCTAACAATATGGTATGTCCTCCTCAAGATAGGTGTGAACTCATTTGTATGAATGTCTTACAATAAGCTAAAACTATAAAAGGATTTGTATGTAATGTCTTTTGAGAAGTGTCAGTCTGCAGGACTAGATTTTGACTGAAAAGAATGTATTTAGCTGCATAATATTGAAAAGTACACAGGCCCTGAAATTGATTGTGAAAGGTGCATGATCAACTAATTAAAATTATAAATCTACAAATATGAAGAACATGGAATTTTGACCAGTGTTTGCATTTTTTATAATTACTTAATAAACTGATTGTTAATTTTGTTTGCAACGAGAAGTTGGTTATAAAGAAGAACCTGGAAATGAAAAGTGTGCAATTTATCCATTTATGAAAGAGTGATTCTTTCTATACTCTTAACGCCAAAATTCCTAAGCATTAAAGCTTACCAATGCAGATGGTATGTAGAAATAGAAAACATGGTCATAGGTTACCATTATACTGTATAGTGTATACAGTACAGTCTCCCACTCCCAGTCTCAAATATCATGTGAATAAAACATATAGGAAGCTTTTCCAGCGCCCTCACTATTCCTAAAGATCACTTACATTTGGTTCACAAATATTACCACTACTAATTTGATGCACAAAAGGGCCCATGATCTAATAAAATACCTCTTATCATAACAAAGGATTTTAAAATCAATAGGTGTTTTGATATGCTTTATAAACATCCATTGTACATTTTTAACCTCTATGTCTCTGGAATGATTGGGACAAGCCAATAAGTATCTACAACTTTGATTATAATTTAAATTTATGATATAATAAAGAATTTCAAGAGCAAAGTATACCTTCACTTCATCATAAAGCTTTTTCTCCCACGCATATAGCCTTTCCAATGTTGATGCATGACTTCCAGATATCATGCCACCATCCTCAAAAAGATCGCCATTATTGTCATTCACTAGGTCCTTTGGGCTGGATGTAAAATGAGACTTAGATAATGGAGATGACGAAGATGATGATCGATGCCAAGTTATAGCATTTAAAACCTTTGCAGAATGTTCTGCATTTGCATGTAAGAATAGCAAGTCATCAGACAGTAGAGAAAACATTCTCTCAGCATTAAAACATTGCATATAAAAACTTAATTATGGGCATAAAGCCATCAAACAGCCACTTCTGTACACATAGAAGTTGGAAATACCAAAAGACTGGCTTCTCAGACTCTGGATTCCTGCATATGCTTTACAGCAGGTAGATAAGATACATTATGTCCATCATCTCTACCTTGCACTGGCAAGTTTCCATATCCAACAGCAGATGAAAATCTTCTCATCATTATTAAAGAAAAGCAATGCATTAGACTATTTCACTTGCCCCTGTATTATAACCAAGAAGAAAATTAATTTCTCGGTGCTGATTATTTCTCAACCACTGAGAAACTATTTTCTTTTACAGGAAGTAGTGTCCTCAACTACAGTAAAATTTCTTTGTGGATAAATAGTACTAAGCTATCAATGCACAATGTTTCAGCTTTTCATTAGGAATAGATGATTGTGAATATCATGCTAGTTTCAGATGCAAACAAGTTCAATCTCGTGATGTCATAGCATCACTCTATTTGTTTCGAAACAACTTGTTAAGAAGTTTCCGCCAGGAGATTTCCTGCAGACTCTGCCTCACTACAGTCAGCATTTCAAATCCCATGGAACAACATTAAATAGAACTAGGCCAGGAGGGCAACCCTGTCTTTGGCATTCTTCTGTTTATTCCCCTTTCCAAGTTGTTTTCATTGAATAAGACTTTGCAAGATAAAAGTTTAAAATTTAAACTACTCCACAAGTAAAATAGAATTTGAGCAATACCTTTAATTTCAGTCAAACTTGACTGATAATGCACTTTGTTTGCCTCGAGCATCCTTGCAACTTCCTTCCCTGAATCGTAAGCTCTTATAAATTGGTCTTCGATGTCCCTCATAACTTCAAACAAATTTCTTACCCTACTTGAGTCTAGAATGGCAAGATCCTTCTTCTCTGAAATAACTTCATTAGTGACAGCATTGATCACCTCAACTTTCAGTTCACTTATTACTTCATCCGACTGCTTTGTCTCTATAACATGCAATCTCTCCTCTTCCTTGTCCTCATGTCCACCCTTATCCCCCGAACAAGTATGGATAGTTTCAAGTTCTTCTTGACTGCAAGATGAATTCCGTGAAGATGCATTAGCCTCTACAGTCCGCTCCTCAACTTGCATTTTTCCTTTCTCTTCCTCATCACTGTCATCCTCTATGTGATCATCCTCTTCAAGATCAGGAATCCCCTCTTCTTCCCTTACTTGTTTCAAATCATCATCAGAGGTACGACTGATTCTCTTTTGCTCTTGAAAAGCAAATGAGTCCTCTAGGGAAGTAAATGGATTAAAGAAATCCCAAGAAAAGTTACTAGGTGGAGAAGGTGGTGGAGGAGGGTAATATGGATGCGTACTCTCGCTGCCATTGACAGAAGGCCCAATGGGGGCATGAGAAGGCATGTTGCTACTGAAAAAATCATTCATTCCATACTGTGGAAGAACATAAGAATCCATTCTGATTCTGTCTGGGGAGAAAGGTCTCTCCTCGTATGACATGGATCGGTTTCCCACTGATCTCAGATAATGGGGACTTCCATAAAAGGAGGGAGAAGAAGGCCTATTATCAGGTGATGAAGAAGAGCCAGAAGGGCTCTCCTTTCGCTGTCGCGGGGATTCGGGTGGAGATTGGGTGGGAGTTTGGGAGGGGGAACGGAGCGGCAGAGGAGTTGCTGGGCTCTTATCTGACAGAGCAATTGGTTCAGCTGTTGCCGGTATGGGCAGTGTCAATATAGGACCAGTACCACTGTACTCCTGTTCTTCTACTAGTTCTATGTTCTGCGCTTCCGCAAAATTCTTAAGGGCAAGGCCAATGTTTCTAAGGCAATGAATGTAACTAACATGAGCTGTTGCAAGAGCATACCTTTGGTCCACTGCCTGCTTCATAAGCTTCTTCCTCTCCTTGCATAACATCACCACCTCCTCATTCTCTAGCCTTGAAGTAGAGCAACCCATCTCTATATTCCAACTACTATCATTCAGAGGCTTGACCGCGTCAGAAAGAGAAATGTCAAAGACAAGCCCAACGCCTCAGAAAATGCTGACAAAAATCATACTTTTCATCATCTGGTTGGCAGCATTTTCACAAGAAGAACAAGGGTAGTCATCTTGGCCAGCATTATGTTCATCCCTGTAACACCCAAAAGGCACATTGTGCACTCGGTGAGCTACTTGAAGTTAACTTACAGGTAATGATGGTGGTGTCCATGCAAACAGGGACTGTTTAAAGTGTCCCTGATATTGATGGGTATTGAGAGTGACACATTCCACATACTCTGTAAACGCACCTGATTTATCTATCACTCGTCAGACAGTATTATGACTACAATAAGAGAGCATGAATGGCTGCTTTGCCCCCCTCCTCCCTGGAAATAAATGCTACAAGAAATGGGCCATGGCTTAAGAGACGGAAGAATGTTCCTTCTTGTTAACTGTAGTAAACGAAATGAGTGAGACTGACTGCAGTTGTTAACAAACAGACATACGGTAACCCATCAGGCTTGAATAAATATTTGGCTGCCCTATGTTGAATATAAAACTTGATTGGGTGCAATAATATTACTAGGGGGAATCTCAGTACAGATAGCATAGCTGCCAAGCTTCTGACCGCTGATCTGGACTACCACCCTCTCCTCGAGACAAAATACAATCTTCTAAACTAAAACCAAAACGATTATGAAAAATTAATTTGTTTTTCTTTGTCCGTTATGTGACGGGAAAAGGGCGCGCCTTCGAAAGACCCAATCTCATCTGACTCTCAATTTTCAAATTCCGTCAGTGAATCGCCCTTTTCAGCTGCTTCTCTGCATGCCATCTTCCTCAATTGCTGCTTTCTAGGCCTGCATGCTGCTTTTCGGGAATATGACGGTCAAATTCACCGTCAAAAGCCTCTTTCATTTATCGGGGGCGTCAAATGTACGATTAGGCCCGCGCTTTCACTTTTTTAATTTCATATTCAATCTCTTAGAGCCCAGTTCGACATTGACGCCTGTATTAATCGTCAATCTGCAAACGCGTCACATCGAAACAAGTGTTCCCCACAAATTATTGAAGCCAGGGAGCGTAAAATGTGAACTCTGCCAACATTGTAAGGAATCCTAGATTGCTAAAGAAATTCATTTGCGATGGGATGGATTTACTGCGGCCGAAAAGGTCAGGGCTTCTGAGGAGTGGATGTTTTTTTCACCTGCGTGAAAAGCACCCAAAATTTTAGCCAAGATTTTATCTGGTAGCACTATGGTTTTCACACGTGCGAGCAGCCTCGGAAAAGAATCTCTCTTTGTCCCCTCGTACATGCCGGGAGTTTTGCCAATTTTATATAAATATGGACTGTATTAATTATTGTAAATCACCACATGAAGGGATTTTAAATTTTTCTCCTTTTCAAAATTTTGTCATTAAGAGGGAGTATGTATGTGAGTATGGAATAAGGATGAATAAATGGAACGTTTGTGGATCCCAGAGAATGAATGTATATTCTTTTAAAAGAGAAATTTATTTAATTTTATTGAGATAAATTAAAATGAGTTTAGAATTAGAGGGAATGAAGGATTTTAATAATGTTCACAAGATCAAATAATTTAAGAGATTAATAGTAAAATATAGGAACAAGGTGTAATTGTAATTTGGAAAAATAAGAAATCTATAAAAGTTTTAAGTAGTTTTTAAGTCTTTTTTTGTTGTCAAATTTTTTATTGTAGATCTCGTTTTAAAAACTTGTCATTTTGTCCAATCTTGTCTCTTGAAACAATAAAAGATCTATAAAAGTTTTAAGTAGTTTTTAAGTCTTTTTTGCTGTCAAATATTTTATTGTAGATCTCGTTCAAAAATCTTGTCAATTTTGTTCAATCTTGTCTCTTGAAACAAGGTACTTTGTCTATTTTTAAGTTGTTCTCATAATTGATGTTGATGTCACTATAAAGGAAGCATTGAATGATATAGTATTATATTATCTCCATCACTTTGTTGTTGCAAAATAAACAAATTCTTATTTTTTATTCTTCTTTATATAATATCTACTTGACAACTCACATCTAAAATGATATACTTGAATTTTTAACAACCACCAATTTTTTTACTTTCTACCCAAAAATCTACATGAATATTTTCAATCATACTACATTTTAAATTTGTATTTCTTATGGATAATATTCACTTGACAACTTACATTTAAGATGGTGCATGGCAATCTTTAATGAATCCTCAATATTTTTGCTTTCCCTTTAATAAAAATTTTGATATCAACATTTTAAATTGACTAAATCAAGTCACCATCAGCATCTTTTATATAGATTAGTTTATAAATTTATAAGCATTAAAAGTTGAATGGCTATACGTGGAAAAAGTCCCCAGTCCCACCCTTTTGTATTTGTTGGGAACTTTGTAAAGTTTTGGTCGCTTTTGAAGTAGATTTTGTCTGTTGGTCTTAGACTTTTGTATTACGTTTCGTCAGATATTTCAACGGTTTTTCACTAATTTAACGGCTGGAGCGTAGGCGGACTCAACGATCTTTTTTTCAATTGCTCAATAGTTTCATCGGGTATGAACTGTTACACCAAATTTAAAACTGATGTTAACGTGGGAGAGAGTAGCTTGCACGTGGAGAAATAAGATGTGTAATATGTAGAGGTTGGTTTAAGAGATTCAAGTATTTGGTAGTGAAAGAAAAGGAATGGCAGGACTTAAAAAGGATTTATTTTATAAAATTTTGGGTAGATTTAATGATTAATATTTTTAATAATATAATATTAATAGTTGTGATTTTAAAGTTGTTAGTTTTGATAATGAATATTCATAATTGAATGAGATCTATTTTTTAACGTTAAAAAATAAATCATGTGATGTCACATTAACTCACCAATAAAACACAATTTAGTACATAATTATCAATCTTTTTTTTCTGCGATCTTTTTGGACATCTCAATAAAAAGTATGTTGATGTGGCCCTAATACCTTAGTTATAAGAAGGGACTTGCCAAGTAAGCTATTGTAAAAAATTGAGAGTGATTTGAAATTGTCATGTAAGATTTTGAGAGGTGCAAAGTTAGGGTGTTCAACTATTGAATCTTATCCCTTATATTATGTGAAAAAAAAGAGATTTTGAACACTCTTAAAAATCATATAGAATTATAACTAAATATATATTTGATTTATGATATTAGTTTTTTATAAAATATATCTTAACATTTAAAGGATAACATTGAATGGATAACCATCACACAATAAGAATGGTCTACCATCAACTTTAGGCCTTAAGAATAGTAAATGTAATTTATTATTTTAAGCTTTTTTTTTTTTATTGGCAACATGTTTGTGTTGGAATATACACTCCAACATAAACAAATGTATTAGTGAATTGTTAGTGAGTGTAGAATAAGTGTTAATAAAGAATTGTAGACTTGTTTCTAAGTCTATGTTCATTGTTAATCAATCTCTAGTTTGTTGTTGAACAACTCCATTTAGTTGTCATCTGTTAGCCTAATTATAAGAAAGTTGTTGAGTCCATTGTATCTATAAATATGTACATTTTTTAATGAATAATGCATTGAAAGAGTGCTTCGACTATTACAAATTCTATTTTGGTATCAAAGTAGCTCGATCTACTACAACTGTTATAGTCATACTCCAATGCAGATACTACATATGAATTTTAGAATTCCATAAGCTTGATGTTGAGGACGTTGTGGTGGTTGTTATGGCCTAAGATAAATCTATTAAAGAGCTACTCATTCTAGAATATGTGAAGGAGATTAGAGGAAAGCAAATGAGTGAATCCAAAATCATTTGAGTAATGTTGATGTGTTGTTATTGCGATGAAATTTGGTGTTGTTGTTGGTCCATTTGAGATTGTTTTGAGCAACCATAAGTGTTGAAAAGGCTTAGTCAAGAGCTACCATATCAAACAAAATTTTGCAGTTTTTTTTGTTTGTTGTTGCAAGTGATAGAAAAGTGTGTTGTAGAACCAAAAAGTGGTGTTGCTTTTGTTTGAAGAAGTTACAATTGGAGATAGAAGTCAGACATTGATTGTGTCTGATTGGAAGAAATCAAATGCTTAGCATGAAAAGGTTATGACTTCAAAGAAGCATATGCTTGTTGTGTAGAAATCTACTAATGTAAAGCCCATTGCAGTTATGAATAAATCCAAAAAAAAAGAGAATGTTAGTCATAGTTGAAGAACCACCACATATTGATAGTGATGATGACTTCATTGAAGATGAGGCAGTTATTCTATTTTGAAGAGGCCAACACTTTGAAGATAGTGATGGATGCAATAGAGGATAGATAGAGGTTCAATAGTCTAAGATGCTTATGGACATAAGAAAATATACCTCATTGGGGTTATGAGGCATACATGTGATGATTGATGTCCAATAGTTCAAGGGAGATACTGAAATCTAGAAGTTCAACAGCATACCTTTACGAGGGTGATGTGACACTTCACATACAAATGGTGTCCAATGATGTTGGGAACTTGGATTACAGCTAAGTGACTATAATTGGGAGTAGCTTGAAGAAGTCTTCTAGTCCAAGAATTATTTTCAAAGAACAACTTTTACATAATATATCTGTAGACATCTAAATTTGATCACTTCCATATGATCAAAATCATCTACTTTATTCATCTATTCCATTAACAGTGATTAAATAATTTATTTAATCATTATTTCATGTTATGCCTAAGGTTCCTAAAGTATGTAATTAAATAAATTAAATACTTTACCTTACACCCTATTCTTCTCTAAATTAAATAAATATGACAAATTATTTAATTTAGTCTTTTAACCCATTTGGATTAAAATCATTTTTTTAATTCCCCTTTTTCTCTCTCCTTGTCACATTCTCCATAACCCTCTTCTAATCCGGATTAAATTAATTAATCTGTGATTAGGATGTGCACCACTTAATCTTGATTAAGTGTCACATCCTCCATAATCTCCCACTTGCCTCTAATCTCTCATTAATTATCCTAATCCTATGTTTGCACAACCTTAATCATAATCATTAGCCACATTTGGCTTACCTTTTTTGGTCAACCTTCCCACTTACCCTTTTTAGCCTGGACTCCCTTCCCCATGTGAATTCACATTTATTTAACCAAGGTTCCTCTCTTCCCCATGTGAATTTTTAATTCACTTTTGTCTTTCCTAGGTATTCCTCATCCCCCATGCAAATGTGACATGTCATTTTACATTTGCCCAAGGCTTCTAGAACCTTGGACTTGTCACATCACCCACATGTGACAAATCTCCAGCTTTTTGGAGACCCTCTTTTATCCACTAGATTCTTCCAACCATTGTGAATTTTTAATTCAGTTTTATTCCTCCAAGGAATCTTCTCATCCCCCAAGATCCACCTCATGTACTTCCTTTCCACCTCATTTCCACATCACTCCACCCTAAGACATCTCACATTCCACATGTCAAGATGTGAGGGCTTGTGAGTTCTCAACTCACCATAGCCCTTCATCTTGATCTTGTTGGATCAATCTCAACCGTTGAATTCTCTAGAGAATTCCAATTAGCCTATAAATACCCCCTCATTTTCCCTCAATTTAGAGAATCAAGTTTTTTGCAACAAAACTCTTGCAAAATTGTCGTTCAAGCTCTCATCCATTATAGCACTCACATCATCAATCCATATTGCATCAATTCATCTTGCATCCATTCAAACCCATTGCCATCCAAGGAGCACACAATTATTGAAGCATCAAAGGGCCAACCAAGGAAGGAGCAACAAAGGAAAGGTATAACACACTTTAATCATCATTTGTTTTTATCTTACTCCTTTGCTTCATCATTTTCTTAGGCTAATCTTATTGAGGTGCCCTTTTATCTTGTTACTTCTTCTCATTGCATCATTAGTTTTTATCTAGCATCTCACATTAGGAGTAGCATTTTATTAGGATCACAATATCTTTTTATTTTTATTGTTTTGTGTTGTTAATTAGTTTAGTGTTGTAGTGTTAAGAGAGAGTGTTGGAATATATGCTCCAACATAAATAAATATATTAGTGAACTCTTAGTGAGTGTAGAATAGGTTTCAATAAAGAATTGTAGACCTATTGTTGAGTCTTTATTTGTTGTCAATCAATCTCTAGTTTACTATTGAACAACTCCAATTAGCTATCATATATGTTAGCATAATTATAGGAAAGTTGTTGAGTTCATTATATCCATAAATATGTACATCTGTTAATGAATAATGCATTGAAAGAGTGATTCAGCTATTACAAATTTTAATTTTTTGGAGTTTGATATCTTATAAGTTATCTCAAACACATTTTTTATTAATGTGAGAGCAACATATTTATGGTAAGTAATTAAATATACACTAGAAAAAAATTTAAGTTATGGCTCATTTATGGGATAAGAATTAGTAACAACATAAGAAAATACTATTTGGAAATTATTTCTTGATGGATTTCTTAAGATTGACTTTGATGAAGCATCAAAGGTTAACCTTTCTTTAGTTTTGGGGGTAGTCATTAGGGATTTTAAAGGCTCTCTTATAAAATTTGACTCTCTTTTTTTTGCCAAAAGACTAATAATGAATTGAAATGGATGGTAGTGGTGGCTAAGTTAAATCTAGCTTTAGATAACAATTAGAAACATGTTATTATAGGAGATTCACTCAATGTTATTTCTAGGCTTCAAAAAAAAGTGTGTATCAATAAGGAACTTCAAAGGTTGCTAAATGAGGCAATTTATTTGTGATAAAGGTTCTCTAAAATATTTTTTTTGAATTGTTATAGGGAAGCTAATAAACCAATGGACATCCTTGCTAATGCTATAGTTAAACAAGCCCCTTTTCTAGGTCTTATGAGTGATAGAGATGACACGTGACCTTTTTGGATAAGCTATTATTGGATTATTGTCCCCCTTGGACCCTTTGGGTGGACCCTTTTATCTTCTTATCTTCTATTGGATTGTATTTTTGTTTCCAATTTTTTAATTCCCTCATCATTATTTTCTATTGGTGTTGTTGATTCCACTTTTTATGTGATTTGCTTTGTCATCTACCCTTTCATGCATGCTAACACATGCTCACTTCCTATTTTCATCATGATTCTTGGTTGTTATATAGTTGTATGTGGAGTATTCATGGAATTTTATCTATATTTATCTAAGTGTTGGCTTAAGTTAGTTAGAATTTCTTGTTCTTGTGTTTCTTTATTATGTCTCTTTTGTGTCATTGTAGTGTCTCATTTGAATCTTCCATATCTAAGAAAGTATATAATCATTTCTTGTACTATATTTTTCAATTCCTTGACTCATAAATTAATATGTTTAACATTATTCTTAGCCAATATGGTTTATAAGATATAAGGAAGCTTCACTCTAGGGCCTTAATCTTAACATATTTCAAATTCGAGCTAAGAGTTGTAGTGGTCTCTAAAGAGTTGATAATTTCAATTTCTAGTCTTGTGCTCTATTATAAAGACTTGAACATGTTTCTTGGTCTATTGTAGTGGGTTTTGGTGGTGAATTTTTTAGTGGAAAGTGTTGTAATTATAAATAAATACAATACACAGGATCAAATAACAAACAAAAAAACCTTTCATGCAATAGAGTTGCAAACAATAATCTATTATATCCTCAACTAGAAAACTTATAGAATGAATCTCAAGAGGCTTCAAGGAGATCTTATTGAGATAATATAATGAGGGTGAGTGCTTTATAAGAGAAACCCTAAATGATAAAGAGATTAGTTCATGACAAGTGTTTCCATCTTGTGTGATGAGAAATAATATCTAATTTAATTTAGCTCACTTCAGTTAACAAAAAAAGCACTCCTAAGTTTAGCTTAAGTGCATGAGAATAAATTAGACTAATAATCAATTAAATATTAATTAATTATTATCTAATGCATGATAAATCTAGCATCCCCCCTTAAGATGAACTTAGGGAGTAGCTAAAAATCCTAAAATAGGAACGCATAAAAGAAAGCAATGTACAATGGGTCTTGGAAAACAAATCTTGATAAGGTACCCATGTACAAACAATCTAATCTCTCACAATTGGAGAAAAGGAGAAAACCTCATGGGAAAAACTCCTCTCCAAAATAAAGAAAGGTGAATGAAGGACTAAAAAGCCTCCAAACCAATATCCCAAAAAGAATAGGAACATGAAGAACATTGCACAAGCACAAAGAATCAATAGAAAATTATCAAATGATGACTTTTATAGTGCTTAAATGAATAACCTCCTCTGGAACAGGTGATGATCAAGATCACAAAGATAATAATCTGCATGAGTTCCCTCAATGACACTACTCAAATTAGATGGAAAACAAAGGTAAACATCTAGAACTTGAAGATACAAATTATACATGAATTTGTAGGAGTGACTCCAATGACACTACTCAACATGTAAGATGTAAGTCAAAAACACATGTACCAATAGTCTAAAGAACATTGATCAAATAAAAATGGAAGGTTGCTTCCAAAAATAGGAATCCAAGATTTCCATATGGTAAATGCTCTATCTAATTGAAATGCATTAGTAACCAGCCATTGCATTTGCCTAGTACATAGGAACAAGAACTAGATGATTAGATCACTCTAAAATGAAACCAAGGAAGAATTAGTAGCAATAGTAGAAACCCTCTCATAATGTGGAAAGGGAGAGGAATGGCAAGAAAATTGAAACTGTGTGAAAGTAAGAAGCGCATGTAAGAGAACCAAGAGCATTTGAACGTGCACAAAAGAGTGCCTACAAATAAAAGGGTGTACAAACAAAGCACACATACATGAGGCAAGAATAACTAGATGAGGAGGTCTCACTAGTAAATTATGTAGAAATTTCTAGTCTTGGTTTGGAAAATGGTCTTTAAGCCCCATCTCTAGTGTATATGTTTGTGCTCTTTAAAATGTAGTGTGGATCATGTTGGAATTTCATGCCACCCTTGATGACCCATCATTGATAACCGATCTAAGAGATCCTACATGGGTAATCTTGCATGAATTCTCCTTAAGAAGGTTCCTAAAATTGGTTGTCCTAAGTTTTTAGGCTTTCAGGTTTTCACTTACTTCTCTACTTGCATACCTTCTCCATCGCTCCCCCTCCTCTTCTTCACCCTTCTACCTTTCCTTTCCTTCTAAGTGTTTTGGGTTTTGGACTTCGACCTTACCCTTTAACCCTTACCACTCTCTCATGGTAAGACTAAGCCTTATCTCCGATCACCAAAGTCTTGAAGAGGCTTCAAGATTTTTTTTTCTTGGTTTTTCATACTTCGGGGGTCGGGATTCCCTCTTATCTCTTTCTATCTTTTCATCTTAGGAAGTAGAGCTTCCTACCAACACCAGATCTCTGAGACCTCTTCGATATTTAGTGATCAGGTTTTCATCTTCCTTCTTTCTTCTTCTCACCTTCACCCCTCCAATCCAAAATTCCTTAAGTGTCAACATCTTTCACCTTTTGGGCATCAAAAGCTTATCCTTTACCTCTTACTTTCTTTGGTAAAAGGTAGCTCATCCCTCCGACCCCTAATGGCCCACTTCATACTTCAAGCTTTGACCTTCCCTTTTACCCTTTTCATCTTTGCAATAAGGTGTAAGCCTCATTCCTGACCTCTGAAGCCCAAAAAGGGTGATATTTTTCAGACTTCACAATTCCCTCCTCCCTCTTCCTTCTTTCTACCTTCCTTTAGTATGCAATAAGTGGTACTCCTGAAGCTTGATCTTCAACGGTCTGATGCCAATGATGTGTAAGTAGTATGCCATAGGCCCAACACTTGGTGTCTGATGAAGGCCACTCATTTTCAAAGTATCAGACCATTTAATGATGAAAAGGTTTTCTTTTGGGCCCGATACCCCAACCATTCAATGGATTTGACATGTTTTTTTTCTAGGTGATGACATTAATGCTCCAAAAACCTTTTTGAGTGGCATGTTTCAATTCTAGGGCTTCAAGGACATCATTTATTGATCCCCTTGACTTTTGCAGATGATCTTATGGGTGCCCATTCTTATTTATTGTTGTTGTTGGCCATTCTGATGTATCCATGTCCATATCATGATTTTCACGAGATGGCTCTATACTTTCACACACAGACTTCATTGTTAACCCTAGATAGGGTTAGGGATTCGTTTGTGGTTATGAGTTATGCTTGATCTATAAAGGAAAGATTTGTATTCATTATGAGGGTTCTTCCTCTAGCTCCTCTAGGGTTTTTCTTTGGCAGACATGTATTTTGCATCTCTACAATTGCAAAGATTGGATTTTTTTCCTCTACATGAATGAAATCGACTAAGCTTGCCTCTTCTCAGCTTGTTTATGTTTGTGTAAGTTCATTACCTACATATATAAATTTTTTATTCTCTCTTTCCATGTATATATGTTTGAGTAAAATTATTTACAATTGTTGCTTGAGAATACCCCTTTCCTTCCAACACCTTGTCAAACCCTAACCTCCATGTTTTCCTTTGGGAATTGACCAAATAAAGATCTATGTGAGTCCCTTAGTCCCTCTTCATCGATGTTTTTGTGCAATCTCAGTCTGGAAGAAACACATTTTTTTATCTTTGTGTACCACCTCCCATTTCCCTTTCATGCATTCCTTCTTCCCCTTTTCCCCTATGAGTTGTTAGAGTAGGGTACTGATAGGTTTTCATGTGTTGGGTTGGACCAACACATTGCACTTCGATCAAAAGAGGAAGCTAGTTTCTTTAGAGATTCAACCTCATACTTACAAGGTCCCACACCTTGAGGTCATTTCCATTGTGTTATTGGAATGTTAAACCTCATGTTCAATAGGGTACAATTTCATGTGACAACAGTTTTTGGCGTGCCTAGTGGGACCACTTTCTCTCCGCTAAAGAATTTGGTGTTTTCTCCAATGCATTTTACCTTTGGAGGCATATCTCAAACACCATGGAAACTTTGAGATAAATCTGTTGGTTCAAGCAGTTCAATTTTACTTTATTTTGTTGAGGAGTTGGTGTGTTCTTCAACATTTCAGCCTTTGGAGGCAGTTCTACAAGCATCTGACAACTTTACAAATATGCATTTTTGGGTGACTCTACTAGTATGTACCCAAAATCCTTGGTTAGGAAGTCCTCTCCTTTCCCTTTAAATTTTCAAATCATTTCCTATCATTCCCATGCATAAATATTGCAAATTTTAATGGAAACCACCATATGTATAATCCCCCATATCATGAAAATGCCAACTTATCACCTCCCAATTAGCAATATCAGGCTGGTTTTGCCTCCCCTTTCATTTCACAGAACCTTGTTGTTGTGGGTTTTCAATCTTCTCAAAATGCTTACCACCCACCCCCCTTGCTCAAACTTCTTGGATTCTTACATAGTCTTATCAACATCCCCATGAGGCTCCTTATTCTTCCTATTTTCCCCAAAATGAGAGTGAATGCATGTCCATGTTAAGGAATCTCCATAGATAGATGGTTGAGCTTAAGGAGTGCAACAAGAGTTTGACCAATAGAATGAGGATTGGGCTAATCAAGCCTATCAGGGGAAGCAAGGTTTTTTCCCACAGCAGGATGAGCTTATCCATCAAGTTCACTATCCTCAACAATAAACCATAGAATCTTAATGGAGGTATGAGCAATAGTTGGATGCACAAAGAAGGTAACAACATGAGGAGTGTACAACAAGAGAATATGTTGCTAGGCAAGAGCAACTTAGAATTTCCCTTTCTCTAGAATAAATTCCTGAGACTTAGGTAGCTCCTTGTGTGCCTGGTTTCATACAAAATCCTTCACCAATTCCAAAATTGTCTGCTAAGGAGGAGGTACATAAGCACAAGTTTGTTAGTTTGAAGAACCCTAAATTCTAATCAGTCTCTTGAAATCCCTATTGAACCTTTTGAGCCATCAAGCAAATCTCATATGTTGGAGATCCCAAGTTTTGAGAGCCTCCATTACTCACAAGAACCCATCCTTGAGGAGGATCAACCTTTTTCTCCTATTGAACAACCCCTTCTAAAGCTTCAACAAGATTTTAAACATCTTTCTGACCACTTTTCTTGCCCTGATACCATTTCACTTTTCAAGGGTGGGCCTGTGGTTTGGTGGACTAGCTGGTCAAAAGAACAAAGGAGGGAGAGCTTCCAAGCTAGGAGTGAAGAGGCTATTTTTGAGGAGCTTTCTTGTGCTCCAAACAATGAGTGTCTTAGTCTATTGCAAGAAATAGTTGAAGATGACCAGTTGCAACAAGAAGACATCAAAAAGGTAGATAAAATTGATACGGTAGAGGAATTAGTCCTCTCATTTGATGTCCTCCTTAGTTTTGTTGAAAATGAGGAGGAAAGATCACCTATACCTACATTAGAAAAATCCTCTAAGCAGCTTGAGTCTGAATTGATGGATGAAGACAACTCCATGGTTTTGGAGTAGCAATAATAGGCATGTTTATCCCCTATTGTAGTGGAGGAAACCCCCTATTTATTGAGGTCTACAATTCTAAGGTGGATGACCTCTTTTGGGATGAATTAAAAGCTTTTTGTTCAAGCTTGGATGCCAAATATTCACCCCTAGAAGAGGAGCCTTGTGGGAAGCAACATAAGAGTGAGGAAACAGTAGAGGATGTGACAACCATTGCATGCCAAGAGTCTATTCTTTTGCAACTAGTTGCTAAGAAATAATGAACACATAGAGGCAATCTAAAGAATTTAGTTCTTCACCTGAAATGTATCAAAAATATAAAGTTTATGTTGATGAAGTGTTCATAAATACAAGTAATTGATTAATTATTAATTAGACACATTTTCCTAGAGAGTGATGCTCCTACTGCTCAATTTGATAGTATGCTTGAGCTTCAAATATTTTCATTTAAGGTGCATGAAGAAGAAATTTTGTGTGTAGATCAACAAACATGTTTGACATATTTTGCATTACCATGTGAGCTAGAAACTTTCTCTTTTTGTTTCAATTCACACAATGAGGAGGTTAGCAATGATAGAAATGGCCTATCATTTTGTGAAGTGAATTATCTTCCCTCTATAGAAGGTTTTCTCTTGGATGTTGACTTGTCTTCAAAGAGTTTCACCTCTTTTGTTGTATGTTCACCTAAGAAACTAGTGTTAGATGAGTTTGACACTTGCATCATATGGTTCCCCTGCAATGGAAAAGTTTACGATGAAGTGATCCTTCACCTTGCAATCATCTTGTGTAGTTCCATGCATGTTGATAGTTGTTTTTAATTGTTGTAGATGTGTGAAGTCTGCAACTATGGTTTGAGGGAGTTTAGCTCCTTCAAAAGGTTCATTTTTTACAGAGGCAAATTTCTATTTTTTTCTTTATGTTAGATCATGAACACATTACTTAGCTTCTTTTTATTTCCATGAAGTTCTTTTGCACACCCTACATTCTCCTTAAGGGAATGTATGCTCTAGGTTTCATGTTTTCCTCCAAGTGCAACCAACACATGTCTTTTTTTCTTTGAGGAGGCCCAACTGTTGAAGTTCCGCCCTTATGAATCTATGCCCAATGAATTGATAAGGCCTTTGGGTTTCATAATTAACAGGCATTCATCCCATATAAATCACCATAAATGTTGACATTTCATGCCACTCTTGATGACCCATCATTGATAACCGATATGAGAGATCTTATATGGTCCATCTTGCATGAATTTTCCTTGAGGAGGTTCCTAAAATTAGCTGTCCTAAGTTTTCAAGCTTTCATTTTTTTGCGTACTTCTCTACTTGCATACCTTCTCCATTGCTCCTACTCCTTCTCTTCTTCACCCTTTTGTCTTTCCTTTCCTTCTAAGTGCTTCAAATTTCGACCTTCGGATTTACCCTTTAACCCTTACCACTCTCTCATGGTAACCCATAAGCCTTATCCTCGATCACCGAAGTCTCGAAGAGGCTTCAAGATTTTCCTATCTTGATTTGTCAAACTTCAGGGGTCGAGAATCCCTCTTATCTCTTTCTGTCTTTTCATCTTAAGAAATAGAGCTTCCTCCAAGCCCTCGATCCCTGAAACCTCTCTAGCCTTTTGAGATCAAGCTTTCATCTTCCTTCTTTCTTCTTCTCACCTTCGCCCCTCCAATCCAAAATTCCTTAAGTGTGGATGTCTTTCACCTTTTGGGCATCAGGCTTATCCTTTACCTCTTACTTTCTTTGGAAAAAGGTACCTCATCCCTCTGACCCCTGATGCCCGCCTTTGGAATTTGGGCTTCAGCCTTCCCTTTTACCCTTTTCATCTATGTGATAAGGTGTAAGCCTCCTTCTCGACCTCTGAAGCCTGAAAAGGGTGATCTTTTAAAACTTCATGATTCCCTCCTCTCTCTTCCTTCTTTCTCCCTTCCTTCAGTATGTTGTAAACGATACTCCTAAAGCCTGACCTCTGATAGTCTAATGACAACGATGTGTAAGAAGTATGTTGTAGGATCGATGCTCGATGTTCAATGAAGGCCACTATTTTTTGGAGTATATTAATGTTTAATGATGCAAAGGTTTTCCTTCGGGCCCGATGCCCCAACCATTCAGTGGATTTGACATGTTTTTCTAGGCGATGACATTAATGCTATAACAACCTTTTTGAGCAGCTTGTTTCGATTCTAGGGCTTCAAGGACATCATTTATTGATACCCTTGACTTCTATGGATGATCTTATGGGTTCCCATGCTCATTTATTGTTTTCGTTGGCCATTATAATAGATCCATGCCTAGTTCATGATTTTCACAGGATGGCTCCATCTTTCACGCAAAAAAATTGTTATTAAGCTTAGATAGGGTTAGGGTTTGGATCATGGTTTTGAGTTATGCCTGATCTATAAAGGAAATATTTGTATTCATTCTAAGGTTTCTTCCTCTAGCTCCTTCTAGTTTTTTCTTTGTAAAAACTATGCATTTTGCATCTCTACAATTGTAAAGATTGGTTTTGTTTGTGTCTACATCAATGAAATTGACTAAGCTTGCCTCTTCTCAACTTGTTTATATTTGTGTAAGTTTATTACCTATATATCCAAGTGTTTTGTTCTCTCTTTCCATGCATATATGTTTGAGTTAAATTACATTTTTTGCCTAAGAATATCCCTTTCCTTCCAACACCCTATCAAACCCTAATCTTTTTGTTTGCCTTTGGGAATCGACCAAATAGAGATTTGTGTGAGTCCCCTGGTCCCTCTTCATCGATGTTGTTGTGCAATCTTAGTCAGGAATAAATAAAATTTCTATCTTGGTGTACCACCTCCCATTTCCCTTTCATGCATTCCTTCTTCCCCTTTTCCCCTGTGAGTTGTTAGAGTAGGGTAGTGATAGGTTTTCATGTGTTGGGTTGGACCAACACATTGCACTTGGATTGAAAGAGGAATCCAACCTTCTCCAAAGATTCAATTTCATACACGCAAGGTCCCACACCTTGAGGTTGTTTCCATTGCATCATTGGAATGTTGAACCTCATGTTCAACTGGGTGCAATTTCATGTGACAACAGGTCATGCAAAAGGAAATGCAGGCTCTTTCCCCACTCTTTCATAATCTTCAAATAGTTTGTGAAAATTCTATTAGTGTCTCACAAGAATAGAAATCTAGAAGTGGCTAGTGTAATTACACTCCATATTTTTGGCTTGGGATGTGCCAATTCACAATAGGAAGAAGCAAGAGGTTATTCATGGTTTTTGTTTCATGTCCTAGTTTAATTTTAGTAGTGGTGGAAATCTAGCTCTGAAATAAGTAGTGTTGGTTATACAAGGTTGGATTATTTTGTTTATTGTTTTGGAGGCTTCAATAGATGGTGTTGGCAATGTGAGTAGATGGGGGATTTACCAAATTTTAGTTTCATTATTATTTTATTACTTTTGTTATTAGCATTTTTGTCATGTTGGTTGTTGTCTCCCTATTTTTTGTGAGATTTTGTTATGATTTTTCTATGGTTTTATAACTCTTGTAGGTTTATTAGGTAGTTATGATAATTTATTTTGGACTATAAAGAATTTTTTATATTAAAAATGTGAGGGTCTTAATAGATCCCTCTCTATTAGTATGGAAAAATATTAAGTATAGCTATAAAATACTAATTGCAACCAAAATAATTACTTAGTACTCTAATTAAATTAATCTTGTTATCATAATAGAAAATTGAAATGTGTTGCTTAAATATATCTAATTTTTAAAATTTACCTAGTGTAAGGGGAAAATTGCATGCTTAGCATTTTTTGCCATTTGTTTTGGACTCACATTGGTCATTTGTCATTAATGTAATAAACTAGTGTCCAAGTGGCATCAATTTTTGAAAGAGTTGGCATACAACTTTTACCTTATGAAATTATAAGTCCTTGTTTCCTTGGGTGGAAGTATAAAGGCATGTCCCACTTGTTGGATAGGGCACAAAAATGAGTCTTGGAAGTAAAAAAACACTATACACTAGATTGCTTACCACATGTAAATAGGGTTTGAATAAATGGGGGTTCAAGCAAAGACCCTTTTTTCTCATTTAAAAAAGGTACATGCCCAAAAAACCTATAAGAAGGGACCTTCAACTATACATACCTTTGAATAAAGGACATATTAGAGTTATCATGTATTAGATAAAAATTCATTAATCTTTAATTAATTATTATTCTAATTCTCATGCACTTAAGTTAAACTGAGGATTGCTTTTTTAGTTAAGTGGGTGCTTTATTTATGTTAACTAGAGAGCTAATATTAGACCATTTTGTCTCATCTCATCAGATGTTGAAACTTTTCATGATCTAATCCCTTTATCATTAGGCTTTCTCTTATGAAGAATTCTCTCTCTCTCCCTCTTGTATTATTCATTCTACAAGTATTTTCTTCTTTTCTCATCTAGGGTTACAAGATCAAATCTAGAAATTTTAGTACATTTTTTGCAATTTTTGGAGGTGGAAAATTTTAGGAGCACTTTGGCACAAAATGGACCTCACCATCTCATTCAGGAGGCTGATTTGATGAATTTTGATATATTTTTTTTCTATTTTTGGTGCAAGGGTTCTAGAGGCAATTTTTTTTACTAGGGACCCTAGTATGACCCTTGTACATAATTGTACGAAATTTAAAAAATTAAAAATTAAAAAAAGTGATTTTAAAAAAGCATTGCACTATATTAAGTGTGTGCCACTAGTGAGTAGCGATGACAACTGTGGCTACCACCAGTGGCGATATTCTTCTCTAGTGCCACTAAAAGCCTATGTTGCCCTGCTTCTAGCCCCTATGGGCTATTTACTACAACACTCGTCACATCTATGACCCTAACCTTGTGCTCAACCCCTACAGGCTTAAAAATTAAGGTCTCGATCATATTAATACCCAAGCGCTCTAACCTAGCCCCCTTTGCACCAGTCGTAGGTCCCCCATGGGACTAGGAGCTAATTATTTTTAGCCCCCTGTTTGTCCTAAGAGGTCTAATTGAGAAAATTTTACAAAATTGGGTTTATCTTGGGTGTACAGACTTTGTTTTTCAAAAAATTTATATCGTCGAAAAGCTAGTTCCAAGCCCATTCTAGAACTTGAGGCATTTTTTCTAATTTTTTAACAAAAAAATATTATAATTAGTTGAAGTCAACCCTTATTTTCTATGCTTTTGAGGCCATAATTTGGGCATACGAACTTCACTTTTTACGAGCGAGTAGGCGTTCAAAAGGTATTTTAGTGCTCTACACAACCATGCAATCCATTTTTCTAGAATATTCACTAGGTACACAATGATCTCTTTAATGTGATTTTTTCTTTTTTAAGCTTTTTTGCTCTCAAAAATTGTATTTGGGTTTGGTTTTTCCTGTTGTGGGGAGGTATATTTATCACTTTTAGTATCTATTATACATCATAGATAAGAAAGCCTTTATCACACATTATTTTGAAAAAATCAACCAACATGATGGACACCTCTTCATTTGAATGTCTTATGTCACACAACTATCATACCTAGAAAGCTCATATGACCAGAATTTTCATGTCTAAATGTTTATGGTCCACTTTGGATGAAGTACAACCAATATTGACTCATCATTTTGAGATACTTTAGCATAGGAACAAGACAGATGGGGCTATGGGTTTGATTTCACTACATGTTTTAGGCAGGCTCTTGTTTCATCTAGAGTCTTGTAAAACTCCTAGGGCTATGTGGACAAGGTTCAATGATCTTTTTGACACCATAAATGAGTATAGAGCTCTCTAGATTGAGGCAAAATTAACATCACTTGTACATGATTCTTTCCCCTCCATTTAGGACTTCTTGCAAAGTTTTAAGTTACTCAGATCTCTTTTGCAAGGTTGTGGTAAGAATAAAATTGACAAAGAATGTATTTTCCTAATTCTGCCTAAGATTCGAGGGTCATTTCAGGTCTTCTCTTCTAATTTCTACTCTACTATGGATGCATTGAGAAATGCATTTACCATGCCTAATTTTGAGGTTTTCTATGAGTATTTGACTTGTGAACAAGCAAAGTTGATTCAGTTTGAATCTCTTTTCAGCTCCAAAACCAAGGCATTAGTAGCACATACATCCAAAGGGAAAGAAAAGAAGAAACAAAAGACCAAGATAGATTCTTCATCAGGTAGTGAGTGTTCCTCCAAAACATCTTAGAAGTCTTCACCTCAAACCACTCCTCAATATGATAAACCTTTTAAGTCTGGTGAGTCTTCCTCCAAGACAAAGAAGAAATCAGGTGAACCTTGCAATTTTTATGGTAAGGAGGGACATCCAGTCAATTGATGTTGAAAGAGATTAGATGATTTGGAGAAATCCATGCAACAACATAACATCTCTACCCCTAAATATTCTTCCTCATCTACAGGTAAAGGTCATGGTATTTTTGAATGAACCTTACCTTCTACAACTCCATGCCTAATTGATTCTGATGCCACATCACATTACACACTCTCAGGATTTGGTCTCCTCCCTTTCAGATTGTAGTTGGGAATTCTACATAGATTTTAGTTTTGGGGTTAGGCATTATCACAATTGAGGGTGGTTTTCTTCAGGAGGTACTTGTAGCTCCTGACATCTCCACCAACCTTCTTTCAGTGCATATGATTTATCAATCTAGTATTGATAGGACAATAAAGTTTATCCCACATGATGTAGTTATCCGTGACCTTCATGATCCTGATATTATTATGGTCACTAAGATTGTTGTCTCTTCATCTCATTTATATCAATTTGATGGTTTTGAGAGTTTAGTTGCCTCAAGTTCATCCTTCATAGCATATGCAGACATTGTGAGCATGTTGTGGCATGGAAATTTTGGTCATGTCAATTAGAGATATCTCCAATAGATGAGTACATAGGCATTAGTGTCTGGGCTCACTAATATTTCATGTACTAATGGTGTTTTTCAAGGATTTGTTCTTGGAAAACATCACTGGGATTTTTTTCCTACTGTAGTGTAGAAAAATATAACCCTTTACATTTTCACACCTATTTGGGCCCTCCTAATTAAAATGAACTTAATTATGCCTTAATTTAGTGTTGAAATATGTATTTTACATATTCACATTAAGTTCAAGACCTTATTAATTAAAATGGACTTAATTATGCCTTAATTTAGTATTGTAATATGTATTTTACATATTCATTAAGTTTAGGGCCTTATTAATAAAAAATGGACTTAATTGTGCCTTAATATGGTGTTGTAAAGTGTACCCCTTTACACTTTTACACTTATTTAGGGCTCCCTTAATTAATTGAGCTTAATTTTCCTTTATTGGCCCCTTCAATTCAAATCCAAGCCTAATTAATCACATTTTTTGAAGAGGAAACCCAACATTCATTAATGCCTTAACATAACACTTTTCATTGAGCAATGTGTGTCCTAGGTGAGTGACCTAGGACCCATTCACCCATGGGCGAATGGGCCCTCACTTAGACCTAGGACCTAAATTTAAATAATGTTTTTGGTGGTATTTTAACATATTCAAATCTATATTCAGATGTCAACTTGTGATATTTGAATTTTGAGAAATTAATGTTACATACCTATAAATATAAGGTTATTTCACTAAGTTTCACCTAGAAAATTCAAGTTATCATAAGAGTAATTTCACAAGAGCATTTCAAGAGAATTTCAAGGCATTCAAGAGCATATTTAGTGAATAATTATTACAACAATCAAGATCCTATTGTCATGTCAAAGTCTTCTTACATCATGCATGTTATTGGAGTTGATGTAGATTTCACGATCCATTCAAGCATTCAAGGCATTTTTTCAAATCAAGTTTCAAGATCAAGATCCACATCCATTGAAGCCATTTCATGCAAGTTGCAAATCTAAATTCCAAGGTCCATTCAAGGGTTTGGTGAGTTGTGTCATTTCTTTGTTCATTCATCATTTCTTTTATGCTATTTCATTTCATCTCAAGGTTTGATTACTAGAATGGGGTTTGACCAAGGAACACCCCCATTCACCCAAAAATAATTTTTCCCCCTCTCTTTGTGTGTTGCAGATTTGCAGGTTGAAGAAAAGTTGAAGATCTCAAAATTGCATTTGTTGTCACCTTTGTTGTCATCTCACGGAAACTTAGATCCCAAATTTATTTTTGATTGTTTGAGTGTGAAAATTGGGAATTTGGAAGTGCAGACACAAGAGCAAAGAACCCAAAAATAGATTTTGAAGAGCCCTAGGTCCAAGACCCATTCGCCATAAGGTGAATGAGTTCTTAGATAGCTTCTGAAAACACTATTTTATGAGGTACACAACATTTATCTCTTCCAGATTCTCTGAAAGTTTGTAGGTTCCTTTAGTTTTATGCTTAATCTTCTGAATCCATGTTATAGAGTTCATTTTGGAGTTGATTTGCTACTTTTAATCTTGATGAAACCTTCAAATTTTGCAAATTTGAAGTGCATATGTCTTTTCAATGTGTTGATAGAGGTTAGGTTGACATACTGCTAAAATCTACCTTGGAGCCCATCTTCATCGATTAAATTTTTTTAACAAGGTTCATTTTGCAAATCCACATTGTAGAATGTTTCTTGGTACATATGATAGTGTTCCTACTCAGTTTTGTGCTTTCTAGATGAGTTTTGATAGGCTATTTAATTATTTTATGACTACGACCAAGTTAAAATTGGTGTTTCAGAAAGTTGCAAATTTCACAATTTTAAAGGCAACACATTTTTTTTTTGGTCTAAAACATCTCCAGCTCCATTTTCATCAAAAATGGATTCCATATGATAAATTATTTTAATATATTTTGGTTGCGGCGAACACGTCTCGTGGGCCAATTTACAAACGAAGTACTTAAATTTTGATGGATGGGTGGGATTTGATTTAAAACCCATGTTTTAAATAATTGATTATGATCTCTTGCACAAAATAACAACTCTAGGGGTCTTCGTTTGTGTGCAACAAAATTTCTCTATTTGACCTACAGGCAAAATTAAAATTTGCTCATTTTCTAATGTTTTCAAATGTTAATATTTAAAATATTGTGAATATTTAAATATTGTGCAAAAGTAAGAAAGGCATTTAGGGCAAAATAAAATACAATTTCAAATGTTTTTTTATCAAAGTAAGTTTAATTCTTGCTCCTTATTGGCTGAGACACACAACTCAACATGTTTGCACGACAATCTCATTGCCCATCGAGTTTGAAGTGGCAATGGAGGAGTTCAGTGTTTTAAATACTTCATTAAAACCTTGTTAAATTTGCCAATTCTTTATTAAAGTTGTCACATGTTTTATTTGTTGCAATATGTTTTGCCCACCAACCCGCAACAAAGCAAGGGAAGTGAGGAAAGGAAGAGGGGAGTTCGTGTGTGAACATAAAGTGTTTTAAAACATTTTATTAAACATTGCAATATGTTTTTCACAATGGGGAGGATAAATTTTATTGTGGATGGAGCTGAAAGTGAATGTAATCGCGTTTTTTTGGTTTGGGGTAGATTTTTCATGCTATTTTTGAGTTGCAAACCATGGTTTGTGCTTCCAACAAGGTATCTCAACCATTTATATTGCCTGGGAGGCAATTTTGGCAATGTTTTATGCACTCTTTGGTTGCTAGTGAGGTCAAAAACACCCTATATCTCATTCTCACGACCTGTAGGCTGCAATTGGAGTTTCTCACCTTTCAGAATCTGCTCTGGGTATTTATTGTGCCATGGGAGAAAAATAAAAAAATAGTCTGATCACTTTGGAAGCATTTGTGGATGCTAAAATCTGCAAACGAAAATCATCTCAAACAATTTCATGTTGTTAGCACGAAAGTTAGTTTAAAACAACAAATTTAACATCCCTATGAGATACTTAATCATGTCTAAATATGCAACTAATGAGCATAAAAACAAGTTAAACTAGAAGCATATAAAAGGAAACACAATTAAACCTTCATCCCATAGTGGATTGGTGCCACCACTGTTGTGTAGTAAGCAACCCTTTCCCAATCCTTGAACAAGCTAAATGATAGTATGAGTAAGATTAATTCTCCAATGAAGAGAATAACCTTGCATGAAGATGTGGAATGTTGAGATGAATTTGAATATATTGAGTATACTTAAAACTGTTTGTGGATGAAATGAAGTATAGTATACTTGCTTGAATTGTGGATGGATGAATTTTGAGTATAATAAGTTTACTTCAAAATTGTGGATGGATAATGAGGAGAGAAGCCTCCAATTTATAGATTTCTAAACTGGAAAAAAGAGTAAAATAGAGAAATGTGGGATCATTCAACATCCAATGGCCAAGTGCCACTTGTCAAGATGTGAATGGCTAAAGGTTGTGCACATTTTGGCCAAAATGCCAATAAATGCAATTAGGTGGCATTTCAAATTTGAGAAATGACATGTGAGAGGGAAAAATGAATGAAATAAATGCCACTTGGCTCAATCCACAAGGATATGTAAGAGGAATAAATGCCTTGTTGGAAGGACCAAGTCCACTTGACCTTTTTTTGAATTCAAATTGAGGGAATATTCCCTTTTGATGCTTTGTGAGGGAAAATAGAAGAATTAATAAATCAAAGTAATTGATTTATTATGCAAGTTGCATTCTCTAGAGGATTTTAGTGAGAAGGATTAAGTTAATCATGGATTTGATTAATTTAATGAGGAATTAGGTGATGTGACAATTTAGGCTTAGATTTATGAATTGATTTAAGTTAGAAATTGAGAGGAAATGATTCATTAAATAAATGATTTGATTTATTTAATAAAGAAGGAATGTGTTAGATTAAATCAAATAAGGTTTAATTTATTTAATTTAATAGGAGACTTTAGAGATTTTAATCAAATAAAATGATTTATTTAATTA
The DNA here is from genome assembly GCA_007115665.2 of Sequoiadendron giganteum. Lineage (NCBI taxonomy): Eukaryota > Viridiplantae > Streptophyta > Pinopsida > Cupressales > Cupressaceae > Sequoiadendron > Sequoiadendron giganteum. Next base: position 47,530,023 of record VCHN02000014.1, on the reverse strand, counting down.
AACAACAATGTAAGGTTAATTAAATTAAATTGATTAATTTAATCAAAGGAGGTGATAGACTTAATCAGATAAATGACGATTCATTAGATTGAGGGATAGAATTATGATGAAATGTTGAGGATTTGATCTGAGAGAAAACATTGTCAGTAATCGGGATCAGGTGTGCCAAGATGAGCTTGTACATTTTCCATGTCTACATTTTGCCCCTCTTTGAAGCAATGTACTTGTTGCATTGATTCAAAGAATAACTGTTGTAATCAAAGTTCAAAATTTCATCGATTTTCAGATGCCCCACTATTGCCCCAGCAGAAGGATTATGCTGGTATACTGCCCCCTCGAGAGATCGAGCGGAAATGTACGATTTTTTGACCGAGATCACGATAAAATGCGAGAGGAGTGGTTCTATTGATCAGAGGACGTAAGATAATTCTTTGATGTAGACAATTCTGATGATGTATAGACAGTCATCGACCATGGGTAGCCTTGTGTATATTATGATACAATGCACTGATTTTAGATAGAAATGTTAGTAGAGATAGAAGAATAAGAAGAATAAGATGGATGGAAGGAGGATCCACACAAGTTCACATTATTACTGATGGTGATGATGATATTGCTTACCAGGAGTTGGGATTTTCAAAGGGCCAATTACTTTATGTTTGATAACACACATAGGTATGATGCATCAAGGTATAAAGAACTAGGATGGCATTGTACCTAGTGTGATGGACTTTGACTTGACAATTAGATAGGAATATTCTTGTTCACACTTAGCATACATACTTCATTCAGGATATAGTTCAGACATTCTAAATATCTCGGGCCAAAGCACAAGAAAGCAAGCTTTCCTATGTGGTCAAGAAGATACCTAAAATATCTTCCCTACAAATTGAACAAAACATGCACAACTAAGTTATTTTACAAACGTATCCCACAAGCATAGTAGATAAAAAAGATAATGATCATTGCCCCATTCCTTTCTCTCTAAACCTATTTTGTTTAGGCATCATGGAGAGGTCCTTGGAATGAGTGTAACATAAGATAAGTCTAAAAGACCAAGATAAAGTAAACATACAAGCTAATGTTCTTCGTACTGCTAGCCAAGACTAACTACTATGAGGAGTACCTGATGCTTATGTCCATCACAGGAAAGCTTCATCCTAGGACATGTAGTGATCAGGGTTTGATGGGACTGATTGGGTGATAAGCTATTGCTACTCCGAGTTTACCAACTTGCTTGCTTACTGACTTAGACTTTCAAGACTTTGACGATTAGGTGCTCACTTTGGAACATGCTAAACTTGTTTCTGACCGACTCACCAAAGGGTGAAAGCGATGGCAATTGTTTTATTATGAGTTATGACAATCACAGGTGTAAACGAGATGAAATGGATGCACCATTTTGGATTTTCAAGATCTATGACAAACAAACTAACCTAAAGACCTATCATAGGGGTCTTGGGAGCTGATCCGTAGATGAGCCTTGCCTACGTTATACACGCAGAGACCACATAGTTTGACTAATAACACATTTGACTTAATGAAAGGATGGATGGCCAAACGGATTGCCAATGTGACAGATGCCTAAAGGACCGACCCTAACTGTCTCAGGGGATGATCAAAGATCAACCTTGCCTACGTTCAAGCTCAGAGACGACGTACTTTGACAAGGTGAAAGACTGACAAGACTCAATGATGAATTTTTTGAAGATTTTTTGAGATTTTGACATATTTTTGGATTTTTTTGATGAAATTTTTGAAAAAGATCACGAGAATATACACGAATCTGATCTGATGTTACGAGAATGTGCCCCTAGTGTGGTGTGATAGACTACTTCGATAAAGGCATGACAGATTGACCTTAGAAATGCCAAGTAGTTCCATGGTGGAATATGGTGTAGACACCAATGCAGGTTATGGTATGGATGCGAGTAGATGAGTGGATGAATGAGTGATGGAATGAGCCGTGAAAATCTTGGTAGATGGGGAAGGTGCTTTATTTACACTTGGTACCTATTTTCCAGGTTTTCACCAAGGTTCTTGCCCAAAGCGCCACCGAAGTGGTTTTCACTAGAGGACGATTTTTTCTTTCTTTTCTGGTTTCAATCCTTTTCTGATTTTTTGGATTTTTGTATTTTTGTATTTTTTTTGTTTTCGCCAAGATGCTTGTTTGCCAGGTTTTTATCAAGGTAACCATTTTTTCAGGATATTTTCTAATTGTTTTTGTATTTTCTAGCTCTATACCTTGCAAGATTTAGGCATAAAACTTTTTGAGATGTGAACTGTTCATGGGCTCTTGCAGGGGCTCGCCTTCTGGTGTCGACAACTGATATGCCCCTGATTTGTAGCTTGCAGTGATGATAAAGGGTCCCAACCAGTTGGGCTCAAACTTTCCTTTTGTATCTTGATTTGGCACGTTCTTTTGGTTTTCTTTCAGCACAAGGTCACCAACTTGGAAAGTGCGTTGTCTAATCTTCTTGTTGTAACTCCTTTTTAGGTGATTTTGGTACACTTGTAGATGATTAAGGGCATCCATGCGCCTTTCATTTAGTAATTCCAGCTCATTGAGTCTTGTGACCCTATATTCCTCATCTGTGATGAGGTTTTGCAGTGATATCCTCAATGACGGGAGCTCGATCTCAATAGGGAGAATGGCTTATGATCCATAGACCAGAGAGAATGGGGTGGCACCTGTTGGCATACAGATGTTGGTGCGGTAGGCCCATAAGGTCGGATTTAGCTACAGATGCCAGTCACGACCAGAGTCATTGACTGTTTTCTTGAGGATTTTCAAAATGGTTTTATTTGTAGCTTTTGCTTGGCCATTGCCTTATGGGTAATATGGAGTGGAAAAACGATGTTGGATTTTGAATTTTTCACACAGATCACAGGCATCCTAATTTTTGAATGGCGTTCCATTATTAGAGATAATGGATTGGGGAACACCATATCAGCAAATAAGGTAATTCAGGATGAACTTGGATATTTGCTTTCCTGTGATGTAGGTCATGGGAATTGCTTCGACCCACTTTGTGAAATATTCGGTGGCGGTGATGATGAACTTATGTCCATTGGATGAGGTGGGCGATATTTTACCAATGAGATCGAGCCCCCATTGTGAAAAGGGCCAAGGTGTAACAATGGGATGTAGTTCTTGAGCTGGTGCATGAATAAGATCTCCATGCTGTTGACATTGTAGGCATTTTTTGACAAAGTTGTGTGCCTTTTTTTCCATCGTCAGCCAGTAGTACACTATTCTCAACAACTTTTTA
>VCHN02000014.1:47261221-47526651 GCA_007115665.2 Sequoiadendron giganteum | reverse complement strand
TTTTGGATTTTCAAGATCTATGACAAACAAACTAACCTAAAGACCTATCATAGGGGTCTTGGGAGCTGATCCGTAGATGAGCCTTGCCTACGTTATACACGCAGAGACCACATAGTTTGACTAATAACACATTTGACTTAATGAAAGGATGGATGGCCAAACGGATTGCCAATGTGACAGATGCCTAAAGGACCGACCCTAACTGTCTCAGGGGATGATCAAAGATCAACCTTGCCTACGTTCAAGCTCAGAGACGACGTACTTTGACAAGGTGAAAGACTGACAAGACTCAATGATGAATTTTTTGAAGATTTTTTGAGATTTTGACATATTTTTGGATTTTTTTGATGAAATTTTTGAAAAAGATCACGAGAATATACACGAATCTGATCTGATGTTACGAGAATGTGCCCCTAGTGTGGTGTGATAGACTACTTCGATAAAGGCATGACAGATTGACCTTAGAAATGCCAAGTAGTTCCATGGTGGAATATGGTGTAGACACCAATGCAGGTTATGGTATGGATGCGAGTAGATGAGTGGATGAATGAGTGATGGAATGAGCCGTGAAAATCTTGGTAGATGGGGAAGGTGCTTTATTTACACTTGGTACCTATTTTCCAGGTTTTCACCAAGGTTCTTGCCCAAAGCGCCACCGAAGTGGTTTTCACTAGAGGACGATTTTTTCTTTCTTTTCTGGTTTCAATCCTTTTCTGATTTTTTGGATTTTTGTATTTTTGTATTTTTTTTGTTTTCGCCAAGATGCTTGTTTGCCAGGTTTTTATCAAGGTAACCATTTTTTCAGGATATTTTCTAATTGTTTTTGTATTTTCTAGCTCTATACCTTGCAAGATTTAGGCATAAAACTTTTTGAGATGTGAACTGTTCATGGGCTCTTGCAGGGGCTCGCCTTCTGGTGTCGACAACTGATATGCCCCTGATTTGTAGCTTGCAGTGATGATAAAGGGTCCCAACCAGTTGGGCTCAAACTTTCCTTTTGTATCTTGATTTGGCACGTTCTTTTGGTTTTCTTTCAGCACAAGGTCACCAACTTGGAAAGTGCGTTGTCTAATCTTCTTGTTGTAACTCCTTTTTAGGTGATTTTGGTACACTTGTAGATGATTAAGGGCATCCATGCGCCTTTCATTTAGTAATTCCAGCTCATTGAGTCTTGTGACCCTATATTCCTCATCTGTGATGAGGTTTTGCAGTGATATCCTTAGTGACGGAAGCTCGATCTCAATAGGGAGGATGGCTTCTGATCCATAGACCAAGCAGAATGGGGTGGCACCTGTTGGTGTGCGGATGCTAGTGCGGTAGGCCCATAAGGTGAGATTTAACTATAGATGTTAGTCACAACCAGAGTCATTGACTATTTTATTGAGGATTTTCAAAATGGTTTTATTTGTAGCTTATGCTTGGCCATTGCCTTGTGGGCAGTATGGAGTGGAAAAACGGTGTTGGATTTTGAATTTTTCACATAAATCACGGACATCCTGATTTTTGAAGGGCATCCCATTATCAGAGATAATGGATTGAGGGACACCGTATCTACAAATGAGGTAGTTCTGGATGAACTTGGATATTTGTTTTCCCATGATGTAGGTCATGGGAATTGCTTCGACCCACTTAGTGAAATATTCGGTGGTGGTGATAATGAATTTATGGCCGTTGGATGAGGTGGGTGAAATTTTACCAATGAGATCGAGCCCCCACTGTGAAAAGGGCCAAGGTGTAACAATAGGATGCAGTTCTTGAGCTGGTGCATGAATGAGGTCTCCATGCTTTTGGCATTGCAAGCATTTTCTGACAAAATTATGTGCCTCTTTTTCCATCATCAGCTAGTAGTACCCTGTTCTCAGCAACCTTTTATCCAAGGTCATACCACTTGAGTGTGACCCGCAAGTGCCATTGTGTACCTCAGTTAGAGAAGTCAAGGCTTCCTCGGGTTTTAAACAACGCAACAGGGTTCCGTCAGTACTCGTACAGAAGAGGGTCTCTCCTAGGATGACGAATCATGAAGTCCTTTTGATGAAAGTGCGTTTTAGGTTTGGGGTGATGTCAGTGGGGAGGAATCCTAACTTTAGGTAGGTGTATATATCATGATACCAAAGATCATTGGGATCAATGAGTTCACACGCATATTCCAACTCTGGTACCTTGAATGTGGGTACGAGAAGCTGTTCTATGGGGAATTCATGTTTCGAGATGTTACGAGGGATGTCTAGTAAGGATCCAATTGTCACCATTGCATCGGTTGTTCTGTTGTTTGTCCTTGGTATCTGCTCAAAGGTAATGTCGATGAAAGATTCCTTTAGGATTTCTACCACCTTCTTGTACGGTGTGAGCTTATCATCCTTCATTTGGTATTCACCATTGACTTGGTTGATGATAAGTTGTGAGTCCCCATAGACTTTTAGTGCCATGATTCGCCATTGTGCCGCAATCTTGAGACCTATGGTCAAGGCCTCATATTTTGCTATATTGTTAGTACAAGGGAATGCCAGCTTGTATGATCTAGGTATGCAGTCTCCTTGCGGCGTGATGAAGAACACCCCAACTCTTGACCCATGTTGTGTGTGAGAGCCATCAAAGTATAACTTCCAGTGGTCTACTGCGCCAAGGTTAAAAAGGGACTCATCTGGGAATTCTGGTATGAGTGGGTTATCTGTGTAGAGGGGAGCTTCTGCCAGCTGATCCGCAATAACTTGTTCTTTTATGGCTTTTCGTTCTACATACTCGATATCATGTTAAGATAATATCATTACCCACTTAGCCATTCTACCTGTAAGCGCTGCTTTTGACAATAGGTACTTTAGAGGGTCTATTTTGGCAATCAACTTGATTTGGTGCGCTAGCATGTAGTGTCTGAATTTCTGAGCCGCAAATACCAATGCTAGGCAAGCTTTCTCTATTGACATGTAATTGAGCTCATGTCCCACCATTGTTCTGCTGATGTAGTAGATAGCCCGCTCGGTTCCCTTTTCATCATGTTGGGCTAAAAGGGCCCCCAGGGCGGCTGTTGTTGTGGAGATATATAGGATTAATGATTTCCCCACAATTGGTGGCATCAATACAGGTGGTGTAAGTAGATATTCTTTTATTTTGTTGAATGCTTGCTCGTATTTGTCATCCCATCTGAAAGCTACTCCCTTGTGAAGTAGGTGTGAATAGGCAATCTATTTATTTGCCAATTGTGCTATGAATCTTCGGATGGACTGGAGTCTTCCTTGCAATCCTCTTAGTTGTTTCAACGTTCTTGGTGGTTTCATTTTGAGGATTGCTTTTACCTTTGCAGGGTCTACCTCTATCCCTCTCATTGAAACTATGTATCCTAGCAGCTTCCTTGATTGTACCCCAAAGACACACTTCTTCGGGTTGAGTCTAACCTTATATTGTTCGAGCCTGTCAAAGATAGCACTTAGAGTTGCTATATGGTCTTGTCTCTTCTTTGATTTAGCCAGTATGTTGTCTACATATTCTTCGACTATTTTATGGATCATGTCGTGGAAGATTAATGTCATGGCTCTTTGGTATGTAGCTCCTGCATTTTTCAACCCAAATGGCATTACGTTCTAGCAGTAGGTGCCCCAAGGACATGTGAATGCTGTCTTGTGTTGGTTTTCTTTTGCGATCATTATCTGATTGTACCCCAAGAAGCCATCCATTAGGGAGAGCATCTCATGTCTGACCGTCATATCCACTATCATGTCAATGTTGGGTAGTGGAAAGTAATCCTTGGGACATGCTTTGTTTAGGTCTCTGAAATCAATGCAGATGCGGATGCCCCTTTTGGTTTTGAGACTGGTACAAGATTAGATACCCATTCTGGATAGTCAATCAGGCATATGAAGCCAACATCTAGAAGTTTCTGCAGCTCAATCTTTACAAGCAAGGCTATTTGTGGGTGCATCTTCCTTAGCTTTTGTCTGACTGGTTTTGCTCTGGGGTAAACGACCAAATGATGTACTACCACTTCAGGGTCCAAACCTGGAATGTTTGCATAAGTCCACGCAAAATTTACCTTCCTCTCCTTCAGGAATGCTACCAATAGTTCTTGTTCTTCTACTAGGAGGGATTTTGCATAGAAGGTAATTTGTGGTTCTGATTCTGTTCCTAAGTTGACCGGGTTGCATTGTTCTGCCAATATTGCTGACTTCTCCTTGTGTAGAGCAGTAGGGGGGAGATTGAATCCTTCATCCTCTGGCACCTCAAGGAGGTTTTCACCATTGGATGTGTCCTTTATTTTTACTATTTTATGGTTAGAGAGTGCCACAGTGTGGTTTTCACTCAATAACTCCGAGCTTATTCTCAATCTTTTTCTTTTGCGACTGAAGGACTCAATCGTCTCCCCATAGTATGCTTGTGTATCCAATGTGATGTTGAATCCAGCCTTGTGATCTCTGCATAGGATTGTATCCCTTAGTCCCATGAATTTCGAGAGAGCCTCATCATTTTCGAACGAGTCTAAAATTGGCGGTCCCCGTTGGTCGTGATCGATGAGTTGGGGGTAAACTAAGTGGATTTGGTGGGTTTGTCGGATTAGCTCAGTGGGTGAAACACTAATCATCAGTAGGGTGGAATCTTCAAAGAGCCTAGGTAAGCGACCTATGGTGTCATCGTCGTCACTGCTACTACAAACCTCAGTTATGTCAAATGTGAAGTTATCGAGAGGTAGGCCTGTGGATATGGGTAATCTAAGGTTAGTTGCTGAGATCCAAGGAGAGGACTTGACTGCCCTATTAAGAACACTTTTTCCATGCATGGTTATACTCAGAGGGGTACAACCGAGGCCAAGGTTCCTCATTCTTCTTTCTACAATGATGGGCTCTAACTGTCCATCACTGTTTCTTCCTAGGCTTTCATTCCTGTTATAGCCCATGTCGAACATCATTTGTAATCCTCTGTTTGTTTCCTCCATGGGTAGGGTGGGAGTGGGTCTTTCATCTTGGTATAGAGTGTTTGTGATGTCCTCCTCATCTATATTCTCCCGACTGAGATCCCCCCAATGGTGGAATCCAATAGGTTCCGTTCTAGTGCAAATAGGTGTTTGAATCAATTGTGGTTGCCGATGTGACCTAGGAGATTGTGGTAACTCTCCTAAAACAAAAGCATTTCTCTTCATTCTATAATCACCGCATCCATTATCCTGTATCATGTTTTTGATCTCGGATATGTTGGGGATGGCGGGTGTCTCTGTCACAGAAGTGGAGGCAAGATTAGCTAGGTCTATGTATGAAGTGGATGGTCCTTCATCATTTTTAGGTACTTGAGGGATCTTGTAAAACTTGGCTTCCAAGTTTTTGCAATAGGCAAAGGGTTCGGGATCCCCATATATGGTAACCTCCTCGTTTTGATATGAGAACTTAATGCACTGATGATAGGTTGAGGCCACTGCCTTCATTCCGTGTATCCATGGGCGTCCCAGGAGGATGTTGTATGGCAAATCAAGGTCAAGAACTTGACAAGTTGTTTCCATGGTTGCTGGCCCCACTTGGATGGGGATCTTGATAGTGCCATGAGACACTCTTTCCTAGTCATCATATGCTCTTATGGTGATACTTTTGTTCTTATTGATGGAATCCTCGGCGAATCCCAATTTCTTTATAAGTTTTAGAGAACAAATATTAAGACCTGCACCACCATCTACCAGGACTCGCTTGACTTTCTTTTTATGAACTAGGATTTGGAGGTGAAGTGCCCGGTTATGAGATGGCTGCGGGGGGAAAACTTGGTCCAAAAATGTGATGAGATTCGGGGTAACGATGTTACCTACCATAGCCTGAAATTGCTTTGTGTCAAGGGTAGCAGCGACGGTAGAGGCAGCTAGTGCTTCATCCAGGATCTGTCGATGAGCGGCGGAGATTTTTAGTAATTCCATGATGGATATTTGTGCGGGTGTTCTCTTCAGTTGGTCAATTACATTGTAATCATAGGGGATGGCCTTTGTGCTGGTAATGGGGGTCTTGGTAGGTGCCCCGGCAATGGTAACTTTTCCACCTCGTGTGGTGACTCCACAGTCATTGTTGGTTCCCTTGATATTTATGACAGTGACCAACTCGTCGACACATCCGACTATCTCCTCGTATACTAGATTAGCACTAGCATACTTTTGTTTACCCTTATTATTCCCTTGGTTATTTCCCTGATTATGATTCGGCATCGGATTCGTGTAGATTTTTAGGTCTTGGTTTCCGGCCGGCTGCTCGATGTTGATGACCTTATCCTCGATGAGGTCTTGGATGATATTCTTGAGTCTCATGCAGTTGGCGATGGTGTGTCCTTTAACTTTGTGGAAGTCACACAGGAGATTCTCGTTGTACCATGGCGGTTTGGTCATGGGCTCTGTGTATTGTTCGGAGTTAGAAATTTTGATTAGGTTTTCTTTGACCAATTTCTTCATGACAGACTCAATCGATTCGCCAAGGGCTATGAACTTCCTCTTGGGGGGAAACTTGTTGCGGGGAGGTGGTCCTCCTTGATTACCCACATTGTTGACTTGACTAGTGGAAGGTGGTTGTTCCACTACCACATTAGTTTGCACATTATTGTGATTATGATTTTGCGGTTGATGATGGTTTTGGGTGTTTTGCTTAGGAGCACTGATGACTACCTTAGCGTCGACCACGTCGTCGTTCGTGATATTTTTGTTCCTCGACCATGTTCGAGGTTTATCATTGTAGTTATTAGATAGGCGGTTATCCTGCGGTGGAGTCAATGTTGGTGCGCCTTCTCACGCCATAAGGGCTCTTTCAATGTTGAGCACCTTTGGAATTAGTTGGTCATATGATGTGATGCACTGCATTTTCAAGTAAAACGCCAAGTTTTTATCAAGGTTGGCTATGATGGTACAAACTTGTTGTTCTTTTGGCATAGTCCACTTGCTCTGATTGGCCTTGGATTGCCATCTTTGCAAGAAGGATGCGAATAAATCTCCTTTTTCTTGTTTGAGTGCAGATAGTTCTTCTAAACTGACATCCGCACCCATATTAAAAGCGTAATTTTTAAGGAAAGCCTCCACTATTTCCTCAAATGTTTTAATGCCCATGGGTAGGCAAGAAAACCATTCCATAGCTGGACCAGTCAGGCTTCGAGGGAAGAGCCACATTAGATATGTGTCATCATATGCGACTTCCATGCAGTGCACCTGAAATTCCCTGACGTGGTTTTCAGGGTTGCCCATTCCATTGTATTTATCAAATTTGAGGATCTTGAATCCCTTTGGGAATGGTACCATGGTGAGACTTCTATCAAATGGATAAGGGCACAATTTGCCTGGTGTCCTTGTGGTTTTTCCTGCTTGCAAGTCCAACACCTGCTGCGAAAGCAGTTTGATTTGTGTTGCGACATCTTTGCTTGGATCGGGGGGTGGGATGAATGAGTTGTAAGGCATTTGGGGAGTGCGCGTGGTGGGAGGAGTACTAGTGGGAATTTGCTGCAAGCTTGGCTATGCATTTAAGGCTTGTTTGTAAGCCTACATTTGTGCCAACAATGCCTGTTGTTGATCTTGTTGTTGTTGTTCCAATAGCGCTTGTTGTTGATCCATCTGTTGTTGTTCCCATGAAGCCTGTTGTTGGTCAAGCTGTTGTTGAGCTAGTAATGCTTGTTGTTGGTCTATTTGTGTTGCACCAATAATGCTTGTTGTTGGTCGAGCTGCTATTGTGCTAATAAAGCTTGTTGTTTAGCTTGGTGTTGTGCCTGAAAGTCTTGCAGGGCTTGTTGGTAGGCTTGTAGGTGGATCGCTTGCAATTGCGCTTGGTATTGAGCTTGTGCCTGTTGTTGGGCTTGAGCTTGAGCTTGGGCTTGAGCTTGCGCTTGCGCTTGGGCTTGGGCTTGGGCTTGCACTTGAGCTTGAGCTTGCGCTTGTGCTTGGGCTTGCTACTTTTGCTGTAGTACTCTTTATTGGTTGGCCTTTTGGAGGGTTTGGATTAGAGTGGTGAATGAATTTGTTGTGTTGGCTTTCGGTGGGATTGGTGGTGGAATAGGAATCATGCCAACTGTCATGGCGGGTGGAGGGATTGTGGTGGTGATTGTGATTTGGGTTGTCAGAGGGGTGTTTGAGATGATTGGTCCTTGAGGAGGCATGCTTTGGGAGATTTGAGGACCAATAGATGCATTAACCGTGGTGATAGGAATAGCTGCGATTTGTTGTGAGGATATGGGCAGAAGAAGCGAGTTCAAAGTGGTGGACAGATTGCTTGGATTGGAGAAATTTTTGATGGGTAAAGGTGGAAGACCTATTCCAAGAGGTGATGTGGATGCGAAAGGAATCGGGGGAAGGGATGATGCACCACTTTGGAAAGAGAACGGATTGATAGCTTTTGTCGTTCCAAATAAGCCAACTTCCTCATGCGGTGGGGCAGTTGGTATATTCAATTGATAAGCTGGTGTGGCGTGAAATGAGGATGAACCAGTGGGGTTATGAAATGTGAGCGGGACATATGGGTGAGATGGGTTTTGCGGAATAAATGTAGCTTGTGTGGGGGTGATGATTGCTTCTTTATTAGCCACAAGGTGGTGTTTTTGCAATTCCTGGAACATGGCACTCCCTTTGTTCACATTCGGGGAGATTGGTGTGATGATTGATGTGGTGCAAGGAACTTCTTGATTGATGTTGGACAATGGGGGTGTATCTGTATTAGTGTTTGTGTTAAAGTCGGGAGGGGGCATGACCCCTCCTCTTGCTATCGTATTTAGGTATTTGAACATAGCACTAACAACTTTGTGGTTCTTTGGATTTTGAACCATTTCCATGATTTCATTTGGTGTGATCCCCATGTCTTCATTTGTGTTGTCCTCTTGATGACTCTCCTCTTGAGGATTTTGTGATGATAAGGGAGAGTTGCTTGGGGGATTTTTTATTCTGCTAGGTTCACTTCTGTGTTTAGATGAATCATGTCCATAGAAGCTGATATTTCTCTGATATTCTCCATGTCCTTCTTGTATTGAGATCTTGTTTGGACCATAAAAAATAGGGATTTGTTCGATCCTAATCCTTTAGGTCCAAAAGAGAAGAACTAGGGAAGCTAAAAGATCAAAGATGGTGATAATGGTGATGGGTTAAATGGATGGGATGAGTGAGTGAAACCTTTGGAAGAATTTTGAAGGTATGTGCTAAACTTGTAAGGGCTTTTGATTTGATTGATTGTGATAATTTGACTAGATGCGTTAAGTCAAACAAGATTGTTTGTGAAGTTGTTTTCCCTAGGAAGTTGTGTTATCCTAAGGGAACTTGCACAAATGGATGAATTGACAAAGTGTGTTATGCCAATGAGTTTGAGAACTAATAGACTTTAAGAAGTTGTGTTATCTCAAAGAAAATTTGTCCAATGGTTTAAGACTATGTTGGCTAAGTGTGTTAAGCCAAGATATGATGATGTTGATTTAGCCCTCTAAGTTTAGCGTGATGATTGATTCTAGAGTTCTCAAAAGGTTTGATGATGAAATGAGATTTGGTTGATGGAGGAATGGATGAGAATGAAAACTTTGATCTTGAACCTTAACCTAGATGCGACTCTCTCTATAAAACCTCGGTATTGAAGAACATGCTAGACTTCCTATGGGAGAAATGCAAACCTTTCAAAAAGTTCAGGATTTTGTTGACAATAAAATGCATACAATGCGGGATTGTTCCTTGAGGCGTTTTTGTAGAAATTGTACTCAAGTCTCTCCCTTACTTCAAGGAGTATCTTAAGGAATTGCTCACAGATTTTTAGACTCACTTTCTTGAACTTTGGCTTTGGGATTTTAATCTTGCGGGAAATCATTGGAAACAACACATGTGAAATTCAATTTGTCTCTTTATCTTGGTTAAATGAGGTTCTTTTTATCCAAGACACTTGCTTGCTTAGGTTTTCAAACTATATGTCTAGTGTCCCATTCTCTTTCTCATCCCACAAGGTCCTTTGTGTGGAAATCGAGGAAAATAGGGCAAAAGTTTCCTTATGTTTATCCTTATTGGAAACAAATGATGGTAGAACTCGTACACTTAGAAACCTCTAGGAATGTGATTCCTAGGGAAAGCAAGAGTGGGCAAGTTCATCAATAGGTATTTGTTTCCCACAAGGTGTTTGAAATTTCAAGGTTTTTGTGTATGTTCATTTTTCAAATGTTTTCAAGATCAAGCAATGTGTTCTTTCCAAGCAATTTTTACACTCCTAGGTTGATGAGGCAATACCTTGTTGGGTTCCCACTTGGATAAATCCAGCTGCGCATATCTTATGCGAATGGCTAAATGCTTGACCACACTAGCTCCCCTCCATGGCACTCACTTATTCGGGTCAGCCAAGCATTAGTACCCATGAATCTCCCATGGCATACTTTCCATTTCCACAACAAGACCGCATGTTACGTGGGGCGGCTTCAAAGGACATAACCTTTTGCACCAACAAGATAGACAAGGTTTTGGCCTTTTTCTAAACAAAGGGTTCTAATTCGGGCATTCTGTTCATGGTGGATTATCCAACATCTGTGAGAGTCCATTGCTGTCCATCTCGTCGGAATAATCCTCGTGATATTGGCCTTTGTTCCAATATCCACAATTATATCCCGGGTGGAAGTCGCTTGGATTTAGCGTGTTCCCGGTTGGGTCATTCCCTTGGGTGATTACCTTTTCCCATAGGGCAGGCCCTCTAAGTTAACAAAAGAGAGCTAACATATCCCGTCGTTCACACAACCCTTGTTGAAAAACAAAGGGGAGAACCTCCGCAATATATCGTGCTCACACTTGCATGTTTTGTTCAATTTTAAGTGCCCAAATCAAATGTGGAGGCAATCTTTTTGACAAGTTAATATCACTAAAATGCTTTTGATTCTCAAGATCGCTATAAAGCATGAGAGAAGCACATACGCATTTTAATGATATTAATTTGTTAAAAAGTTTGCAAGACATAAAAGACACATGTTCAATTTTAACCTTCAAAGCAATGATGAGTTCATTTTAGAAGCACCAAGATTAAATGTGAAGTTTTCCTTGTTCAATTTTAAGTCCAAATTGAAATCTAGTATATTTCTAAGGTTCAATTTTAACCAAAAGATGAAGTCAAAATGGTTAATTTTAAGCCCCAAAAATAGATGTGGGATGTTCTAAAACTAAAATAAAGATCTAGCTCAACAAGCATTAAAAAATGCTTTTGTGAATTTCTCCCATCTTGCTTTTGCCTTGATTTAATTCCAATATCCAACCTTCAAGAGAACATTCATGTTAATAAAACATTTCACAAAAATCTCTCATGTTTAAAAAAAAAATTACTATTTCTAAAAAAAAATTATTTATCCTCCTTTTAAAATGCAAAAATTTCCTTCCTCACTATTCATTTCTCGAACTAAACCCCTCTTGTTGTTTTACCGCGGCCTGCGGCATCACGGTTGGTGGCTTAAAGGCAGTCTGGTGGAAGGCTTTACTACATTACCACTGATAGCCGGGTGGTCAACTGCGGTAATGCGGTGGTGGGTAACGGTTACCGCACGACCGCTGGCGGTTAAGCGGCAGATCACGGGGATGCAGTGATGGTCGAGGACAGATGGTGAGGCGGTTAGCACGCTAACGATGGTAAGGGAGGGGTAACCGGCGGTGATGAGGTGCGGCCAAGTGATAGACAGAGTCACAGTTAGCGGGTTTACTGTGGAGGATCAAATGGTAAACCGCGGGATGGCGGTGATAGTTAAATAGACAGGTAGCACATGGCTAATCGCACCACTGTGGTCAAGGAAATTTATCCGACGGTAATGCGGTGAGCACCAATCTACCGCGAATGGAAGGGATGAGGTGGTGATAATGCGATTAACACCACTCTACCGCGGACGGATATAGATGAGGTGGTGACTAAGCGGTAAAGAGACGACAGATGACGAAGGAAGTGGTGATGATAGTGATACCGTGGGTGGTGGCACAGTAGGCCATGGTAATTTGGTGAGAGGATTAACAACCCGAGAGCAGTACCGCAGGGAGATGGAATGAAGGGCATGGTGGAGCGGTGAACGGAGGACAACAACAACATAAAATGGAAAAGATGTCAGCACGGGGGTGAAGTAAAGACCTGAGGTGACTACGCGACAGGAAAGTGAGAAGAAAGAGGAGAACAACAAGGAGGAAAATTCACAATGAAATCGAATGATTAGCATAAAATTTATAGAAGATTCCAAGCTTGTATTTAAACAAAAATTTCTTTCTTTTCTTCGACCGAACGGAATTAAGCATCAATAACAATGAAGGCTATTGTTAACAGAACAGTTAAATATTTTGAGCTAGATTTCTTGCAAACAGAGACATTAGTGAGATTGTAATGGAATAAATTTTAGGATTCGCCCTCCTTCTAGTACCAGAATGTGGATGCTAAAATCGGCAAACGAAAATCATCTCAAACAATTTCATGTTGTTAGCACGAAAGTTAGTTTAAAACAACAAATTTAACATCCCTATGAGATACTTAATCATGTCTAAATATGCAACTAATGAGCATAAAAACAAGTTAAACTAGAAGCATATAAAAGGAAACACGATTAAACCTTCATCCCATAGTGGATTGGTGCCACCATCGTTGTGTAGTAAGCAGCCCTTTCCCAATCCTTGAACAAGCTAAATGATAGTATGAGTAAGATTAATTCTCCAATGAAGAGAATAACCTTGCATGAAGATGTGGAATGTTGAGATGAATTTGAATATATTGAGTATACTTAAAACTGTTTGTGGATGAAATGAAGTATAGTATACTTGCTTGAATTGTGGATGGACGAATTTTGAGTATAATAAGTTTACTCAAAATTGTGGATGATAATGAGGAGAGAAGCCTCCAATTTATAGATTTCTAAACTGGAAAAGAGAGTAAAATAGAGCAATGTGGGATCATTCAACATCCAATGGCCAAGTGCCACTTGTCAAGATGTGAATGGCTAAAGGTTGTGCACATTTTGGCCAAAGTGCCAATAAATGCAATTAGGTGGCATTTCAAATTTGAGAAATGACATGTGAGAGGGAAAAAGGAATGAAATAAATGTCACTTGGCTCAATGCACAAGGACATGTAAGAGGCTTAAATGCCTTGTTGGAAGGACCAAGTCCACTTGACCTTTTTGAATTCAAAAGAGGAATATTCCCTTTTTGATGCTTTGTGAGGGAAAATAGGAGAATTAATAAATCAAAGTAATTGATTTATTGTGCAAGTTGCATTCTCTAGAGGATTTTAGTGAGAAGGATTAAGTTAATCATGGATTTGATTAATTTAATGAGGAATTAGGTGATGTGACAATTTAGACTTAGATTTATGAATTGATTTAAGTCAGAAATTGAGAGGAAATGATTCATTAAATAAATGATTTGATTTATTTAATAAAGAAGGAATGTGTTAGATTAAATCAAATAAGGTTTAATTTATTTAATTTAATAGGAGACTTTAGAGATTTTAATCAAACAAAATGATTTATTTAATTAAACAACAATGTAAGGTAAATTAAATTAAATTGATTAATTTAATCAAAGGAGGTGATAGACTTAATCAGATAAATGACGATTCATTAGATTAAGGGATAGAATTACGATGAAATGTTGAGGATTTGAACTAAGAGGAAATGTTGTTAGTAATCGGGATCAGGTGTGCCAAGACGAGCTTGTACATTTTCCATGTCTATAGCATTAGGAATGCTAAAAATGCTCTGTATACATTGAAAACTGCTCGCACTTGATCTATTGAGAAAATTTGAGGGAAAGTGAGATTAAATATGTAGTTATGGTATGTTTTGTGCAAGTGGAATGCTTGGCTTTTTAGGGTAAAACAAGTCATCATGGGAGTCAGATGGTTGCAGATAGAAAGAATACATAGGTAAAGGATAACCAAATAAACTATTTGATAAAATGTCAAACTCTAAATGCAGATTAAAATGAAAGCTCCAGATGTTAAAGTGCAGGGTCCACATCAAGTTTTAACTATTAGTAAGTGGGATTTTACCCAAAAGTGATTTTTTTTCACTTATCAGGTGAAAATGAAGTTGGTAAACATGTTTTTACAAGCAAGATTAAAAGGTTGCACGAGATTTGAAAATGGAAGAGTATGCAAAATATTTCAATTTCAAGAATGGAGGGAAAAAGAAGAGAGAAAAGAATGTGTAAAGGGGCAATTTGTTGTAGATATGAAGGTTCAACTGGTGATAGGTGTCATATAGAAATTTGATCTGAGAGTTCTTCTCTTCTTTCAAATGTAATTTATGTCTCATTCTTTAGGGTTCTAATTTTTGGGAAGGCTCTTAGATTTATGTTTTGGCCATGAAAGAGGCTATGCATTGTAATTTTTGAATGCTAAGGGTGAAGATGCATAGGCTGTAAGTCCATATATTGTAATGCTTTTGTAATTTGAATGCAAAGATTTGATTATATACTGTTATGTAATTGTCTCCGTGCCTGGGATGTAGTAACTTTTGAATTGAAATAACAAAGTTATGGAGGTTCTTCAAACACATTTGTTGTTTGAGTTATTTGTTTGTTTACTTTCCATCAAGGAGTGGTGTAAATGCTTGCAAGTAGATAATGAGGGTATTATATTTTCAGATGGATTGCTAAGTAGATTTTCATGATAGGCTTAAGCACACCTTTTTGTCATAATGTGATATAATTTTGTTGATCATCAAGATTATGTTATTGTATTATCATATGATGTGCATGATATGTGACTCTGTAGCGTAAGGCAAGAAATGGTCTTGCACAATTATCTTTTCCCATTCTCCTGGAAACAATCTTTAAATTCAAACAACCTTCTAATGCTTTAGTTTTGTGTTTGTATCTCAACTTCATACCTGTAGTACAATGAGAACAAGGGGTGCACCATTATTGGAGGCAACCATACACACTCTTGTTATAAAGTATGAAATTTATCTAATTTGCACAGTGTTGCACCATAGGTTGAATGTTTGCATCCAATGTCACATAGGATCACCCTCCTAGGTTTTGCAGAACCTAAAGTGCAAGGGAGAAATGTATAAAATCCATCTTCCATTAGTTGTCCACTAATATTGATATTATTAATCATAAGGATCGGCTATCCTTTAGAGGAATTTCAAGGTTTTGCTAGAAAAAACACCAATAGATTGGTATCTCTGTTGGGGACAATGACAAATCTATGAGTAAATAGTCAAAGAATTTGATGAGTCTAAACACCTGGTTCAGATATTGAAGTTTTAGACGTAGAAGGGGTTGTATTGTAGAAAATTTGAAATAATTTATGTTTGACTCTGTTGTTGGAGAAGATCTAGAAAAAAAAAATCTTTAAAAGAATTTTATATTTCTTGAAGTTCGTTCAATCCTCTATGAAGAGAGGTGGTGACTCTGTCAATAGAACTTGATGAAGATGTGAAGAAAGTTTCAGATTTACAAATATTTCCAGTCGGGAACATAAATTTATAGCAACTACAACATATCTAGGTATTTTTATGTTTTGGTCTTCATAAAGAATAAGCCTAAGTATGGAGACTATGTTTGTGTCCAAGAAAAGCTTGTGTTCCCTTATTCAATGAAAATAAGCACTAAAAAAAAGGGATGAAGGTGTTGAGCAAGACAACTGAGAGGGGGGGCGAATCAATTGTGATAAATTTTAATCTTTAAAACTTTCACTCGAAATTAGATCAATCACAAATCCTTTACTCTACTAAAATGATTAAACATTAAGTGCAAAGGTAGAAACTGAAAAGAATCACACATACACAGTAACACCAGATTTACGTGGAAAATGCAATAAGGGAAAAACCACATTGAGGATTAGCTCATAGTATAAAGAATATCAAAACCGATTACAAAGGCTCACTACCAAAACAAGACTCACTATCCAACAAGGGTCAACCACTTGGAGGGCTCACTGCCACATTGATACAAAGAAGATAGAAGAGATATGTTACAGAGAGAAGATAATCTCAATGCAACAAATATTTCTACCATGACTCACTCAACCACTTGCGAACATGCATGAATAATAAGAGAGTACACCTTCAACTCACTGCATCCGAAAACTCAACAACTAGATTTCACACTGATTTGCCAAAGTCACATCACATACACACTATTTCAAATTTATCTTTCTCTATTTCTTTGCATAGCTTTCACTGATATCTCATCTTGTATTTATATCATCTTCAACTTTGAAACATATCCAAAGTCGGCCACACATCATTTAAATTCAAATTCTAGGTCAGTGCCAAAACATTCTAGGGTGGAATTAGAATGAGGGTGACCCAAACACACGCTTGATGAGGACCCAAATAAGTCCCAACATGCTTCATAAACTTCAAAAAGTATTTTTTAACATGAGATCGGCCAAACCAATGTAAAAAACATAGAAAAATTAAGCACACACAAATCTTAACATGATTCAATCTTTCCAAACAACAAAATTATCTTCAATACGATCATAAAATCTTAACTCTAAAACCGTAAGTCATAAGACTCAACCAAGAAGATATCCGAAGCAACTAATTTTATCCCACAACTCAGCTAGATACCCTGAAAAAACATAGTTCACAACTGGTGAACATAAATCGCACTGTACAACGATCTAGAAACCCAAAATATGGATATAGTAGCTTTCAACAACCATGATCAACATATCTAGACCACATGAACATATGAGAAAATATTGAAGCAAAACCCAAAGTAAACACTGAACACCTACAACCTTTTTTCACTACAATTTTATCAATATCCTCAACATATACAACCAATAACCTGCATCCATGGCATCAATGACAACAACAACCAGTTGACCACTTGACATCAATGACAACACCTTCATTCTTGCAATAGAAGGTATATTGAGAATTAAATATTTGTAGAGGGAATCATTTTTTATTTGCAAATATGTATGGTTGTTTTGGTTCCCCCTCTACAAGCTTTAATGTCATGCCTAAAACACACTCATGTCCTCAAAGAAAGATGTTCTCTAATGAAAGGTATAACCCTTTGGATTTTAGTAACATCCAAGGTTACCCACACTCAGCCCCAAGAAATATGAATGAATACTTGCCTAGATTTAGAGGAGATCTCGAAGAGTTAACATCACAACATTTATAAAGTTTCATTGATTTGATGGAGGACTATCAAATAGAAGAAGAGGATGTTATCATGAAGATTTTTTGTGAGAACTTTAGAATTTTTTGCTGAATATTGGTTTTCTAGTTTACCAATGCATTACATATGTTCATGGCATGAGCTTGGAATAATTTTCATTGATAAATTTAAAGGAATATTAGAATACAATGTGTTCCTATTTGACAATAGACATTTGCATATCCAAGAAGAATTTGAAGACCAATAGGAAAAAAAGGTTGAATCCATATCATTTATTGATGCATTGTGTGATATGAAGAGGTGTAAGGGTGAAACCTCATATGATTTTCATAGAAGATTTATGGAATCTTTATTTGAAGTGCTAGAATTAGAAAGACCCAATGAATCATTTTGCATTAATTTATTTTGTGAGAATTGTGAGTTAGGTTTGAGTACTATATCATATTGTTTAAAGCCTCCAAGAGTTAAATGTATATACTCTTGGCTTTCAATTTACGAATACATCAAAATAAAATGGAGAAATGATTTTATCTCTATGATAAGTGATGGTACTTTTTCCCTTTGTGACCAAAGGAGTGAACATAATATAGCTGAAAATGATGTCATATTTGACAGAGGGGGACATTCTTTTTTTTTTATTAGCCCGTGGAGAAAATGTATGTAGATGAAGCATGTGGCCATATTAGTCAAGGTGTAAGACATGATGAGATGAATGAAACATGTGAATTCACATATTTTCTTTGAAAATGTGGAAATAGAGAGCCAATTCTTTGTATCAGATGAAGGTTGCAATGATGCAAATGGTACTGAAAGCACATTCTCATTTATTGAAAAGGAGAAAAGGTATTATAATGAATCATTTGGGTCAAGTGCATTGATCTCATTTGAAAATGCAATAGAAGTTGAAGATCTATTTTTGGATCAATGCGTTAAGTATGTTGATTATGAAGTTTCAAGTCTTCATGGTGATAACATTAGTGTTGTAGATGGAAGTCTGCAACCAGATGAGGAACATTCTTGTGAGATGATCAAATACACTACAAATTTGTTTACATCCCTCGTGACTATGAATCCTTTTAAGATGAAGAAGTAGAATTGATCTCCCTAAGTGAAAAGTATTTCAATAAAGATGATGAAAATAATTTTCAAAGCTCACAATTGTATGATGATATTATAAGTCTATGATAGTGTTGATTATTTCTTGAGTGATCATCTCAATTTAAATTGTGCTAATGATATTAAATTTTTAGAACCTTGTATGGAAAGGTTAGATGTTGAAATCCAGGGTGAGTTGAATATCATCTCTTCAAGAAATGAGTATTATTTTGTGAAGAAAAATGGGACTTTAAATTCTCTTAGACAAGAGCATGATGAGGGATATGGGTTGAACATACTTTTTGAAGAGGATATATGTGATCAACAGTACTATGCTACACTTGGTCATGCCAATTCTACCAGTGTTGAGTGTAGCATTGATGCAAGTCTTCATGATGATGAGACAAAAGAGTCTGTTGATTTTTGGAATACTCTTGAAAATGGTAGTATATCAGATTCAAATGATAGAGTGTGCAATGAATTTCATTCAGAGCAATCATCCATGAGAAGCTGCAATGAAGAAACAAATGATGATTTTCAGTTGGATGGTGAGGAACATGACCCTACTGATTGTTGTAGCAGTATGGACAAAGAAGAATATATGTGTGTGTGAGATAAGGGGGAGTCATTGCTCACGAGTCTCTTCGTTCTAAAGAGAATCCCAGGGGGCGAACTTACCTTAACCACTTCAATACAAACTGAATGAAGAAATTGCAAAGAAATATATCCAAAATAATTATTGTAAAAGACTAGTTTAGAACATGAGAGAGCAAAGTATCTAGGTTCTTGCCTCCGAAAGAGGAGATCCTGACCAAAAGACTATAGTGTGGAATTAGGATGCCAACGCAACACACTGGAGTCCAAAAGACGCACTAGCGTCCTAAGCAACAGAGAACTCAAAACTCAAATAAACAAGCTAGAAATTTACTATCTAACATAGATTCGAGGTCTGTTGAACAAAATAATGAGATAGAGTACATAAACTAAAAAAAATTACAAAGGGAGCTAAGAGGGATCTTACAAATAATTGAATGTTAAAATCCTTGCTTTGAGCTCCACTTTGACAACCTGCACATAAGACAAACGAGGAAATTTTTTGGGGCTGTATAGGGGTTTGTTGCAGTCAAACCCTTTCTTTGGTGTTCCCACCTCCACTAAAACCCAAATAGATAGAGAGAGTAATCGAAGTTGATAAAAGGAAATGGTGAAAGCAATCCTCACTTTAGGAGGAGAACCTACACCACCAAAATAGTGAATGAACAAAGAGATCTAATCTATTCATAAATAGAAAAGAGTGAGAGAGCATTACCAATAGGCCTCAACCCCCTCTTGAACACACAGACACATCGTTGAATGCTTGCTAGAGAGCTTCGAATGTTGGAGGGACCTCAATTCGATAGAGATTCACTTGTAGAAGTGTTATTTCCAAGAGTAGAAGAGGCTAAGAAGTGAAGTGAAGTTGAGGAGAGAGCCCTAAATGAATGAGAGAATCCCCAAAATGAGAGAAAAGGAGGTGTTTTGTTCAATGAAAGAGCGAAAAGAGCCTTTACACCCAAGACTATGACTGCACAGACACGTGTTAAGAGCTAGGATTCAAGATTCACCAATTTTAAATTCAAAAAACCATTAGGAAGCTAGTGCGCCATGTAGATTTCTATGCACCACATAGACATCCACACATCGCATAGGAGTCCAAAACATAAGTTTTTTGGGAAATGGGTTGATGAATTGTCATTGTTTCACCATTGGACCACATGGAGTTAGAATCGTGAAATTCTGACCCATGGGGCTTTTGTCATAAATGTGTTTAGGCATCATAAATGCTAGGAAAAGTGCTAAAATGTGAGATTGCCCCTAGACTTGGATTTTTGTGACATTACATTTTTCCCCCACTTTAGTGGGCTCAATTTTAGGAAAAATCAACCACACTAAAGTAGAAAAGAAAAATTACACCCAAAACGAGTGGAGGTGGATGACACACGCTCAACACAAGAGTGATCAAATGGTGTCTGATAATGCCCCCATCGATCAAAATCAATGAGAAGTGCAGGGCCTGTCATGAAAAATCACATAAAATTTTACTCTATAAAACTCAATTTTAAGTTAGTCCCAAAAATCAGAAGAAGCTACAAAGACAAAAAAGAATGATAAAGAAAAAATTTGGTGATTCAAAAGAAAAATATGCTAAAGAGGTGACTATGTGCTCCCTCCTAAGTTTTCCCCCAGATAAGTGGGGTAAAATCAAGAGAAACCAAGGAGCCACAATCTCTAGGAAAAATGGGCCTCGAGGGGCCTATATATACCTAGGTGGGCCTCAAGAAGGGTCATTTGCACTATTCATCATGAGGATTTTATTGAATTTTATGAGAGAAAATTCATTGAAATGTCGAGAAAATGAGAGTACACAACACCCGGGTTGGACCATTTGTGTGCAAATATAGCCGAGGGTATCAAGGTAGAACATGCAGGGCTTAAAATCGCTTCGTTTATACATTTTTCATGATTTTTAACATGTTTTTAAATTTTGAGCAACACAGGCATCCTGGATGTGTGTGTGCATCCTTCGTGAGCGCTAGCATCTAGGACCAACGTTGTTGTCTCAGTGATGTGTTTTTGTCCCTACGCCATTAATGGCAGATCAGGACACTTGCGTGACATGTAGACATCTATGTGGTGCACACATGTCCTTAATATTTCTAACTTAATTTGTTTTTAGTCGGCCATGTGCTGAATCAAAAATTTTCCTCTTTCGCAGGACTACCCTAAGATCAGAGAGAATCTTGGTGGGTGGGTGTTGTGATTGCTTAGAGATCAGAGCGACCATTTTTCTTAGGATGAGGTCATGACCTGGAGCATGTCAGTCTTTGGCATGTTTACACTATGCCAAAGATGCTTTACCATGATAGGATGTTGATGGCATTGATGGAGAGGTGGGATGCCACCACATCG
This sequence comes from Sequoiadendron giganteum, assembly GCA_007115665.2. Lineage (NCBI taxonomy): Eukaryota > Viridiplantae > Streptophyta > Pinopsida > Cupressales > Cupressaceae > Sequoiadendron > Sequoiadendron giganteum. Next base: position 47,505,564 of record VCHN02000014.1, on the reverse strand, counting down.
AGCTTCTAGTTGCCCATTAGAGATATGACCATTACACTATAGGATTTCTACTACATCCTCGGTCTCCCCATCCACGATCAACGAGTGGAGGTGAATGACACACGCTCAACACAAGAGTGATCAAATGGTGTCTGATACTGCTCTGACCAGACGAACGGTGGGGATGGGACTAGACACATCTACACTTGATGGTTCGATTAGGCCTGGACCATTGCATCCTTGTTGCACCATGTCATGGTGGTCGCTATGGCCACACATATTACTATAGATGGGTGAGGCTCTCACTTGAACGAGGGCACTGTCTACACTATTCATGAGATTGTGGAGTGGCACATAGTTTTTGCATGGGGGCATAGTATGCTTCCACACTTATACCAGGAGCTCGGGTGGTACATCCACTATGAGTACCGAGCCTAACTACATGTACACTCCTATAGGTGTGGGATTTCATGCACATCACTTGTAGGAGACCAAATTTCCTTGAGTGTAGGATTATAGCATACCCATGGCTCACTAGTACGAGCTCATGCAACAATGGAAACACGGTGATCTACAATTTTGGTGGTTGTAGTTTGACACACTGACGCCATATCATATAAGATGGAGACCCCACCAATTTTTTTGGTATGTTGATGATGGTAGGTTCCTCCTAAACTTGTAACACAACTGCTTCATTCTCAGTCGCATTGATTTTGTTATCATGCCATACTATTAGAGTCAGGTCATGTGGCAACATAGGTGGATTCAAACTATTCCTCCTATTGTCCCTACACTTGAGCTATTTAGAGCACAGTGAGACCAAGGGACCATCTCCATCTTACTATAGCAGACGTATACCTTCTGATGACAAGGCCAATGATGAGGATCTATCAATGATGGGCATGTTGGACAATGTCAGTGTGGCCAAAGATTTTTTTGTGTGGTGGGCGGCTTACCATCCTAATCTAATGTTATTGATAGATGCCCCCATGGGGGATCCCAATTTACAGGGGGACATGTCATCACAACCACCTAAGTAGAGGTGGAGGTGTCGAGGTAGCGAAGGAGAGCAGAAGGATCCGCAACAAGAGGAGGGCCAATCAGAGCAGCATGAGTAAGATAAGGAGGTCAAGGTGGTTACATTGAGGCTGAGGCGGTGGTAGAGGATGTAATCTCCTCCATGAGCCACTCAAGTTTCATCAACAGTACCAACCCAACCCTTCATCCCGACAACAACCCTCACAACATTTGAGGTAGCTCCTGACACCAGTGGCATGGGACCTAGTGCTCCTCCTCCCCCTGACCCATTCTGATAGCCATGAGATCTAGGTATGATAATTGTTTATGCTATTTTATTTCAATACTTATAAGTTATTTTATTTCATGTATATTATGCTTTGGTTTTAGTATCTATACATGTTTTTGTATTGATATACACTTTCTTTCTATGGTTACAATGGATACATAGGGATGGAGTGGGTTATTTTCCCAGTACATATCAGAGGTGGCCCTTGTCATGCCTATCTAGGGGGAAGTCTTAGATGCTTAGTGTTTGATTTCATTGAAATGTCACATCCATCTCTTTGATTTGGTAGCCCATTTGAGGACCGCCTATGAGGAGGGACATGTGAAGATGGTGCAATGAATCATGAACTCTACCACTCTTCGAGGGTAGTGGGATCAGTTGTCGAGGGATTTATGAACGACACTCGTAGAGCGAGATACAACCATGATGAGGTTTTATGCTATCGAGCAGGTGCATGACACCCTTTAGATCCATCTCGATGACCTCACAAGATAGCTAGGAGTAGTGATCTTGATAGGTGATCAACAACTACAATAGGAGCTCATCTAGGCCCACATGCAGATATTCTCTCTCCAAGGAGAGATTAGGGGGATGCGCACATGATGATGTATGTCTCATGCTCACACCGCTCCTGATCGGTCTCCACTATGCAACCCCAAACCCAACCCCAACCTCAACCACAACCAGAGCTAGAGGGCTCTGGGAGCCACATGCCTAGGGCGTAGATAGCCTCATTTTGTATATCATTTTTATAGTCACTACACATATTTTGTAGATTTTTTTTATATAGAAACTGATACATATATACAACACCCACTCATTTTTTGATGATAGTGGCATGATACATGTACATGACATTTGATATTTACAACATATACATGAGATACCGATTTCAACATTATGACATTATTTATTTGATGCTATGTTCCTTAATTTCATATATGTTGATGCTATAGATTTTATATGTAGATGGATGTATATTCAAATTAGATGCTATCATGATTCGATGAACACACATGGATGTATGTTAATTAAATACAATGATGATCTAATTGCATAAAATGATGTAATATAATGTGTGGATACTCAACATATTAAAACACACGTATTTATGTATTTCACACACACACACATGGTTGCATCATAACACATTGTGAAATTTTTTGTGTTAATGAAGGAATGACAACATATATAATGCTATGACCCTCAAAGAGTGAACACTGCACATATGACACATTAGACACTATGCATAGTATCAACAAAGATGCATTGCATTAAAAAGTTCTTTTAGAGGTGTCTCATCCATGGATGATAACCCATAAATGCCCGAGCCATACACAAAGATGATGATGTAAGGGCCTAACCAATTAGGACTAAATTTTCCCCTTTAATCAGGCAACACATTTATATTTCTCTGATTCTCATTGAGAGCTAGGTCACCTACCTTGAAAGGTATGGGAAGTACACTTTGATTATATTGTCTAGATAATGATGATGATAAGCTTTAAGATGGTTGAGGGCCTATAATTGGTACTCATTGAGAATCTCTAGATGATGTAAATGATTAGATCGGTAAGTCTCATCATCAATAAACCCTTTAAGGGAACTTGCAAAGAAAAAATTTCCATTTCTAAAGGCATGATAGCTTTGACACAAAATAGTAGATGTTAGAAAACCATTCTCTCGAGCCTACGTGAGAACACAAAATAGCATTGGATTCAAATTGGTTAGAAACTGAAGGAGATCGAAGGACCTGAACCATGAAGTGGTAGTATTTTATATCTTCATCCGAAGGTACCAAGGAGGCAACACTCACTATGGCATCCATGTGTCGATTTTCTCTCCTAGGGATACTGTCTATTGTGAAAAATGAGAATTTATTGAGCAAAGAAAAAGAAAGCTCTCGATACCGAGATAGCTTACTTTTTTTAGCCTGATAAGTTCTCATAATCTGATTCACAATAAGCTCAAAGTCACCATGTATATGGAGATGTTATATTTTTAGTGCGATCATGACACACAAGCCAACAATTAGGGCTTCATACTCAATGATGTTGTTAGTGCAAGGGAAGTCCAATCAAAAGGAGAGAGGGACAGATTACCTTCAGGCAAGATCGAAACTACACCCACTCCAGAGCTAGTTTGACATCTTGACCCATCAAAATAAATTTTCCACACAAGGTCATGATTGATCATAAATATGTTCTCATCAAGAAATAAGTCCAAACCTGGGAAGGAGTGAGGTGAAGGAACGTAAGCCAATTTATCGACAACTGCTTGATCCTTTATTGACTTCTGAGTAAAAAAATTTATGTCAAACTCAGAAAGAAACTTTACCCACTTTGCTAACTTCCTAGCAAGGTTGACACTAGAGAACAAATGCTTTAGAAGGTCACTTTTTACAATGTAAATGTGTTTTGACATGAAGAAGGTAGTTCCTAAGCTTCTGCATTGTAAAGAATAGAGCAAGGCATTGCTTCTCCATGGACGAATAACAAGTTTCATAATCAACCAGGATGTGGCTGATGTATTAGACTGCTATCTCTTTCCCGACATCATCATACTGAGCTAGCAAGGCCGCCAAAGCGTATGGTGATGTGGCAAGGTAAAGCAGAAAGGGTTTATCCTAAATATCCGACATTAATATAGGAGGATTACCAAAATAAGTTTTGATTGACTCAAAATATTTTTGGCACTCTTCATCCCATATAAAGTGAGCACCCTTTTTAGGTAAATGAGTGAAAGGAAGGGTGTGATCAACTAGTTGAGATATAAATATGCAAATTTCCTGAATCTTCCCTTGTAATCTTTGCAACTCAGTAATTTTTTTGGGTGGAGGCATGTTAACAATTGCATCGATCTTATTTGTGTCAACTTTAATTCCACGATGAGAGACTATGAATCCCAAAAGTTTTCCTGCGTCTACACCGAAGATACACTTAAAAGGATTGACCTTCATCCTATAGGGTTGAATCCTTTCAAAAATAAGACAAAGGTTCCCTACGTGATCTTGACGGGTTATGGACTTCACCAAGATATCATCAACATAGTCTTCTAGGATTTTATGAATGAAGTCATGAAAGATTAAGGTCATTACTTGCTGGTAAGTCACTCCTCGTTATTTAACCCAAAGGGCATGAATACATAACAAAAGGTTCCCCAAGGGCTAGTGAAGGCTGCCTTATATTGATCTTCCAGGTTAATATGGATCTGATTATAACCCGAGAAGCCATCCATGAAAGATAAAAAGGCATGACCTGCAATTGAATCTACAATCATATCTATATTAGGTAATGGAAAGTCATCTTTAAGAGAAGCCTTAATAAGATCATGAAATTCATGCATATATGAATATGACCATCAGGGTTACTAATGACAATGATATTTGAGATCCAAGATGAGTAGTCAATTGGACAGATAAAGCCTACTTTTAATAGCTTCTCTATCTCGGTATTAACCAACAAAGAGACCTTAGGATTAATATTTTGGATCTTTTTCTTAACGGGCTTGGCATCAGGACATAAAACAATATTGTGAACCATTATAGACTCATCAATACCAGGTATATCCTCATATGAACAAGTAAAGATATCAGGATGAGAATGTAGAAGGTCAGAGTGCTCCTTAGCTTCCTGAAAAGAAAGGCACTTCTCGATCTTAATCATCTTTTTAGAAGATTTAGGGTCCATAAAGACTTTAGTAGTATCTCATTTTAGGAGGGGACTATGGTCTTTAGGATGGGGTATCAGAACACCATTATCAACATTAGCTAGAGGGTCTTTCTCTTCAACATTCAAAAAAAATTCTCCAAAATACCTCTGTTTGCTCAAGCGATATGGGAATCTCCTCTTATGGTGAAAAGGAGGAAAAGAGGAGTAGGCACCTAAGAATTCCTCCAGTGCTTCATCCAAAGAGAAGAGATCTAAGGGGACTTCTTTGGCCTATGCCCCATCCTCAATCAATTCAGGATGGACCAAACTAAGAGGTTCAACTGAAATCATGTTAACACTCCACCAAGGTTTTTCTTAGACTGTTCAATAGAGCATCCCAAAACCATATAGCACTTACGAGGCTTAAACTGGATAGGGACCTAGATTCCTTTCTCAATAAATCCAAGGCCTTTTAACCCATAGCCATATTGAGAAGAAAGTCTATATCCAAAACCATAGCGTGTTTGCAAAACATTGGAAGGGGGTGGTTCCACATAAAGAGCATTATTCCACCAGTGGACATCAAATGCATCTACAAGAGAAAAACTGTCTCCTTTAATTTATTTACAAACATTAACCTGCTTAGCAAGTGCAAGACTATCCTCCTCGGTAGGGGAATGACTGGTCTCCTAAATAGGATCACAACTTTCCTTCTCAATGAGAGTTTTATCCGCTTCTTCATTAGAGGAATTCGAGGTTATTGGAAGTTTTAGATGAGTGGGATTCACTTTGTATTCTCCAATGAAGAACTTAGAGAATTCCAAGGATCCCCAATCATACCTAAGGAACACACTAGATTCAAAAGAAGAAGTAGATGGGGAGGACTTAGGACTTTCTACTTTAGGTGGTTTTTGTTTAGTGGCGTTCGCTTCAGGGATAACCTCCACAAAGGGTACCATCGAGGAAAATTTCATAGGATCAAAATTTAGAGACAAAATATAATTATTAAGAGTGGAAACAACTAAAGTGTGGTGAGCATCCACTAGTTCACAAAGGTGAACATCTTCAAAGTCAGCTTTGATTGCAACTACTCGATTATTTGCAACAAACTTTAAAGAACGATGTAGAGTGGAAGTTACAACACCCATAGCATGAATCCAAGGTCTCCCCAAAAGAATGTTGTAAGGTAAGGGGCTTGGAATCACTTAAACTAAGGTGGGTAAGGTAATGAGGCCTAACCGTAGTGGTAGGATTACCGTGCCTAGGTCCTGTTGACTAGCATTATCAAACCCGCAAATATAAAAAGAAGAAGCAACTAAAGAAGAGGAATCAACCTTAATCTTAGGCAGTAGGTCTATACCGAAAACATTGAGAGATGAACCGATGCCAATGAGGATACACCTAATACTAATAGTATTAACATTAACTATAGTCATCAAGGGATCTTCTTGTTTCTTCACATCCAAGGGCGAAAGTTCTTGCGGGTAGAATGTGATATTCAATGAATCTGCACGAATATGAGCCATCAACACATTAAAATTTATCGACCTAGAGGAGTTAGGCAAGAAGATATTTTACAAGGCTTCCTAAAGAATTCCTTGATAAACAAGAGTGGTCTGAAGCAAATCCCAAAGTGAGATCTTGGCCGAAGTGACACAAAGTTGCTTAATAAGATCATAATCACTAGATGCTTTAGTTGGAGGTTTAGGTGCTGGAGGAAGACTCGGTTGAGAAGGTGGTAAAGAAGTAGATACATGAGTGGGGTGGGGTGTAGGAATAAAAAGTTATTGATCCAAATTCTATTTGTTTCTTCTTGTATCATATGTGTGCCCAACAATATTATAAGAAGCAAAGTCCTTAGCTTTTATGAACCTCACATACAAATCCGATGAATCATCATGATACAAAATTCCACAAATAGAATGAATCTTCTCAGGGGAGGGGGTAGTCAGAGTCAAGTAAATAATGAGTTTCTTAGGGCTTGGAGAAGCCACATAGACCACCAGAATGTTTACTGAATCTTCAGCTTATGAAGAAGGAGACTATTTAGAAGATCTACGAGTAGAGGAAGATGCTTCTAAGAAATCGTCTAGAGCATCATCCAACATATCAAAGTATTCCTTGGAAAACACATTATCATAGACATTAAAAATTGTAGAAATAGGTATGACGTTTTCAAGTCGGGTTCACCAAAATGTGAGATAAGGGGAATTCATTGCTCATGAGTCTCTTCATTCTCAAGAGAATCCCAAAGAGCGAACCGCCCTTAACCACCTCAATACAAACTAAATGAAGAAATTGCAAAGAAAGTATATGTAGACTAATTATCGTAAAAGACTACTTCAGAACCTAAGAGAGCAAAGTGTGCATGTGTGGGTGATGTAAGTGGTGAACAAGAAAATCCTTTCTTGTTTGATCTCTTACCTTCTTCTATCCCACTTTCTGACTTTATAGCTATCACTAATTGTTTGCATGAGGAAATTAGAGATGTAGCTATAAATGAAAGTGAAAATTTAAAGACAAATATTGGTACAGTTGATGAATCTTTTTATGATGAATTTACACCTGAAGAATGTGATTGTCTTCATCACATGGTTGCATATGAGGACTTTTTTCTGGGTGTGCAACTTATATTCTTCCTTATGAGCAATATACTTTAGATATTCATGTTGATGTAGTAGGAGGTAATGGTAAGCGTGATGCTTATTGCAACACTGCATGTGTTTTAAACAATCACTGTGAGGAATTTGTTACAAAGATAAATTTTGAGTCATCTGAGCTTTCTTGTGTGACAATATGAAGAATGCAAATGACCTTGTCTTTGAACCTAAGATGTAATTTATTGTTTGTGTATGAGATGCTGATATTTTTTCTGAATGCCATGATTTGAATGTAGATAATGGTATTATGGATGTTGATAAATCTTGTTTTCAAGACATTGGGGCATATAATAATGTGACTGAGTTGTGTTATTTGGATGGTGATAAACTTGCTTGTGATGCAATTTAGTTGAAGGAGATACATATGTGTGAACATTCTTTGTTTACTACACATGAGGATTGCATACCATATGTGAGGCATGATAGATTTATTGATCTTGATGATTATGAGGGTTTCAGATTTGATGTGTAGATGAGTGATGAGGAGAAGTCTTACAATGACCCTTTTCAAGCACATTATGAACTTTTCCAGTTTTCGGTCCAATTTGACAAGAAAGTGATTGTGTATGACAATGATCTTGTTGATTAGGGATATCTCACCAATTTCAAGTTCACTCTATTTGATTGGTGTGATATATGCATGTCAAATAAGCATATCTTTCAGTCAATGTTTGACTGCCAATATCAGATTGACAAGGTTAATGGAGGCATTAGAAAGCACAATGATGTGGTTAAGCATGCTAGTGGTGATATTGGCTTTCAGGTTTTTAATGGTAGTGTTTTCAGACTTGGCCTAGTATAAAGAATAGAGTATAGCATGTTTGATAGAGGCAAACATTGGTTTTTCTTTTCATTTTGTGGCCTGGGGCCATCAAATGAGGTTTAAAAATTGAATAAAGGAGTAGTTATAGAGCTACCCAATGGATTTGGCACTTGGTCTACTCCCCAAAGATCTATAATCTTTCCATTCTCACAAGGGGCATGCATCCCCGAACATGAGCCATTGATGTTACCTTCAAATTTGCCAAATTTTGCAAATTTGAAGTGAATGTCTTTTCAATGTGTTGACAAAGCTTAGGTCAACATACTGCTAAATCTACTCTGAAGCCATCTTTGCCGATTAAAATTTTGCAACTCAGGGGTCATTTTTCAAATCCACATGGTATAATGTTTCTTGGTACATATGGTAGTTTACCTTCTCAGTTTCGTGCTTTTTGGATGAGTTTTGATAGGCTGTTTATTCTTTTTTGATTGCGATCGGGCTAAAATTGGTGTTTCAAAAAGTTACAAATTTCATAATTCTAAAGGCAACCCATTTTTTTTTTTTCTAAAACATCTCCAACTCCATTTTCATCAAAAACGAAGTCTATATGATACATTATTTTAATGCATTTCAGTTGCGGTGAACACGTTTGGCAGGCCAATTTACAAAGGAAGTACCAATTTTTTTATGGATGTGTAGGATTTTATTTAGAACCCATGTTTTAAATAATTGATTATGGTCGTTTGCAAAAAATCATGACTCTAGGGCTCTCTATTTGTGTGCAATGAAATCTCATTGTTTGGCCTACAAGCGAAATTAAAATTTGCTCATTTTCTAATGTTTTCAAATGTTAATATTTAAAATATTGTGCAAAAGTAAAAAAGACATTTAGGGAAAAATGAAATACAATTTCAAATTTTTTTTTATCAAAGGAAGTTTAATTCTTGCTCCTTATTGGTCGAGACATGACAGCTCACACAACACGACTGCACAACAATCCCATCGCCCATCTAGTTTGAAGTGGGAATGGAGGAGTTCAATGTTTTAAATACTTCATGAAGACATTATCAATAATGCCAATGAATCATTAAAACTTTAAAAATTTTTATAAACTTTGCCTTCCTCGCGATAGTGAAGGTTGACGACAACTGAAACCAGTGGGGGAGAGGGGAGGAGTTTAAAGTTTTTAAATACTTCATTAAAACTTTGTTCAATCTACTAATGCTTTATTAAAGTCGTAACATGTTCTATTTGTTGCAATATGTTTTTCCTACCAGCCCGCTAAAGGAATTGCTCACGACAGAGAACTTGGCGGGGAGGCGGGGAAAGGAAGAGAGGAGTTTGTGCGTGAACATAAAGTGTTCAAAGACATTTTATTAAACATTGCAATATGTTTTTCACTATGGGGTGGAGAAATTTTATTGTGGATGGAGCTGAAAATGAATCTAATCACGTTTTTTGGTTTTGGGGTAGATTTTTAATGCTATTTTTGAGTTGCAAACCATGGTTTTCGCTTCCAAAAAGGTGCCTCAACCATTTATAATGTCTAGGAGGCAATTTTGGCAATGTTTTATGCACTCTTTGGTTGCCAGTGAGGTCAAAAACACCCAATATCCCATTCTCACGACCTATAGGCTGCAATTGGAGTTTTTCACCTTTCAAATCTGCTTTGGGTATTTCTTATTGCATGGGAGCAAAATAAAAGAATGTTATGATCACTTTGGAAGCATCGAGAATGCGAAAAATGCTTTGTATACATTGAAAATGACTTGCACTTGATCTACCAAGAAAACTTGAGGGAAAAGTGAGATTAAATATATAGTTATGATATGTTTTTGTGCTAGTGGAATGCTTGGATTTTTAGGGTAAAACAAGTCATCATGGGAGTGAGATGGTTGCAAATAGAAAGAATAGACATTTAAAGGGTAGCCAGCCAACTGTTTGACAAAATGTCAAACTCTAAATACACATTAAAATGAAAGCTCCAAAGGTTAAGTGTAGGGTCCACATCAAATTTTAATTGCCAGTAAGTGGGATTTTACCTAGAAATGAATTTTTTCACTTATTAGATGAAAATGAAGTTGGTAAACATGTTTTTACAAGCAGGGTAAAAGGTTGCACATGACTTGCAAATAAAAGAGGATGCAAAATATTTCAGTTGCAAGAATGGAGGGAAAAAGAAGAGAGAAAAGAATGTGTAAAGGGGCAATTTGTTGTAGATTTGAAGGTTCAACTGGTGATAGGTGTCATATAGAAATTTGATCTAAGAGTTCTTCTCTTCTTTAAGATGTAATTTCTGTCTCATGTTCTTTAGGGTTCTGATTTCTAGGAAGGCTCTTAGATTTATGTTTTGGCCATGAAAGGGGCTATGTATTGTAATTGTTGAATGCTAAGTGTGAAGATGCATAGGTTGTAAGTCCACATATTGTAATGCTTCTGTAATTTGAATGTAGAGATTTTATTATATAATGTTATGTAATTGTCTCCATTTCTGGGATACAGTATCTTTTGAATTGAAATAACAAAGTTATGGAAGTTCTTCAAACACATTTGTTCTTTGAGTTATTTGTTTGTTTGATTTTCTTTCAAGGAGTGGTGTAAATTCTTGCAGGTATATAATGAGGGTATTATATTTTTAGATGGATTACTAAGTAGAATCTCATGATAGACTTAAGCAGACCTTTCTGTCATAATGTGATAGAATTTTGTTGGTCATCAAGATTATGTTATTGTATTATGATATGACGTGCATGATATGTGACTTTATAGCCCAAGACAAGAAATGGTCTTACACAGTTGTCTTTCCCCATTCTTAGAAACAATCTTTAAATTTAAACAACGTTCTAATGCTTTAGTTTTATGTTTATTTTGTATCTCAACTTCATGCCTGTAGTACAATGAGAAAAAGGGGTGTACCATTATTTGAGGCAGACATACACACTCTTGTTATAAAGTATGAAATTTATTTGCTTTGCACTATGTTGCACCATAGGTTGAATGTCTACATCTAGTGTCACATAGGATCACCTTTCTAGGTTTTGCAAAGCTTGAAGTGCAAGGGTGTAAAATCCATCTCTCATTCTTTGGCCACTAATATTGAAGTTCTTAAGCATAAGTATTGGCTATCCTTTAAAGGAATTTCAATGTTTTGCTAGAAAAAAACACCAAAAAATCTTTCTCCTGAAAGTGTTGTTTCACCCAAATCCCCGTCCTAGCATAAAAAGGGAAATTGTAAGATTCCTCAAAGAATTCACTCACCTAAGGGTTGAAATTGGATTTTGACTTGAGGGATTTTATTTCCTGAATGAAATAGGAGAATAGGTAGGTTCATTCACCCCATTTTCCCTTTCTTTTTATAGTAATTTTGGTGAAACATTCCAAATTTAGTATAAAACCCTATGTGTATGAACCCCTCACCTATTTTTCTATGTTTCATTTTGGTGAACCTAAGTTTTGAACATTCTAATTCCTAATTTGGAGTGCATTCAAACCCTAGATCTATAATTTGAATCAATTCATTGTATTTAGGGTTTCTAAATTGGGCATAAATTTGCATTGCATTTTAGGTGTAAACTTTCATTTTAAATCTATTTTTTTTAAAATTACATGCATATTACATTAATTTTGCATAGTACTTTCATATTAGTGTATGTTGAGCCATTCACATTCAAAAATTGAGTCAAAATTGCATTTCAAAAAGTGTCATATAGTTCATCATTTGTCCTTCATTGCACTTGCATTTAAAAATCAAATTCTAGAAAATTCTACTACAAAAGTTATAGTCTAAAACTTGGAACAAAGAACACATCTAATCACTTAGAAATTGCATTTTTCCAATTTATAAAAACCATGAACGGGGACCCATTCACCCTTGAGCGAATGAGTCCTTTAGGGCCTACAAAAAAAAACTTTTCTAAGCCTTTTGTGGTTTTCTACACTTCCCAAATCTCCTAGTAACCCCCTATTTCAGTCTGGTAATTTTTACAAATTTTTGTTTTATGCATCTAGGTCTAATCATCTATTTAGTGTAGGCATTTTAAATCATTTTAAAAATTATTTCAATAGTGAAAATCATTAGATTTGTTAGACAATTTTTAACATTTTGAAGCATTGCATAAGTTGGATAGATTACTTTTCATTTTAGGCACACACTCAAAATTCACAATATTAGTATCTTTTTTTTCCAAGTTTTCCAAGAAAAAATGCATTAGCAAGCATGTTAGTAATGAGAGTCTCTTAGTGAAAGAGATTGAACTTGTTGACATATTCCATACTACTACGTTGCCTATCATCCCCTCATCCCCTAATATCTCTCCTATTTGTGAGAATGTTTTAATGAAAGAGGATGTAAGCATAGACAATCATGGCAATCACATTTGTTCTTCTAATATCTCTCCTATTTTTGTAGAAGATATTTTAGTGTTAGAAGAACCCATCAGTGAGAGTCATGAGAATCCTATTTGTTTCTCTTCTCCTACCCCTCCTACTTGGGAAAATATTGTTAAACAAGAGGATGCCATCATTGATAAGAAAGCCAATCCAACCATTGATAACTCCCCTACTTGTGATGAAGTCATTTTAGAAGAACCAACATTTGAATATCATGAACATCTAGTTTGTTGCTCTCCTAAAAAATCTCCTACTAAGGTAGATATCATGGTGCAAGAGAATGATATAAATGATACATGTCTTTCAAGTAATAGTAATGTGGCTTCATTAGATGAAGATTAAGAAGTGGCATTTGACTCCCCTTCACTTAGAGATCATGAAAATAAGGATGTCTTTTGAGGTTATGCACATTAGGTATCCCTTGAAGAAATATTCGAAGCCAGTTCTAATCCTCTATCCACCCTCACAACAGCCACAACTTCAAAATAAACCTATGATTATCCTTGAACCACCTAAAAAGAAACCATTAGCTCCAGAGATATCTTGAACTTTACAAGGCAAATTGATAGTAAAAATGTTTTGCAACAACCAAGTTACAATAATGTTGCTCAAACATACAATAAAAGGAACAATAGGCAACCAAAAATCATTCATAATTCATTACCATTGCCTCAACCTATCTTGCCTAGTGCTCCTTGTTTGCCTTTACATAGTGGAGAGGAGTATGATCTTTTCGAACAACTTAAGAATACTCCTGCTAAGATATCCTTATGGGATCTTATTCAAGCCTCACCTAGTTATCATAGTATGCTTCAAAATGCATTGCAACAAGCTATGGTTCCCCCTAGTGAAAATCCAAATGATATAGTAGCCCTTATTCAAGGAAGAATTTAGACATTATTTTCCACCAAAGTGAGCTCACGCCTTTGGAAGTGCAAAAACAAAATGAAGCTTTCATGATAATATCTATCATTAATAGGAAGGGGATAAAGGGAACCCTTTTTGACAATGGATCAAACCTTAATATGTGTAGTGTAAGCCTCTTGTATAATATTGGAGTAGACAAAATCCAATTTCAACCTAACTCTTTATCTATTTGTGGGTTGGATAACATAAGAAAAAAACCACTTGGTGTGATCAAATTACCTATTACAATTGGAAATGCCACATTGAAAACTACTATCCATGTTATGCCTCATGATATTTCATATAATATTCTTTTAGGTAGACCATGGATTCATGAAACAAATGGGGTGCCTTCTACTCTTCATCGTATAATGGAGCATGTATACAACAATAAAGTGTATACAATCAAAGCTGATTTTGAGCCTTACAGTGTTTTACAACTTGAAAAAGACAAGATAAATCCTTTGAAAGCATTGACGCCAAATACACAAGTGGAACCTGTGCAAGAAAAATACAAAGAAAGGCATAGTGAAGAAGTCACAAAGCTATTGGAAGATGATTGGGGTTCCTTGGATTTTACACCTGCATTCATTGGCAAATATAAGATAAAAAAAAAAAGTCTGAAAAGAGAAAAGAAAAAGAGGCAATTTCAACATAAAATTTGAAAGCATCCACTTCAATCACTTTAGAAGAAGAAAAAAATTACACAACAAAATTTGATGAAGCTGATTATGAACAACCACTAAATCCAAAATAAATGGAAAAGCTTTATGGAAGAGGTTATGAGCTTTTGAAACAACTTGGTTATAGTGGAAAAGGATGTGGTTATAGAGAACAAGGTATCCATGTCCTAATAGAGCCTAACACGCAAGAAATGACTATTCTTCTTGGTTATTTCCCCTTGAAAGAAACAAAAGCATCAAAAAATTCTTCACTCAATACCAACACTATTACAAAAAATTCTCCTAAGCCAACTGTAACCTTGATGCATCTTGAACTGATAGAAACAACTAGTTGTCTTGGTTATTATCCTTTGAAAGAAATGAAAGAATCAAATAAATCTTTTCTTAACATCAATTTAATCACACAAAAAAATCCTAGGACATGTCTTAGTAATGATTGGAGTTCATTAGATTTTACACCCTCCCTTAAGGGAGAGTACAAAATCTCATAATCTAAAGAGTCTTGTGTAAGTATGACACCTTGTCCTAAGCAAGATATATCTTTGTCGCAACATAAATGAACATCTATTATTGATCAAGATATTATCTTGTCAAGACTCCTCCAAGATCGCTTGATATCTCTCCCTCTAAGAAAATGAAAGGAATTTTACAACAAGAGTTCGTTTTGTGCATATCATAGAGTTCATGGTCATTATACTAATGAATGTAAGGCTTTGGGTAGTAAAGTTTAAAATTTTAAGGATTGTGGTGCTCCTCCTTGTGTTGAAGCACCTAGTTCTTCTAATTGATATTTATTTTCATTCTATCATGCTTCTCATCAATCATCTTGGCTCATCCTTGTCTTGCACTAAGTGGGGGCAAGGGGTTAGGTAGCCTTGTCTCGTATGGCACTTGTTGTTGCCTCTTTTGGGCTAGTTGAACACCTTCCATGTATATATAAGAGAAAGCTTGGGATGTGGACGACATGCCTTAAGTTGGCTTGCATGTGGCATACTTTCTTTCCATGTTATCTTTGGCATTGTATTTTGGGGGCAACCCCTCCCTCTCTTTTTCATGATGTAGCTTCATATTTGAACATATGACTTGACATAGGGATATTTGAATAAGCTCTCATGTCTTCTTCATTGGCTACTTTAAAGAAAAATTTCTCCCAACAATGTTGCTATCAATTTATTTATAGTGGGGGCATACATTGGCATTATTTTTGGCATTCGACATGTTTCTTTGTGCGATTTTATTTCTTCTTGTGATGCATCTTTTTATTGGTGGTGTCATTGGGTTTGATGTCCTCCAAGAGCATGATATTTCCTAGAATTTTCCTCTCTTGGAGACATTAGGCATAATTTTCTCTAAAAAAATGTCTTACATGAACTAAGCAAGATACCTATGAACAAACCTTTACATGCATTTTGTTCATGTGTTTAGCATAATACAACTTGTTAACCTTGTGAAGCTCGAAGTCCTAGTTTTCATTGTGTGGCACCCTATTAAAGTTGTTAGAGGGATAGGTTTAGTATGGTTAGTATTGTTAACTCCTAGAAATTCACCCCATGCAATGTTATGAAACTAATCTTTCTAGAGAAACATGGGTTCATTTCAAGGTTGTGGGTCACCTAAAGTTAAAATGAACCTCCGGATAAGGCCGACTCCTAGCTGGTTATCACTCTAAACTAATAAATTGTGAAGAAAAGGAAAAAAAAGATAACTTAGAAATGAAAAACCTAAGAATGAAATAAAACTATAAAGTGATACACCCAACTTAAAAAGGGACAATGGAAATCAGAACTTTATACTTTGTTCAATCTAGCATAAATAAAATTTGCACAACCTGTTATAGTAAGCTTTTAAATAATTATTTCACTAAAGGGTCTGAATGGAATAACTAAAAAAGGAAAGACCATCTTCACAACTGAAAGGTATTCACACCTTTTGACACAATTAACAACCTGCATTAGCTTACAATTTGCATAAAAGGTGTAACTTATGAGATAAGGTTAAAAGGAAAAATGAGAAAATTTCACTAATAACCTGATCAATCACCTAACACACAAAAATCTGAAAGAACAAGTAGGCAAGAATCTCATTACCAAAAATAAACAAGGCAGTCACTGTATTCCATGTCCAAAGAGTTACAAAAGTCTGCTAGTTTGAGAAAGGACTGTAAAAGTCACTAACTTTTGAAAAGCATAATGAGAACTAACTAACAATGAGTTACAAATGAGAATATATCATCTCCAAGTAACTCCACCAAAATAGGAACTAGATCCTCCATGAAATCATATGCTTTCAAAACCCTAAAATTTAGCAACAAAATCCATCTCCAAGAGAGCTCATAATGGTTGAAAAAGTCATGCAAGATTTAATCAAACCATAAACACTTCTAAAAATGCTCCATAGTAAGTCAAAAAGCCTAAAACTGCTCCAAATGTCTCTCAACTTCTCAAAAATCAATTAAATGCTCCCTATATGCTTGGCACATGTTTGCCAACTTCTCTCAACCAACCTCCAATATACTTGCAAAGTATAACTGCATTCTAAATCCTTTTGACTCAAACATTTAAGGCAACACCTCCTATCTTGTAATCAAGCAACAAATATTAAAGTGATTTATAAGCATATCACTTTAATATTGTTTTACATTTCAAAGCAATAAACAAGGGATGATTTGGTCGACATATGTAAAATAAAACTTGACTTAAACTTGCAATTTATGGGAGGAAAATCATAAAACATATAATATTTGCACAAAAGGTATTAATTATGAAGAATTTTTTTTTGAAATGAAGGTAAAAATGTGCAATTGATAATCGGCCTCTTTAGGGCTTTCGAACCCTAACTCAAAAATTATCAATGCCATTCCATTTTTTTCACACTCTGAACAAACAAGCGACACCGCCATAACAAGGGGTTTCAATGAAAGCACTTTGGAAGGTTTTCATGGAGGATCTCTATCATCTCAAAGGATTTTCTAATAGATCCTCATGCAAAGCAATAGGTACAATCTCAGATTAGCTTTCTATATGCACAAATTTTCTATTTTACTCTCATTTTTCTATTATGGTTGTGGCCTCCATCTCTATTTATGTAAAATGCTCACTATCATTCACTTTACCATGGCTATTGTAGTTTTTGTAGTTTTTCTCGACATTAAGAAGTCTTACTACTCTAGCTCCTTTTTTTTTGTGACTTTCATGGCTTGATTTACACTTATTTTTTAGATCTTGTGGTCATGGTTTAGGAAAACCTCCGAATTACTCTTGAACGCATGTTGAGATTCATATTCTTGTGCATCTATATCCTTTATGTTACTGGTTTTTCTACATGTATGCCATACACAGACCCATATGAGCTTCATTCTAATTAAAAAAAAATACCACCCAGGTCGTGGATGTGTGATTTTCCCTCATGTATTCTCACACATTTGTATTCCATTGACTTGATTATTCTACATTATCATATGAGAAAATGGGATTTGAACTCTCTGTCTGAGCTGATATGTTAATATTATGTGGCTTTTCGTGTTGAGTATCGACATCATCTTATTGATACCATCCA
Source organism: Sequoiadendron giganteum (assembly GCA_007115665.2). NCBI lineage: Eukaryota > Viridiplantae > Streptophyta > Pinopsida > Cupressales > Cupressaceae > Sequoiadendron > Sequoiadendron giganteum. Next base: position 47,487,673 of record VCHN02000014.1, on the reverse strand, counting down.
TTACTAACTTTCCATTTGAGTTGAACTTTTCCAAGGGAGCATAAAGGACTAAGTTCATCACTACTTTGTTGTTTGGTGTTCTCTGCACAACAACAACTCAGACAAAATAAATGTTATCCTATCTCTCTTGAAAGGTTGATCTCTATGAGTAAAGAGATAATCCCAAGGTCTCTTAGGTGTCGGGTCATGACAATGCAGTGGAAAAAACTCAGTGATAAATGTGAAAATGATGGTACTCACAAAGGGACCTTACGAACAAATACTGGAAGCTTTAAACTCATCAGATTTTAAGATATGGTGATGCTTAAATTTCTAGTTCTAACCAAATAATAAAGAAATAGCGAAAGATGAGGGTTTCAGAAGTCCTAAGATTAACACTACTCCTAAGATTAACCATGCAAATGATGAAATACTTGGAATGGACCAATCCCTTTAAAATAATTCATGTTCAACCCAGGCTATACCTGTGATCTTACAAAGAACAGTGTAATCTTCTAAGGTGTTAAAGATTTTTACACTAAGGGCATTCATTCAATGGAGCTGAATAAATGCCTATAGTTGAACTAAGCACATAAGTATCAGGTACAGGTTGGCCTTGCACAACATTCCCATAATCAAGAAGCTACCCAAAGTATGAACCAAAGATTGATACAAAACTCCAAACATTAAATCACAAGCATTATTAACTAAACCTAAGATATATTTAAACATTTCCAAGCCACTTAAGGGATAGAACAAGAACCATGCAAGATTATTCAATCCAAAGAAGGCACTAGTCATAGCACAATGTCTGCACTTTGTATTAAATCATCAAATTAACAAAAATCTAGTCTATTACAACAATTGCTTGAAATGTAAAACTGACTTCTAATCTGCCAGCCTACTATTCTACTGATAAATCTACTCTTGCAAGTCTTTTAACTTAATCAGCCAATGGAAGAACCTTTACAAACGAGGCATAATGCCTTTCTTGTAGAATTTCCGTTTAGTGCAAACCCTAGGTTAGGGTTATGAAGAAAGTTGGTTTCCCATCAGATCAACCCAGACAACCAACAATAACTCGCCATCCTACATTGAATGCATGAAGTGCCTCTTTAGATTGGCCTGGGATCACAAAAAGTTAGGGTATAGTCCCTCAAGCCATGCTCGCCATTAATGCTCCATCTGCCCGAAGCAAAAGAATGGAATTGTACACACGAGCCCAACTTGCCTTCAATCATAAATTGTACTCAGGTGAATCCCAAAAATTGCGCTACATCCTCGAAGAACACACACTCCATCCTTCTCTTTTCATTCATGACATCACCAACCTACTTGATCAAGCCTGCAGACAAAGAGCCATAATTATTAACCAATATGGCACAAGAAATTAGGTCATTATGTCATGAAAATCACATCAAATCATCAAGGAAATCCAAATAATCAATCAGACTCCCTTAAACCATCATTAAAACATCATCTCTCAAAGTTTGGGATTTAAACCCCTTCATAGATTTTCGCTCAGGAAGGAATTTTGGAATATTTCGGGCCAGGCGGACAATAATGAGGAAAGAGCAGAAATGGGCTCAAAAGCCAAACATTCATAGATTAAACAACCATATAAAGTTTGCATTCACTGTTAGATTGTCCATATTCATCATAAAATGTAGAGCCATTAACAATCGGGCCATGAATTCCCTCAATTCTCAACAATTAACAGATCTTTAGAAATATCCGATTGGGTAGGAAATTCTCGAGCTCACCATGGCCTCACCAAGCTCCCCGACACAACCCCCGCACTACCGTGCGCTCATCGAGATGAACCCATGGTAACACAGTTAACCGCGCCACTACGGCCCAACTGACCAACCGCCATGGTACTGAGGTGAATGGTAGCGCCACCCCACCACTACAGGCCGGTTAACTAACCGCCATGGTATCAAGGTGAATGACAACACTACCTGCCATCACACTATCGTAGGCCAATTAACTAACAACCATGGTACCGCGACAAATTATGAGATCGAAGGCAAGCTAACCATCACCATGCCATCACAGTCAACTAGACAAACCCTTGCGACATGACAATGTCACCGCACAACTGCACCTGAGGCAAAGCTTCCTCGTGGGAGCGAGGTAAACTGACACAGGTGAACCGGGAAAATGACTAAGGAAAGGAAAGATCGGAAGAATCTAGGAAGGAAGGAAAATCCGCAGGGAAGAGGAATTCCTGAAGGTGATGAAATTTCTAAGGGCAACAAAGAACGAGCTCGGTCAAGTTTTCCAAGAGGCCGGGGAAATCAGGAAACAGGGGACAATTCATAAAAGTCCGGGGAGGTGGAAATTCCAAGAGATCCCAAAATCTCTAAATATAGTGAAAAGCCGGAAAAACCAAGCAGTCAGGGGAATCCGGTAGGGACAAAAAATCCCAAAATTAGTGAAAAACCTGAAATTGACCCCCTAGACTTAGAATTTTCAAAGTGGTAGCACAATAGGGGAATTTTTCCAATCAAATAAGCTTCAAAGAACATGGAAAAGGCAACAAAATGCAAAGGATCAAAAAACACCAAGGATGCAAAACTCAAGACCTTCAAAGACAAGCACAAGGAAGGCAATAGAAATAATCCAGAAGACTAGGCAAAAAGAGAGGGTCCCTACTTTCAGTGGGGCGGGTGTGCCAAACTGCACAACATACTTCCACAAACCCTGCAAGTCTAAGACAAACATGATAGTGTAACAAGTATTATATGAGAAATAAATCATTATCTGTCATTACTCTACTTGATAACTATAGAATCATCCTTCACATAGGACTGTCACCTTGCAATAGATTATCATTAAATTATTTATTGTTCTCCTGACCTAACTGTGTATGCCCAAATTTCTTATAAGCATGTTCATGTATCTCATCGCTACAAAAAAAATGATCCTAGTTGTGACCACAAGATGCTACATATAAGGAGGCATCCTTATCAAAGGTACTTGATACTACATGACTGTATCCTTCCATATGCCTGGTCATTGCTCCACCCGAAGCTTGTTGGGAAGTTGTTTCCTTGATTGAACACATTAGAACAATTTTTTTTTGTGCATTTAATAATTGTCATATTGGCATTGGAGATTGTTTATTGTTAGTCTCATAACACTGCTTGATCAAGCTTTTCTTTATCAACTCCTTGTGAAGTAGATTGTATCTTGAAGTCTATCCTTTCGCTTATGCCTGGTGACTCTTTGTCTGTCTCTTGGAAGCTTAATTATTGTGCATTCGAGTCTATAGTGACCTCTTATGAATTAATTTATCTCTAAATGATTGCTCAATGCCTTTTTATACTTGATCACTATAGCAATATCTTTATTAGATTTCATGAATGAAGGAGAATGATTTTCTCTTTCCATTATAATGCCTCTGAGGGTTTCATTTCATTATGGTTTCATGATTCCTTTCACTGTTGATGAGTTGATGTTCTATATCACTGCCAGGAACCTCCGTTTATAGGTTATGAATGACCTTCACAATCATGATTATGACCACCATCTTGTTGCTACCCCTGTCATAAATGATAACTATTATGTAAGCCTTAACCATATGGCTGCCCTCCTTTCTTCTTATGATCTTCTTCATGTTTGGTCTACTTTTTATGCATTTATGAGATAACTGTCCTTTTACAAAAGATTGCATACACTCTTACTCTTTATGATTTTTTCAAAACAAGTATATGTGAGTTGTGACAGTGAAAAATATGTCACTATCACAAATGATGTGCACCTGTTTGAAAGAACCATAAAGAGATGAATGATCTGATGATAATATTTCAATGTCTCTTTAAAGCATGATGAAGCAACAGGCCGAGCTCAACCCTTGTGGGAGCCACATTGACCCCACATGCTGAAACTTGATAAAACTGTAACGATGCTTTTCCTGTATCTGCACATGAAACAAATAGTTTTAGAAAAACAAATGCATACCCTAGATATATTAGATGGCTTGGTAACTTTTCTGGTATATCTAAGGCATGCATGATCGATTTTATGTATCCTAAAGGATAGTTTATACATGTATAAGATGAATGTACATATGATGAATGTAATCATCCATTACTTAGAGCATTGATCTAACCTATTTTCTCATCTCTTGCAAGGAATGGGAGCGAAAGACAAAGAAGAATCAAGACCACTTATAACAGACCAGAACATACGAGTCATTCAGGCAATGACTGATTACCCTCATCCTATGTCCCTTCATTTATTTCCATTACTAATTCATGTATAGTATTTTTTTTTTCAATTTGCATTGAATAAGAAAAATTTAATCTCATGGCTTGTGTGAGACAAGGGATATTTTTACATTCAATAAAGACTACTTTTCTTTGTTATATGCACTTGTATAAATGCAATAATTTGTTACAACCTTTGTAATATTTTCTTATTTTTTCATTTATATATCTGAATGTAATGAAGGAAAGTAATAAAATGAACCTCATATTTCTTCATTTAAAATCAATTGATACCACGTGATTGAGCCTATGAGTAAAAAACTGGTAACATTTTTGGTGACCTCTGCAAAGCGTTTGCCTGCTAAACACTATTGACCAATTGATTATTCTTGTCCATTAGGCACAAAGTCACTTGGGAAACTCAGGAACAAACCTAGAGTAGCCTTGTTCATAGTTGTAACTCATTTTAAACAGATCAGGTCACTTGGAAACTTGTCAAAAATAGGAAAACTACAGAAGGGAAACTACTTAACTGTGTTGGAACAACACTTAGGGAATTGAAACCTACAACTAAACCTACCATATACTAAAGAAAGACAAAATTACTTAAATAAAACCATTTACTGGAAGACTAAAGTAGCTCCCCCTTCTTCTCACTATGCAGTGATTTGCATGCATGATGGCAGGTAAGAAAAAACAATATACTGGGAAATATTCCACAAGCTGATACAAAATTTCTTGAAAGAGATAAAAAGATTCACTTACCTCCCTAAACTGATCATATGTAATGTTATTCAAGGGAGGATAAGTGAGTTGAGCATACTCTTGTTTAGCTTCCAGTACATCCATAGTGCTATCTTCAACTAAATCTTTATGCTTGGTTATTTGTGCTTGTTTGGACTCCATGTTGGCTAAGTATCTGATAGGGTAGCCTCTTGTAAGGGAAAATATTGAGCTTTCCTTGTTGATACATTTCTCATAGACTACCATTTTATCACCTTGCTATATGGAAAGGTCTAACTCCTTGTGGCTAACTTGGTGGAAAAATGGTAACCTCCTTAGTATGCTCATGCTTTCTCAAATGAACACTCATTCCCTCAATGGTGAACAATGAGATGGCTTCCTCCAACACACTTTCAATCAATTCATTAACCTCAAGCTCTTTTATACAACAGAAAGGAAACTGCTTATAATTCTCATTATCACTCGAAGAAAGACATTCCAATTCAGGCTTGTCCTCCTCAATGAAGGAAGAAAAAAATTCAAACAATGAATAAGCTTCTAAAAATGAACTTCCATCCACTTCAAAATCCTCTACACAATAGAAATAAATCTCCTCCATCCATTTATGATCTTGTAAAATAGGTTCATGAGGCTCCTCCTATTGTTTCAACACCTCTACAAGTTGTTGCTCTAGATCATCATGACTATCAACTTCTTTTGATTTTATACCATCCAATGTTGAACAAAATTGTTCAATAATATGTTTTCACAACTCTTCAAAAATATCAACATTAGCTTTCTCATCCACAACATGCTCAGAAACATCAAATCTTTCACCTTGGAGGATAGTATTAGGTTCAATTTCAAGCTTTCCTTCCTGAGTTAAGCCTCCATTGTCTTGCTGACTATCATCAATTAGCAACTCACCAATGCCTTCCTACTATTATGAAATAAATTCACCATCTTGGAGGGATTTTCTTTGTGCTATTCGATACTCCTCCAAAGCCATTTGAAATAAGTTTGGATCACTAGCTTCCTCCATGGTGAGTGAGCTTGAGTTAGTTTGATCAAGGGTCTGCTCCTCTTTAGCTACAACTCTCTGCTTTTCAAGACCACCTACAAATTTCCTTTTTCAAAAATCCTCATGTATATTGCAATTATACTATAGGTAAGCCTAACTGCTTTGCACCTGAATCAACAAAAGCCTAATTTTCCCTTCCTTAGCAGCTATCTCCCATTCAAGGCCCTCTTCAAACCAGATTCTTTTTGCCACTCTCTCTTGATTAAAAAATTAGGCTTGTTCAACTATTTCTTGCTACTGCATAATGTTTTTTTTCTGCTTCTTTATATCTACTAGCATTCTATTCATGTGAGAGAACACTTTACTAATATCATTTATCTTCATACAATTAAGATTTTGGCTCAAATCCCACAACATATGATCAAATTGCTTGACCAAAACCAATACACTCTGATAAGGGTGTTCTTGAGGCTGATTATATGAATAGTCATGCTGATTAACATCAGATACCTCCTCTTGGGGTTGATTTTGATCAAATATTGGCTGAAAAAAAGGCTGAACCGAAGTGGGAGGGTGGGAAGCATGATGAAAATACTAGCAATATGTTGTTACAGGGTCGTTTGACATCAAAACAATAGGTTTTTCTGTATAATATGGCTGATGAGAGGACATATTTGCATGAATCTCATGGAATGGAAGTGGAAAACAATTAAATTGTTGATAACTGAACATTGCAGAGATAAGACATGAAACATAACAAGCCTAAACATCACACCTTATTAATTGAAGAAAACTAGACTACTGAAACCAGTTATTATGAGGTTTGAGTCGCCATGGTGTTGTTCAAATAGCCTCCCAAGGTTGATATTATTGAGAAAAACAATAGATTTCTCAATATTTTGAAGTTCTCAATGATGCATTAGTACACAGAGTCGCCATGATATGTTGCTATTAACCTTTGAAAGGCTTGAAACTTATTGGATGCATATCAAAAGCCAATAATAGACATGTAATTTCCAAACTGTCTGATCGACGGTCCTACTGGGCATGCCAAAATTGTTAACTCCTAGAAATGCACCCTATGAAAAGTTATGAAACTAAGCTTTCTAGAGAAGCATGGGATCATTTCAAGGCTATGGGTCACCTAGAGTTGAAATGAACCTTCAAATAAGGTTGAATCCTAGTTGGTTATCACTCTAAACTACTAACTTATGAAGAAAAGGGGAAGAAAGATAACTTAGAAATGCAAAACCTAAGACTGAAAGAAAACTATGAAGTGATACACCCAACTTAAAAAGGGACAACGAAAATCAAAACTTTACACTTAGTTCAATTTGGAAGAAATTAAATTTGCACAACCTGTTATATTAAACTTTTGCATAATTATTTCACTAAAGGGTTTGAATGGAATAACTAACAAAAGTAATACCATCATCATAACTGAAAGGTATTCACACCTTTTGACACAATTAAAAACCTGCATTAGCTTACAATTTGCATAAAAGGTGTAACTTATGAGACAAGGTTAAAAGGAAAAATGAGAAAATATCACTAATAACCTGATCAATCACCTAACACACAAAAATCTGCAAGAACAAGTAGGCAAGAATCTCATTACTAGAAATAAACAAGGCATTCACTGTATTCCATGTCCAAAGAGTTACAAAAGTCCGCTAGTTTGAGAAAGGACTATAAAAGTCACTAACTTCTGAAAAGAATAATGAGAACTAACTAGCAATGAGTTATAAATGAGAATATATCATCATCTCCAAGTAGCTCCACCAAAATAGGAATTAGATCCTCTATGAACTCGTATGCTTTCAAAACCCTAAAATTTAGCAACAAAATCCATCTCCAAAAGAGCTCATAATGGTTGAAAAATTCATGCAAGACTTAATCAAACCATAAACACCTCTAAAAATGCTCTATAGTAAGTCAAAAAGCCTAAAACTACTCCAAATGTCTCTTAACTTCTCAAAAATCAATTAAATGCTCCTTATATGCTTGGCACATGTTTGCCAACTTCTCTCAACCAACCTCCAATATAATTGCAAAGTATAACTACATTCTAAATCCTTTTGAATCAAACATTAAAGGCAATGCCTTCTATCTTGTAATCAAGCAACAAATATTAAAGTGATTTATAAGCATATCACTTTAATATTGTTTTACATTTCAATGCAATAAACAAGGGATGACTTGGTCGACATATGTAAAAGAAAAATTGTCTTAAACTTGCAATTTATGGGAGGAAAAGCATAAAACATATGTTTTTGAAAAGTTAAACAACATTTACGGGGCACTGTACCCCGCACAAAGAGCCACTAGGGCCAAAAAGGAACTAAACAACAACATAAAACAATAACAGAAAAAAAACCAGAGACAACCCTGGGACAACACACAAACAGCCAAAAAATAGCCGACAGACCACCAACAGGCACAGCTAACTAGCATCATCCCAGTTCTTGATCAGGAGGTCAACCACCTCATCACCCACCCATTCTTTGTTTTCCTGGCTATTATTCCCCTCCAGTTCCTCTTTTATGACATTTGACAACGCACTAGTAACAAAGTGGCTCAGTTTCATTGTGAAGCGGGTCAAGCTCCTAAATGTTTTGTCCAGGGTGTTCAATCTCTTCACCACCATGTCTGAATCTTCCCCAGTATCCCTAGTCTCTTGAATCTCACCAGGCTCATTCACCAACGGAGTGTGCGAGTCAGAGCCATGGCAAGGAGTCTTGCTATCCATCGAAGTAGGCAGGGGCCTCTCCCCCATGTTATCAGTCTCATCATCAGACTCTTCCTCCTTGTAACCCTTGATGTCTGACTGCTCCACCTCCGAGCCCTCAATAATTAATCTCTTTTTGCTATTCTTGGCCAGCCTCCCCGATCTCCTCCTAACACTTTTCCCACCAGTCAGCTCCGTGGTCCCCATAACCGTTTCCCCTCTAGAATCAATCCCAACCACATTCTTGCCCTTGCCCTTGCCTTCCTTAACAGTCGTAGCGCATAAAACATATGTTCTTTGCACAAAAGGTATTAATTTTGAAGAAAAAAGTTTTGAAATAAAGTTAAAAATGTCCAATTGATAATCAACCTCTTTAGGGCTTTGGAAGTCTAACTCAAAAACTATCAACGCCATTCCATTTTTTCCACACTCTAAACAAACAAGGGGCATTACCATACCAAGGGGTTTCAATGAAAGCACTTTGGAAGGTTTTCATTGAGGATCTCTGTCATCTCAAAGGGTTTTCTAATATATCTTCATGCAAAGAAATAGGTATAAGCTTAGATTAGCTTTCTATAAGCACAAATTTTCTATTTTACTCTCATTTTTATGTTATGGCTGTGGCCTCCATCTCTATTTATGTAAAATGCTCACTATAATTCACTTTTCCATGAATTTTGTTGTTTCTGTAGTTTTTCTCGACATTCAAAAGTCTTATTACTCTAGCTCAATTTTTTTTGTATGACTTTCATCGATCGATTTACACTTATTTTTCAGATCTTGTGGTCATGGTTTAGAAAAACCTTTGAGTTCACTCTTGAACACATGCTGAGATTCATATTCTTGTGCATTTGTATCCTTTCTGTTATTGGTTTTTCTACATGTATGCCGTACACAAACCCATATGAGCTTCGTTCTCATTTAAAAAAAAATACCACCTAGGTCGTGGACGTGTGATTTTCCCTCATGTCTTCTCACACAGTTGTATTCCATTGACTTGATTAATCTACATCATGATCTAAGAAAATGGGATTTGAACTCTCTGTTTGAGTTGATATGCTAATATTATGTGGCTTTTCATGTTGAGTATCCACATCATCTTCTTGATACCATCCATTATTAACTTTCCACTTGAGTTGAACTTTTCCAAGGAAGCAAAAAACACTAAGTTCATGGCTACTTCCACAAACCCTGCAAGTCTAAGAAAAACATGATAGTGTAACAAGTATTATATGAGAAAAAAATCACTATCTATCATTACTCTACTTGATAAGTGTAAAATAATCCTTCACATAGGACTGTCACCTTGTAATAGGTTATCATTAAATTATTTATTGTTCTCCTGACCTGACTGTGTATGCCCAAATTGCTTATAAGCATGTTCATGTATCTCATCCCTACAAAAATAATGATCCTAGTTGTGATCACAAGATGCTACATATAAGGAGGCATCCTTATCAAAAATACTTGATACTGCATTATTGTATCCTTCCATATGCCTGGTCATTGCCCCACCTGAAGTTTGCTGGGAAGTTGTTTCCTTAATCGAACACATTAGAACAAATTTGTAGTGTGCATTTAATAATTGTCATATTGGCACTGTAGATTGTTTATTTTTAGTCTCATAACACTACTTGATCAATATTTTCTTTATCAAATCCTTGTGAAGTAGACCATATCTTGAAGTCTATCCTTTCGTTTATGCCTAGTGACTTTTTGTCCATCTCTTAGAAGCTTACTTATTGTGCATTCGGGTCTATAGTGACTCATTGGACTAAACTGTGGTGTTTAATTTATCTTGAAATAGGCTTAATTTAAGTTATTGGAAATGGTTTCATCAGTTTATCCTAAAGTGTCAATCCGAGAACGTAAGCTTTTGAACTGTGTTGTGGCCGTATGCTGAAGAGTTGCAATTTAGAAACCAAGGGCTGATGAATGCATACTAATGAAAATTTGTGTTCAAGAAAAATTCCAACTGGAAGACTTCCTATCACAATATGTGACAGGAACTTGTAAAGAGATAATTCTGCAGCAAAAAAATATCACCAACATAAAACATAAGAGAAATAAACTTCTATAAAGTAGATTAGAAAGTATGAAAGAGATAGAATCAAGGATGCTGGTTGCAATGAACATTAATCTGATTAAACAAACATATCAACAGATACTGAATGATTTAACAAGAATCCAAACAATAGAATTAAGACAATACAAATTACATAGTTGCATTGAACAAATCAATTCATAAATAGTAACTAATCATTTAATCATAGAAATAAAATTAACCAAATGAAGGTAAAACACACATTACCATGCATATAAATCTAATGCTAAAATCACCAATAACTGAAGAAGTGGGCCTTGCCTTCACCAATTATTGAATGATGGAAATCATGAAACACCAATCTACTCCATGCTAATTCTCATCTAATAAAATGATTGATACAGAAGAATATGTCGATCTTTCCAGTACACGGATCTGATTTCTCAATTATATCTCTTGATATTATGTTTTATCATGCACATATATATACTCTTTGATTGTACTAAACACAACAAATAAGCTTGTTTGTTCGTTTGGCCTTTCGACCACTCACAAACAAAGAGTCTTAAGATAGATAAAAGGCCGCAAGCCAAGTTTAGTATGAAACTTAAAACAACTTTAACCAAAATATAAAGTCCTAACATCTTTTGTAGATTTTTTTTCATGAGATTCTTGAGGTCCCTGCATTTGTAACAACCTTCAACTTCCTCCTGAACCATCTCCTACCACAAAACAATGAGATTTATCATGATTTTCGGTAAATTATCAATCCCCATTTTCTTTCCTTATTTTATTAAACATTAAGGTTCATTCAACAAACGGTGATAGGATTAGGGTCAAGGATATAGATAAAAAGGACATTATAAGGTAAAAACAATGGACTAATTCTATACTCATCAGTGACCTCATATGAATTACTTTATCCCTAAATGATTTCTCAATACCTTTTTATACTTGATCACTATAGCAATACCTTTTTTAGATTTCATGAATGAAGGAGAATGCTTTTCTCTTTCCATTGTAATGCCTCTCAGGGTTTCATTTCACTATGGTTTCATTATTCCTTTCACTGTTGATGAGTTGATGTTTTATATCACTGCGAAGAACCTCCATTTCTAGGTTATGAATGAACTTCACAGTCATGATTATGACCACCATATTGTTGTTGCCCCTATCATGAATGATAACTATTATATAAGACTTAACCATATGGCTTCCCTCCTTTCTTCTTTTGATCTTCTTCATAACTGGTTTACTTTTTATGCATTTGTGAGATAACTGTCCTCTTACAAAAGATTGCATACACTCTTACTCTTTATGATTTTTTAGAACAAGTATATGTGACTTGTGACAGTTACAAATATCTCACTATCATAAATGATGTGCATCTATTTGAAAGAACCATAAAGAGATGAATGATCTGATGAGAATATTTCAATGTCTCTTTAAAGAATGATGAAGCAACACGCCGAGCTCAACCCTTGTGGGATCCAAGTTTACCCCACGTGCTGAAACTTGATAAATAGTAACATTTCTTTTCCCGTATCTGCACATGAAACAAATAGTGTTATAAAAAAAAATACATACCCTAGATGTATTAGATGGCTTGGTAACTTTTCTGGTATATTTATGGCATGCATGACTGATTTTATGCATCTTGAAGAACGGTTTATACATATATAAGATGAATGCACATATGATGAATGTAATCAACCATTGCTTAGAGCATTTCTCTAACCTGTTTTCTAATCTCTTTCAGGGAACGAGAGTGAAAGACAAAGAAGAAACAAGACCACCTACAAAATACCAGAACAAACCAGTCATTCAGGCAATGATTGGTTACCCTCATCCTATGTCCCTTCATTTATTTCCATTACTTATTCATGTATAGGCTTTTTCTTTTCAATTTGCATTGAATAAGAAAAAGTTAATCTCATGGCTTGTGTGAGACAATGGATATTTTTACATTCAATAAAGACTACTTTTCTTTGTTATATGCACTTGTATAAATGCAGTAATCTATTACAACCTTTGTAATATTTTCTAAATTTTTCAATTATATATCTGAATGTAATGAAGGAAAGTAATAAATTATATCTCATATTTCTTCGTTTAAAATAAATTGATCCCAGCTAATTGAGCCTATGAGTAAAAAACTGGTAACAAGTATAGTGAGAGCCTGTAGACCTTGCATGACTTTCTCACTAAGCCACTTTCCTAGGGGCTCACGTAGTGGATGATCCGAGGTTCCATTAGCTTAGAGTGAGCATGCACGTCATTTTCATAGTGGACATCGAGTTTTGCTTATGAACGTCTTGGAAAAACAACTGAGATGTGTTCCACATCGCATTAGAAAATTAAGTCTTGATCCACCCCTTTTTGTTTTTATTTTTATTTTTCTTTCTTCTATGAAATTGTATGTTTGTGTATCTTATTTTATTTTTCTACATATCATACATCTTGTGTGTGACCATTTGTGCTCATGTTGGTTTGACATGGGATCTTCGATCTTGGGGGCTTGGCCATCTCCTTGATCTTTATCATCCTATCCCATCCGTACTGGTGCACTTGAACCCTTCTTGACTACTTTAGTGTGATTTTGACACAAGTTCCTCCTCTCACTAAAGTGGGGGCTAAATGTAGTGTAGAAAAATATAACCCTTTACATTTCCACACTTATTTGGGACCTCCTAATTAAAATGAACTTAATTATGCCTTAATTTAGTGTTATAATATGTATTTTACATATTCACATTAAGTTTAGGGCCCTATTAATTAAAACGGACTTAGTTATGCCTTAATTTAGTGTTGTAATATGCATTTTACATATTCACATTAAGTTTAGGACCTTATTAATTAAAATGGACTTAATTGTGCCTTAACGTGGTGTTGTAAAGTGTACCCCTTTACACTTTCACACTGATTTAGGGCTCCCTTAATTAATTGAGCTTAATTTAACTTTATTGGCCCCTTTGATTCAAATCCAAGCCTAATTAATCATATTTTCCAAATAGGAAACCCAACATTCATTAATTCCTTAACATAACATTTCTCATTGAGCAATGTGTGCCCTAGATGAGTGACCTAGGACCCATTCACCGGTGAATGGGTTGTCATTTAGACCTAGGACCTAAATTTAAATTATGTTTTTGGTAGTATTTTAACATATTCAAATATATATTCAGATGACATCTTGTGGTATTTTAATTTTTAGAAATTAATGTTACATACCTATAAATATAAGGTTATTTCACTAAATTTCACATAGCAAATTCAAGTTATCATAAGAGTACTTTCACAAGATAATTTCAAGAGCATTTGAAGGCATTAAAAAGTAGATTTAGTAAAGAATTATTGTAGGAATCAAGATCCTATTGTCATGTCAAAGTATTCTTGCATCATGCATGATTTTGGAGATAATATGTTGATGTAGAGTTCATGATCCATTTAAGCATTAAAGGATTTTTTTCAAATTGAGTTTCAAGATCAAGATCCACATCCATTGAAGCAATTTTATGCTAGTTGCAAATCTATATTCCAAGGTTCATTCAAGGGTTTGGTGAGTTGTGGCATTGCTTTTTTCATTCATCATTCCTTTCATGCTATTTCATTTCATCTCAAGGTTTGAGCAAGGCAAACCTCCATTCACCCAAAAAAAAACATTTTCCCCCTATCTTTGCATGTTGCAGATTTGCAGGTTGAAGAAAAGTTGAAGATCTCAAAGTTGCAAAATTGAAAAGTTACATTCGTTGTCACCTTTTTTGTCATCTCACTCCTAGATTTATTTCCAATTGTCCGACTATGAACATAAAAAATCTGAAAATGCAAAAACAAAAGCAAAGAACCCAAAAATAGATTTTGAAGAGCCCTACCTAGGACCCATTTTCCATAGGGAAAATGAACCCTTACCTTCTAAAAACACCATTTTGTGAGAGGTACACAACATTTATCTCTTCTAGATTCTCCAAAAAGTTTATAGTTTCCTTTAGTTGTAAGCTTAATCTTTTGAATCCAAGTTATAGAGTGCATTTTGGAGTTGATTTGATATTTTAAATCTTTCTTCCGAAAGTGTTGTTTGACCTAGACCCCCATTCTAGCACAAAAAGAGAAATTGCAAGATTCCTCAAAGAATTCACTCACCTAAGGGTTGAAAAAGGATTTCGACTTAAGGGATTTCATTTCTTGAATGAAATAGAAGAATAGGTAAGTTCATTCATCCCATTTTTCCCTTTCTATTTATAGTAAGTTTGGTGAAACATTCCAATTTTAGTATAAAACCCTATGTGTATGAACCCCTCACCCATTTTTCTATGTTTCACCTACGTGTAGAGCCACACATGAGAAGGAACCTTTAGAGTTGGTTCATAGTGAACTCATGCCATTTTTGACTTCTTCATTTTTAGCAACCAATTATGTTTCACATTTATTGATGACTTCTCTAAGCGTACATGGGTGTACTTTCTTAAGTACAAGAGTGATGCCTTTGATTCTTTCAGGATCTTTAAAGAATTTATGGAGAAGAAATATGGTCTTTCTATTAGGTGGATGCACACAAATAATGGGGTATAGTATGTTAATCATAATTTTAGGGAATTTTGCACTCAACATGGTTTGTAGCATCAACTTACATTTCCATACACCCCTCAAAAAAATGGTGTTGTTGAGTGAAAGAACATAACTTTATGGGAGATGGCCAACTGTATGATTCAGTCATGAGATATGTATTCTTTGTTTTGGGCCAAGACAGTTAATTATGCCAATTATATTCAAAATCATATGCCTCACAAGGCATTGTGACATATGACTCTTGAGGAGGCTTGGTCCCATGTCAAGCCCCATGTATCTTCATTTAGATTATTTGGTAGCGAGGCTTGGGTATTCATTTTTGAAGCTTAGTGGAAATCCATGGAGAGTTAGATTCAACCACTCATATTTGTTGGCTATTGTGAGGATGTTAAGGTGTACATGTTGTTTGATCTCGATTCCAAAGACGTATTGTTTCGATGGGATGTCTAGTTTGATGAGCGCTTTCCTTAGATGGATTCTCCATCCTCACCTTATCCCTCTTCGCCTACTAGTCATTCCTCATATCTTGAGGATGAGGATGATGCTCTAGCTATTACACAATCTCTAGATATTTATCCCTTACCCAAGTGCATCCACAATATTATTAATACAACTGGACCTTTGGTAGGTGATCCTTTAGACTCCCATCACACTCTTGCACAAACATCAAGTGTTAGTCTTTTGAGTCATACCATTTCAAATTATCCTTAAAAGTTTTCATAGGTAGTTGGTGTAGTGTAGAAAAATGTATCCCTTTACATTTTTACACTTGTTTGGGCCCTCCCTTCTAAAATTGGGCTTCTTTATGCCTTATTTGGTCCTATTTTACATCCACAAGCCTTATTTAATGCATTTATCTAAGGATAATCTTGACATTTATTAAATGACCAATCATAATTCATGTTTTTGGATTTTGTGTTCCAGATATGGTGATCTGGGACTCATACACCTCCTTGGGTGTATGGGTCCCACTTAGGTTTTGGGGCCTGATCCAAAATATTGCATTGAACTTAACATTTCTTGAAATTTAGTCCCAAACTTAGGCTACTAGGACTCATATGCCTCAATTGGCGTATGATTCTCACTTTAGCTTGGACCTATTTTGAATTCAATTCTTGGTATGATTTTATTATCCTAGATTTGATGTTGGCTTGTAGTGTTGTAATTTTAGGAAATTTTGCATAAACAAGTATAAATACAAGGTTATTTCGCATAATTTCTCCTAACAAGCTAGTGAATTAAAGTGATCTTATGAGAAATCAAGAGTTGATTATAAATCATTTGGAGCAACATTCAATATTCAAGCATCATGCCAAAGTCATCATGCATAAGGTGTGTTTTTGAGCTAACACTTGTGATGTAGGTTTTCATGATTCAAGCAAGCATTCAAAGACACTATTTCATATCAAGATCAAGATTCAAGATTCACATCCATTGGAGCCATCTCACACAAGATTGAAGCCTTTTTTACAAGGGTTTGGTGAGTTGCAACATAGCATTTGTTCAATTATCATTCCTTCATTTCTGTTTCATTTCATTTCAAGGTTTAATTACCCAAATGGGGTTTGACCATGGAAAACCCCTGTTCCCTAATACAACAAAATTTTTACCTCTTCATTTGTGATTGAAGATCTAGGTGATTTGGATCTTGAAGATCCTTTGAAGAAAAAATTGCAAGATTGGAGAAAAGTTGTCAAAGTTGTCATCTTCACAAAAAATTGCCTACAACTCACAATTCATACTTTCAGACTCGGAGATCAGATAAGAAGAAAGCTAAAGATCACTCGAGGATCTGGAAGTTTCAATCAAACCCTAATATTGGGACTAAATCACCACCTTGGGCGTATGAGTCCCAGTATTCACCTTTTCAACAGGTTTTTGCAGATCCTTGTTTGCCAACAACAAATTTTGGTTTCAGCCCATAAACCCTAATTGGGACTAAATTTCCTAGTCTGGCATATCAGTCCCAGTGTGTATCCAAAGTTAGAATTTCAGGGTTGCTGACCTCGTTGTTGATCTCTCCGATCTTCTAGGTTCTTCTATGTTTATCCTTAGTTTATTATTCTGATTTTAAGTTTCATTTTCTAGGTTACATAGCTAGATTTGTATATTGCTTTCATTTCCTTCTTTCTAAACATTTTCTTAGTGGTGGACCCCTCTTTTTAATCACACCTAACGAAACCCCTCTGTTTTCCTAGTAACACTTCATTCAATTGAATCATTGATTAGGTGGAAGTCTCTAGGGTTTCTTTTAATGAACTGAGAGTGAACTAGGTACCCTCTAGTTCCATGTCCTAAAAGGTGGAACCCTATTTACTTCATTTAATTTTGGTGAAATCAATCTTCCAACCCCTTGTTTTTGATCAATTTATAAAGGGATGTGATACAACAAGTGAACATGAAATTCATCAACTCTTAGAGAAAACACCAACCAAAGGAGTAGGATATTAAGATACCCCTCTCGATATAAGTGTCCTCCTTCCTAAAGAACAACCTTGATTCCTCGTAACAATGATAAGGATGATAGGATCATATTAGGTCCTCCTCCTCAACATATAACTCAAGAATTTGGTGAATCTAGAAAGAAAAGAAAGACTTGCAAGCTAAAGAAACTAGAATTTTCATGTCCCATGTCTGCAACTAAAATAAATTTACACATACTTCTAATTCAAGGATTTATAACATTACCACCCATGAAAGAAAATCCAAAAACATATCCTAAGAATACAAACATGTCACATTATCGATATCATAGAATTCTTGGACTTAGTACTGATGAGTGTTGTGCTTTAAAATAAATATTTAAAAAGTTTGACATCATAGAAATAATCCCTTAGAGCATTCCCTTCTGCTCCTTTCCATCTAATAGTTGTAGGATCATAATATTTTGACTATTAGATTCCTTACATTCATTACAAATCATTTGAAAATGCAAGGAGCTCTTTCTCATCACCTATCACAGCTCATTCTTTCCTTGCACACAATGGGGGAAAGAATTCAATAGCCTTTTCCTAGTTATACACTTGATTTTGTACCTTTGGCTAGTTTTCCACCTTCTGTATATGATGAACAAGATTGGGATGCATACGACCTGCTATTGGTTGACTCGCATGTGCCTTACTATTCTTTCCTTTATTTTATTTTTCATGTTATGTGTGTGATTGCATGTGCGTAATTTGATCTCCTCGTACCATTCTGTTTGATGTATATCTCTCTTTGTGACATTCCTCTATCTGTATCTTTATTCTTCTATATGTCATAAACAATTTATCTTTTTTCGTCTTGTGTTTTCTTTTTAGGGATGATGCAAGGCATTGAGACATTTAGGTCTCTTGAATGTTGACCCAAAATATTTTCCTTTTATTTTTTCTTTGTCTTATGTTTTCCTTTTGGGGATGACGCAAGGTGTCAAGAAACTTAGGTCTCTTCCATGTTGACCAAAATATTTTCTATGTTTTCAATCTCTCTGTGTCATTCTTCCCCTTCCATGAGTATTTAGGGAATGATGATAGTTCTGAGCTCTCTAAAAATATTGTAGCAAAGATATATTGACACTGAATATGTGAATCCCTTATGTGTTACTTTGGGAATTCATTTTGGGGGCAACCCATTTTCATGATTGTTGATGGTGTTTTTATGCACTTCTCAACACAGGTAATGCATAGGTGCATCACCTCTCTTGAAAGACAATTTTTCACAATCAAATTACAGAACACTATCCCAAGGTCTCTCGGATGTTAGGTCTTGATAGTGCTTGGAATATCTCAGTTGATTTATGTGATTTGCTAAAATCACAAGGTGGACTTATGGATGAGTTACAAAGTGGGGAAGTTGGATCTGCAAATGGAGTTCTTAAAATGGGAAAATTGTTGTGCATTCTCTGCAGGTTCAAATAGTAGTCTTGAACTCCATTTTATCATTAGATTCAGCTTTATAATGTGCAATGAACCTTGCCTAAGGTTACTTATTAAAAAAAAGGGAAAAAAGGGTAGGGAAGAGAAAAGGTTCCTGGATTTGAAACTACAAATGAACAGTGATCATGGAGGCTGCTACAGTATATAAACTACCTAAACTAGGTTTTGCTTGGCCAAGAGGATCCTACAGTTACACAAAACCAGAGAAATCTTCTAAGGACTACAAATTTTTAGTTTGCATACACACATCATGAACATGCAAGTGAACTAATTTGCAACAATAAAATAAAGAAGCCCAGGCTAACTTTGCACAACAACTTGTCATCAACAAGTGCCAAAAGTATGGGCTGAAAGCTCATCAAATACTATAACAACAATGTCCATCATCACATACATTCAAGAAACTAACAACTAAAACTAACTTGGAAGGTGAAACCATGCACACACAATGAGAAAACTCAAAAGTAACACCCATAGATCATGCAATGCTGCTTTCTATTGCTATAGAATGTTTTTACAACTCTACAACCCTTTACAAATGAGGGAGAGACCCACATTTATAGTTTTCCAAAGCCCAAATGAATGGCTAGGATTGATTTACATTGTGTGGCTCAGATTCAATTACATTAGGGCTTCACCTACCCCACAATATTCAACAATTTAAAATACATCTTTGTCTTTTTCCTATTTTGTCTTGTAGTGGCCAGTCACTGTAGCAGTTTTGTCTTCTAGCTAATTTCCCTTTTACTGTAGCTGAAACTGCTCGAAAGCTACCTTCTTTCTAATGGACATGCACCATTCATCATTACATCTCAGTCGATGATTGGCATCAATATATTGGTTTCCCCTGATTCACGCAGACAACCCCAAAATATCATCATCATCTGGTGAAAATTAGGACAAACCCCCTTGCATTTTGTCATTGACTTCCTTGGAATAGGCCTTCTTTTGATGTTAGCTCTATTGATGTGCACCACAAGGAGAGGTGGGCATGAAATGAATGGTGATAGGGGCCACATTGTTTTCCTTGTTCAGCTCTCTCAATGGGTTTCCTAACGGACCCGCACTAGGCTTCTTGAAACCTACATGCATGAAGTGTCGTAAGTGCTTTCATACACAAATCAAGGAAAATGTTAGTCAAATCTTGCAAAATAATTGCTAGATCCATTCACGAATCATCAAAACATCATAATATTTAGTGTAAATTTCCATTAGCAGTTTACTAAAGAGCGTTGGAACATTCCAGGATAGAGAGGCCAGAATGTTGTTCTGGAAATGTTGTTTTGAAAACGAAAAATAGAGCATGAAAATCCGAATGGTATCTCCTGGCTGCAAATTTGGAATTTGAAAGGTTTGGGGAGCATAAGATCCAATTTTGGCATCTGGGTCGAAGTCTGTTTTCAAATCGCAGGAGCGCTTGTATGTTCCAGAAACAAGAGGCTGAAATGCCATTTTGAAAGGGCGACGGACAGTCCGGGCCAAAGATGGTATCTCCCAACTTCAAATTTGGAATTTGAAAGGTTCATATAGGAGAGGATGCAATTTTAGCTTATGGGTCGAAGTCCATTTTGGATTAGGAGACCACGGAGGTACTGGGTTCCGGAACGACCGGGGACGAATTGAGTTCCCGGACGGTAAAAGAGGGACGAACCTCCAGAAATGGCCGAGCTCTGGAAGCCAGAATGCCTAAGGCAAATAGATGGAAGAAATGGAATTCCAGAGATGGACTCTCGAAAATGGCATTTCGGAGGCAGAAATCCAGAAACAGCTACGTAGGGGTTGGGCTCCGGAAGTCGGAATGCTTAAGGCAAACATATGGAAGAAATGAAAAAACGAAGACAAAATCCTGGAAACAACATTCTAGAGGTGGAATCCCAGAAATGGCATTTCGGAGGCGGAATCCTGAAAATGACATTCCAGAGATGGAATCCCAGAAACGGCCACAGAGGGGCCGGGCTCCAGAAGCCGGAATGCCTAAGGCAAATAGATGGAAGAAACAAAATTCTGGAGACAGAATCCCGGAAATGGCATTCCAGAGGTGAAATCCCAGAAACAACCACAGAGGGGCTGAGCTCCAGAAGCCGAAATGCCTAAGGCAAATGGCTAGAAGAAACAAAATTCTGGAGACGAAATCTCGGAAACGACATTCTGGAGGCGGAATCCCGGAACAGCCGGTGATAGACGAAGTTCCCGAATGTTCCAGAATGAAAATTTTGCAAATTCCCAAAACTTGACAAAACTTTGGCAGTTCACTTAGGCACCACAAAGACATCCCAAATCTATGGGAAACTTGTTCCTAAAGTAAAAAATGAAGGAAAAAGCGAAACGAGTGAGTGGGGAGGCGAAGCCCAAAAAACCCAAGACTTAGCAATTTTATTTTTTAGGGGAAAAATATGGTCAACCAAAAATGAGACTTGGAAAAGACCGTTGACCAAATAGGACACCAAAACAAGTGGCACACAAAATGAGATGCACACAAAATGAGGCAAGAAAAAAATGACTCGAAAAGGAAAAATGAAAGAGAGGGTCCCCGTTTTGAACAGGGCGTGTGTGCAAAACAAGCACAACAAATGGCGACTCGTTGGGGGAAATGCTCTAGAGCATTTCAATGACAAAATGGAATCAGGAACCCAAAATATTTGGTTTCGACCTTCACGCTAGGGAAAACAAGCCAAACGCTCAACCAAAGGATCAAAACCACTAGTTAACCAAACCTTCTGTATGCTAAAAATCCAAGTGTGTGTAATTGCATTAATTTCCATTCTTCAGTTGCTGCAAGAACCTAAGTTCCATCAAGTTAAGCTATGTAGTTTACTCTAACTCCAAAAGCATCTGGGACATTACCTCGTTGCTAGTTAGGCATCCATAGCCTTGACGAGGTTGTCGCTATGATTCTCCCAAACATTGGTCTATTGCCGGCTAGGCGTCCATAGCCCCAGTAGAGTTATTCGTATACCCTTGAAAAGATGAATTTCTCTTCTTTTGATTTTCAATATTTTTCTTTCCTTCTTTTGTTTCTTTTCTCTTTTCAGTTCTTTTATTTCAACCCACAAGCAATGAAGCTCACGGTCAGGGCTAAGAATCATAGTGGCGCTGGAGTAAAATTTTATATTTTTCACTTAACTAGACTTCACAAAGGACCTATAGTGACCGTCAGATTCTTAAAATTTGTGAGAGATATAAGATTCTAGAATACTTCAAAATCAGATTGACCAATGACTTATCCACTTTGAATCAAACATCTAGATCGCTTGATACTAACAAAAGATCCTCACCATCCACTCTGAAAAGTTGATTAGAGTTTGACAAAGAAATACATAGAACAACCCCAGGAAATAAGAGTGGTTGTTGTGCGCACAAATGTGCCAAGCGAAAAGAAGAGGGACGCTAAGCAAAGTAGTAGCAAAGCGAGAGAAAACAAAAGCAAACAAGAGAAAATGCAAAGCAAACAACAAGACCAACCAAAGCGGGACAACAAAAGAAAACAATGAAGAAACAGTGAAGAAACTACTCTAAGGAAAGCAACTAACAACAAACCAACTAACCTAATGAAATTAGGAAAAAGAGCATTTACAGGAAACCTAGACTACTCAAAACGAGCTATGTACAAAGATATTTACAAAGAACTACGTTTGGGTAAGGCGAGCAGACACTCACACCCATTGGATTTCACAATGCGTGCACAAGTAGACGAACAATCATTATAGTTTTAAACCATGCAGATTTATCCTTATATTCAGAGGGAATAAATTCAATATGGCAGCTTTCAAATTCTACCCCAACATCACAAAGAATCAACAATTGAGGAGGCTCATTAAACCCATGATTAATCCATAAAAATGTTTGCTTTTTCTCATTCCCATAATCAAAATGATTAGTGCAGCTATGAAAATTAATAGGAGAAAGGAAGGATAGAACCTGTATTTCATCACATGGAGGTGGTAGTATTTGACAATCAAGAGAAAGCACTACATCATCAGTCCTTGCATCAGAAACCTCAGGCGGGCATGGTGGAGGGTGCAACATTTCAGGAATCAAGTCTGCATAAGGCAGGGAGAACGGGGCAGAAAAAACTTCTTCCATGTCTTGCGTGGGATCAAAAATCCCCCTTGGTAGTTCTTCAAAAAGAAGTACTTCATCTCATTGATCTTCTACAAACCGAGCGGCTACATGATTGCTATCCTCGAAAGGAAACACGTTGTCCCATATCCTTTCCCAAGTGTCAACCTTATCTTCATGATGCTCAGTGTCATGGGATGATGACATGCACAAATTTTTCCTATTGTAGCCATCTGAATATGAAGGAGGATTAGCGATGATCATGGCAGAAGGACTCCAAGTCACACCTTGTAGTCAACCGGGTGCTTCATCTCTATTGGCAGCTCTCTCAGCACCCCCACCTTTGTCATCTTCTCTTTGTTGTTCATGCATCTCATCATGATGTTCACTCATTTCCCCTTGCTCACTATCGCTATAAATGGAGAAGGAACCCCTCTCCCAATCTGGAAACTCTAGTGCATCACCATTCAGTGGTTCAAGGAGTATGTCTCCATCACTACCGTCTTCTGGGATGTGCTCTTCCTCGACATGAGCATACCTCCGCAGTATAACTCCCAACCGAAAGAAGTCATCAATTGATGGAACCTCATCAAGGGGACCAAAATCCACCATGCAATCTCCCTCCAAGGAGTCACCCTGAAGCCCATCGTCCATGGTGCACAAATGTTCTTGAAGAGGGAGAAATTATTGATGACTGGTGGACAACATTCCTGTTTGATCTACCTCGTTGCTCAGAAGCTCAAGACTATATTATTGTCCTACTTCTATTGCTGTCCCAAGATCCTCTTGAAGACTGCCTTCAACTGAGTTGTCACTTAGCTCGGGCTCTTGATCCTCACGTTCCATCCAGGCATCAAATAGAAGATGTCAAGTGCTTGGCTACTCTGCTTGCCTTCTAACTTGTTGGACAACTTCTTGGCATAGCTCACAAGTGAACTCTGAGTGCAATGAATCATGAAGCCTACACAAATTTGGTAGTAGAAATACCTCCAAATCCACCTGACATTTTAGCTCAGACCAATCCCTTGCTTGCCTTGACACTAGCTCATTATATCTATCCATGATTGGGTTCTCATCGTCGTTTGAAACACAAAACTGGTAGTGAACATCTACAACCTATAGTTGTTCCCACTTCTCCAAGTTTGCATTTTCAGATGATTGGTCACTATCATTGATGAAGGAGAGGTCTTCTAGTCTAATTTTAGTTATGCCTTCATCATCATTTTTTGTTGTCCCAAGGAAATCAACTTCTTCCTCTTGCTGATTTTCAGCATCTTCATTGGCTGCCCCAACATACATTGCTGCAAACTTCATTGATTCATCCTCAATTGCCAATGGATCCTCTTCTTGAGTGGAGGACCACCCCTTACTGGTGAAGGAGAGGCTTTCTAACTCCATTCTTATTGAACCTTGACCAAAGATTTTTGCTGTCCCCAAAAAATCAGCTTCTCCTTCTTGATTTTCAGCTTTAGTGTTTGCTTTCCCAACACTAGTTTGTGGCGGATTTCCTGGTTTATCTGCAATGTGCTGTCCTCCAAAGGTTCACAACTTCTTTTCTTGATGGAATGACTCATTGTCCTTGACAGTTTGCTACTCCAACTTGTTCAAATTGCCTTTGACTTGGGTGATGATGTTTGCACATGACAAACAAGTAAATTTCAAATGAGGTGCATTGTGAAATCTGTACCAAGTAGACATCAAAACCTCCTCCAATATTGGTCCATCTTTTTTGCCCAAACATTCTTGGATTATCTCTTCAAATGCCTTGGCTTCCATATTAGCCATTTCCTCTTCTGGATCTTTGAGAGCCAAAGGCTAATAGATTTCCCAAAAGGGAATTTCTCCCTACAAGACTCTTTCAATTCTACTCAAGAAGGTTAGACACTCCAATTCATTGTGCTTGTGGGTGCCATGGATTCTACATCTATCTACCAATGCAAACTATTGCAATGGCCTCTTCAATCTTCTATTTAAATCTGCATGTAGTTGAGTGATGTTGATTTGTACATGCTGCTCCATTTCGACTTAGCCTCTTTTTGCCTTCAATTTTTTTTTGATTTCAAGTTTCAGCATTAAAAAGAGATCTCTTTATCTCTAATTTCTTCTTTGAAAGTGCTCTTATCAATTTCCAACTTTCAGCTTTGTAGACTCAACATGCCATGGCCTCCTTCTAGCGCCAGTTTTGTTGATGGTATTTTTATGCACTTTTCAACATAGGTAATGCATAGGTGCATCACCTCTCTTGAAAGACAATTTTCCATAATCAAATTGCAGAACACTATCCCAAGGTCTCTCAGATGTCAGGTCTTGACAGTGCTTGGAATATCTTAGTTGATTTATGTGATTTGCTAGAATCACAAGGTGGACTTACAAATGAGTTACAAAGCGGGGAAGTTGGATCTGAAAATGAAGTTCTTAAGATGGGAAAGTTGCTGTGCATTTGATGCAGGTTCAAATAGTAGTATTGAACTCCATTTTATCATTGGATTTAGCTTTATAATGTGCAATGAACCTTGCCTTGAACTCCATTTTATCATTGGATTTAGCTTTATAATGTGCAATGAACCTTGCCTAAGGTTACTTATTAAAAAAAAGGGAAAAAAGGGCAGGGAAGAGAAAAGGTTCCTGGATCTGAAAGTACAAATGAATAGTGATCATGGAGGCTGCTACAGTAGACAAACTCCCTAAACTAGGTTTTTCTTGGCCAAGAGGATCCTATAGTTACACAAAACTAGTGCAATCTTCTAAGGACTGCAGATATTCAGTTTGCATACACACATCATGAACATGAAAGTGAACTAAGTTGTAACAATCAAATAAAGAAGCCTAGGCTAACTTTGCACAACAATTTGTCATCAACAAGTGCCAAAAGTATGGGCTGAAAGCTCATCAAATACTATAACACCAATGTCCATCATCACATCCATTCAAGAAACTAACAACTAAAACTAACTTGGAAGGTGGAACCATGCACACATAATGAGCAAACTTAAAAGTAACACCCATAGATCACGCAATGCTGCAGAATATTTTTACATCTCTCCAACCCTTTACAAATGAGGGGGAGACCCCTATTTATAGTTTTCCAAAGCCCAAATGAATGGATAGGATTGATTTACATTGTGTGGCTCATATTCAATTAAATTAGGGCTTCATCTACCCCACAATATTCAACAATTTAAAATACATCTTTGTCTTTTTCCTATTTTGTCTTGTAGTGGCCAGTTACTGTAGGAGTTTTGTCTTCTAAAAAATTTCCCTTTTATTGTAGCTGAAACTGCCTTCTTTCTGATGGACATGAAACATTCATCATTGCATCTCAATCGACGATTGGCATCAATGGATTGGTTGCCCCTGATTCACGCAGACAACCCCAAAATATCATCATCATCTGGTGAAAGTAGGACAAACCCCCTTGCATTTTGTCATTGAATTCCTTGGCATAGGACTTCTTTTGATGTCAGCTCTATTGATGTGCACCACAAGGAGAGGTGGGCATGAAATGAATGGTGATAGGGGCCACATGCTTTTCCTTGTTCAATTTTTCTCAATGGGTTTCCTGATGGACCCGCGCTAGGCTTCTTGAAACCTGCATGCATGAAGTGTCATAAGTGATTTCGTACACAAATCAAGGCAAATGTTAATCAAATCTTGCAAAATCCTTGCTAGATCCATTCATGCATCATCAAAACATCATAATATTCTGGAGATGGAATCCCAAAAAAGACCATGGAGGGGCCGGGCTCCGGAAGCCAGAATGCCTAAGGTAAATAGATGGAAGAAATGAAATTCCGGAGAAGAAATCCCGGAAATGACATTCCAAAGGTGGAATCATGGAAATGGCCATGGAGGAGCCAGACTCCAAAATTCGGAATGCCTAAGGAAAACGGATGGAAGAAACGAAATTCCAGAGAGGGAATCCCGGAAATGGCATTCCGGAGGCGGAATCTCAAAAACGGCCACGGAGGGGCCAGGCTCCGGAAGCCAGAATGCCTAAGGAAAATGGATGGAAGAAATTGAATTCTAGAGATGGAATCCTGGAAATGACATTCCGGAGGTGGAATCCTGAAAAGGACATTCCGAAGGCGGAATCCCGGAACAGTCCGGGATGGATGAAGTTCCCGGA
Organism: Sequoiadendron giganteum; assembly: GCA_007115665.2. Taxonomy (NCBI): domain Eukaryota; kingdom Viridiplantae; phylum Streptophyta; class Pinopsida; order Cupressales; family Cupressaceae; genus Sequoiadendron; species Sequoiadendron giganteum. Next base: position 47,460,299 of record VCHN02000014.1, on the reverse strand, counting down.
TGTTCCAAAACGAAAATTTTGCATCTTCTCGAAACTTGATGAAACTTTGGTAGTTCACTTAGGCACCACAAAGACATCCCAAACCTATGGGAAACTTGTCCCTAAATTCAAAAATGAAGGAAAAAGCAAAACGAGCGAGCAGGGAGGTGAAGCCCAAAAAACCCAAGACCTAGCAATTTTAATTTTTAGGGGCAAAATATGGTCAACCAAAAATGAGACTTGGAAATGAATGTTGACCAACTAGGACACGAAAAAAAGTGGCACACAAAATGAGATGCATGCAAAATGAGGGGTAGACAAAACGAGGCAAGAACAAACTGACCCGAAAAGGAAAAATGAAAGAGAGGGTCCCCGTTTTGAACAGGGCCTGTGTGCAAAACAAGCACAAGAATGATGTACCTTCATTTGGAAACATATGACTTGACACAGGGCTATCCAATAGGCTCTCATTCCTCTTTATTATTATCATTTATCATTTTCTACTTTAAAGTAATTTCTCACAACATGGTGTTTAGGAATTTATTTAAAGTGGGGGCATACATTGGCATTATTATTTTTTGCATTTCTCATGTTTTATTGTGTATTCTTCCTACTTCATGTGACGCGTCTTTCTCTTGGTGATGACATTAGGTGTGATGTCCTTGAAGATCGTGATCTCTCTTAGCATATTGTATTCCTCTTAGTGGCTTGATGTGACACACTGATTCATTTAAGCTATGAATCTTCTATTCTTTAATTGGTCCTCTCTTGGAGACATTAGGCACAATGTTCCCTAAGTTGTGACCTTACATGAACTAAGAAAAACTATTTTGAATGTACCTTACACCATTTTTCATTTATAATAACTATTATATAGCCACCTTGCATAATACACTTTTCTTACCTATGGAGCCATCTTGTTTGTTCATGGGTGTTAGCATACGAAGTTTTGCTCACCTCATGGATCTTGTTGTTCATATTATGTGGCACCTTATCAAAGTTATCATAAGGTATAGCTTTGGTATGGTTAGCGTATGAGAGACAAAATTAGGCATAAATTTCCCATAGCCACTTTTTTGTCTATGTGAATGCATAACGACCGCGTGCATATATGTCTTTGGGGGCTCACCTAGTGGATGACCTGAGGCTCCACTAGCCCTTGTGAGCGCATGTTTGGTTTACATAGTGGACATTGTGTTTCACTTGTAAAAATTTTTGGAAAAATAACTTAGATCTGATCCACATCGTGTTGGACAAACAATCAAGGCTAGATCCACCCTCTATTTTATTTTTTCGTTCTTCTTTATGTCTTTGGTAGTGTATGCTTGTATCTTGTTGTTGCTTCATACATCATTCATATGCATGTTATTTTGTTCCTATGATGGTTTTCCATAGGATCTTGATCCTAGGGGATTGCACAACCCTCTTGATCATTATCATCCTATCTCACTTGCATTGGTAAATTTGAACACCTCTTAATGCGAGTTTGTCTACTTTAGTGTGAGTTTGAAGCAAGTTCCTCCTCTCACTAAAGTGGGGGTTAAATGTAATGTAAAAAATGCATCCCTTTACATTTTCACACTTTTTTGGGCCCTCCTTGCTAAAATTGGGATTCTTTATGCTTATTTGGTCATATTTTACATCCACAAGCCTTATTTAATGCATTTATCTAAGACTAATTCCAACATTTATCAAATGACCAATCATAATTTATGTTTTTGGATTGTGTGTTTCAGTTTTGGTGATCTGGGACTCATATGCCACCTTGGGCATATGGGTCCCACCGAGGTTTTAGGGCCTAATCCAAAATATTGCATTTTACTTAACATTTATTGAAATTTGTGTCCCAAGCTTAGGCTACTAGGACTCATACTCCCCAATTGGTGTATGAGTCCCACTTTAGCTTGGACCTATTTTGAATTCAATTCTTGGTAGGATTTTATTCTCCTAGATCTGATGTTGGCTTGTAGTGTTATAATTTTGAGAAATTGGCATAAACAAGTATAAATACAAGGTTATTTCACATAATTTATCCTAAAAAGCTAGTGAATTAAAGTGATCTTATGAGAATTCAAGAGTTGATTATCAAGAATTTGGAGCAGCATTCAATATTCAAGCATCATGTCAAAGTCATCATGCATCATGTGTGTTTTTGAGCTAACATTTGTGATGTAGGTTTTCATGATTCAAGAAAGCATTCAAAGAAATTATTTCATATCAAGATCCACATCCATTAGAGCCATCTCACACAAGATTACAACCTTTTTTACTAGGGTTTGGTGAGTTTCAACATAGCATTTGTTCATTCATTATTCCTTCATTTCTATTTCATTTCATTTCAAGGTTTAGTTACCCAAACAAGGTTTGACCAAGGTAAACCCCTATTCCCTAACACAACAACACTATTCCCTCTTGATGTGTGATTGTAGATCTAGGTGATTTGGAGCTTAAAGATCATTTGAAGAAAAAATTGCAAGATTGGAAAAAAGTGATCAAAGTTGTCAAGAAGTTGTTATCATCACAGAAACTCACCTAAAACTCACAATTTAGAATTTCAAACTTGGAGATTAGACAAGATGACAACTATAGAAGATCACTCAAGGATTCAAAAGTTTCAATAAAACCCTAATACTAGGAATATAAATTACCACCTTGGGCGTATGAGTCCCAGTATATGCATTTTCAATAGTTTTTTGTAGATCTTGGTTTGCTAGCAACAAGTTTTAGATTCAGCCCAAAAACCCTAACTAGGACTAAATTGCCTAGTCTGCAATATCAGTCCTAGTGTGCATTAAAAGTCAAAATTTAGGGTTGCTGACCTCTTTGCTGATCTCTCTAGTCTTCCAAGTGATTGTCTGTTTATCATTAGTTTATTATTTTGATTTTAAGTTTCATTTTCTAGGTTACATAGCTAGATTTGCATCTTGCTTTCATTTCCTTATTTCTAAGAATTTTCTTAGTGGGGTGATCCCACAATACTTGCTTACAATTTTTGGCCAAATTGGACATTGAACTGATTTTTTTTAACTAAATCTTCACTTTCGGGCACCTATAGCGGCTAAATCGTGAGGAATTTGAAGATGATGCAAACTAGTGATTTATGAAATTTTGTCTATAGATTCTAAATATATTATTTTCAAAAAAATTGGAATCAAATTGCACTTATTTTTCCATCTCCTTCAAAAACTAGTTTTAACAGTAAACATCATTTTTAAAGAGTGACATCATTGGATAACACATAACTTTTTTTCTATGAAGGATGAAATTCTATTTTTTTGAATTTAGATTCATAACTACAATATCTAGTGCATGGAATTGGTTTCATAGCATTTCGTTGAATATTTTTTTCTTAATTAAGTTTCAAAGTCAAATCAGTTACAATTTAGACATGATTCATTGGATAAAGCATAACTATTTTGTATGTATCGAAATTCAATTTTTTTTTTTGGATCAGGGACATCAATATCTAGTGCACTGATATTTTTAATTGTTTTTGATAATCTTCTATTTTTCCACATGTTTAGAACATAGATCTTGATTTTTGGTGAAAAAACTATGTTTAATCAAACTAAAAAAAAAAATAATAAAACCAAAAAATATTAAAATTATATTCGATGGATAGCTCATTCCGAGGACTATCATCATCCAGTTGGGTTTGTGATGTCTCCTCCATTTTCATCCTCAACCCAAGCTTTGAAAGGATTTTTTTTGTAGAGATTTTGTAGAAGAGGGGGAGAAGGGGGAAAAGGGGGGGTTTGCTCGAACCCCCCTTGAAGCGAACCCCCCTTGACCTTTTGAGTGAAAGGGGGTTCACTCGAAGGGGGTTTAAGTGAATCCCCCTTTTTTCAAAATCTATTTGTTTTCCATTTAAGAAGTGTACCAAAAGGTGGGTCCTAGCATTTAATAGGGTTTACTCGAAGGGGGGTTCGAGCAAACCCATTGTGGGTCCATATGAATCCCCAGTTCGTGCGAACTCCTAAAAACCAATTTTTTTTTTCATGGAAACGTTTTTGCAATTTTCCTTCCTCAATAGAATTGTAAAATAGTATTATGGTATCACCCAGTGGTAAACCCCTCTTTTTAATCACACCTAAGGAAACCCCTCTCTTGTCCTAGTAACACTTCCCTAAATTGAATCATTGATTGGGTGGAAGTCTCTAGGGTTTCCTTTAATGAACTGAGAGTGAAATAGGTACCCCCTAGTTCCATCTCCTAAAAGGTGAAACCCTATTTCCTTTGTTTTGGTTGGTATTCCTAAGTGGGTAGTGCTATGGCAGATGAGTATTATTCTCTAATGAAGAATCATAATTGGGATCTAGTTCCTCTTCCTAAGGGAGGAAAGTTGGTTTGGTGCAAGTGGGTGTACCACACCAAATATTTTGTTGATGGTTTTATTGATAAATATAAGGCTCGTCTTGTTGCAAAGGGTTTATCTCAGTTTGAAGGCATTGATTATGTTGAGACCTTTTCCCTTGTTGCTAAGATGAATTCTCTTTGCCTTGTACTTTCCCTTGCAACTTCATATGAATGGTTAGTATTTCAGATAGATGTGAATAGTGCCTTCCTTCATGGTGATATTCATTAAAATATTTATATGGAGCAGCCACCTGGTTTTATTGAGGAATATTCATTGGTTTATAGAATTCGTCATTCACTATATGGTTTTCAACAGGCCCCTTAGGCTTGGTATGAGAAGATGGACACTATTTTACTTTATTTTGGCTTCACACGATGCCATTATGATCTCACAGTTTACATTCAGAGACAAGAGGGTGATCTTTTGATCCTTGTGATATATGTGGATGATTTTATCCTTATAAGTAGTTCATCCTCCATTATCTAGAATGTTCAACGAGCTTTGATGGAGCAATTTGAAATGGTAGATCTTGGCCTTCTGCACTACTTTCTTGGCTTATAGGTTATTCAATCTTTAGATGGGATTTCCATATTTCAGTAGATGTATGCTCTTGACATGCTTCAAATATTTGGCATGCTTGATTACAATCCTATCCCCACACCATTCCAGTCAGGTGTTGTATTGTCTTCCACTTGTACTATTCCTTTAGTAGATGCTACATTATACATGCAATTGGTTGGTAGTATTTTGTACCTAAAACACTTGTTTCCTAATATTTTATTTGTAGTTGGTCTTGTCTCTCAATTATCACATGATCCACATGAGATTCATTGGTAATATTTGAAATGAATTTTGTGATATATTTAGGGCATGTCACATTATGGGTATTTGCTATACATCAGGGGATCCATAGATAATTGGCTTCATTGACGTAGATCGTGTTGGTGATGTCAATGATAGGAAGTCCACTTTTGGATTTGTTTTTTTCCCTTGGTTATGATCCCATTACATGGTATGGCAAGAAGAAATATGTTATTTCATTATCATCCATAGAGGATGAGTATCTTACGAATTTGTTAAACCAAGAGGTTTTGTGGCTTCACCAGTGATTGAATAAGTTTAGTTTTTGTCCTGATAGTCCCAGTATTCTTTGGTGTGACAATCAGAGTGTTATTCACATTTCTTGCAATCCAATCGAGCATCAACGTACTAAGCACATAAAGATCCACATGCACTTCATATAATAGTTGATTTAGGATTTTTTTATTGTTGCAAGTATGAAGGTGTTGTCATTGATGACTATTGGTTTTCAACTGGTTGTTATTGTCATTGATGTCATGAAAGTTTGTTATGGGCTATATATGTCGAGGATATTGAGAAAATTGTAATAAAGAAGGGTTACAAGTATTCTGTGTATGCTACAGGATATGATCTAGGATGTGCTACTATGCTAGTGAAGATTAGAGGTATTGTTCATGGTTGTTGGTAGTTGTTGTATCCAAAATTTGGGCTTTTGGATCATTGTGCAGTATGAGATAAATTCACCAGTTGTGATTTGTGCATTTTAGTATGTCTGGCTGAGGTTTAGTAGAAATGTAGTTGCTTTGGATTTCTCCGTATTTTGGTTTCATGACTTTCTATTCTAAGAGTAATCTAATAAGGTCGAGATCAAGTGAATTTTTTTGATTGAAAAGATTGGTTCGGGTTAAGGATGCGTGTGCTTAATTGTTTTATGTGTTCTACATTGGTGTTGGATGACTTTGTGTTAAACACTATTTGGGAAGTTCATGGAAGTGTGTTGAAGCATATTGGGACTTATTTAGGTCCTCATTATGTGTTTGGGTCACCCTCACTCTAGTTCTACCATAGGAATGTTTTCGCACTAGCCTAATTTGAATTTGTAAATACAAATGATGTGTGGTCGACCTTGGATGAGTTTCAAGGTTGAAGATAATATAATACAAGTTGAGCTGTTGATGAAAGAAAATATAGAAAAGATAGATACAATATTGATGCAAGATAGATGTGAAATAGTGTGTATTGTGAGTTTGAGCATATTAGTGCAAAATTTAAGTGGTGAGTCTTTGGAGGTAGTGAGATGAAGGTGTACTTTATCATTCAAGCATGTCTACAAGAGTGTGAGCGAATTGTGGTAGACACAGTTTTTGCATTGAGATAGTTTTATCTTTGTGAAATTCCTCTTCTATCTTCTTTGTAATTCTATGGCAGTGAGCCCTCTAAGTAGTAAGCTCTCATTGGACAGTAAGTCTTGTTTGGGACAAGTAAGTCCTATCTTGGCAGAAAGCCTTTTCAGAAGGGAGCCTTTGTATTCGATTTTGGAATTCTCTATATTGTGAGCTAATCCTCACCGTGGTTTTTACCTCATTGGGTTTTCCATATAAATATGGTGTATTGTGTGTATGGTTTTACTTCTTTTAGTTTCTTCTTCTACACTTAATGATTAATCACATTAGTAGAGTAAAGGATTTGTGAATGATTATTGATATAACTTTTGGTGAAATTTTTAAAGGTTAAAATTGCTACAACTGATTCACCCCACTCTTAGTTGTCTTGTTCAACAATTGGTATCAGAGAAAATACAAATCAATGATTGGAGGACTATTGTATTTAACTGCTACCATATCAGATATAATGCATGATGTTTTTCTTGTGGCTAGATTTCAAGAGGACCCTAAAGAAACACATGTTTCTTCTGTTAAGAGGATATTCAGATATCTAAATGAAACTCTGGATTATGGCTTATGGTATCCTAGGGATACTGATTTTACACTAAATTCTTATACAAATGCAGATTGGGATGGTTGTGTTGATGATAAAAAAAGTACAAGTGGTGGTGCATTCCTTTTGGTTGTAGATTGGTGTCATTGTTGAGTAAAAAGAAAGATTTAGTTTCCTTATCCACTACAGAAACTGAGTATATTTGTTGTAGTATCCTACTATACATAGGTTTTGTGAATGAGACAAACATTAAAGGATATTAGAGTAATGTAAGATGATCCCATCTCTATTTTCTATGATAATACAAATGTAATTAACATTTCAAAGAATCCAGTAATGCACTCAAGGAAAAATCATATATCAATAAGGTATCACTTTTTAAAAGAGACGGTTAAGGAGAATGAAGCAAAGCTTGAGTATGTACCTACAAAGGATCATATTTTTGACATATTTACTAAGGCTCTTCCTAAAGATACTTTTTATTATCTTCGAGAGAAGTTAGGGTTATTGCCCCTCCTTTCTTGAATTAGATGCATATGGAGATGCATCAATCCGTTGGATCTATGGATCTATCTTCTTTCTGGATTGATGTTTGGTGGCTACCTCTTAGGGGGAGCAAGCAATGTCATGTGTTGTCATTGTGGGGTTGATTGGGTATACTCCCAAGGGGGAGTTTTTAGTACAGGTAAAGTTCTTATTGACAAAGGTGAAAAATAATGTAAAATATATTTTTCCTTTGCCATTGATGTCAAAGGGGGAGAAAGTATCATGTGAAAACGTAAGGGGGAGAAAGATATCAGGAGATTGATGGTTCAAAGTTGCTATGTTGTCTTTGATGGTTTTTCATATCATGTGTTGTCATCAATGAAAAAGGGGGAGATTGTTGCAAGTATGTGTTGTAAGTATGAAGGTGTTGTCATTGATGTCAATTGGTTAAGTGGTTGTCAATTGGTTTCTATTTCCATTGATGTCATGAAAGTTGGTTATGGGCTGTATATGTCAAGGATATTAAGAAAATTGTAATAAAGAAGGGTTGTAGGTATAGACATGGAAAATGTACATTTTTAGTTCGACACACTTGATCCTAATTACTAAGATCATTTCCTCTTGAATCACACTCTCAACATTTAATCATAATTCTATCTCTTAATCTAATGAATCATTATTCATCTGATTAAGTATATCACCTCCTTTGATTAAATTAATCAATTTAATTTAATTAACCTTACATTTCTATTTAATTAAATAAATCATTTTATTTGATTAAAGTCTCTAAAGACCTCTTATTAAATTAAATAAATTAAACCTTATTTGATTTAATCTAATATTTCCCTCCTTAGTTAAATAAATTAAATCATTTGTTTAATAAATCATTTTCTCTCAATTCTGATTCAAATTAATTCATCTATTTAAGTCTAAATTGTCACATCATCAAATTCTTCATTAAATTAATCAAAAACATTATTAAGTTAATCCCTCTCATTAAAATCCTCTAGAGAATGCAAGTTGCACAATAAATCAATTACTTTGATTTATTTAATTCTTTATTTTCCCTCACATGGCATCAAAAGGGAATATTCCCTCATTTGAATTCAAAAAGGCCAAGTGGACTTGGTCCTTCCAACAAGGCATTTAAGGCCTCTTACATGTCCTTGGCCTTGAGCCAAGTGACATTAACTTAATTTCCCTTCCCTCTTCAACAAGTCATCTCACAAATTCAAATTCAAACTAAATGCATTTATTGGCACTTTGGCCAAAATGTTCACAACCACTAACCATTCACTTCATGACATGTGGCACTCAACCATTGGATTGAAAGTTAGTCCCACATTGCTCAAATCTTACTTTCTCTTCCAAATTAAAAGTTATAAATTGGAGGCTTCTCTCCTCATTTCTCATCCATAATTGCATGCAAAGTTACTCTCTTCACATTCAGAGCTAATTTTTCCCATTTCACTCAACCTATCACCATTTTTCATAATTCGTAACAAGGTTATGCTCAAATCTCTTTGGGAGATTTGACCATTTATCAATCATTCAACATTGCAACTTAGGAATTGGGAAAGGGCCAATTGCAACACTTCATTGGCACCAATTCTCCCATGGGATCATTAATTTATTGGCTTAATTAGGATTTAAATTCATTTCTTGTATTGTATTCTTTATTTCCTAATTTTAGTTTAAATAGATGGATTTAATGGGGAATATCTCATACTTGTTTTCATGCATTTTATCTAACAACCTAACATGTTTGTTGCTCTTTTGCATTTGCAGGTTTAGGGATTCACAACAAGTATTCTATGTATGCTTCAAGATATGCTTCGAGATGTGTTTCTACGCTAGTGAGGACATGAGGTATTATTCATGGTTGTTGGTAGTTTCTATATCTAGAATTTAGGATTTTGGATTGTTGTGTAGTGTGAGATCACTTCACTAGTTGTGATTTATGCATTTTAGTATGTTTGGTTGAGGTCCATGAGAAATGTAGTTGCTCTGAATTTCTCTATAGTTTAGTTTCACGACTTGTGATTTTAAGAGTAAGCTGATAAGGTCGAGTTCAAGTGAATTTTTTTGATTGGAAATATTGGATTAGGTTAAGGATGCGTGTGCTTAATTGTTTTATGTGTTTTACATAGGTGTTGGCTGACCTTGTGTTAAATGCTACTTGTGAAGTTTATGGAAGTGTGTTGAAGCATATTGGGACTTATTTAGGTCCTCGTTAAGTATGTGCTTGAGTCACCCTCATTATAGTTCCACCTAGAATGTTTTGGTTCTGACCTAATTTGAATTTGTAAATGCAAATGCAAATGATGTGTGGCCGACCTTGGATGAGTTTCAAGGTTGAAGACAATATAAATACAAGTTAAGATGTTGATAAAAGACAAGATAGACAATATAGATGCAAGATTGATGCAAAATAGTGTGTGATGTGAGTTTGAGAAGATCAATGTGAAATTCAAGTGGCAAGTCTCTAGAGGCAATGAGCTAAAGGTGTACTCTATTATTCAAAGTTGTCTACAAGTATGTGAGAAAATTGTGGTGGAAATATCTATTGAATTGAGATGGTTTTCTCTCTATAAAATTCCTCTTCTATCTTCTTTGTAATTATGTGTTAGTGACCCCTTCAGGCAGTAAGCCCTTATTGGATAGTAAGTCCTGGTTTGGACAAGTATGTCTAGTCTTGGCAGTGAGCCTTTTTGATAGTGAGCCTTTGTATTTAGTTTTGGAATTCTCTATATTCTAAGCTAATCCTCACTATGGTTTTTACCTCATTGGATTTTCCATGTAAATTTAGTGTTATTGTGTGTATGGTTTTATTTCTTTCAGTTTTTGTTTTTGCACTTAATGATTAATCACATTAGTAGAGTAAATGATTTGTGAATGATTATTGGTCTAAATTTTGGTGAAATTTTGAAAGGTTAAAATTGCTACAAATGATTCACCCCCCTCTTAGTTGTCTTGTAAAACATTTCTCACCTTGGAGTACATGCCTACAGAGGAGCAGGTTGCAAACATCTTCATGAAACCTTTAGCATCACCTCATTACCTCTAATTGCAATCGATGCTTGGGGTGAAGGAAGTTGTCCTTGGGGGTCTTCATGAGGCCTTCTTCCTTCATGTGTTTTACATTATTACATCTCTAAAGTTGGGAGAGGAGTTTTTCCCATGAGGTTTTCTCATTTTCTCCAGTTATGAGAGATTTCTTTGATTTTACTGGGTACCTCATCAGGCCTAGTTGTTGAGACCCATTCATGCTTTCTTTGATTTTTATGCATTGGTTTTTAGAGATTTTAGATAATCCCTAAGTTACACTTAGGAGGGGTGTTAGAGTTATCATGTATTAGATAATAATTAATTAATATTCTAATTCTCATCCACTTAAGCTAAACTTAGGATTTCTTTTTTAGTTAATCAAGTGATTTATTTATGTTAATTAGAGATCTAAAATTAGATCATTCTATCTCATCTCATAGGATGTTGACACTTGTAATGATCTAATCCCTTTATCATTAGGGTTTCTCTTATAAATAATTCTCTCTCTCTCTCTCTCTCTCTCTCTCTCTCTCTCTCTCTCTCTCTCTCTCTCGCGTATTATTCATTTTGTAAGTATTTTATTTTTAAGGAATAAAAAGTCTTTGTTTTGTAGAGCTCTTCCGTGGAAGGTGTTTTTTTCATTGTTTGATCCCTTGTCTCGTATTATTCACAAATTTAACAAGACCTTCTAAAAAATTCCCTTAGGTGAACCTTCTTGCTCTCATGTGCATAGTTTTTGACAAAAAAATTATTTCGAAGGAAGGTTTGGACAATCAAATAGAGTCACTATAACATGAGATTTTGCAAGATCATAAACCTTGGATTAATATTTCCAAAAATTATAATTTATAATTATGTAGGAGCATCCATGGTTGACAGGCTATCCTAATCAGCCAAAAGATTTTTTTTTGTTTAGTAGATTAATATTTTGAGTGGAATAATGTTTGGAATAATTGAAATAATGTCATTTATCTTGAAAAATGAGTTGACAAGTTTTCATGAGCTTTTTGGTGAATTTCATGTTATTTCGGTGGCATCTCCTACTGACCCTTCACCTACCCAAACTTGGGTGTTGGAAATGGGAGGAATATGTGGATGCAATAAATAATTTATGAAAAACTATTTTCTTCAAATTTGGGCACTCAAATTGAGAGTTACACAATATTTGAATTTGAAAAGCATATTGTGTAGATAGTGGTATGACAAGAATCTCCTATTTTGGGCAAATTGTTATAACATTGTAAGAGCACTTTTTCTTTGTCTTTTAATGAATTTAAAAGCCAATTTGGAGGGAATATGGATTCTAGGTCATGCAATATGGGAGGGAAATGATCCCAAATGAAATGAAATGTCATTTCATGTTGTGCAAAAAATATTAAGTATTTTCATTTCATTTCAAGATTTGGGGAGGATGAAGAATGGGGGTTGGAGGAAAAGGAGATAGTTTTGAAATTTGAAGACTATGTTTTGGTAGCATTTTTTTTCAAGGTGTGAGAAGGTGAAGACAAAAAAAAAAGAGGTCCTTTGAGACCTTTTTTGAAGATTGATTTAGTGGAAGATTGATTTTGAAGCTACATGATGAGGTTTTGATGAGATGAAGATATGAGAGTTTGAGGAAGGCTTAATGAAGCCATATGTTGTTGTACTATGCTAGTAACTTAGTTGCATCCATTTAATATATTTTAAATCTTGGGCTTACATATTTGAATCTTGTGCACATTTATAATATATTTTCATACATTTACATCGATCATCTTAGCTTTTATCATGTTGGGTGATCCCATAAAGCTGGTTTACAATTTTTGAGAGGAACTGATTTTTGCTGAAATCATATATTTTTAGAAAATATAATGATTTAAGCCTTTAAAATTTCCATTTTAAGGATTGAAATTGAAGAGGATTTGATCAAACCACCTTAGATCAAAACTCCTTGGATAGAAGCTCGCTAGTTTTAAACCATACCTATAAATGAGTCTCCTTTACACCTATCAAAATGCTAATAAAAAATCACTTTTGATTTACCTTTTGGGGGATCAAATGAATTAATTTAATATTTATTTCAAATGATTATGGTATTCCTCTAAATTAGCTATCCCATGAATATAATTTTAATATGTTTTGTTTTTATTATGTATGTGTTTTTTTAGTTTTATTAAACATAGGTTTTTCACCGAAAATCAAGCTCTTTGTTTTGCACATGTGGAAAAATAGAAAATTATCAAAATACAATTTTTAAAAATATTTTCGTGCTGGGTATTGATGTCCTTGATCCATTAAAAAAATGAAAATGAATTTCGATACATACAGAAAAAGTTATGTTGTATATAGTCCGCCTATGTTTGAATTGCAATTGGTTTGACTTCAAAACTCTATTAAGGAAAAAATATTCAATAAAAAACTATGAGACAAAATGAAAGTGCTATATATCATAGTTACAAATCTAAATTCAAAAAAATTATAATTTTATCCTTTATACAAATAAAGATATGTTGTATACGGTGAGCATCACTTTTTAAAAATGTTGTTTTCTGAAAAAAACTAGTTTTTGTGGGAGATGGAAAAAGAAGTGCAATCTTATTTCAAAAATTTTGAATTTTTTTTTTTTAGAATCTATAGACAAAATTTGATGAGACTCTAGTTTACATCATCTTCAATTTCCTCATGGTTTAGCCGCTATAGGTGCCCAAATGTGAAGATTTAGTTAAAAATAATAATTTCAGTGTCCAGTTTGGCCAAAAATTGTAAACCACTATTGTGGGATCACCCTGTTAAAATAGCTTTCATCATGTTTTACAACACATCTCACATCGGTTTCATCAAATTTCTTTAGTAAAACTAATTGAAACTATAACATGATAGATTTTTCTGCAAACTAGAATAACAAAGTTAAATATTAATCTAAACAATAATCTAAAATCTAACAACAAAGAATGAGGAAATAAACTAGACTAATAAAACCAGAATGATCTCACTGAATATACGTTCATCCCTTCGAATTATCTTGATTGCTCTTCTCCATTTTTCCTTTTTAGTATTCTTGCCCTCAAATTTCTGTGTTTGAATGCAAGTATAGCTTTGTCGAGTGTCTAAGAAAAATATCGAAGAATAGTCTCTCTTCTCAAAAATGAATGATTTTGGGAGGAGGAATAGTGATTATGACATGCCATTTTATAGATTTTGTGTTTTCAAACGATTGGCTCAGATTAAAAGAGAGATCGACGGATGAGATTGATGAATGCCATACGATGTGAGTTCTGTCTTAGATAGAACATGAGTTAAAATGCGAGTTAGAACATGAGCTTTGAAAAGACTGCAGATAGAACAAGATCTTAATCTTCAGTTAAGAATCTTCAAAAATAGAAGAAATAGACTTTGAATGTCAAAGACAAAGTTAGAAGTTGAAGAATAATGCATTCAAATGCAAACTTGAGTTAATTAATTAAATAAAGATATTTAATTAATAAAAACGTACATGCATATGAGTTAGAACTAGTTAATTGACTAGTTGTGACATAGAGTCTTCCTGTAGAGATGATCAACAGTTGAATTCAGAGATAACTGGAGAACTAAAAATAGATCTCAAGTCAGAAGGTAAGTGAAAAATTAGATAACTGATTGATAGAGGAATGTGACATAAATAAATTAAATGTCAATTAAATGCTAATTTAATTCAACATTCGAAAATAAGAGACTTAATTAAATAAATAAAGTTTATTTATTTAATTTGATTGTTTGAAAGGGATAATATAAATAATTAAACAATAAATATTTAATTATAAAAAATGGGGTCAAATGAATAATTAAATAAAGATATTTAATTATAGTTGGAAAAGTATGATAAAGGGGATAATTAAATAATGAATTATTTAATTGATAGATAAAAGGGGAATTAATTAGTTAGTGACATAATTAAACAAATATGATTTATTTAATTAATCAAGTTGAATAAAGGTTATTTATGAATTAATGAATTAATTAAAAAGGGGTATTTAATTCATAGAGGAAATATGTGTTAGAAAGGTTAATTAAATAATAAAAATTATATAATCATGACCATGGATAATAGAAAATTATGTCAAAAGTGGTGTTCATAGGCCTAGACCAATTTTCGGTGTCTACAGAAACAAGCTCATTATCCAAGGGATTGGGAAAGGGTTGCAATTCCACATCAATGTGACACTACTCCCCCAATAGGATAAGTTTAAATGTCTTATAGTAGATGTTTATTAAGGATTCATGTTCTAATATGCTAGTTTTAATGGATTCTTTGCTTTGTTTACATTGAATAATATTATTGGGAATGATACATAGTGGCTTAAATATGCTTAGAATCTACATGGATCAAGTGAAGTTAACCTATACCATACCATCAGTCAAACTAGTAACCAAGAATAATCCCACACAACTTGAGATATGCCATCCAAGTACCCATGAATCATATATATCTGAAGTAGCCTATAAAGGAGTTATCTATACACTGAATCTTACCCAAGAGAACATCATTCACCAACACACATCTCTATAATCATCCCTATAATTATATAGCCCAAGAAATGTCATAATATTCTACTATCACAAGTCTTGAATTTTGTACTTTATATTCTTTCAATAAATACTAGATAATAAGAATTAAACAATTCCATTCTTCTCCCTTTGTTTCTAACACTGCTTGTGGACCATGAATGATTGAAAAATTACCTGTAGGTGAATAGATTGTTGCAATAATGAAAGGAATGATGGAAGGAATGAAGGTGTTGTCATCGATGTTAACTAGTCAATTGGTTAGCAATTGGTTGTTGTTGATTGTATATGTCAAGGATATTGAGAAAACTGTATTAAAGGAAGATTGCAAGTGTTCAGTGGTTGCTCTGGGTTTTTCTCCAAATTTCGCTTCAGATTTTGTGTGCTTCAGGTATGTTGATCGTGATTGTTGGAAGTTTCTATATCTATATTTTTGGTTGCTGATTCATTTTTCAGTGCAAGTTATGTTCACCAGTTGTGAACTGTGGTTCTTTGAGGTTCTGGTTGAGGTCCGAGAGAAATGTTGCTGTTCTAGATTTCTCTTTGTTGAAGTCTTATGACTTGTGGTTTGAGAGTTGTGCTACTATGTTCATGATAAAGATAATGAGGTTTGTGCTTAATTGTTCTATGTGTTTTACATTGGTTTGGATGACCTTGTGTTAAACACTATCTTTTGAGTTTATGAAGTATGTGTTTGGGTCGCCCTCATTCTAATTCCACCTTAGGATATTTTGGCTCTGACCTAATTTGATTTTAATGTTGGATGGATGAATTTGGATATGTTTTAAAGTTGAAGATGGTATAAATGCATAATATTTTATTAAGAAAGAAGTGTGAGAATGAAGAGAGACACACAAGAGTGAAGAAGAGAGATAAGTGAAAAGAAAAAAGTGCAGATAGATGTGAGATTGATGCTATTCAGTGTGTGTGTGTGATGTGAGTGTGGTAGATCAATATGAGGCCTAAATGCTGAGTTTATAGATGTAGTGAGCAGAAGGTGTACTGTATCTTTCATGCATGTTTGCGAGTGGTTGTGGTGGATTTATCTGTTGCATTGAAATTTTCATCTCTTGTATCTTATTTGTATCTTTGTGGCAGTGAGCCCTCCAGGTTGTTAGACCTATTGGACAGTGAGTCCTATTCTAGATAGTGAGTCCTCATTTTAGCAGTGAGATTTGTTTCTCAGGAAGTGAACCTCTTCTAATTAGTTTTGATATTATCTATCTAGTGTGAGTTAATCCTCACCGTGGTTTTTCCCTCATTGGGGTTTCTATGTAAATATGGTGTTGTGTTTGTGCGATGGTTTTTTTTAGTTTCTACACTTGCACTTAATGTTTAATCATTTAAGAAGTGTTAAGGATTAGTTATGATAGTTGGATTAAAGGTTATATTATGTGACAACTGATTCACCCCCCTCTCAGTTATCCTATTCAACAATTGGTATCAAATCTTGGTTCCTTGGTGAAGAGCTTAACCACTTGAGGAAGGTCTGGGATGGCTGGAAAAATGGTTTATGATTATTTGAGGTTTGATGGAACTAATTATTCTATCTAGAAAATATTACTGGAAGAATATATAGAATATTATGGATATGATGTGGATAAAGCTTACAAGAATCCTTACACTCCTCCCAATAATGGTCCGAGCATGACTGATGAGATTGTTATCTCTTGGATTTGCACCCTATTGAATATGAAATTCGACAATCCAATGAAAACATGGGAATGATCCCAAGGTGTGGGTTCCTTATATGAGATCAAACCTCCAGAGAAGACTGAATTCCTATGGTGCTACCTAAAACTACTGCTTATCAAGGAGCAGGGTAAGAAGGATTACTTAAATTGAAAAAAATACTCCTAAGGTGATACACCAAACTAAACTTGAACATAAATCTCATATTATAAACACTTGTTCACAGTGAAAAAATTTAACTTGCATAACTTATGTGTTTTTTTGCATAAATATTTCATAAGTAGGTCATAATGCTAAAAATTTCAAGAGGAAGGCAACTTCACAACTAAAATTTGTTAGCAATTATGACACAGATTATGACTTGCATAAACAAACTCTTGCATAAAGGTGCTAGACATGAGATAAAGCTATAAGGAAATAAACAATTCTCACAAATAACTTGATCAAATCACTTGGGTTCACATAATGAAGCAAAGATAATGAAGGTAAAACTCCAAATCACTGATAATCAAGGTTTCCACTGTTATTCGTGTCCAAAATAGTGAGTTACAAAAGTATGCATTTTCTCCAAAGGACTCATAAAATTCACAAAGCGTAAAAAATACAAGAATTGCTTACAAATGAGTCACACAAGTGACTATATCTCAACTCCCAACAAGACCCACCAAAATAGCTCCTGGAAACTTCTTGGGTCATATGCCTCTAAAAAGAAAAAAATATAGCAACACGATCTCTTCTAAATGGGCTCCAAAAAGTTGAAGTAGTCAACTTTGACCAAGTCTATGATGATTTCATAAGAAAATGATTCCTAAAATCTCTCATTTTCTCCAAAAAGAAAATAAACTCCCCTATATGCTCTCCCTATGTCTGCAAAATTCTTAAACCTCCTCCAATATGCTTGGCATCTTGTCATAAAAATTCACTACACCCCTTGACTCATCATGAAAGCAACACATCTTTATCTTATATGCTAGATTAAATAAAGTGACATAACTTTATCACTTTAATAATGTGCTTACATTTTCAAATCAGATGCAAAAATAATAGAAGCACTTGAGTCAACCATGCTTGGAAAAAATAAAAGTCCTTAGCTTTATAAGATATGAAAAGGAGGAAAACAAGGCATTTGGGGACTAATCACTTGGCATACATAATGCTAGGGAATTAATTTATGAAGGAAATGTTTAAAACAAAGGCACACATCCATTATTTTGTCAGTCAATATTTAGGGTAAAAGAAACTCGTAACCAAAGCATATTCATCATTTCATTTGAGCTTTGAGCTTTTGGAAAATTTTTGGGCACCACCAAGGGTTTACTCGAGCTTCTCCTACACTCTCATGGTGGATTTGAAGGAAAAAAGTCTTTTCGATTCATTTCTGTGCAACAAAAAATCATTTCAGCTTGGGTGATCTTTCTATAAGCAAGAAAGTTGCATTTTTGTTTATATTCTATAGAAAACATGCTTTCTTGAGCTCGATTATGCACAAATGAGGAATGGTTTTATCCCATACACCCTATATAGCTTCTTTGGATCTCTTCTCAAGAGATTTTGAGGGTTTTTATTCCTCCTGTAGCATTCTTCTGTATAAAATCTGCTTGTCTTTGAGGTTATTATGCAAACAAATGAATATATTGCATTTTTTGCATTTTCCATTCATTACTCTATGTAAAATCTACTTGTCTCGAGCTTTGTTGTGTAGAAATAATGAAGATTACATTCCTGTATCTTTGTGTACTCCATGTGCTTCTCTTTTCATTGTGTTGGCCATGGCCATTTTGGGTAACACTCGACCTTTGCATCTCTTTTCCAAAGCCATTCTGGCTTCCTTGTTTTTTTATGCATTGTTTAAAAAACTACAGTAATGAGGACCGTCTCCTTGTTTTCTGAAAACAACTATGTTCTATACTCCATAATCGGCCATGGTAGTAGAATTTTTTGAAAATCAAAGGACTAAATGAACCTTGTCCTTAAACTACCCCTTACAAGTTTTATGGTCTTTTTTTTTACATTTCTGTATGAGACTCGATCGTCAAATTCCATGGCACTGTCATTGTCAGTCAAGAGTAGATTAGCATTCTTCAACACGCTTAATATTGTTCATGTATTGATTGCTCCTTTTCTTACACGAGACTATCATTTGTAACTATCATGAAATATCGATACCTAAAACATCTGAGACTATACTGGGTTCTCAATAACTTATCTATTTTGATAAATGCATGGGCATCACATAGATCTATATTAGTTTCTTTTCTTAAAACTTACAAAACCCTCTCTGTGTTCAACAAAGTCACTTGATCTGCATAGTTCAACACCCTACTGCAATCCATGTTTCTTGAGAATTAACATCAACATAACATATTGACTTTCAAGTATGACCGTGTTATCCAAAAATTGTCCCTCATTTCATGGTGACTCATTCATTTCAAAATTAAAATCCTAAACTTACTGCTATGTCATAATGACAACCTACTGTCACTATCCACTAATGAAGGATGGAAAAATTACTTGTATATTTTACTAACCATTTATTTGGTGATTGTGCTTTAAGGAAATGTTAATAGTGTATTTAAGGAACTTTGTCCATTGTGCTTAATTCTTTGCATCCTCTACACTTTCTAAATAAGATCTGAAAGGTTTTTTCTAGCAATGTTTCTTTAAGTCATATTTTTTTGAAAGAACACATGCCACCATCCTCTAGATCATTATATAGTAATTTAAAAGTGCCTCACATACATGATTTGATGTCCTTTCATTCTGAATGGTGACTATTCAAGATGCTACTTTCCATTTTGAAAATGAATACACACTGTTACTCTTCATGAAACACTGTTCATGCAACGTTTTTTAGTTTTTATATAACACTACAATATGACTATGGATTCTTGCACCTTAATTGTACCTATAACTGCTCCTTGACTATAAAGTGTCATGTACCTACTCACTAGAACTACCTCATGATCTCTATTTAGCTTTGAAAGTTTATATATTCCAATATTCTACTTGGTGAATGGGCATATGTGACCATGTGATGAAAGTGAAGCATAAACAAGGTAATCTTTATGCAAGCTTCTGAGTCCATAATAAACATGCATTTCCAACCATGCCTTCACATTGGGAGATTGATGTTCAGTTTGTTTCTATTGCACTATCCTTAGACTAATAACTATTAATGCAATTTTAACTTTGAATTTCCATGACATGATCTACCCATAGTTCCTGATAGCCAAATATGACTGTTCCTTCATTGCTTGCTATATTTTTGGTGCAATTAATAACTACCACTACCTTTTGTATGATCATGTTATCTTAATGATTTCTCCACTATTTCAATGAATAAATTCTTTTCATTTATGATAGTGATGTTAACAACTCACTTCCATGGTTTATGAGTACCTTTTCAAGGTTGATAAGTGAGATTATTTCACACTCCTACCTCTTTTAATGAACAAAAGAAAAAAACATGCTAGGCTCAACCCTTGTGGGAGCCCATTTCACTCCACATGCTATGGTGTTTGACAAATAGATCTTGCAATGATATTCAACTTGAACCTGTATAATGAAAAAAAATGTTAGATAAAACAATGAACTCATAAGTTGATGAATATGGATGATGATCTTTTTCTTTGTTTGTCTGAACTCAATGATACTGCAAAACTCACTTCAATGCCTTATGATAGTACATTATATTTTTGTTAAAATTGAATAGCTTATGATGAGGAAATGTATTCGGAGCTCTAACACCAACATTTCTCAACTCTTGCAGGCATTCCAGAGCAATGGAGCAACCTTCTGGATGACTCAATATCTATATGAAAATGCAACAAATCAACGTCCATCCTCGCTACCTAGGAAAAGATGGATGCCTTTTCTTTTTATATGCTCTTATTTTCATCAAATGTATAGTCTAATTTTTGTATTACATTAGAGTTAATCCCATGGCTTGTGTGGGATATTATACACTTAAAATTATCAATAAAATATAGTTTTATGCAAACAGTTGTTTTACTCCTTTCTCTATTGTATACATTTGCAATCCTCTAATAACTTCTTTATGCATATGGATTAACATAGCAGAGTAGAATTTACCTTTGTTTTGCCTTGTAAAAAAAACATAGCTTTACCTGATTTAGCTGGAAGCTAAAATTAGGTAACATTCACCTTATAAAATAAACATAGCTTTACCTGATTTAGTTGGAAGCTAAAATGAGGTAACAGAGATCAAAGCACATGAAGCGAACAATAAGGTGAAGTGTATTTTGAAGAGAAATATAGTACATTTCAAGTTGATTAAAGTTCATAATTTTAAGACTGCAAAGGAAGTCTGGGATGCTTTGGAAAGGGAACATGAAGGTGATGAAAAATTCAAGGAGGCAAATTTGTAGAATTTTGAAACATAGTTTGAGCTTCTACATATGTTAGAAGATGAGAATGTTAAAGCTTATGTACAAAGATTGGATGAGATAGTAGTCAGAATGCAAGGAATTGGTGCTACTATAGATGAAATTAGGATTGTGAAGAAGATTCTTAGAACTCTCCCTGATGCTTACAATGAGAAGGTGTGTACTATTGAACAAAGTATAGATTATAAGACTTGCACTAAAAATTTGTTGTTGGGATTTTTTACATCTTATGAGATGAGGAAGCTGAATCTAAGGAATGGATGCAAATTAGAAACTAATTTTAAGGCTAAAAAAGTTGAAGATCTGGATGAAGAAATTATTGATGAAATAGAAGCTAAATTTGTAAGAAGGATGAGGAAATGCTCTGATAAGTATGAAGGTAAGTTACCCTTTAAATGTTTTAGTTGTGGAGAAATAGGTCATTATGTTGCAAAGTGCCTAGAAAGAGCTAAGAGAAGTAAACAAAGATATGAGAAAGAAAAGAAAGGAAAGAAAATTAACAGAGCTTATTATGTGAAAGAGAATGCTAGTATATCTAATGAGGATTCAAAATATGAAGATCTTGATGACAATGAATGCTTGTTCCTCGCTATAAAGGATGAACCTACTTCTACTAATTCTAAAAATTAGGTGAAGGAAAGCCCTCCAAAGAAGGAGAACAATGAAGGTACTTCTATCTCTATCCTAACATAGCAGAGTAGAATGTACCTTTGGTTTTCCTTGTAAAACAAACATAGCTTTACTTGATTTAGCTGGAAGCTAAAATAAGGTAACAAAGATGAAAGCACATGAAGTGGACAATAAGGCGAAGTCCATTTTGAAGAAAAATATGGTACATTTTGAGTTGATTAAAGTTCATAATTTGAAGACTGCAAAGTCTAGGATACTTTGGAAAGGGCACATGAAGGTGATGAAAGAGTCAAGGAGGAAAAAATGTAGAATTTAAAAACACAATTTGAGCTTCTACATATGTTAGAAGATGAGAATGTTAAATCTTATGTACAAATATTGGATGAGATAGTGGTTAGAATGCAAGGAATTGACACTACTATAGATGAAATTAGGATTGTGAAGAAGATTCTTAGAACTCTCCTTGATGCTTACAACGAGAAGGTGTGCACTATTGAACAAAGTATAGATTATAAGACCTGCACTAAATATTTGTTGTTGGGATTTTTGACATCTTATGAGATGAGGAAGCTGAATCTAAGGAATGGATGCAAATTAGAAACTAATTTTAAGGCTACAAAAGTTGAAGATCCGGATGAAGAAAGTATTGATGAAATCGAAGCTAACTTTCTAAGAAGGATGAGGAAAGGATCTGATAAGTATGAAGGAAAGTTACCCTTTAAATGTTTTAGTTGTGAAGAAATAGGTCATTATGCTGTAAAGTGCCTAGAAAGAGCTAAGAGGAATAAACAAAGATATGAGAAAGAAAAGAAAGGAAAGAAAATTAACAAATCTTATTATGTGAAAGTGAATGCTAGTATATCTAATGAGGATTCAAAATATGAAGATCCTGATGAAAATGAATGCTTGTTCCTAGCTATAAAGGATGAACCTACTGCTAATTCTAAAAAATAGGTGAAGGAAAGCCCTCCAAAGAAGGAGAAAAATGAAGGTACTGTTATCTCTACCCTACATGCTAAAAAAGAAAGAACTATTTTGTTTTTGACAATGGTTGTTCACATCACATGACTGGTGATATATTAAGCTTGAAAAATATGATGGAGGATTGGTTATGTTTGGAGATGATATTGGTGCTAAAATTTATGGGATAGGTTTAGTAAGTTTTAATGGAAAGCATAATATTGATGATTTCTACTATGTCAAGGATTTAAGGCATAATATTTTGAGTGTTGGAAAAATGTGTAGTAAGGGATATGATCTTGTGTTTAAGGATGAGAGGTGTGAGATCTGAAAAGGAAAAATTGATTGTTGCTAGAAATAAATTTGAAGGAAATATCTACCAACTTAAGGGTGCTGATGGGTGATGTTTCATGACTTAGATTATCGATAGTTTGTTATGGAATCAAAGAATATGTCACATGAATTTTGATAACTTGGCAAGAATCAATGTTGTTTAGGGCGTGAGATTATCAAGAATTACAAAGCCTGTTAATGCTATTTGCAAACAATGTCAGTTTGGAAAGAGAGCAAGAAGTCATTACAGATCAAAGCAACGGTCCACTACTAGACTATTAGATTTAATTAATTTAGACCTTTGTAGTCCTAAAAGAGTGAGAATTATACTAGGTGAAAGGTACTTTATGCTTTTGATTGATGATTATTCTAGATAAACAGGGTTATATTTCTTAGAGAGAAATCAAATGTATTAGATAGATTCAAGATATTTAAAGCTATGGTTGAAAATGAAGTAAATTTGAGGATAAAATTGTTAAGATTTGACAGAGGTGGAGAATTCACCTCCCATGAGTTTAATGTGTTTTGTGAGGTGAATGGAATAAAGAGATAGTTATCTTCTCTGAGAAATCATCAATAGAATGGAGTTGTTGAATGAAAAAACAAAATAGTTCAAGAGGCTGCTCGATTGATGACTATTGAGGCTGGTTAAAAGAAATTTACTGAAAAGAAGCTATTCATACTACTATTTATGTATTTAATCATGTTCAAGCAAGAGAGAATAGTACAAAGAATCCCTATGAGCTATGGCATGGAAGAATCCCTACCTTTAAGTATTTCAAGGTGTAGACATGGAAAATGTACAAGTTCATTCTGGCACACCTGATCCCGATTACTAACAACATTTCTTCTCAGATCAATTTCTCAGCATTTCATCAATTTCTATCCTTTAATTCAATAAATCACTGTTTATTGGATTAAGTCTATCACCCCCTTTGATTAAATTAATCAGTTTAATTTAATTAACCCTACATTGCTGTTTAATTAAATAAATCATTTTATTTGATTAAAATCTCTAAAGTCTTCTCATTAAATTAAGTAAATTAAACCTTATTTAATTTAATCTAACACATTCCTTCTTTATTAAATAAATCAAATAATTTATTTAATGAATCATTTCCTCTCAATTTTGGACTTAAGTTAATTCATAAATCTAAGTCTAAATGGTCACATCACCTAATTCTTCATTAAGTTAATTAAAACATTGATTAAGTTAATCACTTTCATTAAAATCTTCTAGAGAATGCAAGTTGCACAATAAATCAATTTATTTGATTTACTAAATTCTCTATTTTCCCTCACAAAGCATCAAAAAGGGAATATTCCTCTTTTGAATTCAAAAAGTCCAAGTGGACTTGGTCCTTCCAACAAGGCATTAAAAGCCTCTTACATGTCCTTGACCTTGAGCCAAGTGACATTAATTTCATTCTTTTTCCCTCTTCAACATGTCATTTCTCAAATTTGAAATGCCACCTAATTGCATTTATTGGCACATTGGCCAAAACTTGCACACTCCTCATCCAATCACATTTGGACAAGTGGCACAATGCCATTGAACTATCTTTTATCCCACATTGCTTATTTTCATTCTTCCAAGATTGAAATCTATAAATTGGAGACTCTTCTCCTCAATCTTCATCCACAAATCATATGCAAAGTTACTCTCTCCACATTGAGAGCTAATTTTGCCAATTTCATCCAATCATCCAACATATATTGAGATTTTGCAACAAGGTTATGCTCAAATCTCTTTTGGAGGTTTAACCATTTCTCCAATCAATCAACATTTGCAATTAGGAATTGGGAAAGGGCCAATTGCAACATACCATTGGCACCAATTCCCCCATGGAATCATCATGTTATTAGCTTAATTAGGATTGAGTTTCTTTCAGTTGAAATTTACTTGTGTTCTTCATTTCCTAGTTAAGTTTGAATAAATGGATTTTTATGGGGAATCCCTCTTTGTTTGCTTGCATTCTTGAACTAACACTAACAATGTTTGCCTTCCTTGTGCATATGCAGGTTTAGGGGTTCACATTTTGGTGCTAGAAGGAGGGCTTGAAGCTTTTTGACACATTTTTCCTCAAATTTCCGCGGTTTTCTTCACGTTTTTCTTCATACACAGGAAACTGCATCGCGTACCAGACACGCGGCACTGTATTGCACCACGGCCTCATACGTGGTGCTATATTGCACCGCACCTTCTGAAGCCCACGGTACCATATAACACCGCAATTGCTTCCCGCCCATGAAATTTGAAATTTTGCCAAACATCACCGCTGGCAAACTCCGTCGCACCCGCGGTCTCTATTTCTATAGAGCACCACATATAGTCGACCGTGCGGCGCTTTATAGCATCGCCTGTGTTTTTTAAGCAGCACCGCATTTGACAAACTCTGTCGTGGGATCAGTCTATTTTTTTTTTAAATTTGAATATTTTTTTATATTAACCTGATTTGCTGTTTTTTTTCCTTTTTTTCACTCTCTGTTTTACTGTCATTTTGCAGGTTGGAGCAAAGGAGGGAGTCATTATGACATCATGTTTACAAACTCAAAGTGTTTTTAAACACTAAAAGTGTTCTTTAACACTTCTTGATAAATTTTTTTAAATATTTGGCCTTAGGAAAAATAACTTTACTTTGGGCTTTAAAAAAATGTTTAATTTTTTTTTGTTCATCTTGTGCAAAGTGTTTCTAAACAATTAAGTGTTTTTCAACACTTCTTGAAAATTTGTTAAAATCTTTGACCTTAGGCTACTAATTTTTCATTTGGATCTAAAAAGAACAAACAAACTTTGTTTTTTAAAGTTTCCAAGGGGCTAAAAAGAATTTTAGACACTTACTAGTTTTCAATTTGGACTTAAAATTGAACAAGGCAAACTTCACATTTCATTTTGGTGCTTTTAAAATGAACTCATCATTGCTTTGAAGGATAAAATTGAACATGTGTCTTTTATGTTTTGCAAACTTTTTAACAAATTAACATCACTAAAATGTGTATGCGCTTCTCTCGCGCTTTATAGCGATCTTGAGAATCAAAAGCATTTTAATGATATTAACTTGTTGAAAAGATTGCCTCCACATTTGATTTGGGAACTTAAAATTAAACAAAACATGCGAGTGTGAGCACGATATATTGCGGAGGTTCTCCCCTTTGTTTTTCAACAAGGGTTGTGTGAATGACGAGATATGTTAGCTCGATTTTGTTAACTTAGAGGGCCTGCCTTGTGGGAAAAAGTAATCACCCAAGGGAACGACCCAACTGGGAACACGCTAAAGCCAAGCGACTTCCACACAGGATATAAGTGTGGATATTGGAACAAAGGCCAATATCATGAGGATTATTCTGACGAGATGGACAACAATGGACTCTCGCTGATGTTGGATAATCCCCCATGAACGGAATGCTCGAATTAGAACCCCTTATTTTGAAAAAGGCCAAAACCTTGTCTATCTTGTTGGTGCAAAAGGTTATGTCCTTTGAAGCCACCCCACATTATACATGTGGTCTTGTTGTGGAAATGGAAAGTATGCCATGGGAGATTCATGGGTACTAATGCTTGGATGACCCGAATAAGTGAGTGCCGTGGAGGGGAGCCAGTGTGGTCAAGCATTTAGCCATTCGCACAAGATATGCACAGCTGGATTTATCCAAGTGGGAACCCAATAAGATATTGCCTCATCATCCTAGGAGTGTAAAAGTGCTTGGGAAAAAACACATTGCTTGATCTTCAAAACACTTGAAAATAAACATTCATAAGACCTTCAAATTTCAAACCCCTTGTGGGAAACAAATACCTCTTGACAAATTTAGGCACTCTTGCTTTCCCTAGGGATCATATCCTTAGAGGTTTCTAAGTGTACAAGTTCTACCATCATTTTTTTCCAATAAGGATAAACATAGGGAACTTTTGCCCTATTTTCCTCGATTTCCACACAAAGGACCTTGTGGGATGAGAACGAAAGTGGGACATTAGACACATAGTTTGAAAAGCATAATCAAGAAAGTGTTTGTGGTAAAAAGGAACCAAATCTAAGAAATATAAAAGACAATCGAACCACACATGTGCTTGGTTTCTTTTGGGTCATTGAGTTTTCATGCAAACTTTGGTCTTTTGGTTTGAAGAACTTCTAGGAAAAAAGCATGTTCTTCATCACTTTGGTCTTGTAAGTAAGTCCTCATAGGGTCATCTAGGATCAAATCAAACACCTCATCCATCCAAACATCAATCAAATTCCATCTCACCAACAACTTTTGGAACGTTACAACATCTTATGCTAGACCTATGAAAAATTAGCATCATTACATTTGACTTAACACACCTAGTCAAATTCACTTTGATTGGCTTAGTAAACTTAGCCAATTCATCATCTTGTGTACATGTTTTCTCTAGGATAACACAACTTCCTAGAGTTTACAAGTGCATTATCATCTTGTTTGACTTAACACACTTAGTCAAACTATCATCAATCAAATCAAATTGAATCAATTCCTAAAGTCTAGCATTGATCCAAAGTTCCTAAAAATTCAAATACCCATATCACTCACCGTTTCATCCTCCATCCCATCATTGGTCCTAAACCCCTTGGAGGTCAACAAGATCACAACACAAGAGGAACATGGAATATAAACTTGATCCATACATCATGAGCAATTGGATTCAACCAAACTATCCAAGTCTTCCAATGCCAA
This sequence comes from Sequoiadendron giganteum, assembly GCA_007115665.2. Lineage (NCBI taxonomy): Eukaryota > Viridiplantae > Streptophyta > Pinopsida > Cupressales > Cupressaceae > Sequoiadendron > Sequoiadendron giganteum. Next base: position 47,432,456 of record VCHN02000014.1, on the reverse strand, counting down.
TTGATTATCAAAACTCACATTCAAACATGGCATCATTATCGCCTCCAAACCTCAATGGTACAACGAATGTGAGTATGCCCAATCCAAAGTTTGGAACACCTTTTCCAATGATAGATTTAAATCCAAGTCCAAATTTACAAATCTATCAACCAAACGCTCAATGCATGAGTTTTCCAAACAACATTATCCCACCAAATGCATACATGCCAAGTGCAAATTTACCAAACATGACCATTTCAAATCCATACTTGGTGAACTTTGGGATAGATATGCTTTCAAATCCCCCTAATGTTGTTCAAAATCTTGGCAGTATATTGGCAACTCCATATTTTGATTCAAGTCAAGGTAACAGCATGAAAAATCAAAGTTACCTAAATCAACCTATCATACCAAATCATCCCATCTTGCCATCGATATCACAACAACAGGTGGCAACCATCCAAGAAATCCCAACAATCAACACCATCCCCAACCCACCACCGCCAAAACACAACATGAACAATTCATTCTCCATTAGGTTGCAAGCTGCTCAGGAAGCTTCCCACAAAAAGGAACTGCAAGCCCAACAAACTATACAACTAGCTACTCAACAAGCATAAGCGACTCAAGTAGCCCAACAAGCGCAAGCACAAGCACAATTCTAGGCATTATTGCAAGCAATCTATCAACAAGCAGCTCAACAACAAGCCAAACAAAAAACATTGTTGGCACAACAACATGACCAACAACAAGCATTGTTGGCTCAATAGCAAGCACAGGAATTACTCACTCAGCAGAGCTTGCAACAGATTCCCACCGCAGTTGTCGAAAACAATAATCAAGATCTTTTCATCGATGAACACCTTGAAGATGTTTCCACCTCATCTCATGATCAAAGCAACATACATCAAGAGCCATTTTTTAGTCATGATCAAGACCCCTCCTACAAAGATCTATTCGAAGGAGTGTTGATGTTATTTGATCCTATCGACATGAACCAAGATCCATCCATGAATGATCGTGTTGACAATGTCTCTACACCACCTAACGAGTTAGAGGACATATCTCAAGAATTTATTCAAAATCATGATCAACATCTTTCACCAAAGTCTAGCAATGGACCTTTCCAAGACATATTGACATCCTTTGACCTCATGGTTATAGATATTGAAGAAATTCTCAACTCACCATTTGATCCAAGTCCACTCAAAGATCAAGAGGATATTGAGCCACTTCCAATGCCTTATGACGATGTCCAAGAACCCTTTGAAAGAAATTCATCCTTTGAAATTGACCCATGTCAAGAATTTGATCCAAAGCATGTTGAAAGCAATTCCGACATTAATGAAGATCAAGAATTTTTATATGCAAGATACTACAATGAGGTGATGGCTACTCTCCTACAAGATTTCACAAATAATGATCACATCCACATAGCACATACTCCTCCATCTACCCATGAGATGCTTTCCTTGGATGGACACATAGATGGTCTTCATTCAAAATAGGATTATTTTACTCCTGACATTATTGCACAAAAAGGGCAGGTTATTGGTTCCTACAGTCAAACTGATTTGTCAACATCAGGATCAAATATATCCCAAATCCAGACTGAGGACATCATGTATGAAGATATCCAACATTATCCGCTCAAGGAAACAGGTCAGAATGAATAGGATATCCCAGAGTCAACAGAGCAGGAAATTGGAATAACATCATTGACGGTGGTCATTCGTCAGAGAATGCATTCTGAACAAGGCATCTCAAAACAAGGAGAGTCAAAGAACAAAGGTGCTATTATCACCATACTGGGGGAAACTTCGTCTCAAACAAATGTCAACATAGGGAGCACGAAGAATCCTTATGATGAAACCAATGCCAATACTACTACCCGCCACACCACGAATCTTCATCCACCCATCACCCCATCCACAAATTGGGACCAACGTCAAAAGAAATATTTTAATCAAAGCATGAAGAATGTTATCAAGGAAAAAGTAGCGAAGCACGAAGGACAAATCAAATACGTATGGATACCAAAGAATTCAAAGAAATATTATCCCTATCAAACTCCATCAGTCAAATAAACTATGGGGAAAAATAAAAAAGGGGCAAGTATCCATCAAAGATGTCCACAAAAGTGAAAACACGCTTCTCAAGCAACATACAAAGTGTATCAAGCAGTTGGTCCTAATTCCATGCACACTTCCATATCCACTCATTATTGCTCATCTTCCCAAGTTTGGAGAATCAAAGGCTCCAAACTGTCAACCAATCCATCTTTTATCCCTAAACACACTCCATCCACGCCTCCACGCATGATATCCAAGTCTCACATTGACCATGTATTGGCCACGACCCTTCGTCATAAGGATTCAGAGTGCACTCTATTGCGATGTGCGCACAAAGACAAAGTTAACTCCGGTATCGGCAAAGAAGATCAAGGATCTCAAAAGTTGCTTTCAAGTGCACGTGCCTTGACAAAGCAACTTCTTCAAGTAGGATACCGATGGCATGTTATGAAAGAAGCATCAACATCAGCAGTACCAGGTGATTCAACATCAGCTTAAAATCTCTCAAAAAATACAAAAAAAATAAAAATTAGAAAAATGTCCTGAAAAAATGGTCACCTTGATGAAAACCTGGCAAATAGGCATCTTGGCAATAGCAAAAAAATCAAAAAATGCAAAAAATTCAGAAAAATGGATTGAAAACAGTAAAAAAAAAAAATCATCCTATAGTGAAAACCGCGTAGGCGGTGCTTTGGACAAGTACCATGATGAAAACATGGCAAATAGGCGTCATGTGTAGAATCGAGCATCTGTGTGCACCAGTTCAGAAGAAAGCATCTTATCACATCCATAATAAAGCCAACATAAATCTGTTCATCCATGAACCATTTATCCAACCCATTTCCATCTATCTACCTTATCTAGATCTTGATGAAGGTTTGGTGCACACTTTACACTTGCTGGTGGTAAACATCTTGACATGGGTCATTTTCATTGATCCCATCCTACCCAACATTATCTGAACCTTGAACCACTATCTAAAGGCGCATCCGCTTTTTGAAAACTTTATCTTTTCACAAGATAATTCTTTGCATCCTTTGCATGCTTACCATATCCATCCATCCACACATCTAGCCAAGCATCTACCTATGACATTCCATATATTGCTAGACATTGGGGGCAGATATTTGCATCTTGCTTCAGAATAAATCTTGATATATATCCTTCACACTTATGTGGTGATCCAAACATTGGAAAACATGAAATCAAATTGGTTAAATCATTTGAGAGCATGAATCCAAATCACTAGCCCATGGCATATTTTGACAAGAAGACATTCCTTATCAAGATTTATCTTTTTTCGAACATCAATCCAAACAATCAATATCAATTGCATCTAATGTGTACTTCAACGTCACATCATCAAAATAATTTTGTTCCAAATCAAGCTTCATCAATCTTGATCAATTGAATCCAATCAATTATCACCTTGTTTGACTTAACACACTTAGTCAAACTATCATCTTGTGCACGAGTTTACTCTAGGATAACACAACTTCCTTGGGTTTACAATTCCATTATCATTTTTGTTTGGCTTAACACACTTAGCCAAATTGTCAAATCCATAATCACCTTGTTTGGCTTAACACACCTAGCCAAATTATCCTTTTTGTACGATTTTACTCTGGGATAACACAACTTCTTGGAGTTTACAAGTGCATTATCACTTTCGTTTGACTTAACACACTTAGTCAAACTATCCATCCATCAATCCAATTGATCAACATTAAGCTTGGTTTTCAAAAAAATCTCAAAATAGAGCATTGATATCATCACATATCATATCCAAATCGTCAAAATCATGCGGAAAATAAAAAACATCCAAATGATTCAGAAATCCAAAAATAGGTCAAAATATCAAAAAATCTTCAAAATTCATCATTTAGTCTTGTCAGTCTTCCACCTAGTCAAATTACGTCGTCTCTGAGCTTGAACGTAGGCAAGGGTGATCTTTGATCATCCCCTGAGATGGTTAGGGTCAGTCCTTTAGGCGTCTGTTGCATTGGCAATCCGTTTGCCCATCCATATTTTCATTAAGGAAAATTTGTCGTTAGTCGAACTACGTGGTCTCTGCGTGTATAACGTAGGCAAGGCTAATCTATGGATTAGCTGCTGAGACCCCTAGGATAGGTCTTTAGGTTAGTTTATTCGTCGTAAATCTTGAAAATCCAAAAACATTAAAAAATGTGAAAATACCAAAAAACAGCCTCAAAATATCTGAAAATCCAAAATGGTGCATCCATTTCATCTCGCTTTCACCCGTGATCATCTCACTCATAATAAAATCAATCATCGCCTTCACCCTTTGGTGAGTCAATCAGAAACAAGTATAGCAGGTTCCAAAGTGAGCACCTAATCATCAGAGTCTCAAGTCTAGAGCAGTATGCAAGCAAGTTAGTCACCTTGGAGTATCAATAGCTTGTCACCCAATCAGTCTCACCAAAACCCTGATCACTACATGTCCTAGGATGAAGCTTTCCTGCGATGGGCATAAGCATCAGGTAACCCTCACGGTAGTTAGTCTTGGCTAGCGGTACAAAGAACATTAGCTTGTTTGCTTACTTTATTTTGGTCTTTTTGACTTATCTTATTTTGCGCTCATTCCAAGGACCTCTCGATGATGCCTAAAAAAAACAGGTTTAGAGAGAAAGGAATGGGGCAAGGATCATCATCTTTTTTATCTGCTATGCTTGTGGGATACTCTTGTAAAATAATTTAGTTGTACATGTTTTGTTCAGTTTATAGGGAGGATATTTTAGGTATCTTGTTGACCACATAGGAAAGCTTGCTTTCTTGTGTTTTGGCCCGAGATATTTAGAATGTCTGAACTATATCTTGAACAAAGTATATATGCTAAGTGTGAACAAGAACACTCCTATATGATTGTCAAGTCAAAGTCCATCACACTAGGTACCATGCCATCCTAGTTCTTAATTCCTCGATGCATCGTACCTATGTGTGTTATCAAACATAACACAATTGACCCTTTGAAAATCTCAAATCCTATATGCAAATGAAAAAATCACCACCATCATCCTCACTAACTCATTTTCTTCTACCTTCTTGGTATTATAACAGTAATCAAAACATCGCCCATGCATACATCCTGCATCCACTAAATAGTTAAAAAGCATTGCATCATATCAAGATCTTAAGTTATGAGGAATAATATAAATTTGTTATTCTAAGCATCTTAAGACATCATTACACCATTACCATTATCATTTGCATCCATTACCATTATTAATATGCATTACATCATTTAAAGCACGAAAAATACAAAAAGAAATGCATTCATTACATACACTGCATCACATGAACCATAAAAATAGGAAACATCTCATAACATCACATATTTGCATTCACATATTTGCATGTACATCATAAAAGGGCGAATAATCTCATATATATCATCAAAATCACTGTTATAATACAAAATCGGATCAAGTGTCCATTGGATACATAATACAATAAGGCCAAAATACTGCAGCTCGTATATAAAAAATGAAGCAAAATTGTAAATAATCAAAGGGCAGGCAGGCCCTGCTGGCTGCTGCCCTCCCCATCCTGTCTCTCACCATGTGCCTCTACTGGACGCCTCCCTGTCTGCTATGAGAAGTCTGGCACCCTATGGTCTGATGGCACCACCTGTCGATAATGATGCCGATAATACTCAGCCTCTCTGATGGCCTCTCAGTAATCCCGAATATCAATCGATCTGGCCCAAGATGAGGATGCTGCACTATCTAACTACCGTCGCCAACCTATCTCCTGATCCCTCTCGGATCGTGCCTGGTCTCTCTCCATAGTCAACACCTGTATCTGCCCTTGCAACTACTGAATCAACACATCTCGATGATCAGGCTGCCCTACTGGCTGCCCTGCTGGCTATCCTATCAGCTTCCCTACTGGCTGATGCTAAGGGTCTACCCTCGGCAGACTAGCCTGATCTCCTACTCGGGCAGGTGACTGCTGAGCCCCGTCCTTGGGAGGTGTCTGATGAGGAGGTGCCCCACCTCATGCTCTGCCTCACCCCCTACCACCTGCCCGACCCCTGCGTCTGTGCCGTGGGACAATAGCACCTAGAACTGTCAACCTGAGGGGAGGTCTGAACCATGCTCTGTAAGCTATGGTAACTCTTGCATCTGCCGGCCCCTGATCATATGGCCATGGTCAAGCCAAAAGTTGCCTAAATGAGGACACTACCTTGTCTGCTAGAATGGGCTGGCCCCATGCTGTCTCCCTAGTAGTACGGGCAAAGATGGCCACATATTGGTCATCTGACCTATCTTGTACCTCCCCAAACTGATGAGCAACCTTGTCTGGAAGATACCTCTTAATCATGGTATGCTCTCACCCCTGCATCCATCTGTCCTGTCGGGTGAAGAAGAGCTGCTGACCATCATCTATTCACAGACCAATACCCATCCATGGTCTCCAGACGAACTCTCTCATCTCATCGAGAACTTGCCGCCAGTGTGGAATACCACTCGCGCCAGTAAATGAAAAATGCATCAATGCCCCGCTATACCACCAAATGAGGGGATCGTCTATCTCTAGGGGAACTGGGGTAATGTCTGGACGAAGCACTGGGATCCTCTCCCATCCCCACACATGCATCAAGGTGCCTCCTACCCCAATAGACTTGCTATCCATATAAACAAACTCATGAAGATCTTTATAAAGGGACGCTAGTAGTACTGGTCCCCAAGCAAAGCACTCTCTCTGATGGACCATCTGATCCCATGCAAGTCCCCATCCTAGATTGAAATATCAGCCCCGCCGATCAGGTACCACAAGGCCTGAGATAATCACAGCAATGATCAATCAATACGTATGCACTCAGTCACGATACAACTCCAGGTCAATCTGACCATCGCAAAACTCAATAACATCCATCTGCATCACTCCGTAATAGGCCTCTCTGCCAGCATCTGGATCATAGATGACTCGGGTCCCGTGAATGGGAAATCGAAGGATGTGCCATACATCCTCAAGTGTGATGGCGGCCTCGCCAGTGGGAAGATGAAATGAAGAGGTCTCATTGCGCCATCGCTCTGCCAAAGCTGTAAGCATGCCTAGGTGAGCCCGAACAGGAGGGGCATACGCAATATACCAGAGGCCAATAGCACCAAGGTGCTCCTGGACTAACTCAGGCATGGCCGCTAATCTACCAAGCACTGGCCATTAGTGCTCCTGTGAGTAGAGCACGCCAGGCTCCTCCTACACAGGAAAGGCGGTCGCATTAGAAAAAATTAAGTTTAAAGTCAAAATCTGCCTCAAACTGGCAAGTGTGGTGCTGTTTGCGGGTGCGGCGCAGTTTGGAACGCCACGGTGGAGTTTGCCATTTTTCCGGTTGCAAAGTGACCCGTGCGATGCACTTTTCATATGCGGTCCTGTTTATTGCAAATCCTAAATTTCTAACTGACCCGCATAGTGAGGAATGGAATGCGGCAGACTTTTGGCCAACTAAATGATAAATTGCAAACTGCCCCACATGGTGGGGTTCGCATATGCGGTGCAATACAGGACCGCACGGTTGCGATAAAGGACTTTGAGCGGTGCTATATGGCACCGCGCATTTTGAACCGACCCTTTACCCTATTTAATGCACGTAAAACGATAAAATCAAAAGACGGATAGGGGTACATACCATGGGTCCTGCGCCGATGGGCCGCTAATGTATTGAAACCCTCTTTGTCACATGCTTGGGAAGTTGTCGCTGCGCCATTTCCACTCAAACTCAAAGCTAAAATTTGAAGTTTTCTAAAGGCTAAGATTGCAAAATGACCCCTCGCGGTCTATTTAAGCTTGAAAATTAGGGTTTTTTGAACTAATTTGACCTTCTAGCTTGGGTTTTCATCCCCTGAGCTCATTTTCGTCCATCTGAGAGTCGTTTTGCATCCCTTCTGGCACTTTAGAGCAGTTTTTAGGCATTCTAGGGCATTTCTGGCCTGGCAGGCACCTTGCCATCTTTTTCGCGAGATCATCCAAAAATTCAAAATTTTCGTCTGATCTCTCGAGGGGGCAATATCCAACAATATCCTTCCACTGGGGCAGCAGTGGGGCATCTGAAAATCGATAAAATTTTGAAATTCGAGTACAACAGTTATTCTTTGAACCAATGCAACAAGTACATTGCTTGAAAGAGGGGCAAAATGTAGACATGGAAAATGTACAAGTTCGTTCTGGCACACCTGATCTCGATTACCAACAACATTTCTTCTCAGATCAATTTTTCAGCATTTCATCAATTTCTATCCTTTAATTCAATAAATCACTGTTTATTGGATTAAGTCTATCACCCCCTTTGATTAAATTAATCAGTTTAATTTAATTAACCCTACATTGCTGTTTAATTAAATAAATCATTTTATTTGATTAAAATCTCTAAAGTCTTCTCATTAAATTAAGTAAATTAAACCTTATTTAATTTAATCTAACACATTCCTTCTTTATTAAATAAATCAAATAATTTATTTAATGAATCATTTCCTCTCAATTTTGGACTTAAGTTAATTCATAAATCTAAGTCTAAATGGTCACATCACCTAATTCTTCATTAAGTTAATCAAAACATTGATTAAGTTAATCCCTTTCATTAAAATCTTCTAGAGAATGCAAGTTGCACAATAAATCAATTTATTTGATTTACTAAATTCTCTATTTTCCCTCACAAAGCATCAAAAAGAGAATATTCCTCTTTTGAATTCAAAAAGTCCAAGTGGACTTGGTCCTTCCAACAAGGAATTAAAAGCCTCTTACATGTCCTTGACCTTGAGCCAAGTGACATTAATTTCATTCTTTTTCCCTCTTCAACATGTCATTTCTCAAATTTGAAATGCCACCTAATTGCATTTATTGGCACATTGGCCAAAACTTGCACACTCCTCATCCAATCACATTTGGACAAGTGGCACAATGCCATTGAACTATCTTTTATCCCACATTTCTTATTTTCATTCATTCTTCCAAGATTGAAATCTATAAATTGGAGACTCTTCTCCTCAATCTTCATCCACAACTCATATGCAAATTTACTCTCTCCACATTGAGAGCTAATTTTGCCAATTTCATCCAATCATCCAACATATATTGAGATTTTGCAACAAGGTTATGCTCAAATCTCTTTTGGAGGTTTGACCATTTCTCCAATCAATCAACATTTGCAATTAGGAATTGGGAAAGGGCCAATTGCAACATACCATTGGCACCAATTCCCCCATGGAATCATCATGTTATTAGCTTAATTAAGATTGAGTTTCTTTCAGTTGAAATTTACTTGTATTCTTCATTTCCTAGTTAAGTTTGAATAAATGGATTTTTATGGGGAATCTCTCATTGTTTGCATGCATTCTTGAACTAACACTAACAATGTTTGGCTTCTTTGTGCATATGCAGGTTTAGGGGTTCACACAAGGTATTTGGAAGCAAATGTTATATCAAAAGAGATGAAGAGACTTTGGGAGAGTTTGATGCAAGAAGTGATGAAGGAATTTATCTTGGATATTATACTAAAATCAAAGCATACAAATGTTTCAATAAAATCCTAGAAAACATTGTAGAAATTTCTAATGTCAAGGTTGATGAGACAATGGAGAATTATATTGACATTGATGGATATGCATCCGATGAACCTGACTGTGAAAGAATAGAAGAGATTCTGGAAGAGCAGGAAAATAATGAGCAAGAAAATCAAGATGAAAAGAATGAAAGAGATGAAGATGCTTTGGTGGTTTCCCCTAAGAAACCTAGGTATGTATAGAAGAATCATTTAGAAAGTCAGATCATTGGAGACAGGAAAAAAGGAGTATTGACTAGAAGAAAAGTTGCTACTGAAGTAAAAATATGTTTACTTTATGAGATTGAACCAAAAACTCTAAGTGAAGCATGTAAAGATGAACATTGTATGGAATTTATGAAATAAGAACTTATGTAGATTGAGATGAATCAAAATTAGGAGTTGGTCCCAACACCGGTAGACAAAAAAATTATTGGATCAAAGTGGGTGTTCAAAAATAAGTTGAATAAGAATGGAGAAGTGGTTAGAAACAAAGTGAGGCTTGTGTGTAAATGTTACTGATAAGTAGAAGGCATAAATTTTCAGGAGAACTTTGCCCCAGTAGCAAGAATGGAATCTATAAGGATGTTCTTAGCATTTTTTGCTCATAAATATTTCAAGGTCTTTTAGATGGATGTCAAGTTAACATTTTTGAATGGAGATGGATGTCAACTCAACATTTTTGAATGGTGAGATCGGAGAGGAAGTCTACATGGAACAATAGGAAGGATGTCAATTGTCAGATCAATCAAATATGTTGTGTAGATTGAATAAATATTTATATGGATTGAAGCAAGATCCTAGAGCTTGGTATGCAAGGTTATACAGGTATTTGATTCAACAAGGTTTTAACAAAGGTACAACAAATGGTAATCTATATTTTAAAATTGAAAATGAAAAAATCTTGATTGTGGTTGTATATGTTGATGACATTATCTTTGGAGGAAATGAAACTATGTGCAAGATGTTTGCGGAAGAGATGCAAAAATAATTTGAAATGTCTATGTTCAAAGAGATGAATTTATTTCTTGGGCTATAGATTAATCAAGAAAATTGAAAGGAATTTTTATTTCACAGTCTAAGTATGTGAAAGAGATGTTGAATTTTTTTAGGATGGATGGTTCCAAACTGGTATGTATTCCTATGGTGACTAGTTGCAAATTGGGTAAAGATGATGATTCGCCTAAGGCTAAATAGAGCAAGTATAGATCTATGATTAGTGGACTACTGTATTTGACTGCTACTAGACCAGATATTATGCATGTTGTCTGTCTTGTGGCTAGATTTCAAGAAGATCCTAAGGAATCACATGTTGCTTCTGTAAAAATGTTTTTAGAAATTTGAATTACACTCTAGATTATGGGTTATGGTATCTTAGAGATATTGATTTTACACTAAGTTCTTATACAGATGCAGATTGGGTTGGATGTGTAGATGACTGAAAGAGTACAAGTGGCGGTGCATTATTTCTTGGATGAAAATTCGTGGCATGGTTGAGTAAAAAAAAGATTCATTTTCTTTGTCACTATTGAAGCTGAGGATATTGCTACTACATCTTGTTGTACACAAATTCTATGGATGAAATAAATATTGAAAGATATCATAGTGGTGTATGATGATACTATCTCTATCTTTTTGATAAAAAAAAGTGTAGTTAAAATTTCAAAGAATCTTGTGATGCACTTGAGGAAAAAGCATATATCTATTAGGTATCATTTCTTGAGAGAGAAGGTTGTATAGAATGAAGTAAAGATTGAGTATGTTTCAATGAAGGATTAGATTGATGATATATTTATGAAGGTTCTTCCTAAAGATACATTTGAGTATCTCTGGGAGAGTAAGGGGTCATTGCCCCTCCTTTCTTAAACTAGATGCATATGGATATGCGTCAGTCTGGTGGATCTATGGATATATCTTTCTTCTGGTCTGATGTCTAGTGGCTACCTCCTAGGGGGAACAGGTAGTGTTATGTGTTGTCATTGTGAGTTTTATATTGTCAAAGGAGAAATCAATATAAATATATTCTTCCTTTGCTATTGATGTCAAATGGGGAGAGGAAAGGAAGAATGTGAAAAAGAGAACAAGGAAGAATGTGAAAAAGAGGAAAAAAAGAATATGAAAAGAGATTATCTACTAAGGGGGATAAATAAAAATAAAATATTGAGAAGTGTATTTAGAGCTAGTATGTTGTCTTTGATGGTTTTTCACATCATGTGTTGTCATCAATGAAAAAAGGGGGAGATTGTTCCAAGAATGGAAGGAATGAAGGTGTTATCATTGATTTCAACTAGTCAATTGGTTATCAACTGGTTGCTATTGACTGTATATGTCAAGGATATTGAGAAAATTGTATTAAAGGAGTATTGCAAGTGTTCAATTGTTTCTCTGGGTTCTTATTCCATGTTTGTGTGGTTCGGATATGTTGATTGTGATTGTTGGAAGTTTCTATATTCTGATTTTTGGCTATTGATCCATTGTTTAGTGTGAGTTATATTCACCAATTGTGAACCGTGGTTCTCTAATGATCTAGTTGAGGTTTAAGAGAAATGTTGCTGGTCTAGATTTCTCTTTGTTGAAGTCTTATGACTTGTGTTTTAAGATTTGCATTTCTATGATTGTGATAAAGCTAATCTTGGTATTTGGAAAGTTCATGCTTAACTGTTCTATGTGTTTTAAAATAGTTTGGATGACCTTGTGTTAAAAACTATCTTTGGAGTTTATGAAGCATGTGTTTGGGTTTCCATCATTCTAATTGCACCCTAGGATGTTTTGGCGTTGACCTAATTTGAATTTAATGTTGGGTGGCCGACTTTGTATGTATGTAGGTTTATATTTTTTTCTCTTTGTATAGAAGTCATGTTAGTATGTGTAGGTAAGATTTTTTTGTATGTATGCATGCATGGGTTCTCCTATTTATTTCTTTGTACATGTTTATATGTTTGTATTTATAATGTATGTATAGATATATTTATAACAATAAAAGTAATTTCACTAATTTATTCTAATATATGTTTATTTTATAATGCATTATTTATGTGTGTTTGTGAATTTATATTTTTAGTATTTCCATTAGGTCTATTCTTTAAGACTTTATCCTTGTTTTGTTTAATTTATTATCCTTTATTTTTTAAATTTTTGTTGCTTCTTTCTTAAGTTTAATCTATTTGGCTTGTAATTTTTTTCCGTCTTGTTCCTTAATATTTTTGAGCTTTCTATTTCTTATTCTATTTTCTTTTCATTCTGATTATTTTTTGGGGTTCTTCTCTCCCCTTACCTTTGTATTTTTTCTTTTTTAATTGAATCATCATGCTGCATGTTCCCCCTTTCCTCTCACCATCCTCTCATTTTTAAGCTAGCTTGGTCTGCAACAAACCATTTTTGATCTCCTTGAGCTCTATATCCCGATGATGGATCACAGAGTGTGATCCAAAATGTTGATTTAAAAATTGACACACAATCTAATCCAGAAGCATATAAATTATTTGATAATATGGATTGTGGAAGTATAATAGCATTGAATTTAGATATGTTTCAAAGTTGAAGATGGTATAAATATAGGATATGTTAGTAAGCAATAGGTGTGAGAACAAAGAGAGACACACAAGAGCGAATAAGAGAGATGAGAAAAAAGAAAAAGTGCAGATGGATGAGAGATTGATGCTATTTAGTGAGTGTATGTGATGCGAGTGTGGCAGATCAATGTGAGGCCTAAATGCTGAGTTTCTAGATGTAGTGAGTAGAAGGTGTACTCTATCTTTCATTCATGTCTATGAGTGGTTATGGTGGATTTATATGTTGCATTGAAATTGTTGTCTCTCTATAACATATCTCTTATATCTTCTTTGTATCTTTGTGGCAGTGAGCCCTCTAGGTTGTTAGCCTTATTGGATAGTGAGTCTTGTTCTAGATAGTGAGTCCTTGTTTTGGTAGTGAGCCTCTTGTAATTGGTTTTGGTATTCTCTATAGTGTGAGTTAATCCTCATTGTGGTTTTTCCCTCATTGGGTTTTCTATAAAAATATAGTGTTGTTGTGTTTGTGTGATGGTTTTTTTAGTTTCTACACTTGCACTTAATATTTAATCATTTAAGCAATGTTGAGGATTAGTTTTGGTAATTGGATTAAAGGTTTAGTTTCATGACAATTGATTCAGCCCCCTTCAATCATCCTATTCAACATAGACCAATAATGATACCACAAGATCATTACATCTAATACCCATGTTATTGAATATCCAATATTTGTAGTATTTGTAGCCCAAGTGGAAGTTCATTGAAAGGTTGGAAGACAAGATCCATGCTTAACCCACGGGATACAAATCAAGGAAAAAGGTTTGCACTATGGACCAACAAATGTGGTCCTCAAATGGGGAGTTTTAAGTGGGAACATATTCTTCCGACAACGGTCCAATGGCTAGAATAGGGACAAAATCAATGAAGAATCACAATGTTCCAATAAATGGGGGTCTCCCTCAACCCCTAATAGAATAGAAAAACTCTTCTCTGAATAGAGTGGTCGTCACTAGGGGAATTCCAACAAACGAACGACAAACACATAATCACACATAAATTAACATAAGGGTATACACAATTAGATCATCCTAGATGTCCACCACACCCTTATCACAAGTTGGATACCCAATATCTCAAACTTGAGATATGAACAGGTAAAAGCACAAACCTATGTCACACTTTATAAAGGAATCGACCAACAACAATTTTTTTTTTGAACTTCGACCACATAAAAGTGGTCTTTATGTTTTGAATTTCAAAATGGTGTAAACTAATGAAATGTAGAAATTTTGATGAAGTTCTTGAATTTTTTTTTTTTTAAATTGTTTTCATTATGTTTTTATCAATTTAAGGAAACATTTTAGAATGCTGAAAATTTGAGAAAAACGTGACTTCACGGGCTGTCAAAAAATAAATTGAAAAAAACTTCATTTCTCCCTAATTTTTTCTCCAAATAGGTAAATTCAATATCTTGCGCATGGAAAAAAAATTCAAATTTTGTTGTATATTTTTCTCGTAATAACATTTTAAAGTCAAACTTGTCAGTTTTCGTGGGCCATCAACTATTTTCAAAATTTTTAATCATTTTCAAAAAAATAAATTATACCCTTTTGTAGAAGACTCTCTCCTCTTTTGTCCCATGTAATTTTTTTTAAAAATATAATATGTTTTACTATTTTTTAAAATTTCTAATCAACCTCTTTTTTAATTTTAACAACCCACTTGCATTATTTTAAAAATAAAATATATTAAAACTAATCAAAATATTAAAAAAATTATATATTTGGATTCCTCACTCTAAGCTCTACAAAAGGGTATTTTTTTTTTTTTTTTTGAAGAAAATTCATTTCAACTGGAGAAATAATTAGTTAAAGTTGAAAGTTTCAAAAAATTCTAAAAAATGTTGAGTTGGCTACCAACTAGGATACCAACTAGACAGTTTCAGCCGAAAGAGTTTCTATCAGAAAGGTTTCAGCTGAAACCCTTCTGATAGAAACCCCGCACATATAATAAGCCAATTTGAAAGCCAAATTCAAAGTTTCAAAGGAAAAAATATATTTTTTGGTTTCGGGCAAAACCAATTCAATCGAAACCTTGTGTGCCACATATACGCCAAATGGTTTCAGCCAAAACTTTTCCGACCGAAAATAGTTCGCTTAGACTATTTATTTGGCTGAAAGTGTGACACAGGTTTGTGCTTTTACCCGAACATAACATCAATTGGTTTCTCACAACATGTTTTAAAATTCACTTTCTTAGGCTTCAAAAACACTTATTAGAAGACAAAAAACCTTAATTTTATTGAAAACACCTGGACACCTTGGAACACATCAAGACAACTTGATACCAACAATACACAAAATATTTACACTTCATTCAGTTACCAACACCCAATACATTAGTATCACATTGAATTTCCAGGAAGGAATTCCACATAGGGGGGGTAGAGGCTCTACCTAGTAGGGGAAAATATTTATGTCACATTTACCCAAAAACCATTCTCTCATCAACACCTCCATATTACACAATGTACGATGTCAATATTCACATGGATATGTGATACTCTTATCTTGAATAAGTATGGGTACTCTTACCCAAAAAATGAGGATGCCCCTATTTGTGGAAGCCACACCCACTCAAACCCCTTGCACATGGAGGACCCAAAATATCCTCTTCACAAGAGGGGGGTCAACTCCCCTAGAAGGAACATAACACAAGGGACCACATAAATCTCAATCCCCAACATGATGCTCGAAACACAGATTAGAACAATAAATAATTTTACCATAGATCAAAACACAATATACCACTAAGGATAAACTCCTTGTTTACACATGATAGTATACGTGATTCAAATTATAGTTCTATTGCACCAAATTTAAACATCACGATTAATAAAAGGATAATTATAGATAACTAATTCTAAATTTCTTCATGCATATCTATTTCATTTCAATTTTCTACTTGAATAACTATGATAATATTTTGCATTTATTTAGTAGTAATAGTCTCCTTAAAACAATAAATCCTTTGAACTAGACAATTTTTTTAAACATTAAGTTAATTGTAGCAAGTATGAGTAGTTTGTTGAAATGAAAAAGATAACTGAAAGGGGGGTTGAATCAGTTGTATCTAATCACATTCACCATAGATCTTAAAAAAAATCCACTTTCAATTTAATCTATTATTAAGTATGAGCATGGAGTGCAGATAACAAAAAGAAAACACAACAAACACCGGATTTACGTGGAAAACCCAATGAGGGAAAAACCACAGTGAGGACTTACTCACAATATAAGATTAATTTCAAAACCGTTTACAAAGAGGCTCACTACCAAAGGGATCACCGCCCAAGATATGACTCATTGTCCAAATGAGAGGTTCACTACCTATAAAAAGATAGAAAGAAGAATGTTACACATAAAACATTATCTCAATGCAATAGAAGATCCACCACAACAACTTGCACACATTTGCAGCCTTGATCAGAGAATTGCAGACACCATCAACTCACTTCTTTTAGGAGTCTAACACATTGAAGTACTCATTGCCTCAATTCAATTTCATATAATATCTCACATCTACCTCACTTCTCACCCTTGTGGCATACAATCCTTAACATCTTGTCTTGTATTTATACCATCTTCAATCTTGGAAGCTTTCTCCAAGGTTGGCTACACAATTTTCATTTTACTGCTTCAAATTAGGTCAAAAACTCAACATTCTCACGGTGGATGAGAATAAGAGAAGAAAAAAACAACACTTAACCAGGACCCAACAAAAAATATTTGATCAATCAAACGCTTCCTTAATTGATACTTATCCTTCGCATGACGTGTAAACACTAGGTCATCCAAACCGAATGAAAATACTAGTGAACTTTGAAGTGCACACATCTGTCGCACAAAGATAACATGCGAACCACATAAAATGCTTTACCATACACTGGAACACATATTAGATGCATTCATATTCATCCGCGGCTATTGAAACAACCTTCATACATAAATTTTTTTCCATCAGTCCATCTGGAAAGTACATACACACATAATAACTTTGAAACTAGTCTTTCAGAGCACCAAACCATGAACACCTTTGATAGAACAAAAATAACATCATTACAAGCCTCCTTCTAGATCCACAAGACCTAAAACAAACTATCGAAGGATTGCGGAGAATACAAATTTCTCCTAGTCCACAAATAAACAACTCTGCTAGACTAGTTCACAAATTGGTGAACTCAAATTTCACTCTTCATCAAATCAGAAGCTATGATCCAAGATATATCACCCAAGGATGCCCTTAAAAAACACTACAGATCTGCACAAGTATAGGATCAACACAAAATAAATGTGGAGCACATACTAGAGCACATTTTGAACACACACAATTTTGTCTTCACTATTTATTAATTTTCTCAAAAACACTTGGTAACTCATCATATCAACACACCTGCAAAACCATAAATATAACTCTATGTACTCACAACATCTCTACAGTATCTCAACTATACATGCACCACCTGCAATCATTTGTTTCCTTTCACTACAACAACCTATACTATGTTGACATCAATGGAAACATTAATGACAACACCACCATACTCATTTATACTTGCAACAATCTGCCCCTTTTTCATTGATCACAACAAATGATGTGAAAAACCATCAAAGACAACATATACAAAATTCCTTTTTCTTTTAGTATTCTTTTTCACATGACTCTTTCTCCCCCTTTGACATCAATGGCATAAAGTTTTTACATAATTCTTCAACCATATATAATTCTGATCACTCCCCCTTAGGAGTGCACCCATGCCAACACACATAATACAACAACAATGATACTTCTTACTCCCCATAAGGAGTAGACCCCAGTCATTAGTCCAGACAAATGATCAATCTATAGATCCATTGGAATGATGCACCTCTATGTGCAACTAGTTCAAAGAAGGAGGGGTAGTAACCCCCAACTTCTCCCGAAGATAATCAAAAGCATCTTTAGGAAGAGCCTTAGTAAATATATCAATAATTTGATCCTTTGTAGGCACATATTCAAACCCGACTTCATTCTCTAATACCTTCTCTCTTAATAAGTGAGATCTGATAGATACATGCTTTGTACTTGAATGCATTACCAGATTCTTTGAAATATTTATTGCACTTGTATTATCACAAAAGATAGGGAGAGTCTCATCACACATCACTCCTATATCCTTCAAAGTTTGATTCATCCATAGTACTTGTGTGCACAACAAGATGCTGCTGCAATTTACTCAACCTCTGCAATGGATGTAACTAAGGAAAAAATTCAGGTTAGCATGAAAATAAAAACCTAGCTAAACAATAAAGTAGAATGGAGTAAAATAGCATAAAACAAAGGAAAACCTTCACCAAACAACCTTCATTCCCTCCATGATTGACCTTCATTTCCCTTCTCCATTTGCTGCAAAATGATGTTTACCCTCAAATTTTGATGAGCAACTATTGATCTATGACAAATCCCTAAGCAAATATTGAAGGATTATACTACTCAACAATTGAAAGTATGCAAGTATGAAGCAAACCTAAAGTCTGAAGCATGAAATCATGAAGTCAAGAGATGTCCAAATGAGGTTGAAATTGCATTTTTATAGAAAAGTCAATTTTAGATGAATGGCCAGGATTGTTAGTTGATAAATGCCCTAAGATCAAAGGCTGAAATTAAATGTGAGAATTGTCAATTATGGTTAGGGAAACATTAGGGTAAAATTTGAAATGGAGGGCTAAGATTTATTTTTAGAAAAAACAAATCAATGGTCAAGAATGCATGTGACAAGGAGATATTGGGCACGAAAAAAGAGGTTAGTGGAGAATCAAATAAGAATTTAAAATTATTTGATTCAAGAGGTGATGTTGAACTTTTGAATTAAAAGCTAATTTAATTCAAAAGTGGTGGGGTCATGTGACAATAAATAATGATTTTAAATTATTTACTTGGTGGGAAAATAAAAAGTGGGTAATTTTAAATAAATGATTTTATTTAAAATTAGAAGGAAAGTTGATGTGGACAATAATTAAATAAATTATAGGAATTTGTTTACTTATAAGAAGACATAAGGAATTAATGACATATTTAAATAAATACATAAAGTTTATTCATTTAAATGATAAGGAGAAAATAGTAGCCAGATAATAATAAAATAAATTTAGGAATTTATTTAATTATAGAGGGACATAGGAAATTAGCGACGTATTTAAATAGAATACATATAATTTTTTTATTTAAATAGTCAAGAGGAATAAAAGGTGAGAATTAATTAAATAATTGAGAATTATTTAATTAATAGTTGAATTCAGACTATAGGACATAATTAAATATTTTAATTATGTTGAGAAGAAATAAGGGAAAAATAAAGTTTGCAGGCCTAGGTCAATTTTATGTGTCTACATTTTTCCCCTCTTTGTCATAATGAATTTTATCGCATTGTGACAAATAGAATTCAGTTGAGAATATGCCCCAATGAAGGTACAGAGTATCTATGCCCCCTTGGGAAAATTTGCGAATTTTGGCTTGGTGTCGAAAATTTTTGGGAAGTGTCCCAATAAGTCAATTTGATGACTAGAAAAACAATGGTACTGACAATTTTTAATTTTGATGAGTTTAAGGTAGTTAATAGGGTAGTCAAACATGGTCAAATGTGCATCAAGTAATAACCCTTAAAGAAAACCCTAATTTTTACTCTATAAATAGGCTTGATTTGGGTAAAAAGGAAATTCATATTCACTCTTTCCTTTTGGAGATTCAGAGATCAGAGAGGGAGGATACTATGCAAAGATGGTGATTCCGAAGGTAGATCATCACGGGTATCAAGTATGAACCTACCAATGGTCAGAGGTTATGGACCCACCAATATGTACCCAATACCCACTTCGTGATTTCATCATTTTGTGTGCTTTTTAGGGCATCAAAAATAGGGGTGTAGATGCATGGGGAAGCATCTACCTTCATGAATGATGCAAATACCATCACATTTCATGCATTTGATGCGTTATGACACAAATTCTAGGGGTAGAATAGGGTTAGATTTAAAATGGTGCAAATGCGAGTTGGTGCGATGTAAACACCAAAGTGCACGTGTGTGCCAGGTCATGTGGCACAATCACCATATGACAACACAAGCGCGAGATGATGCAACATAACCTTAGTAAAGCGACACAACTCATGAATGAAACAACATAATTTCTATAAAGTGACACATCTGCAATGTTGAACAATGCAATTGTCGTGGCATGATGCAAGTGAAAGGCAAAATGACACAATTGACTTTAGCTAGGGTTGACCTAGTTTAGGCTTAGCTTCTTGTGCAATTTTGGTTAGATAGATGATAAGGATGATTTTTTAATGATGTGATAACCTCTATTTTTGTGTATGCATAAATGATTACTACCCATCTACACTCAAGAGTTTTGGTTAGTGACATACACATTTAGAGATCAACTGAGGCAGGGTGAGCAGAGGTGACTGATACAATTAGGATTGTTTAATGTGACCCATATCATATGCCCATTTTTGTGGAAAATAGGGGCCTATTGACAACACTTGTAGAGATATGGCACTTTGAGACCTGTTCGTTTCATTTGTCAACAAGAGAAGCCACAGTTACACTTGAGGATGTGTACAGGATCCTATGGTTTCCTATCAGAGGAGAGCATGTTGTCCATGATCTGCGATTGGGATTACAGGCCATGAAAAATTACTACAAGCATGAGGACGTAGCTTAGTTGGGGTTTCACGAATATGAGATTAGTTGGGAGTTCATGGCCGAACATTATAACATATGAGATACTATGTTTTGCACTTTGATTGCTGAGGTGTTGATTCCAGATGATCGTGGTCATGGTTTCCCTATTGGATGGGGGGATGTACTTATCAGGATGAGGTGGGACATGATATTATTTTCTTGGGGTCCTTGTTTTCTAGGCATGTTATATCATTAGCTACATAGTGTTGCATACTAGGAGTTGTCGAGTATCAACTGTGGGATGACACTGCTGATGATTTGGGCATGGGAGCATATTCCCATATTTTGGCCACTAGTGTAGATACAACTAGCTAAGGGTATGCCTTATGTCTAATTATATGTAGGTTCAATGACACAAACTCGTGTGGGATATATAGGGTTCTGGCGCCATGCTATTGACACTTTGGTGGGGTTTGTGTGGAGGCCATACAAAGACTGTGGATAGTGGCTAGGAGAGGAGAATCACCTTTCATTCTGAAGATAGTTCATATATTTGATTGGTTGGACAATATAGTTGTAGTTGATTATATAGATGTACCTTCCCCAGAGGGTACTGAGACAGTTTGGGGAGTGACAGGGTATACTAGTAGGCACCGCAGAGGATGTTCAATCCTCATGGGAGATAGTTTGGGGACCACCCATAACAGTTATAGTGGTTGAGCAACAGATTGGCGACTTGGTTGCACAACAGTGAGGATGGAGTGGGGCTCCAAAAAATGTGGGGACCACCCCATACTATGATGTGTGGTGGTAGAATCACATGCCACTTCCATTGACAGATCTAGATCAACTAACATCGGTGGATCGACGAGCAGTAGTACCAGGGGTGTGCTGAGCAAGGCGAGGAGGAAGGGATGGAGGTAGGGGGAGAGGGAGGGATGGAGGTAGAGGAGTAGTGATAAATTTAAGAAACCCCCCTAAAAAAATGATATAAAATCCTGAAAAACTTTCAACTTTTTAGGAAAAACTATTAATTTTTATTGGCGAATCTTTCCTTTTTTTAGAAAAAAAATTAATTTTATTGGCGATTTTTTACATCATTAAAATTTGATAGAAAATTTTGGAAAATCTTGAAAAATAATAGGAAAATACATTAATTATGATGGAAAATCTATCCAATCTAAAAATAATTCTCATGAAAAAGTAGGTGCTTGAGAGTGGAGATTATTGATGGGTTTAAGGGTAGACTATAATATTTACTTGCCATAGTTGTACCCATGATCTATTATTCTCATGGGGCTCAATTTTTTTTAGATCATTGATCTAATGACCCTCGTTGTACCCAACGAGGTAAAATGTACCTGGAATCTATAATTCTCATGAGACCTAAAATTGTGGGCCCCATGAGCATTATAGATCGTGGGTACATTTTACCTCGTGGAATACAATAAGGGCCATTAGATTATATTATAAATCAATGGTGGAAAATAAAGATTAGAAATATTGTCCTAAAGAAACTAATAATTACGATTTACTCTTGGCAAATTAGTATATATTTCTACTATAATTTATAAAATTTAGGCGAATATAATAAAATCATGTATCGAATAATGTGGTGAATTTTTTAGTTAAATTTTTCAATAAAATAATTTCTTTGAAAATTTAAATAAGACTATAGTTAAATTTTGTAAAAATGTGGTGATTCAAGTCATGTTATAGCTTGAACTATTAGCCAATTGGAAAATATTAGCCACTAAATAAGTCATTGCAGAGGAGATGGTGATGAAGGAGATGGGGGAGACAAAGGGGGTGGCAGGAGAGGTCAAAGATAAGCTAAGATAGTGTGAAAACGAGTCGAGCGAGCACCACTATCATCTATTCACAAGGTGGGAGAGGAGGAGGAGAGGGAGGAGGGATGATAGGAGGAGGTAAGGGCAAAGGGAGAGTAGCCAGAGGAACCTCAAAAGGAAAAGGGCTGACAAAAGATGGAGGTGGATGTGGAGGCATGGAGAGAGGAGGATGTATATGTGGATATCATCAGGGAGGAGGTCATAGGGGGAGAGGAGGAGATATATGAGGTAGAGAGGTGAATCAAAGAGCAGATGGTGGAGGGCGAGGAGGATATAGTGAGGAAACCACCATTTGCACAAGATGCTACAGTGGACCACTGGCTAGAAAATATGTAGAGCAGGTTGGAAAAAGACCTCACTCATATTAGTACATTGGAGTTAGAGCTAGAGGTCACAAGGGTAGAGAGAGATCAAGTAGTGGTTAGGCAGCATGAGGCATAGAGTTGGTGTTCAGAGTTTGCATAGTTATGTTCTGGGCCTATGGGAGAGGTGGCAAGGATGAGTGCTAGGTGGGTGTGGTATAGGATGATGTATGAGAGGGAAGTTCCAGTAGATCAATGAGATCCTAGCCTTACATGATCTCAGAGTGGGATAGGTAGTGTGTCTAGCAATAGGACTCATAGTAGCTGGAACCACAACAATGTGGGCCCTTCCTCCTCCTCAGGTCAATCATCAGGCCATAGGTCTAGTCACAACCATAGGCATTCATCAGGGTATAGATCCAGCCACATTCATGGATCATCAGGGCATAGGTCTAGCAACACTTTGCCATAGGTCACCATCCAAGAATCCTCATAGAGTCAGTCAATAGTGTTAGAGTATGTGTCATCAGGTCCAAAGAGGGAGCATCAGTCACCTCATCCCTCACCTCGAGGAGATGAGGAGGGCACTAGTTAGGACATATTTATTTTGTACTTTTTATTATGTTTGAGACACATTTATATATTGACTATCGAGCCTATGAGCTCTATTTTTTGGATACGTTGAGACTCTATCCTATGATATTATTTTGAGATTATATATGATGCATTTTTGGTGCAGATTCTATGCCATGTGTTATGTTGTGATGCATTATGATTTTATTATGTTCCTCTGATGTGATTTATGTGATGATTCCTATGATGATGCATTTTATTTTATGGGATGTATGCATTTATGATGATCACTTATAACGAGATGTCCTAATGATGATGTTACTTTATGATGATGATGATGATTATGTTCATTATATGCATCATGTTTTTGTCACTAATGGATACCATGCTTATGATTATAAATGCATTGATGTATGATTGTGTATGGATTATGTGATATATGATGTTTTATTTTATGATCTTGAATCTATATGAGTTAATGATATGGATGATGTATGAAATTTTTTTAATGAAATTATATGTTATGTTAGTGAAAATGGATTGATGCAAATGATGTATTAATGCTATGTGTAATGTACCAATTCAATTTCTATATATGATCATGTATGCAATTATATTTTTGTATGTAATAGGATATCATCAGGAGATGGAAGAAGAGAAATAACTAGACAGAGGGGGATGGATGTTAGTGCAGAGAAAGAATCCTCAATATATTTCCAAAGTACTAATAGGTGCTTCTTTAATCATCACTGGGTAGATTATTGTAATGGCCAAAAAATACCATGATATGAAATAGATCAATGGTTTTCAAGGTCGCACCATCACATAGAATAAGCAATCACAAACAAGGATGATCATGACTCATACGAGGAACTCCATTGCCCCAATATTTTTTTACAACCAACCACAGACAAGAAAGACAAGCCATGAAACTTTGTTGCTCCTCTAAATCATATGCAAGACATCCTCGAGGAACTAGTAGCATGACTATCTGAAAAGATAAGACAATCACCATGATACGTCATTGCTCCTCTAAATATTGATGCTAGGACATCCTTGAGGAACTAGTAACATGACAAATAATAAAATGACAAATTCCAATATTAAAAATAGTGTTTTCCAAAGTGTTTACTAAGTTTGTTCAAATGTCAAGTGTTTTTATTTCAAGATGTCAGGTTTGACAAAGTCTAGGTTTGCGTGTGATGAATGCCAAGTAATTCCAAATTTAGGGAGGACACATCCCAAATGATGTTGATGTCAAGAGGATCAATCCTCAAATGTCAAGAGAATCCCTCAAAATGTTTGATGACAGAGTCAATGCTTCAAAAAGACATATCCTAAAGCATAAATAAATGACCAGGATTGTTCCTCAAAAAGGTGTGCTCGAAGAATAACCAAGAGTCGGTAGGTTGACTTGTGTTGTGATAGTTTGACCAAGGTTGACTAGATGATTGAATTGACCACATGTTGAGGCTGATATGCCCGTTGAGTTGAAGTGTCGATTTAACTGATTTTCAAGGTTTGTTTAAGAGTTACCAGATTTAGGAATCACTTGTAGGAAAAGATTGATTGATTTAATAGACCTTAAGGGACTAGACCTAGGGGGCCTTGGGGGCTCATCGACAGATGGTCTTGCATACATAGAAAATGCACAGAGACCTCATAGTTTGAAATGACATGACCTTGTTCCAAGTGACAAAGGATGTTATCATGATTTTTATTCTGACACCTAAAAGGATTGACCTAATGCCTCGGGGACACATCGATGGATGGCCTTGCCTACATTTAGTCACAGAGGCAACACAGTTTGACTATGACATAGACTAACCTAACTAACACCGTAGACTTTGACTCTTTTTTTGGGATTTTTGCAAGTTATCTGGATGTTTTTGTGCTTTTGACATGTTTTGATTTTTTTTTCTTTTTTTTTTTAGGAAATTTTATGAGTTTTAGGTATTTTTTGAATAAATGAGACCATATGTGATATCCACTCTAGTCAAATGATATAAAGATGTTTCCCTTAGTCAGGTTGAGGATGAATCCAAGATGGACAAGACAAAAAGGGACGAAATGCGGGTGATGCGCGAGGGGTGATGTTAACCATCATTAGCCATGGAAAGAAATATGGTTTATGATGGATATGATGTTGGTATTCATTATGGATGAAGGTAGATGGAGTGATAGTATATGGAAAAGCAAAGAATGAATACACGTGGCGCCTATTTGCCAGGTTTTCACCATGGTATTTATCCAAAGCGCCATCAAAGTGGTTTTCACTATTGGATGGATTATTTCTCTTTTCTATTTTTGATTTGTTTTTTTGGTTTATTTTTTTTGGTGTCACCAACATGCCTATTTGCCAGGTTTTCATCAGGGTGACAATTTTTTTGTATTTTTATTTTTTTGGTTTTCAGCCAAGCTCTCTAATGCTATGTTTAGAATTTATGGAGATACAAACTATTTCTAGGTTTTATCAATTGTTCCCCATATGGTGTAGCTAATTGGTAAGCACCATAACCGAATGTGGTAGTGATGATGTACGGACCCAACCAATTAGGCTCAAACTTGCTAGGTTTTTCACAATCAACTTGATTCTTTAGATTTTGCATTAAGACCAAATTGCCAATGTCAAAATTTTGGATCATGAACCTTTTATTGTAGCTTCAAAAAAGATGATTTTGATATGTCTGCAAGTGTGTCAAGGCATTTTTTCTGCATTATTGTAACAATTCTAGTTCGTGTAATCTAGACTGATGGTATTCTTCATCATCAATCAATCCCTTCAGAGAGACCCGTAAAGAGGGGATTTCAACCTCGATGGGTAGGATGACTTTAGATACAAAGACCAAATTGAATGGGGTGGCATCAATAGGCATGTAGATGTTGGTACAATAGGCCCATTGGGTAGGATTAAGTTGTAGATTCAAGTCACGACCAGCATCATGACAGTCTTCTTAAGAATTTTGATGATTATCTTATTAGATGCCTTGGCTAGACTATTACCTTGTGGGTAATAGGGTATGGATAAATGGTGTTGAATGTGGAAGTGTTCACAAAGCTCACAAACGTCTTGATTTTTGAAAGGATGACCATTTTCTATGATGATTGATTATGGAACACCATACCGATAGATGATGTAGTTAAGGTTGAATTTGGAAATCTACTTTTCGGTTATATAGGTAAGGGGAATGGAGTCTATCCATTTGGTGAAATATTCAGTGGCGATAATAATGAATTTATGGCCATTAGATGAGGTGGGATAGATTTTACCCATGAGTTCAAGTCCCCATTATGCTAAGGGCCACAAAGAAGTGATTGGTCGAAGCTCTTGTGTGGGCACATGAATAAGATCAATATGCACCCGACATTGATGGCATGTTCTCACAAACTAAAGGGAATCCTTTTCTATGGCCTGCTAGTAATACTCAAGTCTCATAATTTTCTTAGCCAAGGTTGGGCCACTTGAATGAGATCCACATATACCCTCATATACTTCGCATAAGATTGTTCATGCTTCATCTGTGTTGAGACATCAAAGAAGGGTATTGTCAAAGCTACGTTGGTATAGGGTGTTATTGATGATGCTAGAGCGGGCAGATTTGTAGATAAAGGACTTACATTAGTTGTTGGAAAGGTTCAATGGTAGATTATGTGAGTGTAGCTAATCATATATGTCTTGGTACCAAGGGGAATTAGGACCAAAAGCTCACAAACCATTTTCGATTCTAGAATATCATAAGCGGGAACCAAAATCTATTCCACTAAGAACTCAAATCATGACACATTACTAGGAATATCTAAGAGTGGTCCAATCATGGCCATAACATCTGCTTCCTTGTTCTGTGTCGTAGGAATTTTCTAAAAAGAGATCATATGGAAATATGTTATGAAACTATCCACCATGTGTTTATAGGGCTTCAAATTTTCATCCTTGGTGTCATAGTCATTGTTGACTTGGTTGATAACTAACTGAGAATCTCCAAAGACTAGAAGTGTCTTGATTTTCCATTTTATGGCCATTCGAAGTCACGTTACCAGGGATTCATATTTAACTCCATTATTAGTGCAAGGGAAGGTGATTCAAAATGACTTCAAAATATAATCTCCTTGTGGTGTGATAAAAAATATTCCTTCCCTTGAGCCATGACATGTATGTGACCCATCAAAATAGAGTTTCCAAGGTAACTTAGGGCCTACATGGAAGATAGATTCAATTGGGAAGTTAGCTAACAAATGGTTATCACCTTGGATGGGTGCATCAAAAATTTGATTAGTGATAGCCTATCCTTTTATTGCCTTGCATTCCATGTACTATATGTTATGCTCACTAAGTATCATTCCCCACTTTTCCAATCGTCTTGTCAATGCTTCCCAGCTGAGAAGATACTTTAATGAATTTATCTTTTCCACTATCTATGTCTTATGATTCAACACATAATGTCTTAGTTTTTGAGCAACAAAGATCACTGCGAGGCAAGATAATTCAATGGAAGTGTAATTGAGTTGATATCCCACCAAGGTGTGACTGATGTAATATATGGCTCTTTCTTTCTCCTCATAGTCATGTTGTGCAAGTAATGCTGCCAATGCAGAAGTGGTTGCAAAAATGCATAGGATCAAAGGTTTTCCATCAATGGGAGGCATTAAAACTAGTGGTGTGAAAATATAGTTCTTGATTTGTTCAAAAGACATTTGACATTTTTCAGCCCACACAAAGGGGATGCCCTTGCACAACATATATTGGAAAGGTTGACATCTATCGGATAACTATGCAATAAAGCGCTTGATGGACTGAAGTCTTCCTTGTAATGTTCCAAGTTCACCGATTCCTTTTGGAGGAGGCATATACAAGATTTATTTCACTTTAGTGGGATCAAATTCAATGTATCGACAAGAAAATATATACCCCAAAAGTTTTCTTGAAGTCACACTAAAAAACACACTTCTTTGGGTTCAAACGGACCTTGTACTCTTCAAAACTTTTAGATATTTTATCCAACACTTTTAGATGATTGCTACGTGTCAAGGAATTTTCTAGGAGCTCATCAATGTAGTCTTCCATTAGCGTGCACATGAGATCATGAAATATTATGGTCATGGCTTGTTGATACGTAGCCCCTACGTTCTTTAGGCCAAAAGGCATAATGTTCTAACAACATGTACCCCAGGGACAAATGAATGCTATTTTGTGCTGATCTTTTGGGGTGATGTGAATTTGATTATATCTCGAGAAACCATCCATGAGGGACATCATTTCGAATCCTACTGTAAGATCTACTATGATTTCTATGTTTGGAAGTGAAAAATAATCTTTTGGACATGCCTTGTTTAAGTCCCAAAAGTCAGTACATATGGATATTTTCCCATTTGGTTTTGTGACAGGTACCGGATTCAAGATCCATTATGTATAATCTATTGATCTTATGAATCTTGCATCTAGTAACTTCTTGAGTTCAACTTTGACAAGCAAGGCAATCTGTAGATGCATCTTTTGTATCTTTTGTTTGATAGCTTTAGCCTCTTGAAGCAAGGGAAAATGGTGCAAGAATAATGCTAGATCTAATCCCAAGATATCAGAATAGGACCATGCAAAGTTGATTTTTCATTCTATAAAGAATTCTCTGAACTCAATATTTTTCTCTTCTGTTAATGAAGCTACAAAGAGAATCATTTTAGGATTTTTAGGTGTGGCTACATTGACTACTATGGTATCCTTAATGAGCATGGCTGATTCATCTTGTATCATAGGAAGAAATTCCAATCCTCCATCCTTGGGTGCCTCAAAGAGGTTATCACCCTCAAACACATCCTTTTTTTTTAATTTTGTATTGTCAGAAGGTGCCTTACGGTTTTCACCTAAAGACTTGTCCTTTTTTGTTTTATTTTTACTTTTGCGACTAGAGGATTGAACTATCACCCTGAAGTATTCCGTGAAATCAAGATCTATAGTGAATCCAAATTTATGGTCCCTACTTAGTATTCCTTCACAGAGTCACATGAATTTGGCAATAGCCTCATCATTTTCAAAGATCTCCATAATAGGTGAGTCCTGTTGGTCCCAATCAAGGAGCTACAGGTATATAAGGGAGATGCCATCATCAGTGTATGTAAAAGGTGGATAGGATGCTGAAAGAATGTAAACTAAGGCTGAAAGGGTAAAGAAAGAAGTGTCCTCAAAGTGCCAAGAGGATTCCATCCAATAGTCATCTTCATTAAACTCAGATAAATTGGACTCATGACCAAAATAGGGGACACACATAGGAAAATTGAATTCATGGTCCAAATAGGGGTCAAACAAGTTAGAATCATGGAAAATAGGTTCAGGTGGTAGTTGAGGTTTGTCATCATCATGAGGCCAAAAAATCTATACCAAAGCTTCCCTCTTAAGTGGTACTTTGGGAGGGTCTATAAAAGGTTAAACGATAAACATTCGTTCGAATTTTTCATCAAAAGAAGAATCACCGGGTTCTCGAAAAATTTCATCAAGCTCATAGTCACTTAGGGATCTTTCAGAACCAAATTACCACTCATGTGAGTTTCAATACAATATTATTTGGTTGTCTCAACACCTTCAAAAGCACTTACACACTTAATCAAAAGTACATGGGTACATGTACCATCAATCTTGATTGGCTCAAACCCTAACCCTAGATTCTTTGGTCTTATAGAAGGCATTATGGGTTCTCTTCTTCTAGTCTTGTTTATACTAGGACCACTATTTCCATCATAGCCTTTCACCTTCATTATCTCATATCCTTTTCCATAATATTGTACTGGTAGTGGAGGTAGGTCTTTTGTCTTTGTAAATCTAGGCCAAAATATCCTCAAGATATTCTGTATTTAGATCTCCCCATTTTGTGAGATTCATTGTAGGAGGAACCTTAAATATCACTTTGGGATCTAGTCTGAAATAATTCCTACCATAAGATTTTAGAGACACGGGTATCAAAGTGATATAGTAGGTGGTGTTTAACTTATATGTGCCACAACCTTCATCTTGGATCTTGAAATTTGAGTCAACACTCAGAGTATTAGAAGTGGATAGTATGATGGAAGTCAAAGGAGTGTATGCAGATGGTTTGGAAAGTGTGGATGGATCGATTTATTTGGAAGAGGTGGATGTCAAAGCTTCACAATTTAGAGGCACTTATTGTTTAGAAATTCTCCTCAAGTTGGTATAATACTGAAAGTGGTCAGGGTTACTAGGTATGGTAATCTTGGTGCCATTGAAAGGAAACTTCAAGCATTGGTGATAGGTAGACGGTACAAACTTCAATGCATGAATCCAAGGTCGACCAAGTAGGATTTTTTGATGTAACTCAAGATCCAAGACCTGACACATGGTATCTACAATTACTAGCCCCACACAGGTATGAAGCATAAAAATTCCCTTGGAGGAGTGTTCCTCATCATCATATGCCTTTATGACTATTCTTTTGGTGGAATCTACACTTGCATAAGAGAAACCTAAAACATTGAACAATTTTAGAGAGCATCTGTTCAATCTTGCTCCATCATCTACTAAGATATGTCTGACCTTGTGTTTATGGATGAAGACTTCAATATGTAGTGCATCATTGTGAGATTATTTAGGAAAAGAGTATTCTCGGTCTGAAAAGGTGACATGATGGGAAGTGGCCAAATATCCGACCATGGCTTCAAAGTGGTTGAAATCAATGTCAGTAGTACAAAAGACTCCTTTAAGGCTTTATCAAGTATGGATTTGTGTGTAGATGAGATGTGTAGTAGCTCAAGTATGGAGATTTGAGTGGACGTTTTACCTAATTGGTCAATAAGATTGAATTATCCTTTGGGTTGTGACTATTTGGTAGAGGGACCAAGTATTGTGATCTTTGGCTGTCTAGCAAGAGGACCAACTATGTTTACCTTACCTCAACGGGTGGTTACATTACAATCTGAAGCTCTTCTAATGGTAATGGTATTAACATGTTCATCAACAGCTCAAAGGTGATTAATTATAGATCCGCTCGAGTAGTCAAATGCAACGCGAGTGTAATTGGCTTGGTAGTTAGTCTTTGGACCTGATGTAGAGGGGTTACCTGACCGTGATCCTGCAGTGGATTTTTATGAATGGTATGGTCCGAGTTTGAAGAATTTTTTTGACCATCTATTTCAATAGCATGACTTTATATAAGGTCCTGTATGAAATTTCTTAATTGTCTATAGGAAGAATTTTTATGCCATTTTATTCGATGATAATAATAGAAGGCATTATTATCCCATCATGATGGTTTGAACTTCCCTGGGTCATATTGTTTAGTGTCTTGTAATGTTATGGGATTTTTTTGGATGAACTTCTTGAGGACAACTTCAATTGGTTCACCCAAGGGGGTTTATGTGCATCTTTTGGGAAATTTTTTGAATGTCGTGGTTTCCCTTGGTCTTGATTGTTTTGGATGGAATTTTTTGTAGGTGTTGGTGTGGCCAAGGGAGGGTTTTGGGGTTGAGATCCTCTAAGAAAAATTGTAGGACCTGTCATGTTTATTGCTTTAGCACCGATCAACAATGCCATCATTGGTGATACGTTTTTCCTTTACCCAATATTTATTTTTATCATTAGGTGGGTTTGGGTTCATGTTCTTGTTGGAATATTTGAGTTCTCCTTTTGTAATAAGAGCTTTTCCAAGCTGAAATCCTTTTTCTACAAAGTCCATGAAAGTGGTGCAACAATGGACTTGTAAATTGTATCTCAATGGGCCAACAAGATTTTGAACAAACATGTTTGCTTTCTCCTTTTTTGGTATTTCAACAGGACATCAACTTGCTAGACCTTGTCATATTTAGAAAAATGGAATGAATGTTTCACTAGTATCCTCTTGGGTCGTATTACATGTGGCAATGGTTATGTTGATGTTGATGTTTTAGGAATGATTTTCTACAAATTTATTAGCAAGTTCACCCCATGACTTTATCCCTTTGGGAAAGAGAGCCAACCAATCAAGTGCACGACCTACGAGACTTCTAGGGAAGAGTCGTGTCAGATATGTATGTTCGTATGCAACATAAATACAATTGGTCATGAATTCTCTTATGTGCTCAAGGGGATGAGTCTTGCCTTTGCATTTGGAGAAGCTGGGTACCACATATCCTCAGGGGAACAGTGTCATGTGTAAGCTCATGTCAAATGGGTATGTACATAAGTCATAGGATGTGTGTGTCTTCTTGATGGACAATTGCATGTTCTCCACTTGTTTTTTTAGGGAAAAAAGTTGAGTTGTGAGTGCATCTACTATAGGGTTGTTTGTGGTGTCACTGATTCTAGTAATGGGTATTCCATGAGTTCCCATTTTCTGTGATGGTATGTTTTGATTTGAGATGTATTAGTGTAGAACGTATTGTGTATTTTGGGTTGGAATTTGTTGGTATTGATTATTTTGAGTGGGAAAATTTTGTTGTGTATGGATATGAGATGCATATGTGGGAATGTGTGTTCCAGCAGTGTTAGATTGTATTTTAGGAATTTTTTGCCCTTGAATGTTTTGGTAACCAAGTGGAGTCATTTCCTGTGTTACTTGGTTTCCTTGTGCAAATTGGTAAATGTGGCCATGTGGGATATTTGTTTTTTTTCCTTTGGGGAACATTAGAGTTGGTGTTGACTTGTGATGAGATATTAACATTGGGTTGAGGGCCTTGAATAATGATTCATCTTTTGTTCCTCCCAAAGGGGTTTGATGAGTTTGTTCCCATGGAATTAGTTGAGCACCCAAATAAAAGGTTTGACGATGTCATTCCCATAGCACTATATGAAAATCCAAATAAAAGGTTTGATGAATTTGTCCACATTGTATTGGTTGAAGACCCAAATGTATCCCCAATAGTTTGTGACGAAGTTATTGATATTTGTGGGATTGAATGTGATATGATGTGTGCTATGGTTGATGTTCCCATAATATATGTTGTATTGACCATGTTGGTTGTGTTTTGAGTGGTGGCACCAATGGAAGTATCATTAATGGTGTTTGTGGAATTGGAGGTATTATGTTGTGGTGTCGAAAGAGGTTGGCTAGTCTATGTATCATGGTTTGGAGATGTTGTTCTCAAGGTATTAATACTGAACCCTTGTGGAAATTTAGCCTCTTGGTGTAAAATAATGGCTAGATATCATTTTGAATATTGTAAGAGTAGTTCTTATACAAAGGAAGCTACTTCAGGGTTTTGGATAACAACTTCTACGTCTTCCATGAACCATTTCCCATTTTTATCTCTATGCATAAACTATTCAAAGGGGTTGATGAGGAAGATGCAATGTTCATGTCGCTAAAGGGATTGTTGAAAGATGTCCCAATGTCTATGTTGTTGTTCATGTCACTAGGAAAGTTGTAATAGTTGTTTCCTTGTCCAAAGGGGTCCATTTTCCTTCTCTTTCTTTGTAGCCTAGTCTCAACCATATAAGATTTTCTAAAATGGAGAAGGGATAATGATAACCTAGTCTATGAATGGGAATGATAAGACGCTATGTTTTTTGGATGTTTAGAATAAGGAGTACCATAGTGAAAATTGTTTCTAAAGGGAATTTCAAATGCAAAGTGATAATGAAGACTAAAATGAATGGTGGAAGGCTAGAGTGTTTTAAGGTATTCTATGCATAATGCAAGGTATAACGAAACTCTAAGGTGTAATCAATTTTGGTAGACTTTTAGGAAAGGTTTACTAACCATTCAAATTTTGGTCAATGTCTCAAATTTGATTGTCAAAGGACTATTTTTAGGACTAAGTGAAATGAAAAAGTGACAAGGTGAGGTTTTCAAACTAGACTTTTGAGCTAGAAATATCTCACGTAAAAGGACAAAGACTAAAGGAGTGATTTTGAATTAGTCCAATGCCAATCTACTTTTGAAGGAAATTTTTTCACAAAGTATGAAAAGTTTTCCTATTCTAAAGTCTGCAAAATGAGGACCTAAGAGTTTGTCTATGTTGAAAATGGTTGTGGTGGTTAAGATGCACCTAAAAATTGCAATGGTAAACCTATGGTAAAAGCTAAATGCAAACAAAAGGTGCAAAGATTGATTATTTGAGCAAATATTTTTTTGGTTTTTGAACAAAGACCATTGAGGAAGGATGTTTAGAAATAGATTCACAATGTTTGGTTTCGGATTTGGATAGTGACAATGATTTTCCTAAATGACAAGAAAATGCAATGTTTTAGGTAGAAATTGCGTTGCAGTTCACAAATGCATTGTTTGAAACATCAACTACATTGTAGGATTAATAAATGCATTGTTCTGTGTAGAAAATGCATTACAGAGCAGTCAAATGCATTTTACTGAGGCTTAGTTGCATTGTAGTTTGAACAAGGTCTGGTTTTCTTGGAGTTTTGACAAGTTTGTGAAGTTGTTTTAGTTTGATTGTGGTTTCTAGATTTGTAAAAGGTGTCCTACGTGTTTATTGTTTTAGCAAAAACTTGGAAAACACTTGATTTTGTCTTGAATTTTTGGAAACAAGCACATAGAAAATAACCACAATCCTATGGATGGAAAGGACTATATTCACTAGAATCCCATTTGGATAAACCAACCACACTTATTCTTAGCGAATGACTTAGAAGCTTGGCCACATTGGCTCCCCCTTACATGGAACTCACTTCTCGGGTGAACTAAGCTTTGAGTTATCATGAATCTCCCAAGAAAAATGATGTAGGAGAATCACTAGTTGCAAGCAATATTGCATCAACCAAAAAAAATTTCATTTCATGTTCTTTCTTGCATTACCGGACCAGTCCTGATTTCATGTTTTTGCCGCCACTTGTATGTTGCATTAAATTCGAGGTTTGAAACCTCTTGAGCCAACATGGACCTTTTTGGAGCTAGGAACTAATATATATATATATATATATATAAGAATTTATAGTTGCATTAGATATATATAAGAAAAAAGAGAATAATAGAGTAGAGATAGTAGATCATAAGTAAGGGTTTTGACCCACACGTATGTCTGGGCTTATCACCAAATATTTCTATATGTTGTAAGCCAAAAGGAAGGGAATGTTGCTAGAGAATCATTGATTGATCATTCCCACATATATATATATATATTCATGTGTGATTGTCATTCTATTCTTGAGTTTCCTTTGTGTTTACTCTCACTACAAGGCTGCACAGTCCTATTCCCAGACCTTCCGACCTTGACTACACCAAGTGGTTTCAGAGCGAGTTTGTGAACTGTGGAGAGAAGAGTGAAGTTGAGCGAAGGAATTTCGTAAGGTATCTCTATGGACAGATCACCAACTTGAGGCAGCCTACTTGTGTTTTTCAAACGATGGCCGATAGTGAGGCAATTGCAAACCCATAGCCAGATCACCAATTTGAGGTAGTTGCACCAGACCCTAGGAAGATATGCCACCGAGGATAATTCATACTACTGTTAATGTTGCTGAAAAGATGGATGAGATGATGGAAATGATGTACACAGTGAGAGTAATATTGGATGTTGTGTAAGAGGATAAAAGAAAGGGCTTAAACCTAGAGCTAATGATGAAAGTGATGACGAAGAAGTTCAAACTGTAGACCAAGTTGATGAAACTACAAAAGAGGAAGAATCAGATCAAGTGAAGATGTTGAAGGCTATTTAAAAATACGAAAGCAACCTAGAATGGAGGTTGTGAACTATATCGGTAACCTAAACCCTGCAAAATTGATTGATTGGATAAATGACATTGAGGAATATTTTGAGTATGAAGAAATTAAATATCCGAAGAAAGTGAGATTTGCGAAAAATAAGTTGAAAGGACATGATGCAATTTAGTGGAAGTAAGTTCAATTGGAAAGAAATAGAAAAGGCAAGGAAAAGACTGTGAAATGGGATAGGATGGTGACGAAATTGAAGAATTGGTTTATACCCACAGACTATGAGTTGGAACTGATGAACAAATTACAAAACTTGAGACAAAAGGAGAAGACTGTAAAAGAGTACACTGGAGAATTCCATAAGATCATTATCAAGACCAAACATAGCGAAGCAAGTAAGGAGAATGTGGAAAGATATATTAATGGGTTGAGAATGAACATTCAAGAAGAGTTAAGTTTGGTAAGGATTAATTCAGTAGATAAAGCATATTAGTTTGCATTAAAGGTGGAGGAAAAACTAAGAAAAATACATGAACAAAGTAAAAGAGGAAGATGAGGTAGATTTTAGAGAGAAAGATCAGATTTTGGAGGAGAAAAACCATATGGGGAACAAAACAAAGACATAGATTCGTACCCCAAAGAATAAAAGGATTCCAATTCATATCAGAAGTGGAGAGATGACATAAATTCTTACCGCCACAATAGAAGAGGTTACAATTCCTACCGTAATGATGGATACCGAAGAGATGGGAAGGGATATGACAAGAGAGTTTTCAGAGGAACCTATTTCAAATGTGGAGGAGAAGGACATAGAGCATTTGAGTGTTGCCAAGAAAGTAAGAGGATTGAAAACCATGCTAGAACCAAATATGTAGATGAAGAACTAGAGAGAACACCAAGTTCTAGAGGGAGTCTTGAGAAAGGAGAATCACTATTCATGAGGAGAGAATTGTTCTAGAAGAAGGAGGAACCTAAGGAAGCACCACAAAGGAAAAGTTTATTTGGAACTAGATGTAAGGTAGGAGGTAAGTTTTGAAAAGTTATCATTGATAGTGGTAGTACATATAACCTAGTTTCTAAGGAAATGGTGACAAAGCTGAATTTGGAAAGGAGAAGACATCTGAAACCTTATAGGATTGCCTAGATTCGAGATGAGCTCAAGATACTAGTAAGTGATAAATTGCTAGTGAAATTTAAGATAGGATCATATCATGATGAGGTACTGTGTGATATTATGTCAATGGATGTATGTCATATGTTGCTGGGTAGACCTTGGTAGTATGATAAGAAAGCTATACATGATGGGAGAAAGAATAAATATACCATAACATCAGATGGAAGGAGAATCACCTTGAAAATTTTGGAAGATGAAATCAAAAGCGAAGTATGTGGTAAAACTAGAATCAATTTGGTAGATGGAAGGAAATTTTTGGATGGATTAAGACATAAGAACTTATTTTTTTCTTTGATTCCAAGGAAGCATGGATATTTGGAAGAAGAAGGACCATTAGAGAAGGAAGTCACTAAACTGCTGACATTGTACCATGATCTTGTATTAAAGGCTCCTCGTCGAAGAGATAATGCAATGTCAGAGGGAGAAATTTTGCAATCCCTTCAATATTTTGATGGAGGGTAGAGGATCTTCATTAAAAATAAAAGAGAATATCGATGGGATAGATGAATATTAGAGGGAGCTGAAATGTAGTCCCTTTGACATTATTATGAATGCCAAGGGATCTATATTAGAGGGATGGATTGATGTCAGCGAGACCTAAATGGTGGTCCCTTTGACATTTTGATAGAAGGTAGATTATCTTCATCAGAGGGATAGGTGGATATTTGTGGGAGCTAGATGATGGTCCCTTCAACATCCAAATAGGGTGGTGATTATGACACATGGTGGATAGCTAGTGACAACCCACTAGCCCATGGGGTTGTGGTGGGTACTTTATTTTGCTTGGTGGGGAAGCAGGGAGATGACATGTGGTGATATATCACTTGGTCACTTCACATCACTATTTTTAAGCAAGGCAATAGGGTGGTTGTCGTAATGAGTGATGAAAATAGAATGAGGGTGAAGGTAACATCAAGGGGTTGATAGGTGGTAGATTTCACTACATCGAAGGGACCTAAAAAATTTGTCACACCAATATCCATTGGTCCCTTCGATGTCGCTGCATCTAGGAGACTTTGGGATGCCTCACTGAAATATGTTACTTTCTATTTGATGATGGTTATGCGGTCTCTAGGTGATCAACAACCCAGATTCAATGGGGGCGATCAATGGTCATGTTTTAAAGTTTGTCAAATATCTAATCCCGGTCATTTATCTCATCTTTGATGGTCAAAATTCAAAGTGTAATGTCTAGCTACCTCATTTCACAGTAAACATAGGCAGTAATGGTATGTTTGTATCTCAACTACCAAATAAAATAAGAGTGGCTCTAGATTGAATTTTGGTGCTTCTTCTAGGCCAAATTGATTGTTGAGTGACACCATTTATTCCTTGATGTGTTGCAGAGGTCAGTTCATTAGTTTTTTTTTTATTATTTTGATCATAGATTTCATGTAGTGCCATACTTGCATCCATGAACACCATTATGCTAGGTTATGTTCAAGGTGTCAGAGGGATTTTATGACTATTTATTGCTCTGTTTTGGAGGAATTTTTCTATTTGTAATCTAACCGGGGTTATTTTTCCTGTAACCCTAGTTGGAGTTAGGGTTAGGATTTTGAATTTGAATTGTAGTTATGCCTGCACTATAAAGAAAATATTTGTATCTTTTACGGGGTTTTTCCTTTGGATCCTTTGGTGTATTTCTTTTTAGACTGTATTTCATACTCTGTCATTGTAAAGATTGGATTTTTTCCTCTACATTAATGAAATGGATCAAGCTTTCCTCTTCTTAGCTCTTTTGTGTTTAAGTAAGTTATTACCTTCATATCTAGGTGTTTATTATATTTTCATGCATGTATGTCTGAGTTAAATTGCTTACAATTTCTATTTTTAGAAACCTTACTTTCCTTCCAATGCCTTATCAAACCCTAACCTTCATGCATGCCTTTGAGAATAGACCAAAAAGAGAGTTGTGAAAGTTCCCTCACCTCTCTTCAATGATATGTAATGCAACACTTAGGTTTGTGGTTTGGTGCTTCAAAACTTTTTTTTCTTGAGTTAAAAAGTATGGAAGGTTGTCTGAGTGTACTAGGTGTGTACATTCTTCAGGTTAAAGGTGTTGCGAAGGAAATTATTGGATTTTAGGTTATTTGTGGAATATTCTAGATTTCATTCAAGTGTTGTGTGTGGTCTGTTGGTAGATGGTGAATGCTCCCCTTAGGATTTGTGACATGGACTAACTTCCTGCCATGGACCCGTTAACTCTAGCAGTTGTATCAGGCATTGACAGGTCAATCTTTTGGTGCAATGACAACTGTGGGCCAACAAGTGGTATCAAAGCCAAAGGTGCTAGTTTAGAATCCCCTTGGGTAATGTTGAGAGGAAGTTTGTTGGCAGTTGGTCAATGCTCCCCTTAGGATTAGTGACATGGACTAACTGCCTCCCGTGGATCTATTAAATCTGCCAATTGTATGGGGCATTGATAGGTCTATATTTTGGTACAATGACAACTGTGAGCCAATATGGTTTGCAAGTCATCTTTGAATTTGAGGAAGCATGCACTTAAATATTAATGGAGTTTACACTATTTTGATCAACCTTGGGTGTTTACAATAATTGTGGATTTGGTTTGATAATTGTGGAAGC
The DNA here is from genome assembly GCA_007115665.2 of Sequoiadendron giganteum. NCBI lineage: Eukaryota > Viridiplantae > Streptophyta > Pinopsida > Cupressales > Cupressaceae > Sequoiadendron > Sequoiadendron giganteum. The sequence continues at coordinate 47,392,540 of VCHN02000014.1, read as the reverse complement.
ATGGTGTGGTGTATATGTATGATTTGGATTCAAGTTAAGATTTGGTGTGGTACAATTCTATTCATTTCCATTGTGGGAATGCTTAGTTCTAACCTAATTTGAATTTGCAAGGTTGAGGTGCATAGATGACCTTGGAGAATTTTTTATAGGATGAAGAAGGTATAAATAAGTGTTGTGTTGATGGAGAATTATGAAGTGAAGTGTGTGATGTGAATTTTATAGTTGTGAAGTGCAGCGTGAGCTTAATGAGTTAGACAATTGGAAGCGGTAAGAAAAAGGTGAATGCAATCTTTAGAGAGACTTAAAATGTGTTTGTGATGTTGTGGTAGATTTTTCCTATTGCATTGAGATGGATTTATCATGTTAACATTATTCTTTCCTCTTTCTTTAATCTGGTAGTGAACCTTTTGTAGCGAGCCCTTCTTTCTTTTGGGTAGTGATCCCTCCGACAATGAGCCCTTTGTATTCAATGTTGAAATAACTTTATATTGTGAGCTAATCCTCATTGTGGTTTTCCCTTCTTGGGTTTTCCATGTAAATATAGCTGTCTATTGTGCATGGTGTTGATTTTTTTCAGTTTCTATTATTTTATTTCATGCTAAATAATTCTAACAAATTAAGGGTTAATTAAGTTGTTGTGGATTTGATTGTTTATGAGGGTTTGGAAGTTTCAATGTAAAAATGATTCACTGCCCTCTTAGTTGTCTTGTGTGCATTCAAAAATTGGTATTAGAACAAGGTTCCTTGGAAGAAATATTAACCGCTTGAGGTAGATCTAGGATGACACACAAGAGGGATGCTCCTTTGTTTGATGGATCAAACTATGGTTTCTGAAAGACAAGGATGGAAGGTTTCATAATATCTATTGTATTTGGAGTTTGGAAGTATGTTGAGATTGGATATACTATGCCTAATGGCGGTCCAAAGAACGATGATGAGATTAAGGCCTATGAGAACAATGGTAAAGAAGGATATGCTCTTTTAAGTGGTCATGAAGGAGATGATAAGGTCAAGCAAGCTAAGATGTAGAATCTAAAGATCAAATTTGAGAACCTATGGATGTTTGAAGATGAAAAAATTACAAGCTACATGTAGAAGGTGGATTTAGTTGTCAATTCCATCAAGCTCTTAGTGGAAATATTGAAGAAGAAATGGTAAAGAAGGTATTGAGAACTCTTCCTAAATCTTATAGTCATAAGTTTATGCTATTGATGAGGTTCAATATTTAAGAAAATATACTAGTTATTAGTTGCATGGTGCTTTATCTACTTTTGAAATGAGAGAATTTGGTACAAGTAATGCAAAAATTGAGACTTCTTTTAAGGTAGGAAAATCAATAAAGAATAGGGAATGAGATTAGGAGGATCTTGATGATGTTGAAGAAAAAATTGTGAGGAAAATGAAAAGGGTGTTGTTGTTGCATAGGTGGCTATCGTTGCACCAAAAGATCAACCTGTTAATGCTCGATACAACCACTAGTTTTATAAAAGATCAAGATCCATAGGAGGAAGTTAAACCATGTCACAAAGACCAAGCACAACACTGTACTATGCCTACCACAAGAAGAGGAGACCAAGGGTCACACTTTACAACAATCCCCCCAAGTGCAAGCACGGGGTTTGAACTTGTGACCTCGACTCTGATACCAATTGTTACACAAGCGACTATCGTTGTAGAAAAATATTGACTAGATAAATCCCAATATAGCCACTAGATTTATACAAGATCAAGATCCACATGAGGAAATGAAACCATGTCACGAAGCCCAAGCATCACACTAGACTATGCCTACCATAGGAAGAGGAGACCAAGGGTCACACCTTGCAACAGTTGCAAGGTGTGCACCCTTGGTCTCCTTGTGCTATGTAATGCAACACTTAGGTTCGTGACATGGATTAACTACATCCATTGGATTCATTAACTCTAGTGGTTGTATCCAACATTTATAAGTCCATATTTTTGTGCACTGATAACCATTTTTGTAAAAAAATGGTATCAAAGCCTAGGTCTTGGGTTCAAACCCCTAACTTGCATTGGGGGGATTGTTAAAAGGTGTGCACCCTTGATCTCCTTATTCTATGTAACAAAATTCTAGGGTTTGTGATATGGACTAACCACCTCCTGTGGATTCATTAAATTTGGCGGTTGTATCAAGCATTTATAGGTTGATCTTTTGGTGCAACAACAACCATCTTTGCAACACATGATATTGGTAAATACAAATCTAAGCTACCTTTAAAATGTTTAAGTTATGTTAAGATAGGTCATTATGCTTCAAGATGTCCAAAAAGAGCCTTGAATGACAAAAAAAAGGAAAAAAAAGGTAAAGAAATTAAGAAAAGTTATTATGTTAGAGAATATGCCAGTATATTTGATGATGAATTTGACTATAGGGATGATGAAGATAGTGAATTATTTTTCATGGCTATTAAAGGTGAAACTAATTATACTAAATCTAAGAGATGTGTGAAGGAAAGTGCTCTAGATATAGGTCACAATGCTATGGTGACTGCTCTTCATGCTAGAAAGGAGAAGAATTACTAGATTATTGATAGTGGATGCTCAAATCATATGACCAGTGACAAAAGTAAGTTTTTTAAACTTGAGAAATATGAAGGAGGTCTAGTTAAGTTTGGTGATAATACATCTGCTAAGATATGTGGAAACATTTCTATTAGTTTTGATGGTAAGCATAATATAGATGATGTTCTTTATGTTAAGGGTTTAAGGCATAACCTCTTGAGTATTGGAAAAATGTGTAGGAAAAGATATAATATTATGTTTCAAGATGGTGGATGTGAGATAAAAAAAGCTCAAGAATTTTTGTTGTTACTGGAAGAAGGAAAAATGGAAATGTTTATAAGCTTAAATGTTCTGACGGTCATTGCTTTATGACTCAGATTAATGAAAGTTGGATATGGCATAGAAGGATGTGCTATATAAATTTTGATTGCCTAGTGAGGATCAATTCAGTTCAAGCTATGAGAGATATGCCAAGGATTATAAAGACCATTAATGATGTCTACAAGGAATGTTGATTTGGGACCCAAGCAAGAAGAAGTTTCAAAGTTAAAGACCAATCTACTATCAAACTATTGGAACTGGTGCATATAGATCTTTGTGGTCCTATCAAAGTAAGAAATCCTCAAGGTGATAGGTATTTCATGATATTGATTGATGAATATTCTAGAATGGAATGGGTCAATTTTCTCAAAGAAAAATTATAAGATCTAGATAAGTTTAAATATTTCAAAGTTATGATTGAGAATGAAATGGATATGAAAATCAAATATTCAAGGTCAGACAGAGATGGGAGTTCACATTCAATGAGTTTAACAATTTTTATGAGAATCATGGGATAAAGAGGCATTTATTTGCCCCTAGGACTCCTTAGAAGAATGGAGTGGTTGAAAGAAAGAATAGGATTGTTCAAGAATCCACAAGAACAATGATGAAAGATGAAAACCTACTAGAAGTCTACTAGATAGAAGCAATTCATACCACTATCTAAATTCTTATTAGAGTTCAAGAAAGAGTAAATAGTGAAAAGAATCCCTATGAGTTGTGGTATGGAAGGAATCCTATTGTCAAATATTTCAGAGTGTTTGGAAGCAAATGCTATATTAGAAGAGATGAAGAAAAATTGGTAAAATTTGATACAAGATCTGATGAAGGAATATTCCTTGGATATTCTACAAGAAGCAAAGCTTACTAGTGTTACAACAAAAGGTTGAAGAAGATTATTGAAAGTGAAAATGTCAAATTGGATGAAGAATTATAGAAGAATTCTATGGTGATAGATGGATATGAATTAGATGAGTCCTCTTGTAAAGAAAATGATAGAGATGAAGATAAGGATAAAGAAGTTCAGATTGAAGAGGAAGAAGATTCAAAAAGGATACCTAAGACTCACAAGTATGTGCAGAATAATTACTTTGAATATCAGATCATTGGTTGCAAAATAAGGGTGTGTTGAAAAGAAGAAAAACTATTATGTATAAAGAATGGGTAAACCTATGTTTACTCTCTAAATTTGAACCTAAAATAGTGATTGAAGCTTGCAAGGATGAATATTGGATCAAGGCTATGAAAGAAGAAATATTGCAGATTGAGAAAAATCAGAATTGTGAATTTGTCCCAAGACTAGAAAATAAGAATGTGATTGGAACTAAGTGGGTATTCTGCAACAAAGTGAATGATAATGGAGAAATAAAAAAGGAAAGGCTTGTGTGTAATGGCTACTCATAAGTAGAAGGAAAATACTATGAGGATAATTTTGCTCCGATGGAAAGAAAAAAAGCTATAAAGATGTTTTTTCTTTTGCGACACAAAAAGATTTCAAAGTATATTAGATGGATGTGAAGTCTACTTTCTTGAATGGTGAATTAGAAGAAAAGTTATAAATTGAACAACCAAAAGGATTTTAGTTATTAGATAAACTAGATATGGTTTTTAGATTGAAAAAGGAATTATATGGATTGAAGCAAGCTCCTAGAGCTTGGTATGCAAGGTTGGATACATACTTGATACAACAAGGATTCAATAAAGGTATCACAAATAGTAATCTTTATTTCAAAGTTGAAAACTATTAAATCTTGATTTTGGTTGTGTATGTTGATGATATAATTTTTGTAGGAAATGAAGCTATGCACAAGAGATTTATAGAAGAGATGCAAAAAGAGTTTGAGATGTCAATGCTTGGGGAGATGGATTTATTCCTTGGGCTGCAAATTAATCAGACAAAGAAAGGTATATTCATTTTGAAATCAAAGTATGCCAAGAAAATGATAAAGAAGTTTGGAATGAAAGATTCTAAATCGGTATGTACCCCTATGGTTACTAGTTGCAAGCTAAGTAAGAATTATGAATCTCCCAAGGCCGATAAGAGAACATATAGATCAATGATTGGAGGACTACTATATCTAACTGCTACTAGACTGGATATAATGTATGCAATTTATCTTGTGGATATATTTAAAGAAGATCCTAGAGAATCACATGTTGCAGCAATGAAGAGGATATTCAGATACTTGAAGGGTACTCTGGAACATGGCTTGTGGTATCCAAAGGATACTAATTTTTCTCTAAGTGCTTATACATATGCAGATTGGGTAGGATGTGTTGATGACATGAAAAGTACAAGTGGTGGTGCATTTTTTCTTGGATGCGGATTGGTGTCTTGGTTGAGCAAGAAGCAATATTTAGTATCTTTATCTACTACAAAGGTAAAATTTATTATAGCAATATTTTAATGCACACAGGTGTTATGGATGAAGAAACCTTTGAAGGACATCAGATTTGTATATGATGAACCAATATCTATCTTTTGTGAAAATACAAGTTCCATTAACATTTCAAAGAATCCAGCAATGCACTCAATGACAAAACATATCTCAATTTGGTATCACTTTTTGGGAGAGAAGGTTGTAGAGAATGAAGTGAAGCTTGAGTATGTTCCTACAAAGGATCAGGTTGTTGATATATTCACTAAGGCTCTTCCTAAGAATAATTTTGAGTATCTCTTGGAGAAGTTAGGGGTTATTACCCCTCCTTTGAACTGGATGCATAAGGATATTCATCAATCCGGTGGATTTTAATATTCATTTCTTGTTTTGAATTGATCTTGAAGGCTATCTCTAAGGGGGAGTAGGTAGTGCCTTGTTGGTTGTTGTAGGTAGGGGGAGTAAGTATTGGTGTATTTTGGTGTTGTCCTTTGTTAGATGTGTCAAAGGATATGTGTAGTGGTTGTTGATTTATATAGTTTGTTGTGTGCTCCTAAGGGGGACTATGCAGAGTAGTAAAGAGAGAAAGTATGCATGTTTGGTGTCAAAGGGAGAAAGAGATGTATATGTGTTTCCCTATACCATTGATGTCAAAGGGGGAGAGAAAAAAATATGAAAAATACTCAGTTTGAAAAGGGGGAGAGAGTAATGTGAAAAAGGAGACTATGATGTAAGGGTAAGAGAGGAAGAAAGTTGGTATGGAGTAGTATTTTGGTGATCAAAGCTGTTATATTTGTTATTATTGTTTTTTCACATCATGTGTTGCCATCAATGAAAAAGGGGGAGATTGTTGAAAGTATGAGTGGTTTGTGTTTTCATTGATGTCAAAAATATTGGGGGAGATTGTTGTAGGCTTATGTTTGTGTTGTCATTGATGAATGGTGATGGTTGAGAAGTTGTGTTGATGCTTTGATTAGTTTCATTATGTCATCATTACTAAGTGCTACTGGTGTCAACCTCTAGTGTTGCTTAGATAAGATTCTATTTGTGGATGTTTTTGGTATAGTGACAATGAGGAAGTACTAAAGATGATGAGTATGTGTCTCTAGTGTTGGTTTCCAAATTATTTTGAGAAAATTTGAATAAGAGAGGAAAATAGTATGTTGAAAAGATGTTTTGGTGTATAGTGTGGTGCTCTAGTTTTTCTCCACATTTATTCATGGTTAAAGATCTTATTGTGTGGTTCAAATATGTTGGTCTGAGGTTTTCAAAAGTTCTATATCCAAAATTTCTCGGTCTGGATCATTGTGTAGAAGAAGTTGTGTCCACTAGTGTGTGGGCGATGTTCTAGTGGTGTTTGGGATAAATGATTTTTATTTGCATTTCTCCACCATTTGGTTTTTGGTCTTGCAGTTTTGGAAATGTCCTAATAATGATCATATCTACCTTTAGTCAAAGTTGTTTGTTGTTTGGTGCTTCAAAAGTCGGTTTCTTGAATTACAAAGTATGGAAGGTTGTGTAAGCGTACTGAGTGTGTACATTCTTTAGGTGAAAGGTGTTGCAAAGGAATTTGTTGGATTTTAGGGTATTTGTGGAATATTATAGATTGTATTCAAGTCTTGTGTGTGGTTTGTGAATCATCTTTGGATTTGAGGAAGGATGTACTTAAATGTTAATGGTGTTTACATTGGTTCGATCAACCTTGGGTGTTTACACTAATTATGGATTTTTTTTTCCAATTGTGGAAGTGTGGTGTGGCGTATATGTATGATTTGTGTCTGAGTTAAGATGTGGTGTGGTCCATTTTCATTCCTTTCCACTATAGGAATGCTTAGTGTTGTCCTAATTTTAATCTGCATGATTGAGGTGCATAACCAACCTCAGAGAATGTTTTCAAGGTTGAAGAAGGTATAAATAAGTGTTGTTTTGATGGAGAATTGTCAAGTGAAGTGTGTGATGCGAATTGTAGAATTGTGAAGTGCAGTGTGAGATTAATGAGTTAGACCATTAGAAGCAGTGAGAAAAAGGTGTCTACAATATTTAGAGAGACTATAAATGTGTTTGTGATGTTGTGGTATAATTTTACTATTGCATTGGGATTAATTTCTCACTATAACATTATTCTTTCTTCTTTTCTCTAATCTAACAGTGAGCCCTTCTTTCCTTTGGGAAGTGAGCCCTTTGGCAATGAGCCCTTTGTATTTGGTATTGTAGAAACTTTATATTGTGAGCTAATCCTCACCGTGGTTTTTTTCTTCTTGGGTTTTCCACGTAAATATTTTGTTCTATTATGCATGGTGTTGATGTGTTTCAGTTTCTATTATTTTCCTTCATGCTAAATCATTCTAACAGGTTAAGGATTAATTACGTTGTTGTGGATCTAAATGTTTATGAGGATTTTTATGTTTTAATGTACAAATGATTCACCCCCCTCTCAGCTGTCTTGTGTGTAATCAACAATTAGTATCAACAAGAAAATAAGAGCTCATCCATAGATAAAGTTTTTATTTTCAACAATCAACATCAATATTTCCAAATTTTCAAGCATGCCATCAAACATGTGAAGAAAAAAATACATTCAATTCATACAAAAAGGGTTACACTTGACAAGAAAAACCAATAACTCATCTAGATAGCTTCCATAATTAATTAATCAAGTACTATTAAATATATAGAATGCAATAACCTTAATAATTATCCCATGCGACTTTATGGTGGATTTACTAGATTGCATTAAATTTGTAATGCCCAAACAAGAAAATATCCAATTATCACAACCCACTTTACTACAAAAATCATCAAATAATTACTCAAGGAAATAACTCTATATAATTAGCATCCATATATTTATGAAGCAAGGAAGTTAGAGTGATGTATATAATTAACTTTGATTAACTACCTCAAGAATGAAATTTCCAATAAATAAGACTAACAATTCTTGAAAAACAAAATCAAATTCATATGAATCTCTTTTCCTTCTTATAATTTATTAATTTTCTCCAATGGTTCTAACTAATACTACTTGAATTGAATAATATTCCCATCCATATCTTTACTCAACTAAGAATCTATATAAAGAAATACATTGGAGAAGAACATTTAGAGTTAGCAACAATAGTTCTTCAAATAACTCTTACGACGTGAATCTTTCATAAAACAAATGATTAAAATAACCCCAAGACAAATAAATTTCTCATAGCATGGACATGGAGATGATAATCACAATCAATATTTCTAAGAGTTTATTAGCTCTAGGTGGTTTAAAAAAATTACTACTTTTGAAATTTTTATTGCGTGACTAGGGAAAAAATCACTAAATTAATCCTATTTTCAAAGTTTACCTAGAATATCAATAATCAATCTTTACCCAATAATTAAGATATTGAAAATAAAGAGACCCTAAGAAAAATAAGTTAATTAACACATCCCCAATATTCTCTGTGTTGAAACTTGGATTTGATACAAAATGTCATGCACCCAAAATTTTAACACAACTAAATAATACACAACCACCAATTTTTTTGAAAAAATGTGAGTAAACACTAATAATTACTAGCCACACACGGACATGATAACATACTAATGATAAGGTTAGTATTAAGTTGATTTATTGGAATGATAATCACTAATATGTATTGTTGACATTTTATGCCACCCTTAGATGACCCATTTTTTGATAACCGATCTGAGAGATTCCGCATGGTCCATCTTCCATAGGTTTTCCTAAAGGGTTCCTAAATTGGATAAGTCCTAGAATTCCACATTTTCGGACTTTCTCATACTTGCTTCCTTCCTTCCCCTTTTCTTATAAGTGTTTCGAGTATCGACCTTCGGCCTTATCCGTTACCTATTACCACTCCCTCTCCCCTCTTACCATTTTCACTGTACAACACGTACGCCTTCTAATCAACACACAATCTTTGAAGGCTCCTCATCGAAGAGATAATGCAATGTCAGAGGGAGAAATTTTGCAATCCCTTCAATATTTTGATGGAGGGCAGAGGCTCTTCATTAAAAATAAAAGAGAATATCGATGGGATAGATGAATGTTAAAGGGATCTAAAATCTAGTCCCTTTGACATTATGATGAATGTCAAGAGCTCTATATTAGAGGGATGGATTGATGTCTGCGAGACCTAAATGGTGGTCCCTTCGAAATTTTGATAGAAGGTAGGTTATCTTCATCTGAGGGATAGGTGGATATTTTTGGGAACTAGATGATGGTCACTTCGACATCTCAATAGGGTGGTGATGATGACACATGGTGGATAGCTGGTGACAACCCGCTAGCCCGTGGGGTTGTGGTGGGCACTTTATTTTGCTTGGTGGGGAAGCAGGGAGGTGACATGTGGTGATATATCACTTGGTCACTTCACATCACTATTGTTAAGAAAAGAAATAGGGTGGTTGTCGTAATGAGTGATGAAAATAGAATGAAGGTGAAGGTAACATCAAGTGGTTGACAGGTGGTAGATTTCACTACATCGAAGGGACCTAAAAAATTTGTCACACCAATATCCATTGGTCCCTTCGATGTCGCTACATCGAGGGGACTTTGGGGTGCCTAACTCAAATATTTTACTTTCCATTTGATGATGGTTATACGGTCTCTAGGTGATCAATGACCCAAATTCAATGGGGGCGATCAATGGTCATGTTTTAAAGTTTGTCAAATATCTAATCTCAGTAATTTATCTCATCTCTGATGGTCAAAATTCAAAGTGTAATGGCTAGCTACCTCATTTCATTGTAAATATAGGTAGTAGTGGTATTTTTAAATCTCAACTACCAAATAAAATAAGAGTGGCTCTAGATTGAATTTTGGTGCTTCTTCCAGGCCAAATTGATTGTTGAGTGACACCATTTATTCTTTGATGTGTTGCAGAAGTCAGTTCTTTGTTAGATTTTTTTTATTATTATTTTGATCATAGATTTCATGTAGTGCCATACTTTCATTCATGAAAATCATTATGTCAAGTTGTGTTCAAGGTGTCAGAGGGCTTTTATGACTAGTTATTGCTCTATTTTGGAGGAATTTTTCTATTTGTAATCTAACCGGGGTTCTTTTTGCTATAACCCTAGTTGGAGTTAGGGTTAGGATTTTGAATTTGAATTGTAGTTATGCCTGCACTATAAAGGAAATATTTGTATCTTTTAGGGGGTTTTTCCTTTGGATCCTTTGGTGTATTTCTTTTCAAACTGTATTTCATACTGTCATTGTAAAGATTGGCTTTTTTCCTCAACATTAATGAAATGGATCAAAATTTCCTCTTATTAGCTCTTTTGTGTTTAAGTAAGTTATTACCTTCATATCTAGGTGTTTATTATATTTTCATGCATGTATGTATGAGTTAAATTCTTTACAATTTCTATTTTTAGAAACCTTACTTTCGTTCTAATGCCTTTGAGAATCGAACAAAAAGAGAGTTGTGAAAGTTACCTTGCCTCTCTTCAATGATATATTGAGAATTATAAGATAGGAAGAAACAACCTTTCCATCTTAGAGTATCACCCCCATTTCCATTTCATGTTCTCCTTCTCCCCTTTTCCTTGAGAGTTGTTAGTGGTAGGATTTCATGTTTTGGGTTGGACCAACATATTGCACTAGGATTGAAAAAGGAAGCTGGGCTTCTCCAAAGATTTGACCTCATACGTGGAAAGGTACCACACCTTGAGGAAGTTTTCATTATGTCATTGGAATGATTAGATCCATGTGTAGTAGGGTGCAATTTCATGTGACAATAGTTTTTGGAACGCCCGATGGGACTACTTCTCTCCATTGAATAATTTGGTGTTTTCTTCAATGCATCTTTCCTTTGGAGGCATATCTTCAAACACCATGGCAGATCCATTCACATATACTAGTACAAGTAGTGATAGTTTTACTTCATCCTATTGAGGAGCTAGTTATCTCTTCAACATTTCGGCCCTTGGAATAATTCTCCAAGCAACTGACAGCTCTGCAACTCTTTGGGTGAATCTTTGGTATGTACCCAAAATCTCTGGTTGCCCAATCTTGTGTATTCGTTTCAAAATTTTAAAGTGTTTCCTATCATTTACATGCATAAAAATGTCAAATTATAGTGAAAAATATATGTATACTCCACCATACTATGATAATTTCAGTTTTGTACCTCCCAATCAACCATATTAGGGTGGTCATACTTCTCATTTCATTCAACAAAACCCTACTATTATGGGTTCTCAAACTTATCAAAATGCTTACAACTCACCCCACCCTGCTAAAACATCTTGGATGCCTACACATTCCTATCAACAACCCTAGGATACTCCTTATTCTTCATTTTAACCTCAAAATGAGAGTACTCATTTCCATAGTGAAGGATCTCTTTAACAAAATTTCCATAGGCATTTGATCTACAATAGGGAGAGTGCAAAAATCAAGCCTATCAATGACAACCATGTTGTTTTTAACAACTTGATGAGTTTTTTAATCAAGATCATTATTCAAAACAACAAAATAAAGAAGCTCAATGGAGGTATGAGCAACAGTTGGAGGAAAAAAGAAGACATGAAGAAGAGTATGCAATAAATAATGTTTCTAGGAAATAAAAAATTAGAATTGCCCTTGCTCTAGCACAAGTGCCCAAGAATCAGGAAACCCCTTATGTGCCTAGTTTCAAACAAGAAACCTAGAAAGCCTCTTGAAAGCCACATTATCCCTCCTTTTGTTTTAGAACAACCTATTGTGCAAGAGGTTTGCAAGAATTTTTTTTTTTACTTTCAAGAATCTTAATCAACCCCTTGAAACTATAATAGAATGGCTTGTGCCATTAAGAAGATATTTTATGCTAGAGATAATAAGTTTTGTGAGACTCCATTCCTTACAAGAACCCATCCTTGATGAGGCTCAACCTCTTAATCCTATTGAGTAACCCCTTCTAGAGCTTCAACAAGAGTTTCAATGCCCTTTTGATTATTTTGCTCCCCCTTTTCCTATTTCACTCTTTCAAGGTGGACTTGTGGTATGGGATCCTAATAGGTCAAAAGAATAAGGGAAGGATAATTTTCAAGCTAGGATTGAAGAGGTTTCTATTGTGGAGCCTTCACATGCTCAAAATAATGAGTTTCTTGGTTTGTTACAAAAAAAATTCAAGGTGAAAAAGTTTTGCAACAACATGAGATTAAAAAGGTAGAAAATATTGATGCAATAGAGGAATCAATCCTATCTTTTGATGCCCTTCCCCTGTCTTATTGAAGATGAGGAGGATAGATCAGCTATACCTACATCAGTTGAAGCCTTTGAAAAACTTGGTTTGGGCTTGATGGTTGAAGATAACTCCATGGTTTTGGAGAAGCAGTAACAAACATGTTTATCTCCTATTATTGTGGATGAAGATACCCAATCTATTGAAGTCTACAATTTTGAGGTAGAGGACCTCTTTTGGGATATTATAGAAGCTTTTTGTTCAAGATTGAAAAGAGTATCTTTGTGGGTATCAGTGCGAGAGTAAGGAAATAGTAGATGATGTGGAAACCATTACATGCCATGAATCTTATTTTGTTGCAGCTTGTTGCCAAGAGGAAACAAAAATAGAGAGAAAACTTGAAGAATTTAGTTCTTCACCCAAAGTGTCTCAAAAATCTGAGGTATTTGTTGATGAAGTGTGCATCAATACAAGTAATCATGAGGTTTTCATTTTTTTTGCTATCCCTGAATGTAGCATTCTTGAATATGAGGTCTTCATTCATAATGAAGATATGACCTTTGGAATTAGGGATAATGTGACTAAGTTAGAATGCTTCACATGGAACCAACACACTAAAAAATCCACCATTGAGTAGCCACACATTTTTTTGGAGAGTGATTCTCTTGTTGCTCAACTTGGTAGTATGCCTAAGCTTCAAAGTTCCTCATTTGAGGTGTATGTGGAAAGTCTTTCTTGTGAAAATCAAAAATCAGGTTTGGCATATTTTACATCACCATGTGAGCTAAAAACATTCTTTTTTTGTTTCAATTCATGCACTGAGGAAGTCAGTGATGGTGACACTAGCTTATCATTTTATGAGGTGAGTTCTCTTCCCTCTATAAAAGGTTTTTTCTTGGATGCTGACTTGCCTTAAAATTTCACCCTTGCTGCTATATGTTTAGCTGAGACAGCAGTGTTAGATAAGTCTAACACTTGCATCATATGGTTCCCCTACAATGAATTTTTTTACAATGAAGCGGTCCTTCACCTTGTAGGAATTTTGTGTATTTCCATGCATGTTGGTAGAAATTTTCAATGGTTGTAGCTGGTTGTGGTATGCAACTATAGTTTGAGGGAGATTAGCTCCTTTAAACAGTTTATTTTTGATAGAGGCAACCATTGATTCTTTGCATTTCTATTAGTTTAATGTATATAATGTAAATACCTTACTATCCATGAAGTTATTTTCACACCATGCATTCCCTTTAAGGGAATGGATTCTCTTAGATTTCATGATTTCCTCCAAGTGTAGGCCTGTACATGTTTTGTTTTACCCTTGAGAGACCCAATTTTGTAAATTCCCTTCATGACTCTATTCCAAATGGACTGATAAGACCTCTGGATTCCATGATTAGTAGGCAATTGTTCCATAGGAATCACCAAAATGTTGAAATTTTATGCCACCCTTAGATGACCCATCACTGATAAGCGATCTCAGAGATTCTCCATGGGCCATCTTGCATAGGTTTTCCTAAAGGGTTCCTAAATTGGCTAAGTCCTAGAATTCTATATTTTTAGACTTTCTCACACTCCCTTCCTTCCTTCCCCTTTTCTTCTAAGTGTATTGGGTATCGACCTTTGGCCTTACCCATGACCCTTTATAGATCCTTCTTCCCTCTTATAATTTTCACTATTCAACACATAAGCCTTCCGCTGAATGTCCAATCTTTGAAGGCTCCTCATTGAGGAGGCAATGCAATGTTAGAGGGAGCTATTTTGTAGTCCCTCCGATATTCCAATGGAAGGAAATGTTTCTTCATTGGGAGAAAAGGTGAATATCGACAGGATAGATGAATGTTGGAGGGAGCTGAAATTTATTCCCTTCGACATTATGATGAATGGAGAGGGATGGATTGATGTTGGTGGGACCTAGATTGTGGCCCCTTGAACATTCTGAAGGAAGGCATGTTATCTTCATCAGAGGGACACGTGGATATCGATGGGACCTAGATGATGGTCCCCTTGACATCCCAATAGGATGGTGATGATGATGTATGGTGGATAACTGATGACAACCTGCTAGCCTATAGTGTTGTGGTGGGCCCTTTTTTTTCTGAGAGGGAAAGTGGGGAGGTGACAAGTGGTGATATATTGCTGGGTCACTTCACATCATTGTTGTGAAGTGAGGTGATAGGGTGGTTCTGGTGATGAAGGATGAAAAAAAAGTGAAGGTGAAGGTGATATCAAGGGGTTGATAGGTGGAAAATTCCACTACATCGAAGGGATCCAAAAAGTTGTCACACCAATATCTGGTGGTCCCTTTGACATTGCTACATCGAGGGGACTTTAGGGTGCCTCACTTTGACATGTTTCTTTTCCTTCAATGATGGTTATGTGATATCTAGGTGATCAGTGACCCAGATTTAATGGTGGTGATCAATGGCCATGTTTCAAAGTTCATCAAAGATCTAATCATGATCGTTTATCTCATGTCTGATGGTCAAAATTCAAAGTGTAATGACTAGTTGCCTCATTTCACGATAATCTCATATCTGATGGTCAAAATTCAAAGTGTAAATGACTAGTTGTCTCATTTCATGGTAAAAATAGGTAGTAATGGTGTGTTTGTATCTCAACTTTTAGATCAAATCGGAGCGGCTCCAGATCAAATTTTGGTGCTTCCTCTAGGCCAAGTTGATTGCTGAATGACACCATTTATTCTTTGATGTGTCATAGAGGTTAGTTCTTTGCCAGGGTATGTTTTTTGTGATTATGATCATGGATTTAATGGAGTTACATACTTGCATTAATGAATTATATTATGCTGGGGTGTGCTCGAGGTGTGAGGGATTTTATGATTGGTTGTTGCTATGTTTTACAGGTATTTTGTTGCTTATAATTTGATTGGGGTTATTTTATTGTAACCCTAGTTAGAGTTAGGGTTAGGATTTTGAATTCAAATTACAGTTATACCTGCACTATAAAGGCAATGTTTGTATCTTTTTAAGGTTTTATTCATCTGGCTCCTCTAGGGTTTTTCTTTTGTAGAGTGTATTTCACACTTTGCCATTGTAAAGATTGGATTTTTGCCTCTACATTAATGGAATGGATCAAGCTTTCCTCTTCTCAGCTCTTTTGTGTTTGCGTAATTTATTACCTTGATATCTGGGTGTTAATTGTATTTTCATGCATGTATGTTTGAGTTAAATTGTTTGTAACTACTAGTTTGAGAAACCTTGTTTCCTTCCAGTGCCTTGTCAAACCCTAAACTTCTTATATGCCTTTGAGAATGAACCAAATAGAGATTTGTGAAAGTCCCCTTGCCCCTCTTCAACTATGTATTGAGAAATCTAAGACAAGAAGAAACAACCTTTCCATCTTGGTCTATCACCCTGATTTCTCTTTCATGATCTCCTTCTGCCCTTTTCCTTGTGAGCTGTTAGTGGTAGGATTTCATGTGTTGGGTTGGACCAACACATTGCACTAAGATTTAAAAAAGAACCTAGCCTTATCTAGATAGTCAACCTAATACATACAAAGGTTCCACACCTTGAGGTCATTTCGATTGTGTCATTGGAATGCTGATCTGTATGCTCAATAGGGTGCAATTTTATGTGACAAAATGTATTATCCAACATAAAAGAACATAAAATATAGGATGAAAACCATCAATGACTAATAGGATCAACAAGACCACAAGAGATAGGGTCTTACATAAGTGTCCTTGTTAAATATGGGTGCTCAAGTTCATGACGCAACAAGCTCCATTATGCTGGATCCATGAACTATCTTGTTAAAACTCACCTTAGGGGTAGAATAAATCTCACCTCAAGAGTGCAAAAAAACTCACCTCAAGGGGTGCAACAAAACTCACCTCAAGGGGTGCATAAAGCTTAATGTCTCGAGGCATAACAAATAACACCACTACTAAAGGGGGTATGTCAATAGGTTCAAACATCACAAGAAAAATAGATAAGGGTAATATATGCCCCTTAAAATGTCAACGTACTTGCTATGTTAATATTTTAAGGAGAAAGAGGAGAAGAGGAGATCCTTGAAAGGAATGTGTGTGCAATGAAAATCCTTAATCTAAAAATGCAAAAAACTAAATAAATGAAATGGAAAAGGAACACAAAAACACCTTGGATTAGGCCTAGTTGAAACTAAACAAAAAAAAAATAAAACAAGAAATTTTTATACCTTTGCTTGTCTAGGTTGACAGAATGGTTGGCTCTTGATTCTGTTTTAGATGTGTGCTCCTTGATGGAAAGCTTCCAATAATGGAGGTGGTTGAATGATTAATGATAGTGGGTGAGTGAAATAATGGCTTGAATGAAAATGGATTGAATGCAATAGTGCTGCAATAATGG
Source organism: Sequoiadendron giganteum (assembly GCA_007115665.2). Taxonomy (NCBI): domain Eukaryota; kingdom Viridiplantae; phylum Streptophyta; class Pinopsida; order Cupressales; family Cupressaceae; genus Sequoiadendron; species Sequoiadendron giganteum. Next base: position 47,375,797 of record VCHN02000014.1, on the reverse strand, counting down.
CTAGAATGTAAAAATATTTAAAATATCAACAACACTTAACTTCTAACTTGAGGCCAAGGGCCTCAATTTAAAGAAAAATGGATGGTTGAGATTGATCCACCATGGACAAGATGAAGGGATGTGGTGAGTTGAGGACTCAAAAGCCCTCACATCTTTCCATGTGGAGGGTGAGATGGAAGAAGTACAAGGTGACATGGAAGAGGCCATGTGGTCCTAAGGTACTTGCAAGTACCTTGGGATTGAAGAGGATTTCCTTACAAAGGGATTCCTTGTCCCCAAGTGGGGCTTAAAGTGACTAGTGAGGAATTTTAGAAAGTCCACTCTTGTCACCATGGGGATTGGAGAGGGAATTGGAGGAATAAAAATGAATTTAAAATTCACAAGCTTGGAATAAACCCATGGATAAGACAAGGTCCTCCAAAAGGAGGTCCTTGTCTCGTGTACTTGATGTGGCCTATGAAAGGTCATGAAGAGAAATATATGGGGGGAATAAATAGAATTGAAAATTCCATTGGAAAGGACACAAGGATTGTAAATGGAATTAAAAATTCCATTAAGGGTGTTGGAATAATAAAATGGAATTACAAATTCCATTGGGATGTGGGAAGAGTTGACTAAAGAACTGATTAGACTAATGATGAAAGATTATAAGAGGATTAGGTGTTTAATGATGATTAGGAGCCATCTTGTGAAAGTTGGAGGATGTGACACCTCCTAATCATGGATTGGGGATGTGTCACATCCCTAATGATGGGATTAGGAGATGAATTAGGATTAACTGTGGATGTGACATAAAGGGAATTAAATAAGTGGGTTATTTATTTAATTATTGGAAGACATGGATAAAAGGGTAAGGTATTTAATTATTTAACTAAATACCTTAGAGATTTAGAATAATTTAGGGGTATTAATCAAATAATGACAATATTATTTAATTAATGTGGTTAAAAGGATATTTAGATGAAAAGGGTAAATTTGGCCAAATATAAGTGGTCAAATTTAGATGTCTACATTTTTTCCCTCTTTGAGATGGTGTTAAAAATTAGCATCATTTAAAAGAGAATTTAAACATAGAACCTAGAAGAAGATGGTTAGATTAAGGAAGATGCCCCAGTCATTCGAGGAGTGACTAGGAGGAAAGATGATGGAAGTGAAGATGAAGATTAGGGATTGAAGATTCCCCCTCGAGAGGACATGTAGGTTTAAGAGAACACGGGTGTGCTCTCAAAATTGATGAAATAATGCACGGGTAGATGGGGTAGATGATGCAAAATTATGGATGAGAGAGGATGATAATATGAAGAGAGAAAGGAAAGCACAAATGGATTGAATGAAAAAGATGATGTTTCCCCAGTCAAGCTACAAGCTAGGATGGAATAATGATGGATGGAGTGTTGTTGATGAGGGAATGATATATCCCAAAAAAACACAAGGATAAGGAATGATACATCCCATTTATGAGAGTGTTGTTGATAAGGGACAAATACATCCCAAACAACACAAAAGATAGGGAAGGATACACATTGATGACGATGATGGTGATTGGATCAAGGCTTGTAGAAAGGCTAGGAAGAAGACCAAGGATATGATTAGATGATTTGTGCTAGATTGAATGGATTAGGATTGGATGGAGATGTGAGATGGTTAAAATGAATGAAGATGATGAAGGTAAATATGCAGTGCAATGGAAGAGAAAATGAAATACAATGATAATGGAAGTTTCCATCTTCAGAGCATTGGTTTTTGCTATGGAATAAGAAACTAGATACCATGGTATAAAAAACCAAAGTGGGTTAGTGTCTAATGCATAAAATAAACACAACAGATAAGAAGGCTATCCCAACACCCCAAAATCGTGATGGATTTGGTCAGGCCAGGTATTAGGATAACCACAACCACAAGAGGATATCCCAACATAACACAAGACCTCGGGGGTCTTGGTGGGTATGATGTGGGATAACCAAGAAGACAAGAAACAAACCAAGATCAAGATATGCCCCTATGTGAACCAGTCAAAACACACCATAATATGATAGATCATGGTGGACGTTACAAGTGATGATAGGGAGCTCAAATGATAAATATAATCCAAAAGAATCAAAATATTGCAATCAATTTCAAAATGTCCTTTGTCATAGGATCAAGTGGATGGATGGGGTTGATGAGGTATGTTAGGAAGGATACATCTTCTTGAGACCAACGATGGATACTAAACTAAATGATCGACATGATTCAGGATACTCAAAAGTGATTGAATCTCATAACACAAATGGATTCCATTTTGGAAAAACTACCTAGATTAGGACATACTCAATGACACAAAAAGACGATGAGACATAAGGCGAAAATATGAAAAGGCAAAAAATAAACATACCCTAAAGACTAAGGGGACACAAGAATGACACACCCTACAAACCTAGGGGCTTGGGGGTTAATCAAAGATCAACCTTGCCTACATGAAAGTGCAGAGCCCTTGTAGTTTGAAATTAGGCCATGGATAAAAGTAGAAAGAGGACAATGGAGACCTCGATGGATGGTGCAAATTGGATGAAAAAATTCCTTGGGAGTGGATCGACCTTGCCTATGTGAAAGCACAGGGGAAACATAGTTTGAAACAAGTCCAAAGATAGATGATGGAAGATGACAAGACAGACAAAAGATAGAACCCCAGGGGTGGATCAAATGATTGACCTTTCCTATGTGAAAGCCTAGGGGCAACATAGTTCGACAAAAATCCAAAGATAGACAATGGATAAGGGATGATGAGATGACCATGATAAGGAGATACAATGATGTAGATGATATGATGAGCCAAGATAGGCTATGTAGATGGGATGGTCGATACATATAAGATGAAGCTTAGGGATGTGATAGTTATCCAAATCATCGAAAGATGAAGTGGGAGGATGAGAAAATAGATAGATGAGAGATGAAAAATGATAAGATATTAGGAAGATGTAGGAAATAGATAGGAATGATGATAGTGAGATAAAATGGCATTGGATTGCATGGGGGTAGCCTATAGCTAGATACCAATGACAATGGATTATGAGATGGAAGGAAAATATAGGTAAATGGATGGATTGATGAAGATGTGGAGATAGAAAGATGCTAGGATAAGTGGATAGAGGGGTAAGGATTTGGAAGGATGGAATGGATTTTTGGATGGAAAAATGGATGGGGGAGATAAGGATGAAAATATGGAGCATGACTAGTGGATGGGTAGATAGGAAGATAAGGATGGGGAGATGGAAGGGATTACTTGGAGGGATGGATGGACGATGTCGCCAAGGACTCTATTGAAAATAAGGAGATTCTCCCACTCAATATGTGTCATGAGTGATGAGGCAAGAGGGAGAGCAGGATGGGTAGATAATCGAGTAAGATGGAAATAGATAGGAGATATGGGTAAGGAAGGGATATGGGTGTTGGCATGATGGATGGATGATGAAGGTAGATGGATGTAGATAATATGCATGGAGTAGAAAAGTAGATGGGGAGGATAAGGAATATGATAGTGTATGGATGAGAGGAATATATACCAAGAGGTGTCTAAAGCATGTATATATGTTTGCCCCTATCTAGGTCAAGATCACAACGAAGATGGAGGGACTAGATACACATGGGATATGATGGGTAGGATTTGGAAGATAGGTAGATGTAGGAGATGGAGGAAAATAATGCGTAAGTGGAAGTTGCCCCCAATCATGGAAGTAAGCTAGATGGGGGATTTACGCATGATTCATGTTTGCAAGGTTTTCATCATGGTAATTATCCAAGGCACTTGTTTGTCAAGTTTTCACCATTAGACAAATTATTTTCTCTTTACTATATTTTTTTTTTGTTTTTTCGCTTTTTTGTTGATCCTAATTAGGAGTTATGAAGTTAGGATTTTTATGCTATGCAATAGGGATAGGTGGTGGATAGATTGAAGGATGAAGATGATAGGATTGAGGGGGTGATTTCGGGATATAAGGACCCAAAATAGATTTTGTATATGGAGGATGTATTATGGTGTATGGAGGTATGTAAGGACCCAAAGTAGATGCAGGATGAGAAATGGTGGATGGAGGGACATAAGCACCCAAAATAGACTTAGAGGGTGATGGAAGAAGATGCATGGTTGTTTTGAGGTAATATGATGGATGACAGGGATGACGAAAAATAATTTGGTGGAATGGCGGGAAGTGCCTCTCATTCCTTTGGAAGAGGTTTGCTTAGGATGCATGGAGGTTGTACCAACATTTTTAAGTTGTGATTCTTGGGAGATATATCTAAGACCATGTGCACCTAGATGTTCTTTAACCTGAATGGGATCTAACATACCTTTCTCATGAAGGCCTAAACCTTTGCCTTGATAGTTCATGTTCTTGAGCATGTGATCTATGGGGGGATGCTTATTCTTTTGGAAGCATGATGCAAGTCCATTAGTAGGTGGAGGAGGAAGGGTGGTGCATATAATTTTTTTTTCTTCTATAAGAAGACCACCATGGAGGAGGGTAATGTTATCAAGGTGATAGAAAAGTGATTTTTTGATGGTAGAGCTAGGCGAAAATGAATTATCATTCAATAGAGATGGTGGGATGACAACATCTTGATTTGTAGGAGGAGGTGATAAGGGATCGGGAGAGGGATTAGGTGGTATGAAAAGATATATATTTTTGGTAGTGGGTGATAAGGGCTCATGAGATGGAGTGATTGGATCTTGAGTGCAAAGGGGATCATGGGAGAGAGCGGGTGAGCTAGTGTGATCTTGAGATGGAGTAGATAGGATGGTAGGATCAAGATTCGGTTAGGGAAAGGAATAATAAAATGGGATGGATGGAGTAAGATGATCTTGGGATGAAGTGGATAGGATTGATGTAGTCTGTTAGGAAGGATGCATCTTGTTAAGACCAAAGATGGAGACTAAACTAAGTGATCGAAATGACACATGATATTTAAGACCAATTAAACCTCATGATAGTAATGACCTTTGTTTTAAGTACTAGCTAGGATAGGGACATAATTGAAGACATGACAAGACAAAAAGACACATGACTGACACACGCTAAAGACCTAGGGGCTCATGGATTGATACAAGATCAGCCTTTCCTACGTGAAAGCAAAAAGCCCTTGTAGTTTGATAAAAGACTATGGATAAAAGCAAAAAGGGTACGATGGAAACAATGATGGAGGAAAAATATCAGACAAAAAAATGCCTTGGGGGCTGATCAAATTACCGACCTTGCCTACATGAAAGTGCAAGGGCAATGTAGTTCGACAAAAGGAAAAATACAAAATGAGACCTAATGATGACTGAAACGATGGAAGAACCTAGATGATGATGCAAGACCGAGGATGAGACATGATGTATAGGCTATGACAAGCTCAGATTAAGGATCAAAATATCATGATTTGTAGATAGCGAATTTGGATAATCCAATGTTCAATCATGATATACCAAGTGGCCGATGACAAGATGCAAATGGGATGATCGGATTGATTGAATTCCAAGATAGAACCTGAGGATAAGATGGATGTTAGCATAAAATAACTAGGCCACAAGGTACATAATGATTAATCCCTCTACAGATGATGCCTGTTGCCAGGTTTTCATCAAGCATACTTATCCTAGGCACCATGAAGAGTGGTTTTCACCTAGGATGAATTATTTCTCTTTACTATTTTTTTTAAAAAAATTCTTTACTTTTTTGGTTTTTTTAATTTTTTTAATTTTTTACCTTTTTTGTATTTTCTCAGGGAAGGACAATCTAGTCGACTTAGGTATAAAACTATTTTAGGTGCATGATGTTGATGGGATCTTTTAGGGGTTCTCCTTTGGGAGTTGCAAGCTGATATGAGCCAAAACCATATTTAGTGGTGATAACATGAGGACCTAGGCAATTTACCTCAAATTTTCCTTTTTTATCTCTATCTTATTGATTGCAAGGATCCTCCTTGAAGACTAGATCTCCAATGTTGAACTAGCGAGGATGAAAATTTTAATTCTAGCTCCTCTTAAGATGATATTGGTATGCTTGTAAATGATTATATGCCTTGATCCTTTTCTTTTCTAGGAGTTCCAACTAAGTGAGTCATGCAACCTAAGCATCTTCATCACTTATGAGATTCTTCAGAGATATTCGAAGTGATGGGATCTCGACCTCGATCGACAAGATAGAATCAATGCCATAAACAAGGGAATATGGATTGGTACTATTAGGAGTACAAATGAAAGTATGGTAGGCCCAAAGGGTGGGATGAAGATGGAGATGCCAATCTCAACCAGTGTTGTTGACCTCATTTTTGAGGATTTTGATTAAGGTGTTGTTAGTTGCTTCAGCTTGACCATTACCCTGGGGCTAATAAGGGGTGGACCAATGATGTTGGATGTGGTAGGTATTTAAAAATAATTTCATGCACTTGTTCTTGAATGGATTTCCATTACTAGCGATGATGGTGGATGGAATTCCATACCTATAGAGGATATGGAAGAGGATGAATTTGAAGATCTGAACATCGAAAATTTGAGAGAGTGGAATTGCTTCCACCGACTTAGTGAAGTATTCATTTCTAGTGATAATGAAGGTATGGCCATCAGAAGATGGAGAGTATATCTTTTTGATCAAGTCAAAACCCCATTGTGAAAATGGCCATGGTGCTATGATTGGTTGAAAATCTTGTGCGAGAGAATGGATCAGGTCTAAATGTTGTTGACAAGGGAGGCATTTATTTACAAACTCGCAAGAGTCATGCTCCATGGTGGGTCAATAATAACCCGCATTGAGAATCCTTTTAGCTAAGGCTATGCCATTGGAATGGGCCCCACATACACCACTATGTACCTCTCTTAATGTAGTGTGAACTTCTGATTCTTTTAGATACCTAAGGAGGGTTTCATCATACCCGAGATGATAGAGTGTATCTCCCACTATGGTATACTGGGAGGTGTGTTGGATGAAGGAGTAACATTGATTGCATGTAAGGTCAAGGAATAAGATGTTATCATGGAGGTAGATGTAAATGTCATGATACTATGGTGACTCAAGAGCTATGATGTCACACACCATTTCACTCTAAGGGATGTCATAAGCAGGGATTAAAATTTGTTTAAATAGAAACTCGCAGTCTATTTGATCTTTTGGCATGTCAATCAGGGAACCAATTGTATCCATTGCATCAACCACCTTATTCTAGACTCTAGGGATTTTCTCAAACTGGATAGAGGTGAAGTACCTCTTGAAGTCATCCACCATGTGCTTATAAGGTAAAAATTTGTCATATTTAGTCTAAAACTCATCATTAACCTATTTAATGATCAACTAAGAATCACCAAAGACTCACAAGTGAGTGATGTTCCATTGGATCCTAAAACCAGTGATGAGAGATTCATATTCTACTATGTTGTTCATACATAGGAAGGCTAACCTGAATGACTTCAAGATGTAATCACCTTGTGGGGTGACAAAAAAGATACCCACCCCAACTCCATTGTGTGTGTATGATCCATCAAAGTAGAGTGTCCATGTAACTACCACCATGACTGTAAGGACCTCTTCATCAATAAATTATAGGACCAAAGGATAGGCGTCCACCAAAGGAGCATCTACCAATTGATTTCTTATTACTTTCCCTTTAATTTCCTTTTGGTCCACATACTCTATATCAAACTCGCTCAGTAACATGACCCACTTAGCCACGCGACCAGTCAATGACACTCTAGATAGGAAATAATTGAGTGGATCAACTAGTGTTCATAATCCACTAGTGTTTGACTGATATAGTAGATGACACATTCTTTTGAGGACTCATCATGTTGGGCTAATAATGCCCCCAGTGCAACTAAATTAGCTAAAATGTAAAATAAATGCGGTTTACCTAGAATTGGAGGCATGAGGATGGGTAGATGAGCACAATACTCTTTGATCTTGTCAAAGCCTAGCTGACACTCTGAACACCACTTGAAGGTGATATCTTTTCACAGGGGATGGATGAACAATTGGAACTTGTTGCCTAACTGAGCTATAAACCTTCTTATAGACTATAGCTTGCCTTGAAGACTCATTGACTGTTTAAGATTGCACGGTGGGGGAATTTACATGATTTCTTTGACTTTATTCAGATCTACCTCTATTCCCCTTCTAGAGATGATGAAAACCAAAACATTTCCTAATAAAACCCTAAAATATACATTTTTTTGGATTTAGACATAGCTTATAATTCTCTAGTCGCTCGAAGATCTTTTTCAAGACTATAGGGTGTTCCTCTCTTATTTTGGATTTTCCTAATAGATTAGCAACATAGCCTTCCATTATGATGTGGATACAATCATGAAAGATGACAATCATAGCATGCTGGTACATTGCCCCCACATTGTTGAGGCCAAAAGGCATGCCATTGTAACAAAAGGTACCCCAAGGAGTGGTGAAGGTAGTCTTATGTTGATCTTCGGGTGCAATTTTGATCTCATTGTAGCTAGAGAAACCGTCCATGAGGGAAAGCATCTCAAGTTCGGCGGTTAAATCAACCAACATGCCAATGTTTGGTAGAGGGAAATTGTCTTTAGGATGGGATTTGCTGAGGTCTCAAAAATCATTGCAGATTCTGATACTTCCATTTGGCTTGGCAATGGGCACTATATTGGATATCCAATTTGAATAATCGATCATCCTGATGAAATTGGCTTCTAGCAAATTTTCCAGCTCTTTCTTAACAAGGAGAGCTATTTGTCGATGCATATTTCTTAGTTTTTTCTTGATAGGCTTTACATCCGGGCGAACGTCCAAGTGGTGAAACACTAAGGCAGGATCCAAAATTGGAATATTTTAATAAGTCCATGGAAATTTGATGATTCCCTCTTTAAGAAAGTTGACAATGGTTGAATACTCTTCCTCTGATAAGGATTTAGCTACATATGTGATTTTTGGATCTTCTTCGGTTCCCAAATTTATTTTCTGTGTTTCTTCGATGAGAATAGAAGATGATTCAGATAGTTGAGTTCCCACAAGGGAAAGATAAACATCCACATCTTCTAGTGCCTCGTCGAGGTTTTCAATGTTAGATACACCATTTATTTTTACTTTTTCTAAGTCAATAAGCACCTTGAGGAGGTTTTCACTAGATGAACCTTTTTAATTTCGTTTCTTTTTACTTTTTCGGTTAGGAAATTAATCCTCCTCCAATCCCATAAGATTTACATAAGTATCCACTAAGGGAAAAGTGTCAACAAGTGTGCTACCGCGTAGGTCCTAGTCAATGAGCTCGGGATGGAAAAGGGAAAGGTCAATGGAGAAGAAAGATAGGTAGTCAAACATGGATGGAAGATGTACATCATTGTATGTAAGTATGATGGACTCTTATTCAGGTATGTCCTCCTCCAAGACCACATCCCTAATAGTTATATTTTTCAGCCTTCTTTGAAGCATAAGGATAAACCTCCTAGAAGTATTCTACAAGGGGAGGTGATGGTTCATGCTCTTCTCGGTAGACCCACTAGATGATGTCATCTTCCATTTGTTCTTTGAGTGTAAACAAATCTATAAATGTTGTTGACCCTATGTTCTTGGAAGTGAGGGTTTTGGTCCTTTCTTCTACTCTTGATACTGAATGAGATGGTTGCCCATACGAGCGGGGAGAAGGTGGAATTTTAGCCATGTTGTGCATAGTCTACATTTCATATTCTGCACAACCCTTGCCAATGATCTTGACCTTGGTGATGGTGGAGTTAGAAGTGGTAGATGTGGTGGATGTGGTGTTGGTTGATGGATTGGATGATGAGGCTTGAGGTGACCCCACTTCAACTCCTTGATAATAATGAGAGTGGGGAAAGGAAGCTTCCAAAGAACAAAAATATTCAAATGGTTGTGGATCAAAATGTATGGTTACTTCCATTCCTTGGAAAGGAAACTTTAGGCATTGATGATAAGTGGATGGAATGACGTGCATGGAATGAATCCATGAGCGAACAAGAAGGAGATTTTATGGAAGGTTGAGGTCAAGAAAATGACATGTGGTATATCACACAATAGGACCCACCTAAATTGGAAGACAAATGGTGCCTTCAGAACCCCTCTCTACATTGTCATATGCATTTATGGTGATAACATGGTTATTTAGGTCAACATGGGTGTATCCAATCTATTTTATGAATTTCAATGTACAAAGGTTGAGGGTTGAGCCATTATCTGCCAAAACCCTTTTTACATTATGTTGAGCTACGAGGACTTCAATATGAAGGGGATGGTAATGATTAGGGTTGATGGAAGATATATCGTTTTGACTAAAGCCCAATTGATAGGTTGATGACAAGTGTCCTACTAAGGCTTGAAACTGAGTAGGATCTATTTCATTAGGTACATGAGTATCCTGTAAAGCTTTGGTTAGGATTTCTTGATGGATAGGAGAATACTTGAGAAAATCAAATAAGGATATTTGAGTGGGTGTCTTTCCTAGGTGGTCAAGAATATTATAATGAGAACTTATAGGGGCTTGATGGGTTGATGTGGAAGGACCAGGGACAGTGATTTAGGTGTGACGGGTTGTAAGAAAACACTATGGATCTTTTCCTTTAACACGAATCATGGATACGCGAGGCTCGACTTGGCTAATGCACATAACTATACCATCATAGTTATAAGGTAAATTTTTATAGCTGATGTTGTTGGTGCTGTTATTTTGACTATTGTTATTTCCTGACCTAGGATTTGCATTAGACGTACTGGCACCCTGATTATGGCTCAAGAAGGTGTTTTGGTATATTTATAGCTGAGCATTAGATGAATTTTCTTGGTTGGAATCCCCTTGTATATCTTGACGATCTATGAGATCTTGGAAATATGTTTTAAGTCTGTGACACTTGTTTGTGGAATGACCTATGATCTTATGGAAGTCACAATACTCATTCTCCTTGTACTAGATTGGCTTAGGCTTTGATTCATTAAAAGGATTGGTTACGAGATATGTGATCCGATATCTAGTTTGAAGAAGCCTATTGAACATGAAACTTAAGGGCTCTCCCAAAGTAGTGAAAGAGCGTTTATTATTGCCTTGATTATTTTGATTGGAATACTGAGGGGGATGGGATTTGACTTGTGGTACAGAGATGGCGTGTGGGATTGCTTGCTATGGAGTAACATATTGAGTCTTTTTTGCAGTATTTTCTACTTGAACATGATTGGTGTCAGTGACACCATCATTGACCGCATTTTTATTTTTGTTCCAGTAGTAGGACTTGTCTCCAAATGTCTTTTCTTTATCTGGATTATAAATCTTGATCCGTCCCTTAGCGATGAGCACTCTCTCCATGATAGGACCCTTTTCTATGAATTTTGTAAAGGTTGTGACACAATGGAGATTGAGATTATGTATCATATCTAGATGAGTTTTTTCTATGAAAATCATCACCAGGTCTTTCTCACTGAGTGGAGATTTCATTCGACTAGCCAAAGAACACCACCTTTGCAGGTATCTTGCAAAGGTTTCACCCTCACATTGTGCTTCTTCCAAAAGATATAGGGTATCAATATCCTTCTCCAAATTGAAGGAGAAGTGTGAGATGAATTTGTTTGAAAGATCCACAAAAGAAGAGATGGATCCCTTTTGAAGATCCATAAACCAATCAAGATCCACCCCCATTAGACTCCTAGGGAATAACCATAGGAGATAACTGTCATTGTGTCAGACTTCCTGATAATGGGAATATAATTCCTGGAGATGGTCCTTTGGGTCTTTATTTCCTTTGTACTTATAAAATTTCAGCATTTCAAAATGCTTGGGGAAAGGAATGAGTGAGATCAAGGGATCAAACAAGGACAAATCTCTTCAAATTTGAAAGACCTTTTAGAATTCCCTATTTGTAAGTCTTTCAATGTGAATTTTACTTCCTCCAACTCATTATTAATAGGTGTCGATGATGGATTTGACCGATTGGATTGATGATAACAAGCATATTACTGGTAAGATGAAAATGGGGTAGTCATGATTTGATCATAGGATGGTGGAGGTGTATATGAAGGATTCAATTGATGTTGATTGGTATAGGTGGGTTGTGATGGAAGATTGGTGTTGGATTGATGATAGGATTATGGATTTTGGTAATAAGAAGAGGAAGCCCATTGATGATATGGTGGAGGTGCTTGATAGTAAGAGGTGGAAGCACCTTGTTGATACAATGGTTTATGATAAGATGGTTATTGTTGCGAGGAACACTATGGATTGGATTGGTAATTTTAAGCACTGTATTGTTGGGATGCATATGAAGGATATTGTGGATCAGGTTGATGATAGAAGGTGCTTTGTTGTAGTTGTGAGGGGGTAGCATAAGATGGCTGCTATTGGGATTGTGGTGGATTGTGATAAACATAAGTAGGGTTTAGATTGGACGTAACAGGTTGCTTATAGAACATGCTTTGTGAATGGTATAGGTGCTATAGGAATTGAATGGTTGGATTGTTGAGGTTGTATTGGGACTTATGGTTGTTGAGGGGGTTGGTGATAAAGAGGCCGAGTTGGGATTTAAGGCTACTGAGTGATTTGTGGTTGTTGGAATGGTGGATTTTGCTGAGATATTTGTTGATGTAGAGGACATTAAGGTTGATGAGGGGGTTGTGATGGATTACCCTATTTCTAATGTGGGGGGGCCTATTTTTGTTGTGAAGGAATAGGGATACTCTACTGTGGAGGTTTTTGCTAGATTGGTTGAGACCGAATTGATATTTTTTGAGGGGTTTTCTATGGTGGTTGTTGTGGGTTACCTTGTGGCAGCTGTGAAGGTGGAACGCTAGTTTGGGGTGGTTGCTGAGGGATAAATGGCGGTGGTGATATATTAGAAGCAGGTGTTGAAACTAGAGGTGGTTGTAACACAACAAAATTATTTCCCCAACATTAACTAGTGGTTTACCAAGTTGATAAGGTGGAAGAGACAGTGCAAACGATAGGGGGATTGAACCTTGCAAGACATTCAGAGGTGGCAGAGGGAGATTTTGTGGCATTCCATAAGCAAGGGGATAATGAGGATAAGATGGTTCTCCTACAAATCTTATCAAAATATGGGGAGGGTTTGTGACTTGACACATCACGACAATACCAAACCTAGGTTGATACCAATTATGCATAGCAAGACCCTCAATAACATTAGAATTTCTAGGGGGGTTCTATGAATTCTAGGGATCTTGAGATACAGGAGGTGGCGTATTACAATATTTGGATAACTCAAAGTGTGACGATGGTTTGATTCCCTTCATGATCAATGTGGTGAGTATTTTATCCCCATGCTCATTAAGGAGGTGATTGTCCATTTGGAGATTGACAGGATTATTGAGATACTCTCCAACTATGAATTTGGGTTGATTGATCATGCTTTCATCAGCAAGAGGTGATATGGTTTGAACCTCAGTGTTGGATTGTGATGAGCCACCATTATTAGGATCTTGAGGGATGTTAGGATGGGTATGTTGGGCTTGTTGATCCAACATGAGTTTCTTTTATTGCCATCGGGTAAGGGGCATGAAAATGCAAAACTATGGATGAACGAGATGATACTATGCTCCAAGATGTAGATGAGGATGACCTAAGTGATGACTGGGGGATTGTTTGGATTGGATGATAGAATGATCATTTGGTTGATTGATTGGATAGAGGATGTGATTAGATTCAATTAGATGGATTGATGGGATGAGATGATTAGGATGATTAGATGATCAATCAGATTGGGATGATGGAATCGATTCTAAACTGAGTTTAGAGGTTTTTAGTAGATGACATAAGGTGTTGATTGATTAGATTAAACTACAAAAGGAACGATTATGACATTGAATCTACCAAGATGGAAGTAGATTTATTGGGTCAAAGATGATTGACCTACTCAGAATGGATGAAAATCCTAAGTAGGTATAGATGGTGACAATCAGGATTAGACACCTACGCCAACTTGGATGAAAACCTTAGAAACTCAGACTAAATCTGCATATCTTATCTAGGTATGACCCTAGCTTTGATGCTTCACTAGAAATGATGTGAATGGATTGGTGTATAATTTTAGCTCTCCCCCTTTTATATACCTTGCTGATAACAAGTGGTTTGAATCGTTCCCCGGGTGATGAAATCCCAGGAAGGTCCCACTAAAGGAAGAAGATACTAGATGCTTCGGCTAGTCCGTAGGCTCGCACGTAGCACAAGAGGAGAGCTTAGAAACATTAGCACCTCCTAGGTAGACTCAACTAGACTAGAATGAACTATGATTTCTCATCAGCCAAGATTTCCAAATGGTTCAAGGGGATTGGATACATCAAAAATCCACTCACAAACATGACAAACAAGTTAACTGACCCTTTAATTAATCTACGTGTTCTGAGCTAGTATGGAAAAATGGCAAATAAACTAAATAAAATATCTTGGACCGATCATTATGCAAAAAAGTGTCAATAGTTTCCAACCGCTGCTCTTGGACGAATGAGAAACAACTAGACAAAATGTTAAAAAAACCAGGGACACACATAAACAGACAAGTTTGTAGGTCAATACGTAAAACCAAAACCAAAACAATGTTGCAAACTAAAGATGAAAGTATCGGGTTCACCTCAAATTCGTCTTTGTATGAGAAATTTTTTCTTAATCTGGTGGAGCAAATTCACCCCTGTAAATTTCAAATTTTCCTATTCTAACTGGTCAAATTTGTTTGTTCCTGAAGGTCATGAAAAGTTCACCCCTAATTGAAGCAAAATTTCCCCAAATAGAAAAATCACCCTTGTACTCTAGCAAATTTGCCCTTGTACTCTAGAAAATTTGCCCCTGCACTCTAGAAAATTCACCTTAGATGGTAGATTCACCTTTTCTCCATGAGAAAATTCACCCCAAAAGGCAGATTTGCCCCTGTTACTCATAAAGGGTAAATTTGCTTGCTTGCAAGTTTTCCTTTATTGTTTGGTTTTCCTATTTGATAATGCAAATTCACCCCTGTAAGGTACAAATTCACCTCCATAAGGTGCAAATTCGCTCGTCAGGGTGGATTCACCCCTGCGTGTAAACTTGAACCTACAAAACTTAAACAACAAAGAATGTAAAATGTTGAACCCATTACATGGGTCCCATTGGGTGTGCTATAAGTGTGTGTAGGTGAATTTTTCTAGTCTAAAATGAAAAAAAAAATGAAATGCAAGCAAGGAAAGACACAAACAACACCTCAACAATTAGCCTACTTGAACTTGAACAAAACAAGGATGAGAAGAGTGTTATACCTTTCCCAAGTTGATTAGCTGGTTGCCCCTATTGATTTTTTTATTTATGTGCTCCTTTCAACAACAAATAGCATGAAACCTAGATTTAAATGATCATGACGTGATGATGAGTGCAATGGTGCAAGTGGGTATTACAATGGATACTTGATATAGATGAAAATGCTGCTACAACAATGAAGGGTTTTGGATTCTTGGATTAGTGCTTGCTTGATTTATTGAGTGCTTGAATGTTGTGTGTTCCATGTTGTTGGGATGCAAACAAGGGAAAAATTCTCTAGTTTTAGGGGAAGATCCACTAAATAATGGAGGGTCAAGATGCAACCACCATGGAAAAGATAAAGGGGTAGGGTGAGTTGAGAACTCACAAGCCCTCACATCTTGACATGTGGTGCATGAAGTGTCCAAGGGGAGATGAAGTGGAGGTACTTTATGGTATCTTGGGAATGGAAAAGATCTCCTTGTAAAGGAGGTTCTTGCCCCCATTTGGGTGATGAGACTTATAAGGAATTAAAAATTCCTTAAAGATCCTAGGGAGAATAAATGTGAATTAAAAATTCACATTGGAAAAGGGTTTTCTTTCTCCAAGAGGAGAACGAATTTAATGAAAGTTGACTTGGGGCTATGCCATAAATGGCATAAGGATTAGGTTGACCTAATAATGTGATTAGGTTGTGCAAATAGGGGATTAAGGTGGTTAATGAAGGATTAAGGCAAATGGACAATGATGGAGGATGTGACATTAATCCTTATTAAGGGTGTGCACGTCCTAACCAAAGATTAATTAAATTAATCCAGATTAAGGAGATATTATGGAGGATGTGACAAGGAGAGAGAAAATGATGAATTTAAAATTGATTTAAATTTAAAAGAGGTAAAGTGACTAAATCAAATACATAAAATCATTTATTTAATTTAGAGAAGATTGGGAATAAAGGTAAATAATTTATTTATTTAAATTAAACACCTTAGGAGCATTAAAGAAAGGGGGAAATATTAATTAAATAAATCATTTAATTAACACTGACGGGAAATAGGAAATAGATGAATAAAGGTGATAAATTTGATCATATGGGGGTGGTCAAATTATGATGTCTATAGAAGAATTGTCATCACAAGATTCTAACCCAAGATAACATGAAAAAAGTGGATTTATGATTATGAATAGGTGCATTTTAGGCAAATGTAATGAAGAATCAGTTGATCACCTGTTGCTGCATTGTCAATTTTTTGCAAAGGTTTGGGAATTGGATTTTCAAAGGTTGGCCACTCAAAATTCCTTTATTGTTGGTTGGATTGGTCCTTTCCAACATCCCCTTCCCATGGAAATATGGAGGCAAACTCCCCCTATCATCTGCTGGTGTCTCTGGCACGAAAGAAACCATCAGATCTTCAGAGACATTGAAAGGAGTTGCAAGGAAGTCTTTGGCACTGGTTAGATTAATCTTTGAAAGTATCTCCCTGTACAAATGGATACCTCCAGAAAAAGCCCCAACAAAGTGGGAGATTAAAATGAAAAATTCTTGGAATCTCAATCTTTAGATCAACTCCTTTGATGCTTCCAAGTCCATGGCTAGAGTAATCACTATTTGGAAACCCCTGAATGTGTATTGGTTTAAACTAAATTTTGATGGTATGGCTAAGGGGAATCCTAGTTTGGCTAGCATTTGAGGTATCATTAGGGATTGCAAGGGAAACTTGGTTGCTGGGTATGCTGAAGGAATTGGTATTCACTCTTCTATGACGACTGAGGCACAAGTGCTTCTCAAGGGCGTGAAGATTGATGTCACTTTGGGAATAAAAAAATTGCACAATGAAGGAGAATCTTTATCTATGATTGAATCTCTCAATCATGGCCGATTTATTAGATGGAATATCAGGGACATTCTACTTGACATAAACCTTTTGTTCTCAAAATTGGATAGAAAATGTTTGACTCACATCTATAGGGAGGGTAATTAAATTGCCAATAGCTTGGCTAACTTGGCTCCAATTGGAATTTATGCAAGTGTTAGAAGAGGCTTGAGATGTTACCTACTAATATACAAGGATTAATCCTTGCGGAAGAAAGGAAAATAATATGCAATGATTGTTAATTGTTTTTGTATTAATGGGTATAGGTGGCTCCACTTGATGGGTCCTTTGGCGATATGGATCTAGATGGGTAAGTTGGTGAGGTTAAAGAGGGACGCCATGTGGATTTTTTACTTCCTTACTATGTATGGTGGGGCCTTCATCTTTTTTGGACTATCTTCTCAATTTTTCTACACATCCTATCATATCCCATGAGATGTGTGTAATGAGTTATTAATCGCCAATATTTTTAATAATTCAAATTAAGGGTATCTTATGATTTGCATAAGATCTTTTGAGTTGTACTTAAAAATTTCAAATCTCCCCCCTACGGCTAGATGGAATGGGGAAATATGTAACTTTAAAATGAACCTTAACATAATGGATACTAATTATCTAGTTTTAATTAATAATTGGATTATCCTATGGCTCTTTTATGATAATCATAGCCCCACAGAGCTGGTGTCATTGAAAATGACCACTAAAGCATGTAACAGTAAATTTTCTATCATTACTCCTTACTATCCTAGATGGTAGAGGAATGATAGTTTTAAAAAGGCTAAATTCACCAGCGGGTAGTCAATTTTATGGCTAAATTTGTTTCTCTAGGTCTGATACTATGTGTTGTGGGTTGTGATGGGTGGATATAGAGTAAGAAATAAGCCTAATAATTGTGAGGAGTTTCATAGGGACCCCTTTACTTGGCACATTTGTAATGACGGTGGTCTGGTGCCGCTTTTAGAGAATCTTGTGGGCTAGGATGAGTGTTTGTTGGCCCAGTTTGTTGGTTCATGGAAGGATAGGAGGGTCACCATGGGTGACATCTTCTTTGAGGTGAATGAAGAGGTTATTTTCAAGGTGACAAGACTTTCCTGTGATGGAAATAAATATAAAAAACATAGCAAAACAAAACACTTGGAGAGTCTTAATGCCTTCTTTAAAGGTGATGAGAAGCTGCTTCAAAATCAGTCTAGTTTTGACCGTGAGGCATTACCAAAAATATGGGACAAGGTGTGTCTTTAATGAAATATGTTACTTTAGAAGGCTAGTTGAAGGTGTTTTTTTTAACCATTTTCCACTGTTAAACCACTTTAGGCACAAGATGACCCTTAAATTTCTTTTTTTTTTCTTAGCTCTCTAGAAAATTTGGTTAAAGAAATCCTCAAGGCCGTTGCTCTCAACCCAAATGATATGCCCCCTTTACCTTTGCATCAAGGCCTAATCCTTAGGCTCTACCAATTTCATCTTACCTTGTGCCTGCCCAAACCCATATTTTTTGTGCGTGTGTAGGAAATTGAATCCGCTAATGTGGCCCTGGTTAATCATTCCTCTGCTACCATTGAGGGTTCAAAGAGGAAAAATCCCACTCTTGAATTAAGCCCATTTATGAACTTAAGCCCAAACCCCCTTCTAAAAAGGAGAAAATAATGACTTGTATGGCCTAGTCTAATGCAGTGGCTGGGTTATGTGAGTTAAAAAATAAACCTGTCAAGAAGGATAGTAGACCCACCACAAAGAAGAAGGGAATTTTTTTTCTCAGAGCCTAGTGGAATTGTGGCCCTTTGACAACAAAGGTAGGAGAACTAAGGAAAAAGACTCCAAGGGTGACACTATGGTGGCTGTGAGATTTGAAGTGGGGGTGGAAAAAAGTAGTGTGAGGAGGTCCCATAGACTGGTGAAGAAAAAAAAAGTTACCTTGGTTGATGATATTTCCAATGATTCAAAGTAGACCGATTGCAAGACTAAAGGAAAAAAAGACATTGTTGAAGAGATGAATGAAGGGTTTGTGGAAGGCACTAGAAATTTTATGGAAATGAATAGGGGGATTAAGGAGGATTCCACTCAATCCTTTAAATCTAGAGCTATCAAGGATGAGGAGATCTTGAGTAGGAAGGGCAATAATGAGGACCCCAGTGTGGTGTAGGACCAAATTGCTAAATTGGAGTGAAAATTCATTTGTCTGGCCTAGTTCACGGTTAAGATGATCCACAAATCTTCTATCACTCTATTTGATGTCATCAAGGAGGAAGCGGATAAAAATTCTAAGGGAGAAGGACCCAACTAGATTGGGGACAATGTGTTGATTCTCCTCAGCAAGAAATGAGAAAATGTAGATAGTAGTGTTAGGGTCTGGGTAGTACTGGTATTTTGTTGTTAAAGTGTTGTGTGTATGTCCTATTTCCGTTGTTTTTGGTTATAATTTTTTTGATAATGTTTTGAACTAGTTCCTTTTTTTCCCTTTGGGTTCTTTGTGTAAAGGGTACAAAACCTTGTAAATGCTGCTTATATGATAAAAAAAATGTAAATATATCCCCCAAGTCCCTAGTAAGTGAATTAACTAGGTACATGACATTTATTCACACCAACAACCCCCCTTAAGTGAAATTGAAGGAGTAGATTATTATGCAAATGATGAAAATATGCAAGGATGGTTCCCAAATACTAGGCCATGTTAGGTAAAGTACAAATACAAATGCAATCTCTCATAAATGAATAAAATGAGAAAACATAGTGGGACAAAAGTCCTCCCCAAAAGAGAGATGAAAAAACATACGCTCACTGAAAAATGGGGACAAAACCCAATACGAGAAAAAAAACCCCCCATAAGAGAGAAAAAGAAGAGAGACCATGCAACCCCCCCTTAATGGAAAGTCTCCTACAATGGTAGAAGCTCAACATTGAATGTTGAGGATGATCCAATCTCGCCAAACAAAATTCCTCCCCTTAGGAAGAAACAAAACCAAGATAGTATGGAGGGTGTCTTCTCATTCCTGAAAGGAAGATGTGGGAAGAAGATGCTATGTGATGTCTCTGAACTACACTCAAGTGTCTCCATGTTGATGCTAAAAGCTGACACACTCCAAACGTGGGAAAAGTGGTGTAGGTTGTCCAATTTGGGATTTTATGTTGCATTTAATCTACTAACCCCTAGAAAAATACCCTTTGTTACATTGGTGAACCTGATAGTTTTAAAAACACATTTTTTGTAGATTTGCATACGGTTTTTTGTCTTTTGTGGGTACGGGTATTGAACACCACAAAATCCACCTTACGTGCTGCAATGACTCTATCATGCCACATCTTCTTTTGTAAATGACAAAAATGCTCTGTCGTGATGCATCTGACTCGCCGAATGATTCGTCTGCATTCATAAGCTGCATTTGACAGAAATAAATTCGTAGTCGATTTCTCGAGCCGCATTCGCCATTCCAAATAATACATCTGATTTTTTGAGCCTCATTTGCTTTGTTGCGACGCAATTGCCTGGTAAATAGGTGATTTTTATATTTTTCCAGATTTCTTCTTTCTGTTTTAATAGATTAAAGGTTTCTAGGATTACTAATCTGTTTGCGACAACATGTTCCAAGCTAGAGTCTAAGCGCTTTATTGTTTGTTTATTTCTACAATTTTAATCACTCAAACAAACAAAGTTACATTACATTCACGAGTTAAAATGAACATTCATACAGAATCATTGGGTTAAAAATAAGACAACCATGCATGTTCACTCATTGGATTAAAATAAATCTATATTTCTTCATAGCATTGGGTTAAAATGAACACTTGCATGCCTCACACTACAAACAGTTAAAATGAACACTTGCTTGCTCACACTAAAAATAATTAAAATGAACAAGTGTTTGAAGTGTTTTGTGATTTAGCAATGATATTTCAAGTGTGTATTCAATTATCTTGCGTCTTATGCAATTTGGAGAAACAAAAACACTAATGAGATGATTACTTTATCACCCTTCATATTTCAATTTGGGATTAAAATGAACAATATTGCTAGTGTGAGCCTAGTACATTGTGTTTGTTCTCTCTTTGTTTAGGCAAACAAAGATTGATCAAACTACAGGTGTAATTACTTGCTATTGTTTATCTTCGGAATTAGGCCTACCTTGGTGGGAAAAATTACTCACCCCAAGGAAAATCAAACTTGCAACGAAGCTCTTTGGTCAAGCTACTCCCGACCGATATGCAAATATGAATACTACTAGAAAGCTTAGGATTACAAGTGTAGATATGTCACATAGACAAAGTAGAATTCCCCAAAACCCTATTGAGTGTAACCTCTTCAGGCTAGAATTCCTCCTTTAATGGAGCTTAATATTTTTCCCTTGTGTGACCACTCGAACAGGTTCCCTAACTATAAAAATTTATATAGAAGCCAAAATCCCTTTCTATTCTTTAGTGCAACAATGGTCGTTGTGAAGGCATCCGCATTCTCACAATTTTTAGTAGAGATGATCAGCCTGCCATGGAAGATTCATGGGGGTTGGAAGCTTGTTTTCCTTGAGAAGTGATTGCACTGTAAAGGGGAGCCTGTTGGGCCAAGCTTTTGAATTCATCCGCTAAGAGCAAGTGCAGTTGGAGTAAAATACGCATGGAATGCAAAAGAATATAGTATTTCAAGCCATAGGCTTGTACATGTTTTCTATGTGTTTATCTTCACAAATTTTCTCAGGACAATGTGTTTGCCAAGTGTTTTCAAACAAAATGAACATATCAACATCCTCTCACTATCTAGAATAACACTTCAAACTTGAAACAAAATTTTGTAATCTGCCAAAAATTTGACATAAACTTTGCATTGTGACACATTTTCTATCTCGAACCGCATTTTCTTCTTCCAGAGCTGCAATTGATTTGTTGCACCGCATTTCCAATTTTAAACACCACATTTGCCTATTTCACATTGCATCTGTTTTGCTAAATGCTGCAATTTCCTTGTCTTGTCACATATGATTTCTCAAATGTCACATTTTCCAATCTTGTGACACATTTTCTTTCCTGCAATGCATTTGCAACGACATAATTTCTAGTAACCTAAAATTTCATTCATTGTCAAAAATATGAGGTTCAACTTTTCCAAACAGGTTTCACACATCTTTCTCTACATTTTCTGTCCACAACTAGACTAAGAATTTCTCAACTTCTATCATCCTTTCATTGTAGGCTGCATTCTTATTTTTCCATAGGTTTCTCATTACATTTCCTTAATTGCATTCTTAGGTTTTACCATCATTCTAGGTACTCATTTTGCATATTTTAGGAGAAGATTCCTTACCATTCTTTGTCAACACTTTGCCTTCAAGAGTAGGTCATCATTGGATTTGATCAAACCATTTCCCTTAGTCATTACCTTTTGTGAACCATTTCCCACTCATTAGTCTAGTGTGGAAACTTCACTTTGTCCTCCTTAGTCTTTTTTTTTTTACAAGTCCATTGACATTCCAAAATTGATACATTGCCAAAACTTTGTATGGTTAAGGGTTCATCTCCTTTACATTTGCATATATTTTAGACTACTTATTTTAGTCTCCTTTTCATTCATCATTCAATAGAATTCATTATTCCAAAAACCCAAAAACATAGTATAATAAAATTTGCATACATAGTGTCATTGTCCACCATCCCCAAGTTGAGTAAAACTTTTATGGTTGAAACAAGACTACAGAGAAAAAGAAGACTCATGGATTCTTTTGGTCCTCACACCAACCTAATCAATTTTTCCAATGACATGAATGTGAATAATTTCCCTAATGATATGAATGGAAATACCAACATAGGGAATTCTTTCATGAACCCACTCAGTGAGATGACCATTTCATCTTCTTCCCAAAATCCTTTTGAACAATTCATCCGTAGAGACCAAAATGGACAAGTATTTGAGGAAGATATACAAGCTACCGCACAAAATTCTGAAGTAGCTTCCTTTGTTGAAGAGTTGGTCTTGCACGATTCAAATAGATACCTAGCCACACTCCTTGACTAAGGGGCTAAGTTACCAGAAGGATTTGAACTCAAAATCATAAAAGAAACATCTCTTGATCCTACCAATCAAACAATCCAATCACACAATGCAAAAAATGCCTCCATGGGAGACACCACACAAAATGCCATCAACACCATTAATGCTACCTCCCTTGGTGCAGCTACTGTCCAATACATACAATATGGTCAGAAAAATTTCTATTGGGGGATCATCAACCTAGAAAAACACCACATCACATTCCATCCCTCAACAACCATTCGTAGTTTCCTCACAAACTATTGGATCAACATTAGGGATTTCATCTAGCACAATGGGCACCAACACACCAAACCTCTTTGGAGCTTCATCTAGCTCCATGGGGACATCAAAAAACCTCTTACTTGGTTCCTCTAATATAATGGGAAAAAACTTATCAAACCCCTTTGGGAAGAATAAAAAAAGAGTTTTCATCCAAGGAACTCAATCGAATGTCCCAAATTCATCACAAGTCAACATCAACATTCCCTTGAGAAAAAATACCAATATTCCACAAGGCTATACTTATCTATTTGGGAAAGTAAATTAAGGCACCAATATACAATTCCATCTAGTAATCAACATGCTCAAGGCCAAAAAAGTCCTCAAATTCAATCCAACATGTCTGGAACCCACATACCAACTTATACTTCTCAAGTCCATACACAATAACAAATCCCTAATCAAAAAATTCATTTCCAATAATTTCCAAATCAAAACACCCAATTTTATCATCAATAACATCAACACATCTCATCACAACATGTGGGAACTCAAGCCATACCTATCACCAACATGTGTGATGCTACCAATAACCCTATTGTGGAGGCACTCACACTCAAACTTGCTGCTCTGCAAACACAGGTTGAAACCTTGCAACTATTAAAAAAAAGCCTTATATGTCATATGAAATATGTTCTTATCCATTTGACACAACCTTGTATATGCCACCATTCCCTCCAGGATATGTGGTGCCACACTTCCCTAAATACAAAAGGAAAAACCAATCTTGTTGAACACATAAGAGAATTCACTACCAGTTGCATGGACATTGCTTATGAACACACATATTTAATGAGACTCTTCTCTAGAAGTCTCGTAGGTCATGCAATGGAATGGTTCACATAATTTTCATAAGGAATTAAATAATGGGATGAATTGGCCAACAAGTGTTTTGAAAATTATGCCTATAACATTGATACAGATATTGGCATCACATAATTATGACGATTCACTTAGGAGGAAACAGGTGATACTTTTATCCCATTCTTCCAAAGATGGTGAACCCTAGCAAGTCGATGACTTGTAGAAATACCCAAAAAGAAGAAAGTCACCATGTTTGTACAAAATCTCCTTGGACCACTAAGATACGACTTACAAGTTGATTGTTGCACCACCTTTATTGACCTTATCAAAAAGGGTGTTCAACTTGAAAAAGGCCTTACTTGCTAAAGGAAAACTGAAGTATGGCAGAAAAAAAATCAACACTACCACAAACAGCAACCCAAGTACTTCCAATGACAAAAAAAATACTGGGTTAAAAATAAACATATCACTAGTGATGGTGTGGTCGATGCAAAAACAATCAATGCAACAAAAGCCATCCTCACAATCAAAGGAGTCCAAAATCATAACGCATATGTGATTACACCAACACCAACTGCTAATGCCATTCAAAACAATCCTCCTCAATGAAATCAAAGGAAACCACGTCAAACATGACAATTTCAAAAACACACATACACCCCCTTGGGTGAAACCATCGAAGTTGTCTTAAAGAAAAGTATGCAAAATGGTGTCATAACTTTGGAAGAATGTAAACCGTATGACCCTGGTCAATTCAAGCCATCATGGTGGGATGATAATGCATTTTGTGATTATCACCGTGTCAAAGGACATAAAACTTCCTTTTGTCACCAACTCAAAAATATTGTCCAAGATCTTATTCAATGTCGCACCATTGAGTTGGGAGGTCAACCGTTTGCATCTAATGTAGACCATACAATCCACAAGAACCCATTGCAAAACCATGGTTTAGGTAACCCTTCATTGTTCGACATAAATAATAGTGACAATCAAGCCAATTATTCCTATGCTGCCTTCAATTATTTTGTGGTCCCATCATTAATTATAATCTTCATGCTGCTGATGAAGAAAAATGTGTTAATACCATTATGATTAAAAAATCCCCG
Source organism: Sequoiadendron giganteum (assembly GCA_007115665.2). Classification (NCBI taxonomy): domain Eukaryota; kingdom Viridiplantae; phylum Streptophyta; class Pinopsida; order Cupressales; family Cupressaceae; genus Sequoiadendron; species Sequoiadendron giganteum. The sequence goes on along the minus strand of VCHN02000014.1, from coordinate 47,350,526 downwards.
AAATGAAATTTCACTACACACAAAGGCAAGCCCACCATCCCAGGCCTCTCTACTCATCAGACCAAGATTACCATACTAGGTCCATTTGCTAATCAATAAAAACTCAATCTAGAGTTTAACCTTATTGAGCAATTGATCAAAACACTAGCTCAAATATCCATCCTTGAATTGCTCCGCATTTTTCCCGCACATAAGGCCATCTTGGATAAAGTCTTGCAAGAGACTTCCATCCCAAACAATATTGATGTCAACCCTTTCAAGACTATGGTTGGATATTTTACTTCGCCTCATCACATTACTTTTTTAGACCTGGACTATTCCTCACCTAAATCATCTCATAATGAAGCCTTGCATATCGAGGTTTTTATCCATAAGCATAAGGTTAGATGAGTCCTAGTAAATGGAAAAGAAGGATTGAACATATGCTCTTTAAAATTGGTTAAATCTCATAGCTTCTCTAATGATTGTGTGGATTCTACAAAGAGTATTGCGATAAAAGCATATGATGATTAAGAACACGCTTCTAAAGGTGTCATCACACTTCCAATTTGTGTGGGACCAGTTATCATAGAGAAAACATGCCAAGTCCTAGATCGTGATATACATTACAATATATTACTTGGTTGCCCATGGATTCATGCGCTAAAGGCAATTCCTTCCACCTACCATCAATGTCTGAATTTCCATTTTGATGGCACCGAAACTACTATACCAAGAGATCCTGATCATTTTCAATATTGCACCAACTTGAGAGCTACTGTTGAGCATCAAGTGCCTATCAATCGAGAGGCTTCAACTCCCAATTCTTCTAAATACATTGACCCATCCACACTTACCAAGCCATCCATATCCACTTCATCAACTTCCACCACACCATCCTCCTCAACTTCCACACCAAGTACTGACCTTCAAATCCAGGATGTTGGCTATGGATAATTCAAATTGAATACAACTTACTCTATTACAATAATACCCAGGCCACCTAAAGTCTATGGTCGACCTTGTTTTACAATAGATCATAAGACAACTTTAAAGGTTCCTTCAAAAAGGATCTTCACATTATGGGGAGACATGAGCGATGAAATCGTTATCGACATAGCTGATTGGATCTATGAAGATCCAAAAGGATTCCCCACGCTACCAGTACATCTCTATGGAAAAGACAACGACATATGTAAAGCACATGGTTTTGATGGAACTAGTGGCCTTGGACAAAAAAAAAATGGAAGGAGGTAACCTAGCATAATTTCTAAGAGACCAAAGTATATAGGGCTAGGGTTTGAGAAACTTGAAATTTGTGATCGACATATCGATGTAATTTCAAGTAAGGATATAATGGCTCTTGAAATTTTTGAGACAAGTGAAGACTCCCACACCGAAACTAACTCTCATGAATGCAAATGGGGACCTGATAGAACCCTAAGTGACTTTTATATTAATGAACTATTCCTAGAACTTGACCAACTCCTTTTTGAGGAAAGATTTAGACAAATATACAACATTGACCCTATAGACCACCATTCTAAACATAAAGAATGGGTGAGCATCCCTTGGGACCCGAATGAGCATAAAATATCACCGATAACATTTGCATCATCCCGTCCCATTCTTGAGCCCACCCGGAAGCCCGACATGGCTAAACATATTGTACATGCCTCTAAATTACCATCCATTGATCATGATATTGATCCATTTGTCCCATATTATGACCAAGAGCATAGCTCATCTAACTTTGAAGATGGTCCTTGGATCGAATCTGACTGGGAAAGTGAAGATGACAATTATACATTCACAATTGAGGCTTCCATTTGCATGATTTCCACATCTTCCCCCTCCCTTACCAACACTGATGATGGGATTTCCATTGTCTACTCACAACTCATTGTATTGGAACAAAAAAACCCACCCTCTATGGATATATTTTGAAATGAAAAGGCCATTGTAGAATTCATGGGACTCCGTGAGGGCATATCAATTGGTGATCAAAAGGCAAGATTCTCTATTGATCTATATTGTGCAACATACTTTGGGGAGACTGTGCAATCTTGCAATCATAAAAATATAAAAAATAAAACACAAAAGACATGTCTTTAGGTGAAAACCGCAAGGCACCTTTTGAAAATTCAATAGTAAAAATAAAGGATGTATCTGAAGGTGAAAACCTCTCTAAGGTACCTAAGGATGGAGGATTGGATTTTCTTCCCATAAGAAAAGAAAAATAAGAAATTATTATTGAAGACACTATAGAAGTTAACATAGATACATGAGAGAATCCAAAAATGGTTCTCTTTGTCACATCATTGATAAAAGAAGAAAAACCAGAATTCACACAATTCTTCTCAGAAAGAATAGTTAACTTTGCATGGTCATATGTTGACATTCTAGGGCTGGATTCTGAGTTAGTATTGCATCATGTTTCTTTGATTCCAAGTATCAAACCAGTCAAGAAAAAATTACAAAAAATGTATCCACATATTTCATAACTTGTGAAGGTTGAAAGGAAGAAGATACTAGATGTTTGATTCATAAGGTAAATAGACTATGCGGATTGGATTTACAACCTTGTCCCTATGACTAAGCCAAATTGATAGATCCACATTTGTATAGACTTCAGAGATTTAAACAAGGCCTGTCAAAAAGATGATTTCCCATTACCAAACATAGAAATTATTGTTGATCTTACCGAAAGATACGAGATGTTGTCTCCCATGGATGGTTTCTCGTGCTACAATCAAATACACATCGCCCCCAAGGATCAACACAAAATGACATTCACGTGTCCATGGGGAACATAATATTGGAAGGTCATGCCTTTTTGGCCTGAATAATATAGGTGTCACATACCAACAGGTGATGACAACAGTATTCCATGATCTCATGCATAATTAAATGGAAGATAATGTGGATGACCTCTTGGCCAAATCTTTGGCACAGAAAAGATAATCTCAAGGTCCGGGACAATTTTTTTAGGTGGCTAGAACAATACAACCTTCGTTTGAACCCAAAGAATGTGTTTTTGGGGTTACATTAGGCAAACTGTTGGGCTACATAGTTTCACAGAGAGGCATATAAGTTGACCCTGCAAAATTAAAAGCAATATTAAACATGAATCCACAAAAAGGAATCAGTGAGCTATGGACACTACAGGGAAGATTACAGTCCATTTGATGCTTCATTGCTTAGCTAGCAGACAAAGGTCAGCCATTTCAGTAACTATTGCGTAAAAGTATTCCTTTTGTGTGGTCAGATAAATTCAAAATGACCTTCAAAAAAATAAAAGAATATCTATTTAAACCACCTATCCTAATGCCTCCCATTGAAGGAAAAAAATTGATCAACCCCTACCCATTCCTAACAGACCATGGGAGTGTGTTAGCATGGATTTTGTGGTAGGACTCCCTAAGATCAAGACTAGATTTGATAGTGTGTATGTGGTCGTAGAAAAATTTAGCAAGATGAGTCACTTTATTCCTTGTAAAACCACTAATGATGCTAGCTATATAGCTCACCTTTTCTTTAAGGAAATTTTAAGGATCCATGGATTGCCTTTAAGCATTGTTTCACAGAGGGATGTTAAATTCATAAGTCACTTTTGGAAGACTCTATGTAGAAGACTAGGTACCAACCTGTATTTTGGATCAGATTACCATCCTCAGACCGATGGTCAAATAGAGGTGGTTAACAAGGTGCTAGGTAACCTTCTAAGGTGCCTAACTAAAGAATATGGACATGCTTGGGATATGGTAATATCACAGGCTGAGTATGCTTATAATGATAGTGTAAATCGAACCATAGGGAAGACTCCTTTTGAAATTGTGTATGGAATGCACCCAAGAGGTATATGTGAGATCAAGGATCTAGGAGCTATGGAACATAGGAGTGGACAAGTAGAAGACTTCACTCAAACCATGAAAGAGATTCAAGAGCAGGTAAAGAGGACAGTCATCGAGGCTACACAAAAACTGAAAGACAAGGTAGATATATTAAGAAAGGATTTGCAATTTGCAGTAGGAGATTATGTAATGGTTCACCTTAACAAATCCAGGTTGTAGAAGGTTACATCAACCAAATTTAAAATGAAAAGAGTGGGACCATGCAAGATATTAGCCAAGTATGGGAAGAATGCAAACAAGGTGGAGCTAATTGCAGATTTGGGAATTTCACCAGTCTTCAATGTAGCTGATTTGATCAGGTACAAGGGATCAAACCAATAGGGAGATCTTCAAGGATGAAAGAAACATACCATTACCTATTCAAGACAAACTTCAAGGAGAAAGGATCTTGAAGTCAAGGGTGAATAAATCTACAAGGCATAAGGTGTACATGGAGCATCTTTTCAAGTGGAAAAACAAACATGAATGTGAGGCTACATGGGTGGATGAAGCTCAGTTCAAGAAGCAGGGTATTGAACCATCTCTTATCTCTCCTCACATTCCTTAAAGTCTATGTAGAGGGGGAGAATGGTGCAGGAGCACCCCAAAGTGCATCTAGGAGGGTTAACCAGAAGGTCAAGAATTAACAACTTGTTTTAGATCACATGAAGCAAACTCCTTCTAATTCTTGTAATTGGGCCTTAGAGGCATTTGAGAACATGCATTATGTTAGGGAAGGTCATGTTGACCATTTTTTAGTTTGAAATTTGGCTACAAGGATGACTTAGGATCTTGTAGACCCTCCTAGGTGATAGTTTTCTTTAAAATTTTGAAAATAAGGCCTATGGAAAGCCACAAGCAGCCATGGAACAGTTAGTCTTGAGCTTAACTGAATTGGAGGAGCTATTTATGGTGTGCTTCGACCTAAGAGCAAGGTTGGAAGCTTTTGTGATGCTTAAGATTTCATGAATGCAAAGAAGGACAGTGATAGAAGTGTGTAATTTTCTGTGTTATGCTTTGAATTCAAGTGGTCAGGAGCGATCATGGCTTCGTAAAATGTTATAGTTTGTAGTGTAAACTATGTTAGAAGCTTTGTGTGGTAGAATCTAGGGTGTGTGCTCAATTTGCAGGTGTGCTTGGTAGTTAATTTGTTTCTTTTGAGTTGCTGATCTGACTGGCAAACTGTCAAAAATGGTGGTTTAGCTCACGTTCCTGCTGTACTTGGTGTATGGGCCTTTGGGAGTTGTGACTAGATCCCATGTTTGTAAATATAGTAGGTCTAGGAGTGGTTAGGAGTCTAGGAGGCATGGAGAAATTCTTCTCCTAGGGGAGCTTGAGAGTGCTCGACTAGGAAAGACAGTAAGTGCAAAGCACTATTAAGTGTAGGGGTGTCCATTCAAAGCAATTTTCCTGTTGAAGAGGGATGGTGTGATGGTTATCAAGCTATGGGAACATTGAGGAGAATCCATCAGTTCATTTGGTGAGAGGAAGCCTTAACAGACTGCAAGAAAACAGGGAAATGACCCAAAATGACCTAGGTTTTTGCACATTTCCAGTTTGAGGAACTGTACGGACAGTGGAGACCTAAGGTTCCAAAAATATTTGAGAGGAGGGCATAGGTATCAAGAACCTTAAAGAAAGAATGGTTTCTCTTTGGAGAACTTAGAAACACAAGCCTATTTTCTCGGAGTTGGAGGCCTAAATGGGGGCTCTTGGGCTAGTAGCCTTTTTAACCCTAGATGAGGGTTTGGTGAAAGTGATGAGTCAATGAAGCAAGGTGGAGGTTTTAGAACCAATATGTGATGATATGAAACTATTGGAAGCATTCCCACACCCCTACAAAGATCAAATTGAGTATGGAGTTTAGGTTAGCCTTTAGGGAGTTTAAGGGCTAAGGAAGAGTTAGTGGCATTGCACCGAGATTGTCTTGGTGGATTGAGAGTGAGATGATAGTGGGGTTGGCAAGTAGAACTAGGGGTACCTATAAATGAGGTAGGACCTAAAGGTTAAGGTGGTAGAGACACCTAGGAGATCTTGGAAACAAAGATCCAGGGCATGGAACAGTGATTGTTCCATCCGACCCTACCTTATCAGATTGGTATTAGAGCAAGTTAAAGATTTGGGGAAGAAAATTTAGTCTCAGAACTTGAATCTAGTGGTTCCACAACCATGGTGACAACCATTGAATTGGAAAATAAGTTTGAAGATCAAGAGGAAGATAATAGGAGGTTGAGAGAAAGACTAGCTCAACTAGAGCAAGCATTGAGCAATGTACAAGTTAAGGCCAATGAGGTCAGTGATAGATTGGAGGGCAGGGTACCAAAGAGTGAAGATGTTATAGAGGAAGACAAGATCCCTGAACCTGACCCTGTTCTACAATAGGAGCCTTTCTTGAAGGCATTGAAAGCTTTGAGTGGGAAAGCACTAGAAGGTATACAACTGTTTAGTGGCAAATTGGAGACTGACCTAGTCCTAGATTGGATAGAAGGCATGGAGAACCATTTTGAATGTGATGGAGTCACTGAAGAACAAAAGGTTAAGGTGGCTAAGTCTATATTGAGAGGATCTACCTTGACATGGTGGAAATTCATTCAGATAGAGAGGGAAAAGGAAGGCAAGAGGCCTATTTCAACTTGGAAAGGTATGGTGGCAAAGGCGAGAGAAGCATACATACCAAATGATTATGAGATTTAGTTACACAAGAAGAGACAAAGCTTGAGGCAAAGAGACCAAGATGTGAACACTTACAATAAGGAGTTTCAAAAAATTTGTATGAGGTCCAATGTTTCAAAAGATGAAATTCTCAAGGTGGCTAGGTATCTGAACGACTTGAAGTGGAACATCCAAGAAGAGATGACTCTTCTAAGTCCTCAGACAATACATCAATGCTATCAATTAGCTATCAAGATTGAGGAAAGAAGAAAGAGGAAACATGAACAAGATTCTAAGAGTAGAGGCAAAGGCAGAGATCAAAGGGATGAAAGAGGACATAGAGGTGGCTACTAAGGTAGAGGAAATGAGCAAATAAACCAAGGAGAGTCTAAAATCATTGAGCATGGGAGTGAAACACCTTCTAGAGGAGGTTATAGAAGAGGTAGAGGTTCTCAAGGAGGATCAAGTAGAGGAAGAGGAGCAGGCAGGAGCAATTCATATTTTTTTACTATGAAATGTTACCATTGTGGTCAAGTACGACATCCAACTTATCGGTGCCCAAAGAAAGCATCTTCATCAAATGCTGAGAAGAGGGTGGCATATGCACAAGAGGAAACCATGAGCACTAAATCACCAGAGATCAGCCATATTGAATCTAAAATGGGGGAGAATTTGATGTTTAGGAGAGTTTTGATCAGACAACCGGTCAAGGAGGAACCAAAACAAAGAAGAGCTCTATTTAGAGTGAGATGCAAGATACTTGAAAAAGTGTGCAAGGTCATTGTAGATTCAGGTTCAATGGAAATAAATCATCTCAGAAGAGGCAGTAAAGAAGTTAAAATTGGAGAAGGTGCCCCAGACTAACCGCTACAAAGTAACATGGTTAAACAAAGGGCAGAGTGTTCTTGTTAATGAGCAAGTAACGATGGAGTTTTCTATTGGAGGGTACAAGGATAAGCTGATTTGTGATGTATTACCCATGGATGCATGCCATCTACTATTGGGTAGACCATGGTAGTATAACAGGAGTGCCATGTATGATGGGAAGGAGAATACTATTTCTTTTAAAAAGGATGGAAAGACCTTTAAGTTGCAGTCACTGTCAGAAGAAGAAGAGGGATAGTCAAAGACACCAAGTATCTTGTTAAGTAGTGGCAAAGAGTTCCTTAACAACCTATATCAAGGGGGTGAAGGATATGTGATCATGTTGTAGTCCAAGGAAGAAGACAAGACTGGAAAAACAGTCATACTCGGAGTAGTCCAGAAGTTGCTTGAGAAGTATAAGGACATAGTGAGTGATGGTGCACCTGCAACTTTACCTCCTAAAAAGGAAATTAGTCATCAGATTGAATTCATACCTGGAGCTTCATTGTGTAACAAAGCAGCTTATAAGCTTAGATCGGATCAAAATCTAGAGGTAGCCAGACAAGTGCAGGAGTTATTGGACCAAGGATTGATTAGGAAGAGCATCAACCCATGTGCAGTACCAGTGGTCTTAGCAACCAAGAAAGGAGGCAAGTGGAGATTATGCACTAACTCTAGAGCAATAAATAGAATCACAATCAGGTATAGGTTCCCTATTCCTAGGATTGAAGACTTGATGGATTGTCTTGGAGGAGCTCAGTACTTCACCAAGTTTGATCTCAAGAGTGGATACCATCAGATTAGAATCAAGGATGGAGATGAGTGGAAGAAAAAATTTAAGACAATAGATGGGTTGTATGAGTGGAGAGTTATGCCATTTGGCCTCTCTAATTCCCCTAGCACATTCATGAGGCTCATGAATGAAGTGCTCAAGGATTTTACAGGGTTACTTGTGGTGGTATATCTTGATGATATACTCATTTTTAGCAAGACAGTAGAAGAACACCTAAAGCATGTGGAGTTGGTTCTTAGAGGTTTGCAAGAGGAAAAGTTAGCCATCAACCTAGAGAAGTGTGAGTTTTTCAAACAAGAACTTGTATATTTGGGTTTTGTAGTGTCCCAAGAATCATTGAAAATGGATCCAAGCAAGGTGGAAGCTATCCTAAACAGGCCTACACCAACCATAGGGACTGAGGTAAGAAGTTTCCATGGATTGGCTCAATTTTATAGGAAATTCATAAGAGACTTTAGTGGCATATGTGCACTAGTCCTAGATACAATCAAGGGTGGTTTGAAAACTAAGTTTTTGTGGATTCAAGAAGCTGAGAAAGGTTTTGAGAAACTGAAAAAAGAAGTGGCAACTCAACCTATTCTCTTATTACCAAGCTTTGACAAATTGTTTACTCTGGAGTGTGATGCTAGTGGAGTTGTAGTAGGAGGAGTTCTTAGTCAAGAAGGCAAGCCCATAACTTTCTTCAGTGAAAAGCTTAATGAAGCTAAGAAGAAGTATTCTACCTATGATCTAGAACTTTATGCTTTGGTTCAGTCACTTAGGAAGTGGAGGCATTACCTTCTACCCAAAAAGTTTGTGGTATTTACTGACAATCAGGCACTTAGTTATATCAACACCCAAGAGAAGTTAAACAATAGACACTTGAAGTGGATGGAGTACATCCAATATTTTACTTTCACCATCAAGCACAAGAAGGGACAATTGAAAAAGGTAGCAGATGCATTGAGTAGAAGATTGCTGACAGTGCAAGAGATACAGATCAAGAGCATTGGAATATAGAGCTTCAAGGATCTCTATGGGGAGGACAAATATTTCTCAGAGGCCTACAAGGTATGTTTTGACTTCGAGAATCATTTTCATAGCCAGTACTTAGAGTATACTTTGCAAAGTGGATTGTTGTTTAAAGGGAATCAATTATGTGTTCCAAAAGGGTTAATGAGGGAAAACCTCATTCAAGAAAAACATAATGGTAGTCTTAGTGGATATTTTGGCATCAACAAGACATTAGAACTAGTGCAAAGGGTCTACTATTGGCCTAAGTTGTCAAGAGATGTCAGGAGGTACGTGGAGCAATGTGTTGTGTGTATGAAAGCTAAGGGAGGAGCTAGTAATGCTGGCCTATATGAACCCCTACCCATTCCTAACAGACCATGGGAGTGTGTTAGCATGGATTTTGTGGTAGGACTCCCTAAGACCAAGACTGGATTTGATAGTGTGTATGTGGTGGTAGAAAAATTCAGCAAGATGAGTCACTTTATTCCTTGTAAAACCACTCATAATGCTGGCTATATAGCTCACCTTTTCTTTAAGGAAATTTTAAGGATCCATGGATTGCCTTTAAGCATTGTTTTAGACAGGGATGTGAAATTCATGAGTCACTTTTGGAAGACTCTATCTAGAAGATTAGGTACCAACCTGTCTTTTGGATCAACTTATCATCCTAAGACCAATGGTAAAATAGAGGTGGTTAAAAAGGTGCTAGGTAACCTTCTAAGGTGCCTAACTAAAGAATATGGAGATGCTTGGGATATGGTAATATCACAGGCTGAGTATGCTTATAATGATAGTGTAAACCGAACCACAGGGAAGAGTCCTTTTGACATTGTGTATGGAATGCACCCAAGAGGTATATGTGAGCTCAGGGATCTAGGAGCTATGGAACATAGGAGTGGACATGCAAAAGACTTCAATCAAACCATGAAAGAGATTCAAGAGCAGGTAAAGAGGACAGTCACCGAGGCTACACAAAAACTGAAAGACAAGGTAGATATATCAAGAAAGGATTTGCAATTTGTAGTAGGAGATTATGTCATGGTTCACCTTAACAAATCTAGGTTGCAGAAGGGTACATCAACCAAATTTAAAATGAAAAGAGTGGGACCATGCAAGATATTAGCCAAGTATGGGAAGAATGCAAACAAGGTGGAGTTACCTCCAGATTTGGGAATTTCACCAGTCTTCAATGTAGCTGATTTGATCAGGTACAAGGGATCGGACCAGTAGGGAGATATTCAAGGATTAAAGAAAAATACCCTTACCTATTCAAGACAAACTTTAGGCAGAAAGGATCTTGAAGTCAAGGGTGAAGAAATCTACAAGGCATAAGGTGTACATGGAGCATCTTGTCAAGTGGAAAAACAAACATGAATGTGAGGCTACATGGGTGGATGAAGCTCAGTTCAAGAAGTAGGGTATTGACCCATCTCTTATCTCTCCTCACATTCCTTAAAGTCTATGTAGAGGGGGAGAATGGTGCAGGAGCACCCCAAAGTGCATCTAGGAGGGTTAACCAGAAGGTCAAGAATTAACAACTTGTTTTAGATCACATGAAGAAAAATCCTTCTAATTCTTGTAATTGGGCCTTAGAGGTATTTGAGAGCATGCATTATGTTAGGGAAGGTCATGTTGACCATTTTTTAGTTTGGAATTTGGCTACAAGGATGACTTAGGATCTTGTAGACCCTCCTAGGTGATAGTTTTCTTTAAAATTTTGAAAATAAGGCCTATGGAAAGCCACAAGTAGCCATGGAACAGTTAGTCTTGAGCTTAACTAAATTGGAGGACCTATTTATGGTGTGCTTTGACCTAAGAGAAAGGTTAGAAGCTTTTGTGATGCTTAAGATTTCATGAATGCAAAGAAGGACATCGATAGAAGTGTGTAATTTTCTGTGTTATGCTTTGAATTCAAGTGGTTAGGAGTGATCATGGCTCTGTAACATGTTATAGTTTGTAGTGTAAACTATGTTAGAAGATTTGTGTGGTAGAAAATAGGGTGTGTGCTCAATTTGCAGGTGTGCTTGGTAGTTAATTTGTTTCTTTTGAGTTGCTGATCTGATTGGCAAACTGTCAAAAATGGTGGTTTAGCTCACGTTCCTGCTGTACTTAGTGTACAGGCCTTTGGGAGTTGTGACTAGACCCCATGTCTATAAATATAGTAGGTCTAGGAGTGGTTAGGATTCTAGGATGCATGAAGAAAGTCTTCTCCTAGACGGGTTTGACAGTGCCCAGCTAGGAAAGACAATAAGGTCAAAGCACTATTAAGTGTAGGGGTGTCCTTTTAAAGCAAGTTTCCTATTGAAGAGGGATGGTGTGATGGTTATCAAGCTATGGAAACATTGAGGAGACTCCATCCGTTCATTTTGTGAGAGGAAACCTTAACAAACTGCAAGAAAACAAGGAAAAGACCCAAAATGACCTAGGTTTTTGTACATTTCCATTTTGAGGAACTGTACGGACAGTGGAGACCTAAGGTTCCAAAAATATTTGAGAGGAGGGCATAGGTATCAAGAACCTTAAAGAAAGAATGGTTTCTCTTTGGAGAACTTAGAAACACAAGCCTATTTTCTCGGAGTTGGAGGCCTAAATGGGGGCTCTTGGGCTAGTAGCCTTTTTAACCCTAGATGAGGGTTTGGTGAAAGAGATGAATCAATGAAGCAAGGTGGAGGTTTTAGAACCAAGATGTGATGATATGAACCTGTTGGAAGCATTCCCACACCCTTGCAAAGATCAAATTGAGTATGGAGTTTAGGTTAGCCTTTAGGGAGATTAAGGGCTAAGGAAGAGTTAGTGGCATTGCACCAAGATTGTCTTTGTAGATTGAGAGTGAGATGATAGTGGGGTTGGCCAGTAGAACTAGGGGTACCTATACATGAGGTAGGACCTAAAGGTTAAGGTCATAGAGACACCTAGGAGATCTTGAAAACAAAGATCCAGGGCATGGAACAGTGATTGTTCCATCCAACCCTACCCTATGAGTATGTCTCTGCAACCACCAACGCACTGGGGGCATTATTGGCAAAAAATGACAATGAAGAAAAAGAAAGAGCCATATACTACATCAGTCCCACACTGATCAAATATGAACTCAATTACACAACTGTGGAACGTGCCTATCTTGCAGTTATCGTTGTGGCCTAGAAATTAAGACATTAAATTATGAATCACCAAACATAGTTGGTAGCAAAGATTGATCCACTGAAGTATCTTCTAAGTCGAGCAACATTGATAGGTCGATTGGAAAAATGGGTCATGATTTTGAGTGAATAAGACATAAGTATGTTGAGCACAAGGCAATAAAAGGACAGATAAGCTGATCAACTTGTAGATGCACCAATCCAAGGCACTCATCCATTGATAACTAATTTTCCTGATGAGCCTATCTTTCACGTAGAACCTACATCACCTTGGAAATTGTATTTTGATGGGTCTTATATTGGTCATCGCTCATGAGCTGGTATCTTGTTCATTAAATCACAAGGGGATTCCATTCCTAAGGAATTATGGATCGCCTTCAATTGTAATAATAACATTGCTGAATATGAGGCAACAGTCACAAGACTCAAAATGGCAATAAATGGAAAATTCAAACATTGCTAGTATTTGGGGATTCTCAGTTAGTTATCAACCAAGTGAATGATGATTATGAAACAAAGAATGAAATTTTGTTTCCCTACAAGTGAATGGTGGATATATTCTTGACCTATTTTAGCTTTATCACATTTGAAAAAATCGCTAGGGTAGAAAACAATGCAGCAGACGCAATGACAACTATTGAATCTCTCTTGGACATCCCCAAAAATGTGTCACAATTTGACTTCTTAGTGGAAAAATTGTTGGTCCTTGCATATGATGTTCCAGAGTCAGAAAGGGTTTGTGAACTTGTTGATCCTAGCTTGCCTTGGTATCAAGGAATTTATGATTATCTTAAGTCCCAGACCCATCCAACCAACTTATTCAATAATCAACACAAATCCTTCATCGAAAAAGTTGCCCGATACACCATCGTCAGTGACACCCTTTACTACCATAGCTTTGACAACACTCTTCTTCGCTATCTCGACACTGATGAAGCTCACACAAATTTACATGAGGTACATGAGGGTATATTTGGATCTCATTCGAGTGGCCCAACTTTAGCTAGGAAAGTCACTAGGCTTGGGTATTACTGGCTGACACTAGATGATGATGCTCTTCAGTTTGTTAGAGCATGTTGAGAATGCCAAGTGCACAACGATATAATCCACACAGTTGCACAAGATCTAAGAGCGATCAATTCTCTATGGCCCTTCACACAATGGGGAATTGACCTCGTGGGACAAATCCATCCATCCTCCTCCAATGACCATAAATTCATTATTAGCGCCACTAAGTACTTCATTAAGGCATCCAATTAAACAATTCTTCACTTTCTTAAGAAGATCGTCAATGATGCTAGCCAAGATTGGCATCTACAACTAATCTGTCCTTGTGGGCCTACTGTACCAGCATCTGTACACCCACTGGAGCCATTCATTTTTCCTTGGTCTATGGATCAAAAGCTATATTGTGCATTGAGGTCAAAGTTCCTTCTCTCTGAGTCTCCTTGAAGGGAATGATTGATGACAAAGAATATAAACACTCTCGCTTGCATGAATTTGAAATGCTGCAAGAAAGAAGACAAAATGCCTTGAACCACTTACAGGCATATCAAAATCGTCTCTGCAGGAGCTATAACAAAAGAGTGATGGTAACAAAATTTGAAATTGGTGACTTGATCCTCATGCATAATCCCAGAAATCAGGCTGATTGAGAGAAGCTTGGAAAGTTTGAACCTAATTGTCTCAGTCCTTATATCATTACTGTAGCACTCAATTCTGGTGCTTATTAGTTAGCCACACCTAATGGAGAAAAATTGAAAGAACCCATCAACAACCTACATCTATGAAAGTTCTACACATAGCATTAGAGAGCTTAGCTAAAACCTTAAAAATACAAAAAATTAAAAAATGAAGAAAAAATTGTCACCTTTATGAAAAATTGGAAAATAGGCATCTTGGTGATAGCAAAAAAGTAAAAAAATGACAAAAATAGTAAAAATAAATAAATTTGTCCAATACTGAAAACTTGGCAAATAGGTTCTTTGGATAAGTACCATGGTGAAAACTTGGTAAACAAGTGCCATGCATAGTTGGTTGTTTCTTTTCCATATACTATCATTCCAATCAACCTTCATCCACATTGCATAATCACGACATCCTGACATTCATGACATTTTCCATCAGTCATGTCATTTCTGTCCATGGTTAGTAGTGGTTGACATCACACCTTGCATATCCTTTCCTTTTATCTCACGTACGCCCTTTTCCATGTCATTCTACTTAGGTAATCCCTGACCTACCTAGGGGAAAGACCTTTGTCATTTGACTATAGTGAATATCAAACATGGTCCAAAAATTTGCAAAAATTCTTGAAAAAATTCATAAAAATTAGAAAAAGTTTTGAAAAAAGTCAAAAAAATTAGAAAATATCCTTAATAAAACATAAAAACATTCAAAAAAGGTCAAGAGTCTCAAAGAAAAGTCAATGTCTATATTTTCATTCAAGTCAGTTATGTTAGTCAGTCTTTGTCCTAGTTCGAACTATGTTGTCTCTGTGCATTTTTGTACGTAGGCAAGATTCATCTTTGAATCTTTGAGACATTAGGTTTGTCTATTTAGGTTTATCAAAATACAAATCATGACTCAATGTTTTGTCCTTCAGACAATGCCATTGGTCATGTCGAATTACGGGGTCTTTGAGTGCATGACGTAGGCAAGGCCATCAATCGATGAGCCCCTAAGGCTGCACTAGGTCAGTCCATTAGGGTTCATGGCACTACACTTTCACACACATCAAATATCTTCAAATCAATTGCATCATTCAACCTAAACGAGCAATCTATCAGAAAACCTCAAAGTAGTCTATTAACCAACATATCATTCAAACTTGCATGTCTACCCCAACATGTGATCAAATTTATCATCTAGTCAAATTCTATAAAAGAAAATCAACCTGTCAAAATTTGGGTTATTCTTCAGATGTGTCTTTTTGAGGAATAAATGAAAAATTAAAACTATTTTATGCTTTTGGATGTGTCCTTCCTAAGCATCGTCATCATCATCTTGAATTTTGATGGATTCTCCTAACCCCAAGAATCAATCCTCTTGACCTCAAAATCAATCAGGATGTGTCCATCCTGAATCTAACATCACTCAATATTTGGCAACCTCGACCTCATGAACCATGGTAGTTTGACATCAAAACACTTGAAATTTTGAAAACTTGACATTATGTTCACTTGGAAAACACTTGGCAAACATTATCGGTATTTTTGATGGTTATCATGATATGAGTTCCTTACGTCAGAGGATCCACGATGTCTTATGACGATCATCCTTTTCCTTTTGATCATCTTGTTGCTAGTTCCTCAAGGATGTCTTGACTTCAGGATTTAGAGGAGCAACGATGTAGTACAATGAGTTTCCTTTAATTGGCTGTCATGTGGCTAGTTTCTCGAGGAGATCCCGACTTCAGAATTTAGAGGAGCAACGACGTAGTATGATGATTTTCCTTTAATTGGCGATCATTTGGCTAGTTTATCAAGGATGTCCTAATTTTAGGATTTAGAGAAGCAACGCCATTTCATGATTAGTCTTGTTTGTTTGTGATTGGTTATGAAAAAATAACTTGGAACAATCACGCTCCTTGTATGAATCATGATCATCCTTTTCTGTGACTATTTGTTCTATGTGGTGGTTCGAACTTGCACACTATTGATCTATACCATATCATAGTGTTTGTTGGCCATTACAACATTCCATCCAATGATGATTAAGAGCAACAACTATTATAGTACTATGGGAATTTTTGAAGGATTCTTGTTTCCGCACTAACATGCATATCATTCTCCACACTAATATCCACCTTCGTCTTCTCTTCTCCCATCCTCTGATGATATCCTATGACGTTCAAAAACATAGTTGCATACATGATCATATGAGAATTATTACATTTCACATTTGCATAAATCAAATTCCATAATAATATCAACATTCACATTGCATGACATAGAATTTATTATTTACATCTATACATCTTGCATACATAAAACCATCATTTGCATTAACATATAGAGATCATAGCCATCATTTTCATTAACATATAGGAATCATATCATCATACATCACATAATGCATACATACATGAACATATTCATAACTCCATCATAATCATCAAGCACAATATCCATACATCTCATAAAACACTAATGCATCCATCTCATCATATATAATACCATTATCATCAACATATAAAATATGACCATCATGGCATATAAGGATAAAATCATCATCATTAAGGAATAACATCACATCACATCAAATAAAGAATACAACATCATAACACATAGACATCATAAAATAAAGCATGTAATCCACATCAAAATCATCTCACATATATATATATCTCAAAAATATAATGTCACAGGATAAAATCCAGAGGAATCCAAAAAATGGAGCTCGCAGGCTTGAAAGTCACCATATAAAATGTCTCATAACAATAAAGAAATATAACCCCTAAGCTATGCCCTCTCCATCTCATGGAGGTGAACCATGAGGCGACTGATGCCGACTCATCAACTCAATTGTAACCTGTACTGGTAAGGTGATCAAAGGCTAAGATCTTCAGGGGTCAATGATGGGAGGCTGGCGCTAGTTTGAATCGTGTCCTGATGACACTGACCTGTGACTATGGCTCGACCTGTGACTATGGCTTGATGAATTCTTGTGAGAGTGGTGTGACGTATGACTAGATGACTGCCTAGATGATGTAGACCTACCTACACTAGTGTGACTATTGTTGTTGTGTGTCTGGGTACCACTACCAGTCCTACTATATGATCTCAAAAATCTATGGTATCATCTCTTGGGTGGCATGAACTTATCATATAGTACCCTATACCAGCCTTTTCTCTCACTCATCTGGTCCAACTCCCTCACCATATCCCCTATTGGCCCTATAGATAACTATGAAAAATTTGTGACCCATCTATCAACCTTCTGTTATCTGATCACAACCTAGTCTCTCTCCACTCATGCCACCTCTAACTCTGATGATAGTTCCTTTTTCAAAGACAAGGCTACATCTACTTTTCTCTGGAGATCGGCTAATCTCTGGTCTATGGTGGCATTCACAGGAAAAAATGGGTGGCCTATAACTCTCCTCCTCTCCATCAATCATCTTCTCTCTCATCATCCTCTCTACCTCATCCTCTCCCTCCTCATCCTCCTCATCCCTCTCCTCCTCTCCTCCAATCTCCTCCACATTAATATCTAGTGTCCGGTGCTCTAAAAAAAAAAATCCTCCTCTCTTGGCATCTCTCCCTCTAGTCAAATCTCTGCCTCTTCCCTCACCTCGACCTCCATCTCACCCTCCTACCTACCCCCCCCCTCTAGTTGCTCACCCTCCTATCTAACATCCTCCTCCCTCCCCCCCTCCTCCCCCTCCTCTCGGATTAGTGAAAACAGTGCTCCACCCACTTGCTATCAAACTCTCCTAGGATGCCTTATGCCTTCATCACCTCTCCTCCTCCTCTCCCACTACCTTTGCCACCTCCATCATCCCCTCCACCTCTCTTGCCATCCCCTTAGCCTCCATCCCTCCCTCTTCCACAATATCTCCCTCTCTATCCTCCCCTTCACACCCATGGAATGGCTGATCATCGATCAATCGGTGTGGGACCATCTAGGTTTGTCAATGGGATTGACCTGTGAATTTGCCACTAGGCATCATACTTTGCTGACATCCCAAAATCTATTGGCCCATGTCTCCACCCCCACTGCTATGCAACTAGCCCATCAGTATGCTTCTCTACTAAGAATAGTGCTATAGGAGTCCCCCACATGGTCTCTCTCGATGACCGTGCATACTCGATCATCCCCATAGGTGCACCCTACTACTCTCCAAACTGCCGTAGCACCCATTGGGCTAGGTAAATCTCAATAATCCTCTGGCTTTGTATTGTTCAACCAATCAAGTATCTGAACTATCAACATAATGAAAGAAGTCCATCCTCATTTGGCCACTAGGCACAATCTCTAAATGGCCTCCAAATAAAACTCATGAGGGTATCGATCTTATGGTGCCAATACCTTGTATCCCCTACTCGGGTCTGTGTGATTGAACCTGCATATAGATATACATAGGGCATCCCCTCACCCAGCTGTTGAATTTGAATTGGTGGGTAGAAAACAGGAATGTCCTCCCATGCCTAGATCATCAATAGAGTAGTACCATAAATAACTATTTGTCCCTCTTGGTAGGCCACCTCATGTAGCTGGTGATATAGCATACCCAAAAAGCAGGGTCCGCAAGAAAACATTGTCCTGTGCCTATGCTTCCGCACTAGTACATCACCCCATCTAATAGGGAACCCATGCCTGTGTCAATTCGGTATTAGGACTTTGACAATCAATGTCATCAACATGGCATCCCATCGCGGACAATGCTCAGCCACAAACTCCCATCCAATCTCATAACCATGAATGCCCAATCAGACATCATCCACATCCTCATACATATCTGTTATAGACTATTTCCTTCTATGTGGATCATAAAATACCCACTCCCTACTGATCGAGATGCAGAGTATCCTATATACATCCTCTAGTGTCATGGTGGCCTGTCCTGTGGGTAGGTGGAATGAGTATGTCTTTGAGTGCCACCTCTCACACAGTGTTGTCAATAATCCTCTATTTTCCCAAATAATGGGTATACAAGTGACATAATATAGACCCAATATCATCAGTCGTCGCCGCTCACTATCTCATAGTTGATCCTTGAATGCATATGTGGTTGGTCTAAACTCACAGGTATAAATGAGCGGTAATCATTTCTACACATGCAGAAACAAGAGTTAGCACACATGGAATAACATTGAAAAGAATTATTACTATTTGCGTAATAAAAAATGCATCTGAAAATGAGTCTAAACTAAGTCAAATATAGTCAACGAAAATTACGTCGCATTGACTGCAATTGCATCACGTTAAGTCATATGTGTCATTGCATTTCACACATGTGTCACATTCAGGTGATTGCGTCATTTGAGCTCGCAATTGCGAAACTCTAGATCACTTGTGCCATTTAACATGGAAATTACATCATTTTATAATGCTTGCATGATTTGGCGTCGCACTTGCGTCACAAAATGGAACTTGTGTCGTGTGCCTCCATAGTTGCATTGCAATTTAGCAGTTGTGTCCTATGACGTAGCATTTACATTATTTTAAACCTATACCCTACCCATTCCTTGCACTTGCATTGTGATGCAATAAATGTGTCAAATGTGATAGCTCTTGTAGTTTACATGAATGCATTTGTGTCGCAACACATTCGTTATCCTATCCTAAAACCCTAATTAATGCATGAAAAGTGAAAAACAACGTGGAAGAAGGGTACTTATCGATGGATCTGTGCCCTTGGGTTGTTGAAAGGTCCTCACTTGATAGATGTGGTGCTCTATCACTGGGATCACCATCTTCTCCTTATGCTTTGCTCTTCAAGCTTTTAAATAGCAAATGTAAAAATGACACCTAGATTACCTTTTTCAAACCTATCTATAGGTTTAAAATTAGGGTTTTTCCATTTAGGTTAATACTGGAGGCTCTTTTGACTACCTTTGATTGACCTTTTCACTATCTTAATGTCCTCTAATTTTGAAATCGATCACGATGTTGTTTTTCTGGGCATCCATTTAGCTTATCGGGACACTTTCCAATTTTTTTTGACCACGGGCCAAAATTCAAAAAATTTCCTGAGGGGGCATAGGCATTAGGTACCTTCACTAGGGCATATCCTTGACATTTTTCTTTTCCATAACATGATAAACTACATTATGACAAAGAGGGGCAAAATGTAGACACATAATATTGACCTAGGCCTGCGAGCTCAATTTTCTCATCAATTATTTAATTAATTCACCTCTCTTATTCTTCCTGACTATTTAAATAAATCACATTTATTTAAATACGCCACTAAAGGTCTAAAGTCCTCTTTAAATTAAATAAATTATTAAATTTATTTAATTAATCCATTATCCCCTCTTGATTATTTAAATAAATAAATTTTATGTAAATGCATCTCTAATATTAAAGTCTTCTCATAATTAAATAAATCCCCCATAATTTATTTAATTATTAACCCACTTCTTCCACAATTAAATAATTTAAAATTAATTATTTAATTATCTCATTCAATTCATTTCCAAATTTAAATAAAAAATCATTTATTTGAATTTCCCTCTTTTCAAGTAAACAATTTAATTAATTATTTATGTCACATGACTCCACTATTTTTAATTAAATTAATATTAAATTCAAAATAACATTTCCCTCCACAAATTAAGTAATTTCTAAAATTACTTGATTTTCTAACTCATTCTTTTTCTGTTCTAAATATTATCTTCCTATCTCCTTGATTTAATTTCTTAAATTAAATCTTGTCCACTCATTTTGAACTTCACCCTAAACTTTCCTTAACCCTAATTGTGGGTTTCTCTTTTGAATCTTGACCATTGATTCTAGGGCACTTCTTAATTTTTAATCTCATCCATTCATCCAAAATTGCATTTTCTATAAAATAGAAATTTTGTTCTCATTTTGGCATCTAGCAAATCTTGAATCTTGCAGGCTTTGCAAATCTTGAATATTGCATGTTTCTTTTCTTCATCTTTATCATTTTGCTAATTGGTTTGCATGTAGGATTTAGTTTCTCTTGCATAATCATTTGAGAATCCTTCAACACTTGCTTAGGACTAGTCATTATCATTAGATTTCTCATCATAACTCTAAGGACAACCGCATATTTTTAGCAAGTTGAAAAGGTATAATTGAGGTTAGTCATGGAGAATGAAGACACTTTGGGTGAGATTATTCCATTAGTTTTTGTTTATTCCTTTGCACTCTATTATTACTTTGGGATTTTATGTTGCATTTAATTGCTAACTCCTAGAAAAACACCCTCTGTTATAGATACCATTTCAAAATTCTATTAACATGTACTATGATGATAGTAAAATAATTGTTCAACTTGGTGTAGCTAATTGATTGGATAATTTCCATCAATATTTTTAATATATCCATGTTTGGTGTGAAGTGCCTAGCTACAATTTCTTTTTGGGTGGTTTTCCATTTGTATATTTTAATCAAACTCAAAAGAATCATGTCCCTTAGAACATACATATTCTTCCCACATGTGTGGTGTTAATTCACCCATCAAGTATCCATAGAGGTTATGTGTGAAGCTAATTATCGGTGTATTTCATCAATATCTTCTTTTTGATCCACTACTACCAAGATCTCCTTAACCTTGGTGGTTGCTTTATCTATAAAATATTTAACATCCATGGGATCCTTCTCTTACATAATTGGATCATCTTCATCAAAATAATTCCTTACTCAAAATAATATTGAATTTTTTACTGTAACTTATTAGTGCCTAGATCCCACTTCTTAGAAAAATATTCAAGAAATAATTTTCTAGTTTGTATTATTGGGAGTTAATTTCATGGAAATCCTATTTTCATAATAACTCCTTTAAATATACTCCCAATGACATCAAATCTAGAGTATAGTAAACTCAATATGTTTTTGGTCAATCCAATATAAACGATAACATAATTAATTGATTTACAAATTTAGAGTGAATTTACCCTAATTTTGTAATAACTCCCTCAAATCTATCCAAATGAGTCCCTCAAATATGAAACATAGTAGCTATAATATACATTAAAAAATCCTCCAAAAATTAGGAAAAATTATTCTAAATTAAGAGAGATATGTGCTTCACAATTTGACCCTTCGAGTTAATTTTTTTGCTTGCATTCTTACCCTCCAAGTGTCAAGTGACCACTAGTAAATATATAAATTGTATTAAAAAATATATATTGTAAATACTTAATATAATAAAACAATAAAGAAGATATAAATAAAATGAGTTTTGAATCAATAGAAAATAATCAAAATTAACTAACTATTTAATAAAATTATAAAAACAAAAATAAATAGAATTAAAAAATAATATAAATTATGTTATATATCAATATATTACTGTTTAAATGATATTATTATTTATTTCATCTTATTATTTATATAACCATTTTAAAAATAGATCTTAAAATTAAAATATTTTTTATAAATTGAAAAACAATAAAAACAAAAACCAACATATATTTTAATACAATATAATTTTTTTAACTAATTAAGATTGTTTTTCTTATCGTTATACACTTTTATATTTATTTTAACGTAAACCATATAAATTATTACAAGTTTCATCTACTCCTACTTTGTTCATCCATTTTTAGAGTGGACCCTCTCCTATGAAAAGGAATTTCATTACTAACATGCTTCCATAAAAACACTTAAAAACCATGATAAATGGTATTTTAAATCAACACAATTTTTTAAGAAATAATCATCTTTTGTAGAAGATTTAAACCATAATTATTTATAGCTCAACAAAGTGCATTAACGTGTGAGTGTATATATTTAAGAAGTGATTTGTCATTAATTTTTTTTGTATCGTTTCAATAAAAACAAGAGCTGCATAGTAGCGAAATTCCAGCCAAAAAGTTCTAAAATAGTTTTGTTTTAATTTGTTGTGTTTGCTAAGTTTTAACAACAATGTTTATAAAATAAATAAATAATAGGTACATAAAAAATAAGTTTTCATTCAAATTCTCCACTAGAACAAACAAGCAAGTTATCTTAAACAAAATAAATAAGCATAAAACCAAAAAAATCAAAAGTGACATCATGGAAAGCTACTAGATTCTATTAAACTCCAAAGGCATATAGACATTGGTTTATTATTCTTCATGATATTTTTAGATACCATAGTGCTATTACTAACCCCAAAAAAAACATAAGATCTCATCAACATGTAAATCCACTCATTGTTTTGTTTTGTAAAACAAGAGGTATCTCCTTATGTAACTGGGACAACCTTCACCATTATGGCACACCTGCACATAAAAGTAAAAATAAAAATGTCTTAGAGAAGATAGATATAGGCTTGTGACCCAAATAGGAAGACTAATAGATGAGAAAAACAACTTCTAACTTTTTGTATGCAACATTTTCATCATTAAAATACTACTTTAACAAAATTAAAATACAATGTATTAAATTTAAAATATAATGTATTAAAAATAAAATTATGAATTTTGATTTGTTGCAAACAAAACATTTAATCACTAGTTAAAAAAATTAGAAAATTAAAAAAATGTTATATTCATTTCATTTTTTTAGTCAATGATATTTGAAAAATTAGTTAATTTTTTTTTTTTTTTTATGGTTTGAGAAAAGTGAAGTAAAAAGTTAATATCTTCATGGCAAAAAAATTGCCTTAGAAAATGCTTTAAAATAGCAATATTCTTAAAATATTGTTTAAAGTGTCATTTGTTTTAGTTTATTGTAGATTGTTGTGCTTTTCGTAGCCAATAAAATTTTGAACAGTTAGTTAAATATTTTTTCTATTATAGTTTTGTGGGAGAAAAATGTCCTAAAAAAATTGCAAAAAAAAAGTTTATGGTTAGCATTCCTGAAAATCTGCCCTTATCGGTCCAAATTTTTTAGCCAAATAAATTGAAGAGAAATAATTTTCAAAATTTTAAAAGTTAAAAATCATGCATTTAACTTTAACAAAATTAAAATACAATGTATTAAATTTAAAATATAATGTATGAAAAATAAAATTATGAATTTGGATTTGTTGTAAACAAAACATTTAATCACTAGTTAACAAACAGGGTCCGCTATAGTTTCCTGGCAGGAACTAAAAAGTGATATTAGAAGTTGAGTTGTTTAAATATAATACTTATATATAAGTTGGAAGATCAAATAAAGGAATTGTAATTGATCATAAATATTGTGTGAGTCATACAATAAATCATGACATTTTTTAACATTTTTGAAAAATTCATCATAATTTATTAGAAATATATATTTTATGGATGAAAATATTGTGAAATAATTCAATCAAAGTTGGATACATGATAGAATTTTGAAAACCCTATTTTCAATGGTGATACTTATGTTTGATAAAAATTGTAATGGTAAAGAATGATGGTTCCAATTCAAAAGAGATTATGGTAATGGTGAATTTTGAAGAATACAAATTTATGGTAAATTAAAATGTGTAGCTTATAAATGGACTTGTTCATTGTGTATTATGTATTGTTCATATCAAAAATTGAGAAATTTTTGTAGATAAATGGGATCTAAAAGAAGAAGAGAAAGAAGAAGAGGTAAAAGAGGAAGAAGAAAAAGAAGGAGAAGGAGAAAAATATGAAGAAAATGAAGGGAAAGAAGGAGGAGGAGGTAGGAGGGGATGAGGAAACAAAAATGTAGGGAGGAGGAGGAGTAAGATGAAAATAAGATGATGAAGAGAAGATGAAGGTTAAAATTACATACACTTTAGTTGTAGAGATAGAAGAGTCAATTTTTTAATTTCATGTATGCATTCAAAATGGAAAGGTTATTATTTGTATAAACTCTAATAACAAGTATAACTTCATGGACAACTAATTAGCCAAAAAACTATAGGTGAAAGAAAATCACATCAAGGAAAATTAAAAAGTGGGTAATGATATTTAAATTTTTGGGTAATTAAAGATCTCCATGGATAAATATATTTTACAACCAGAATTTTATGCTTTGGATATGGAAATGGGTTGGATACTTTTCTTGATCATCATTTATTAGATTCTTTGAGAATAGTAAAATTAATGTAAAAAATAAGTTCATGTTTAGCTTTGGTATAGGAGGAAAAAATTTAAATCCTAAGATATTATATATAATGAAAATATAAGGGAAGTCAAGGTTGAGAAATTTTAAGTAGCTATTGAAGAGTGCACCAAAGAATTAAAGGAAAAAAAAAGAGGAAATAAAAATTAATAAAAAAGAAAATGTTTACTCCCTTCTTGAGTTAGGAAAGGCAAAAAAAAAACTAGGAGTGAAGAATTATAGAAGGTCCAAAACATAGAAAAGGTGTAATATATAGGTAATCACATCACTAGGAGACATAAGAGTCTTGGAGATATGATAAATCATGGAATCAAAACTCTAATCACTATGGACCTACATGCATAATGAAATGAACAACTATAACAATAAGTGGGATGATAGAATTTATAATGGTTACTCATTTTAGCAAGTGACTTACTATGATAAGAAAAAAATCAAATGGGTGCTATGAAATGTGGATCAAGGATGGGATCTAGGTACTATCAAACTTAGAAGTCATCATGAATATCAACTATGGATGGTTAGATAATTGATCATGGTATCATAGTTATAAAAAAATGCACTAGTCATACTATTTGGCTTCTTATCATATTTTAAAGATGGAACACATCAATCTAGGATGGTATGTTATGTACCTTAGGACATGATATTATAAGGGATTTAGGTAGATGGATATTCTAACATGTGGCATACATCCCTTAAGTTAGTTATATTCAATCATGTAGACAACTTGTGTAATTAATTATATTAGGTGATGAGTAGTCCTTCATTGGGATTCCCCCTCAATTATGTTATTAGGTCTTTTTAAAGAAGATAGTTATCATTTGAGACTACATTTTTTTGACTATGACATTGTCATTGTGATCTCTTGGAGATATAGCATGTACTAGTTTCCTCTATTAGAAGTATTTTATGGAATTACCCTACCTCAAGGGTTTATTATATTTTTGCATATATTCTGGACATTAGGGCATTTTGGCCCACAAAAATCTCTTGTGTGGTGTGATATATCTTCTACATTGTCTTATTTCTATTATTAAATATGTGTGGATCCTATCAAGTATTTGGTGCAAGCTTATCATTTATGAATAATTTACATGAATCCTGCTTAGTTCAAATATTTTACCTTTTATGTGAAATCGCATGAACAACTCTTATAAGTTCATCTTAATTGTTTCTAAAGTAGCAAACCATTGAATATACAAAATATTATTTTCTCTAACCATAAGGGTAGCAAGCATAGGAAAATCAAGCATGTAATCTCCCATGTGGTGAGTTTGATAAAATAGTATTTCCCTAAAAAACTATTTCTACATCTATCTACAATTATAACCTAAAATTATATGGTTAGGTAAATAACTTGTATTTCAGTTTTCTTACCTGCACTAGATGAAATTATGTGTCCTAGAGTAAATCAATAATATTATCTTCTATTTTTAAGGGAACCTAGTACCTTAAGGGTTTGTGGGACATTAATACCTAATAGAGCATGGAAAGGGATAGTTGGTTGGACATCCTTTTTTATATTAAATATAGCTCATGAACACCTTTACATGATTGTTACATCTTTTAGGCCAATGATGGCCTTATTTTTTTATGCTGTTACAATATCCATGTTTTTTTAACTGTCTCTTTTTACATCAATTTTAAGGAGATCATAGCTTTATATTTTTTTCCTTCATTACATTTTCTGCTATTCTAGTTTCTTTAAAATTTCATCAATTCCTCTTTGAAGGGTGTGTTGTCCTTGGTGTTGAATGACCAATGGTCGAAGTTGACTTCCTCACTTTTGTTGTTTTCCACCTTTTTATCCTTTATTCTTGATATCTTGAGTGTCCAATTCACCTACATGGAGATATAAAAAATAAGTGAGTCTTCTATAAGAATCATTAAGTGCTCTCTTTTTCCCTTTATATTTCTCCTCATTTGTAGCTTTCAAGATATACCATAAAATTTCCTTAGATAAGATTAAATAGAATATATTATCTAATTTTTCTATTTTATCTATTTGGCCAAATACAATTTCAATTTTGTTGATGGAACTTTACATTTCCTCCATTCTTCTAGATCTACAAGAAATAACAACTAGTTCTATTTAGCAAAAAAAACTCGAAGAAAATGTGTTCAATTGTTTCATGTGTTTCGCACAACTCACAAATTTCAATACTGTTACCATTTATACTATAAGGTATCTTCTTTAATAACAAAAAACATTTAAAGAAATATTTTTTTGACTTAACCAAGTTATTCCAGTTCCACATATTTTTTTTTTCCAACATCTCTCATTTTCCTTTAGGCCCCATATTTGATTGGCATGCTCAATGATACTTTTAGAATCACTAAGAGTGTTATAATATTTTTGAGTTCAAGGTGTCTAACTTGGTCACATCTACCCATGTGTAGTTTTCAGGATTATTAGCACCATAGTAGTCACATCAATTCCTACTATTTGAATTTTTTTTTATATTATTCTAAGCATCTCTTATTATTGTATGAGTTCTCCAATGTGTTTGAGGAAGATCAAAATAATTCATAAGAGATTCCCAAGCTCTTAGTTGGTCATTAGAGATAATACTATTTATGTTTTGGATTCCTTTTTCCCCCAAGTCCTTGCTAAGCATCCTTGTAGTTGTGCTAGGAACTTTTGTTTATGTTTCAGGTTCCACCATATAGACCTATTACTATAGTTTATATAGTTCTCCTTATCAGTACCTTCTCTATTAAAAATATTATATTTAATGAGTTCCCATTCTTTCCAGATTATTTTAAATATTATTAAACCATTAGGCTGGATTGGGAAGCCACCCAATAGAAGGTCACAAGTTGACAAGCTCTTCCAAGTCTTTTATTTTTTTGGGACTCCCTTTTCAATGTTTCTTCTTACCAAGATTTTTCATGGTTCCTCACCATTGAAGGTGTTGACTATCCATTTAATCGTCAGAGAAATTCCATGCAGCTTAAGGTCTTTCAAACCCAATCCCCCAAGATCTTTTTCAATATAACGTTGATTCCAACACACTGCATGCTTCTTTTTTTCCCCTTTCCATCAAACTAGAGGAATTGTCTGGTATTTTCTTGCACCTCTTCAATATGATATCTAGAAAACACCCATGCTGAGGAGTAATTTAGATGGTGTATGAGGAGAGAATATTCTAACATACCTCAGGGAATTTTCCAACTAGAGAGATTTTTTTTTTTCCATCTATCCAACTTCTTTTCTATTTTATTCTTTACCCAATTCCATATTTCTTTCAGGAATGGACTTATGGAAAATGGTATACCTAAGTATCTTTAACCTGAGTGGTTGGAAATCCCCATTGAATTTTGAATTTGATGAAGTAATCTAGGGGAAATATCCCAACTTAACAAAACTGAATTTGGTTTGGATACTTTAGGTTTTGAGGCATCACAAAAGACGTCCAATTTATTGATCAGGTTACAAAAGTTTTTCCTCTTGATTGATGAATATTTTTGTGTCATCAACGAAGTGGATATTAATATATTTCAAATTCATTGGGTAGGATGAGTCCTCTTAATTTTAAACTAACAATTTTGTCTCTTAACAAGTATACAAAAGCTCCAATAGAAATTATAAATAAGGCTGGTGCTAGAGGGCAACCTTGTCTTATTGATCTGTCCAGTGGGATCAAGCTAGTTAGGGTGCCATTTATATCCAATTGGGTGGTGTCATATTTTATTAAACTATTTACCATTTTAAAAAGGATATTTGGGAAACCAAAGGTTTCCAGGGTCAATGAGAAATGACCACTCTACCCTGCCATATGCTTTCTTAAAATCTAGTAAAAGTAAAACGACATCCTATGTTGATATTTTAGCCCAGTCCATCCCCTCCCATCTTGTGATTAATTTTTAAAGGATGTATCTACCTTTTATAAATCTCGTATGAGTGTAACTTATTATTTTAGGTAAGATATTTCTTAGTCTTAGTGCAATTAGTTTGGCCAATATTTTGTATGAAACACTTAAGAGGGTTATAGATCTCCAATTTTTTATTTGATATTTATCACCCTCCTTTGGGATGAGCTTTACAATCCATTTGTTAATTTGATTCCCTAGGGAACCTTTATTAATGGCTTTATTTTGTATGAAATGTTCCTCATATCTTCTAGAGAGAAGTTGTGAGTATTATCGTTTATACTCTCAACTGGGTACATGTCAAAGGTGATATTGATAAGACTAATTATTGTTGTGTAGTATTTGCACACACGCCCCACTGAAAGTAGGGACCCTCTTTGCTCCTGGTCTTTTGGCTCTTTTCTATGGCCTTGCCTTTTGGACTTGCCTTTGAAAATCATGAGATTTTGGTCTTTGGTGCTTTGGTCCTTTAGTCGTGGGACTTGTTTACTTTGCAATGTTCCTAAATGCTTGTCTTTCTTATGAAAATTCCCCCTCTGAGATAACACTTGGAAAATTGGGTTTTGGGGTGGATTTTGGGTTTTTCTCTAGTTTCAAGAATTTCTACTCTAGGCAGAATACCCCGGTTGCCTGGAAAACCCGACAGAGGTTGGTTTCACACTGTTTTCAAAAATTTTCACTCCTTGGGGAATTCCGTCTTCCCTAGAATTTTTTGAAATTCCTTCATCGCCTCGTATTCCTAGATTTTTCTGGATTGTTAAGTCATTGCATTCATGCTTCATGTACAGGTTCTACAATTGGGTTTAATGAAGTCCAGGGTGAATTTTATGCTAGGAGTTAGTTTCTTTTTCTTTGATTGAATTTGGATGGGGTTAATCTTGAGCACTTGACTTGGTGTGGCAATTGGACCTATGGATTCTTGGATTTGGTAGTGATTTTCTTGGTGTCCTTGTTGCCCGCTATAACTATTTAGACTTGCTCTACATTCATGGTATGCATTCATTTCTTTGCTTTTGACTGGTGAATGTGAGTGATTCTTTGACATGTTGGGTGTGCTTTGAGTTTGGATTTTAGTGTGTTGGTGGTTTGTGTTTAAATTAGGGTTTTTCCCTTTGATTTTTGATGCCTCCTCTGAAATCAGTGTGATCTTCCTTGATAATTTGATAACCTGATTGTTCCCTTCATTGCTAGTTTTACCTCCTCCCAGGCTTGGTTTTGTGTGTTATTTTGTCTGCTTGGAGTCTCAATCTTGGTTCTCCCTACATTTTATAAATCAAGTGAGTGGGATGAATGTCTTATTACATGTTCACCATGAAACCCTAGGGTTTGGTCTCGAATTGATTACCAATAGCTGTTAGATAACCTATGGAAGAATTGGAAAGTTAAATTTATCGATGATCGATTTGGAGTTGAATCCGAGATTGAATCCCAAATTTGTGATCGTTTGATCAATTTGGGCGAAATCCTGATGAAGTCAAAGATTTTGGGATTTCGATCATTTCGTGGATTTCCTTCACCTTAGGATTTCCCCAGATTTCCATCGATCCATGATTTTCCTGAAAGAGTGCATAAAACATGAAAATTAGATGGACTTTGTGAAAATCCGTTGCCTTGGGATTTCCTTGGATTTCCTTCTATCCATCATTTTCCTGAAATGTATCCAGTTTTTTTAGTTTCATGGATTTTCGTCCCCAACGGAATTCCTCGAAGATCTATTAGGAATGAAGATTTGAAGGAATGCATGAGTTAATTGCTAATAATTTTGCATTATATTATTATTTGAATCATTTAAGGATATGTGCAATTTTTTCTTGATTTTTGGATGCTGATTGAGTAACTTTGTGTGCTTATTGAGCTTCCTTCGACAAATTCCACCTGTCTTAGAACTCCTCAAAATTCCCTTCTGGCCTAAATTCTGCGAGAGTGAAAATCTTGAAATTTGAAGATGGGATGTTTAATGATATTCTTAGGGATTCTGATGGTTGCTTTGAATTCTTTGAGTGATGAGCATGTTATTTGTATTGTGGCCTTTTGAGTGTAGGTTGAATCAAGTAAGGTAGTTTATTGTAAGACCAAGAGTAAATAGGTAGATCCTGGTGTGGAAGGATCTTCCATATCAGAGGCAGAAGGGATCCAAGTGAAAATAATTATGGAAATTTTATCCACTTGTGGTGATGCACATAGATCCTTTGACTGACTGCAGAATGTACTGGCAAGATAAAACTGATACAAACCCCCTCTTGCAAAATTTGAAGATAATCATGGATTATACAAAGGAGAAGCTGGTGAGTGGTGAGATCCTGCCTTCTTCGAAGGTTTTAGAATCCTAGGAATGGTATGAATGATTATAGATCAATAAAAAAATGTTTTAAACAAGATGCATAAATAGGGGCAGCAAGTGGGGAATACATTGAAGGATATTTTTGGCAAGTGTATTGCATTCTTCGAGATCATGACAAGAAGAAAGAAGTTTACAACGAAGCATCTGAGCTTTGAACAATTGAAGAAATGGTGGCATGAAGTTTTTTCTCAAATGGATGATAGTATAATCACAATTCATCATTTGGATGATGCATCCACCTATAATGTTTTTATTGAGAAATATCAAACCCTAAAGGTGGAGTGGGATGAGGTCATCAAGAAATCAAGGGCAAAGATTAAGTCCCTTGATAAGATTCAAAATATTAAATATCCCACCTTTGGCCAACCTAGAGGAAATTTTCCTTAGGGTGCAAGATAAATTAGGTCAAGGAAAAGATAAAGGCCTCGCTAATGAATGAATGCCTCGAAATTTGTGCCTTCCCTTATTTCTTCTCCAAGCTTCACATGTATTGGACCAAGTTATGTAGAGATCCCAAACCGAGCTAGAAAAGAATCTCGAGCATTTAATGCAGTATTATGTTTTATTTTGGGAGTTTTCTTTTCTTTGGCTGACCTTCTTTGTAACCCTAACTTGGGCTGACATATGATGTAATCTCCATAATTTTGGCATTTTGCCTCATTTGTAGATATATAGATAGGGCTAGAAGATTATATTTAGAAGCAAGTTAGGCAATAGAGCCAAAAGCTAGGATTAGAAGTTAGTTTTATTTCAAAGAAAGTGTTGTAATATAAGATACTGTAAATTTTTCTACTATTGGATGAATTCAATACAATTGAAGACATTGTGATTTGGTGGCCTCTCTTAGATTGATTTATTTTGCATGGTTCTTATTATTCTATCTTTCGAAACCACTTTTGAAATCTTGAATGCAAGTTAGATGTTAGGTGTTGGTTTTTAGTTCTTTCATGATAATGGTGAAATTTTAATGATGTTGAGCGATCTCCAGTCCATACTTTTAGCAATTCTCTGATTATAATTTGTTGTGTAAAGTTAGTCAAGGCCTCATATTGTGCTAAGTTCAACTGTGAATGCTTGTTTATATTACGCCATTTATTGGGTATGTGGATGAATATTCATAGTCTGAAAATATTCAGTTTCCTTAGAAGATTGCACCATTTCTATGGAGTTGTAGGCTTGTCCTTGATCAAGCAAAGATTGGTTTTGTTCGAGATCTGTCCATTTGCGGAATTCATCATTGTTGTGATTGGTTTTAGGAGTAATTTTAATCTTAGGATTTCTCTTAAACCCTCATCTTTTGTTATTTCTTTATTATTTGAGTTAGGGTTAGGAATTTGAGTATCAACATATTACAAAATATGATAAGTTTGAAGATCCAGTATTTGTTTGTAAGGCCCCTTGTAATTACCTATAATTTTCACATTATCTTAGAGTTGTTTCACTACATTGTCAAGACCTGACATTAGAGACCTTGGGGTTATCTCTTTTCCAATAGAGATTTACCTTTCAAGAGAGATAGGATATCATATTTTGTCTGAGTTGTTGTTGTGTAGAAAAAATCATCAACACTTACGAGCTATGGTTTGGTCATAAGCCTAGTATCAGATACTTCAAAATATTTGGAAGTAAATTCTATATCAAAAGAGATGAAGATATAGGAAAATTTGATGCTAGAAGTGACAAAGGAATGTTTCTTGGTTATTCTACTAAAAGTAAAGCCTACCAGTGCTACAATAAGAGATTAAGGAAAGTAACTGAAAGTGATAATGTAAATTTTGATGAAGAAAAATTTAGACCATCCAAAACCTACATATATGATTTATATGATCAGAATAACAATACAAATAAAGGAAATCAAGATCAGACTCTAAATCAAGAAAAATAAGAGGAAGAAACTAGTGAAAGTACAAAAGTAAGATCATAAGAGCTTGAAGTTCAAGAACAACCTAAGACTCCAAGGAATGTAAGACTAAATCATTTAGAAGATCAAATTATAGGTGATAAGAACAAAGGTATTCAAACTAGGAGAATAATTGAAAAATAATATTGTTTGATCTCAAAGACTAAGCCTAATAGTGTCGATGAAGCATGAAAAAATGAACATTGGGTGGAAGCAATGAGAGAAGAACTACTGCAAATTGAGAAGAATGATACATGGATTCTTGTTCCTAGACCTAAGGACAAAAATGTAATTGGAACTAAATGGGTCTTTCAAAACAAACTAAATGAGCAAGGTGAAGTTGTTAAAAAGAAAGTAAGACTGGTGTGTAAAGGATATTCTTAGATGGAAGGAATTGACTTTGAAGAAAATTTTACTCTTGTTGCTAGGATTGAGGCTGTGAGACTATTTATTTCTTATGCTACTTACAAAAAATTTAAGGTTTATTAGATGGATGTCAAGTCAACATTTCTAAATGGCAAACTGGATGAAGAAGTGTATAATGAGCAACCTGATGGATTTCAATTGAATAATAAGGGATATATGGTTTGTTGGTTGAAGAAAGCATTGCATCAACTTAAGCAAGCCCTGAGAGCTTGGTATGCCAGATTGGACAAGTATTTGTTGAAGCTTGGATTTAATAAAGGTACTATTGATAGTAATTTGTATTTCTAGATTGATCATGATAAATATTTGATTGTTGAAGTCTTTGTTGATGATATCATTTTTGGAGGAGATGATAGTTTGTGCATGAAGTTTTCCAATGAGATGCAGAGTGAGTTAGAGATGTCTATGATTGGAGAAATGGAATTATTTTTGGGATTGCAAATTGCTCATCTAGATAAATGGATCTTTATATCTAAGTACAAGTATGTGAAAAAATTGCTAAAGAAGTTTGGCATGAAAGATTCAAAGCCAGTTTGGACACCTATGGTGACCAGATGTAAGTTGACACAAGATGATGATTCTCCTAAAAAAAATCAGACTCGATACAGATCCATGATTGGTGGATTACTCTATTTGACTCAAACTAGACCTAATATCATGAATTTCCTATGCATTCTTGTAACGTTTAAAGCTGATCCTAAGGAATCTCATGTGACAACTATGAGAGGATGTTTAGGTACTTAAAGAGGACAACTGATTTTGGCCTATGGTATCCTAAAGAAGATGAACTTACTTTGAGTTCTTTTATTGATGTTGATTGGGTAGGAGATGTGGGTGACATAAAAAGTACTAGTGGTGGCGCATTTTTCTTGGGAAAGAAGTTGATTTCATGGTTAAGTAAGAAAAAAATTTCCATTTCTTTATCTGCTACAGAGGCAAAATAGATTGTTGTTGCTAAAAATTGTACTCAAGTATTGTGGATGAAGCATATGTTGAAAGATATCAAAGTTGTGTATGATGAAACTATTTCTATATTCTGTGATAATTCAAGTGCAATTAACATTTCTAAGAATATGGCGTTGCATTAAAAAACCAAGCATATATCTATCAAGTTTCACTTTTTGAGAGAGGTGGTGAGTGAAAAGGAGGTCAAATTGGAGTATGTGCCTACTAAGGAACAAATTACATATATCTTTACCAAGGCCTTTCCTAAAGTTACTTCTGAGTATCTCAAAGGGAAGCTAGGGGTGATTACCTCTCCTAATTAGAATTAAGATCCAATGACTTGCATCGATCTGTGTATTTCATAGTCATGTCCTGTGATCTGGATTGATGTTGTAGTAGCTGCTACTCAGGGGGAGTAGTTAGATATTTAGATATGTGGTTTAGAGCTTGTGTAGATAAAGATATTGCATACCTTTGTCATTGATGTCAAAGGGGGAGAAGAGTCATGTGAAAATATACAAAAGAGTTAAGAAGAAAAGAGTCAAAACCTAAGGGGGAGAAAGTGTTAAGAGAAAGTATCATTGATGGTTTTTTTCACATCATGTGTTGCCATCAGTGCCAAATGGGGAGATTGTTGGAGATTATTGGATATTGTTGATATGTGATTGTCATTGATGTCAAAAATATTGGCATTAATGTCTTTAAGGTTGTACACATCGAGGATATTGAGAAAATTATAATAATATAAGTTACAGGTTTTTAGTGATGCAATGAAGTTCAGTACAATGGCTGGTTCAACATATTGATGATAAGGAGTTGCGGATTAAAGGGTTTGTTGAAAAGTATATCTATTTTATCCAAATAAAGTTTCAGAGGTTTGTATGAATATTTGATCAAGTTATGAGTATTAGTGTTCTGAAAGTTGTTCTGTTGTTGTAGCTAGTGTTCTTGGAAGAAGATGTGATTCTAGTAATTTGAGTTGTTGCAGATGCTTTTGTGGTGATTCATGATGCTTGTGGATACTTTTATATCATGCTCTATTTGTGTTGTTGGTTTGCATCGATTGTTGTGCTTGCGATTGGTGATTTTCTTCTGAGTGTTCTTGTTTTTTCATGATCATGGATGACAGGGTGATTGTAGCATGTTGTGGATCTCTGAGGCTAATTTTTTAAGGTGTTTTGTGTTTGAGACATGTTATTTTGGGTTCTTGCTATGTTGTGGATGACACTATTTGATTCACTTTGATAAATTATTTATTAATTTAGGCCGACAGTTTGTACACATTTCATATTTTGTTGGGCTGACATGTAGTTGATGTTATCCCTAATTGCGGATAGATATGATCGATTTTTTATACCATTTGATGCATGGTGTGAAGTGAAGAAGCAAGATGTGCGAATTCTATGTGCGAATAATGTTCTAATATTTGGAAGGTAGAAGTAAAGTGTGAAGAAGAGTAAGTAGAAGGAAGTGTTCATGTGCTTAACTAGAACTGTAATCAGGCATTAGCAGATGCTATCTTCTCAGTTCAAGATTTCTCAGATGGATGTAATCCAAATGTAATTGTAAGATAGTGTGTCTTCCTTTGGGTAGTAAGCCTTTTGTATTTGAGCAGTGAGCTCTAGGAAGTGTCCCTGAATGCATGTACATTCCCCATTTGTAATAATTTTAATAGAGTATAAACTTTTTGACCAACCTCCACCATGGTTTTTCCCCTAACAAGGTTTCCACACAAAAATCTTGGTGTTATGTGTGTTTTTGATGTGGTGATGGTTTATGCTTTCATGTTTATGTGCGAATAATGTTCTAATATTTGGAAGGCAGAAGTAAAGTGTGAAGAAGAGTGAGTAGAAGGAAGTGTTCATGTGCTTAACTAGAACTGTAATCAGGCATTAGCAGATGCTATCTTCTCAGTTCAAGATTTCTCAGATGGATGTAATCCAAATGTGACTGTAAGATAGTGTGTCTTCCTTTGGGCAGTAAGCCTTTTGTATTTGAGTAGTGAGCTCTAGGAAGTGTCCCTGAATGCATGTACATTCCCCATTTGTAATACTTTTAATAGAGTATAAATTTTTTGACCAACCTCCACCATGGTTTTTCCCCTAACAAGGTTTCCACACAAAAATCTTGGTGTTATGTGTGTTTTTGATGTGGTGATGGTTTATGCTTTCATGTTTATGTGCGAATAATGTTCTAATATTTGGAAGGCAGAAGTAAAGTGTGAAGAAGAGTGAGTAGAAGGAAGTGTTCATGTGCTTAACTAGAGCTGTAATTAGGCATTAGCATATGCTATCTTCTCAGTTCAAGATTTCTCAGATGGATGTAATCCAAATGTGACTGTAAGATAGTGTGTCTTCCTTTGGGCAGTGAGCCTTTTGTATTTGAGTAGTGAGCTCTAGGAAGTATCCTTGAATGCATGTACATTCCCCATTTGTAATACTTTTAATAGATTATAAACTTTTTGACCAACCTCCACCATGGTTTTTCTCCTAACAAGGTTTCCACACAAAAATCTTGGTGTTATGTGTGTTTTTGATGTGGTGATGGTTTATGCTTTCATGTTTATTTATCAGATTTGAGAATAAGTTTAATAAGTATATTTTATGTGACAACTGATTTACCCCCCAATCTTAGTTGTCTTCCCTTGTGTTGTCAACAATTAGTATCATAGCAGATTTGTCTGGAGAAGCTTGATCACTTGAGGTGATTCGAGATGATGACATATAAGAAGGATAGTCCGAGATTTGATGGAATAAATTATTCTTTAATGGAGGACTCAAATGGAGTGTCATCTAAGATGCATTGGTGAACCGCCCAGATGATTACAAAGAACAAATATATCATCCCATAAAATGGTCCTTCTACTGTAGGTGAAATCAAGGAATCCAAGTACAATATCAGGGCTAAGGAAGAATTTTTGAGTGCTCTGACTGATTCTGAAATGAAAAATTTAATGGAGCTGCAGACTGCTTATGAGATATGGAAAAATTTGGAAAATTTGTATGAAGGCGATAACGATGTGAAGATTGCTAAGCTGCAAAGCATGAAAGAGAAATATGAAACATTGAGAATGGGTGAAGATGCGAACATCACTTCTTTTATGCAAAGAGTGAATGAACTTGTATGTAGTATCATATGTGCTAGTGGAACATTGGAAGAATCATAGATTGTTACTAAAGTGCTCAGATCCTTTCCTGCTGCATACAAACACAAAGTTGTTGCTATTGAGAAGATCCAAACTATGAAAAATGTAACCAAAGACATGTTGATTGGTAAGCTTTCTAATTTTGAGTTAAGTGAGTTTGGTGAATCTCTTCCTAAGACAAAATCTACATTCAAAGATACTATCTCCAGAAAAGATAAGTAGAGATATGATCCAGGAGAAAGTTCTTCTAGAAAAGTGTCCAAGTATGAGCATGAAATGAAATAGATTGAAGAAGAAGAGAGAAAAATAGATGAGCTTGAAGCACTTCTTTTCAAGAGGGTAGCCAAAGGAGAAGGTGAGTATAAAGGGAAATTGCCTCTTAAATGTTTTTCTTGCAATAAGATAGGTCATTTTGCCTCAAAGTGTCCTGAAAGAGTTCCTAAGCCAAGATCTAACAAGCCTAGATTCCAAAGAAAGTGTTGTTTTGCTGCAGATGAAGGTGTGATGGATGATGAATCTGATAAAGGAAATGCAAGTGAAGATGACTAGGTATTTATTGCTATCAAGGAAAATAATCCTGTACCTATTGATTCTACGAGCTGCATGAATGTGGAGAAAGCTCTAGCTGCTAGAATTGAAGAAAAAAGATGAAATGAGTGATTGATAGTGGATGCTCTCATCACATGAAAGGTGATAAAAGTAAATTTGTGAACCTGAAAAAGTATGATGGTGGTGTTGTAAGATCCGGTGATGACAAAGCTGGTGTAATCCATGCTAGAAGATCCATTTCTTTTGATGGTATGCATAATAGTGATGATGTTCTATATGTGGTAGGTTTGAAGCTTAGTCTCTTAAGTGTTGGATAGATGGTTAAAAAGGGATATAATCTTCAATTCAATGATGGACAGTGTAGAATTTTGGGGAATTTTGGAAATGTGATTGCATCTGGTATAACAAATAAAAGGTAATATCTTTCACCTAAGTACTACTCGTAAAATTTGTCTGATTTCTCAAGTTGATGAAAGTTGGTTGTGGCATAAGAGATTGTGTCAAGTAAAATTTGATAATATTATCAAGATAAGTTCTACTCAAGCAGTGAGAGATCTTCCTAAGTTGATAAAACCTAGTAATACTATATGCAAGGAATGTCAGTTAGGGAACCAAACTAGAGTTTCATTCTAAAGAAGACAACATTGTTCAAATGAAGTATTGGAGCTTGTGCATACTGACTTGTGTGGTCCTTCTAGAGTCAAAAGTCTACAAGGAGACATATATTTCATGTTACTTATTGATGATTATTCTAGATTGATGTGGGTTTCTTTCTTAAGGGAAAAATTTGAAGCTATAGAGAAATTCAAGATTTTCAAGGCTATGGTTGAGATAGAGATAGGTCTGAAGATTAAATGTCTGAGATCATATAGAGGTGGTGAATTCACTTATAGTGAGTTTAATTATTTCTACGAAGAGAATGGGATAAAGAGACAATTATTTTCCACATAGACACCTCAACAAAATGGATTTGTGGAAAGGAAGAACAAGACAATTCAAGAAGCTACTAGGACTATGATGTTGGAAGGAAATGTTCCTCATATCTACTAGAGAGAAGCTATGAGTACTCTTATTTATACTCTCAACTAGGTACATGCCAAAGGTGATACTGGTAAGAATCCTTATGAAATATGGTTTGGCTATAAGTCTACTGTCAAATACTTCAAAATATTTGGGAGTAAATTCTATATAAAAAAAGATGAAGATATAGGAAAGTTGGATGCTAGAAGTGACGATGAAACATTTCTTGGTTGTTCTACTAAAAGTAAAGCCTAATAGTGCTACAATAAGAGATTAAGGAAATTAATTAAAATCGCTAATGTAAAGGTTGACAAAGACACATTTAGGCCATCCAAAACCTATAGATATGATTCAGATGATCAGAATAATAGTACAAACAAAGGAAAGAAAGATCAAACTCTAAATCAAGAAAATCAGGAGGAAGAAACTAATGAAAGAGCAGGAGTAAGATCACAAGAGCTTGAACCTTAAGAACAACCTAAGACTCCAATGTATGTAAGAATAAATCATTCAGAAGATCATATTATAGGTGATAAGAACAAAGGTATTCAAACTAGGAGGATAATTGAAAAATAATATTGTTTGATCTCAAAGACTAAGCCTCATAGTGTCAATGGAGCATGAAAAGATGAACATTGGGTGGAAGAAATGAGAGAAGAACTACTACAAATTGAGAAGAAACTACTGCAAATTGAGAAGAATGATACGTGGATTCTTGTTCCTAGACCTAAGGAAAACAATGTAATTGGAACTAAATGGGTCTTTCGAAACAAACTAAATGAGCAAGGTGAAGTTGTTAGAAACAAAGCAAGACTGGTGTGTAAAGGATATTCTTAGATGGAAGGAATTGACTTTGAAGAAAATTTTGCTCCTATTGCTAGGATTGAAGTTGTGAGACTATTTATTTCTTATGCTACTTACAAAAACTTTAAGGTTTATTAGATGGATGCCAAGTCAACATTTCTAAATGGCAAACTGGATGAAGAAGTGTATATTGAGCAACTTGTTAGAGTAAAGGTCTTAACTTAGTTATGTTGATTAAGTTACCTTTATTCCCTTCTTAAGATTTCATGTTAGTTTGCATAAAGTGACATTTAATAATTATATTAATTATTAAATGTTTTCCTATTAGGGCTTCTATTAGGGTTTTTCCTATTAGGGTTTTATTAGGGTTTGCATGATCTCCTTTTTATAAGGATTGATCCCATTGTATTTCATATCAATTCATTCTCTCATTCTCTCTGATATATACATTTTCAGTTTTTAGAGAACCCTTGCTTGTTTGTCTCCATCTCTTCTTTTGTGACAGGTTATTTGCATGCAGGTGATCTTCGGGGTTTGTGGTGTTGTATTTTCTCAACTCCTACATGATATCAAAGCTCCACACCTACTGCTTCCTGTTCTTGTTTTGAAGATTTTTGGAGCTTCAAGGGTTTGGGGCTTGTTTTCTTGATCTAGGGCATACCTGCAATTTTGAAGCATTTTTAGCTCAAACGGATATTGCAATTGCGTCTGCAGCGGTCCAAAACCCCTAAATCGAAAAATCAAAAATTAAAAGGAAAAAAAAATAAAAATTTTAAAGTCTTTTGGCTTGCGGACCCAGTACCAGCAGGTACCCGCAAGTACCTGCGCTTGCAGGCATGCGGGCCCTCTTGCCTGCCAGTTGGCATACTTCTGACCGTCGGCAACCTTAGCGCTGACCGATAGTAGAAAGTACCACCGACGACAGTACAGTGGTGGTCGGCCCCCACCCATGCCAAAAAAAATTATTAAGTTTTTTTACAAAAAACATTTTTTTATTGTTTTTTATTTTTTCCAAAATAAGCCCAATCGCACTTTTATGGTGACGGCCGTTTGGCCATCAAATTTAACACAGTGTTTTTTCTGCGATGGCCGTATGACCGTCAAATTTAACCCAGCACTGGTTTTTTCCCTCTTTGGAGCTGATTTATTCCGGAGGCCGTAACTTGGGCATACAATATCATTTTTTGGCAAATGAGATATCGTCGAAAAGCTGGTTTTCTCATCTTTCCAGTGGTGTGGGTCTCATCACATCCTTTTTTTGTTGGTGCATTGTACAACTAGTTGAAGACACAGGGGCTATTTTCAGTCTCAAGCTCATAACTTTTGATCAGTTTCTCCATTTTTCGCAATCTCAGCGGCGTTGGAACCGTATTTCTGAGCTCTTCAGTTTCATCCATGCCATTTTTCCAGATTTCACTCCAGGCATCTTTTATTCAGTTATTTGTGTTTTCACATTCTGGTGGATTACCTGGACATATTTTCTCTTGGAAACATTTTGTTTGCATGGGATGCTTCATTTTTGGCTGTTCTTCATGTATTTCTAGCATTTTGTCCTTTAAGGAAATTTTGAGCATCATTTGTAAGCTATCTTTTATGTAAACGCACTGAGATAAAGTGCCACACTATTGTACATGCATCTTTTGGGATTTTGCACATAAGGTTGTGCCATATTTTGTACTCGCACTGATATTATAAAGTGCCATGAGGGGTTGTGTAGTTTGCTTTGTTTTGCCATCACATCTTTGTCTGGTGAGTATCCCTCCATGACGACAGTGAATCCATACCATAGGGGGTTGTGTAGTTTTCCTTTGTTTGCCATCACACCTTTGTCCGGTGAGTGTCCCTTCACGACGACCATGGATCCATATGATTCTAGCCTCATGCATGTGTGCTTTGTTTTACACACCACTTTTTCAGTTGTAGGTGCTTTCTTGTGCACTTTCAGATGTTGTATCTTCTTCATGCACTACACGGTGTTGCACCCCATTTCAGTTTATCTATCAGGCTCCTAGTTCACCATTATGGGGGGGTATTATACTGTTCATGCTAATGCTTCCTTGGTTTCGCCTTGGAAGGAATCTTCCATTCTCAGTTGATCAATGTTTCATACTATTGGTTCTTGTGCCATCTGTATCTTCGTTCCAGGTGTTTGCCTTTGTTTTCCATCTGATTTGAGTAGTGTCGTATGGGCACTTATGCAGATTATTGTCTTCTTGTTCCTGATCATCCTATCTTCAGCGGAGGTTCTTCAGCACCATAGCAGTCATCTTTCGATAGTTGTTTGCAGCTTCTTTTGCTTCAGTGATGTCTCTTCTTGGCTTTCTTCTTCTCTTTTTGGAGTAGAGCTTTTTCCCATGAGGTTTTCTCTATTTCTCCATTTTACAGAGATTTGGTTGTATTTGGGTACCTGATTTGGCCTAGTTGCCGGGACCCATGTTGCCTTCTTGCATTGTAGTTACCTTTGCTTTTCTGCATTTGTTTGTAGCTGCACTGTTGCTCATCTTAAGAGGGGGTGTTAGAGTAAAGGTTTTAACTTAATTATGTTGATTAAGTTACCTTTATTTCCTTCTTAAGATTTCACGTTAGTTTGCATATAGTGACATTTAATAATTATATTAATTATTAAATGTTATCCTATTAGGGATTTTATTAGGGTTTTTCCTATTAGGGTTTTATTAGGGTTTGCATGATCTCCTTTTTATAAGGATTGATCCCATTGTATTTCATATCAATTCATTCTCTCATTCTCTCTGATATATACATTTTCAGTTTTCAGAGAACCCTTGCTTGTTTGTCTCCATCTCTTCTTTTGTGATAGGTTATTTGCATGCAGGTGATCTTCGGGGTTTGTGGTGTTGTATTTTCTCAACTCCTACACAACTTGGTGGATTTCAATTGAATGATCAGGGATATATGGTTTATTGGTTGAAGAAAGAATTTTATGGACTTAAGCAAGCCCCAAGAGATTGGTATGCCAGATCGGACAAGTATTTGTTGAAGCTTGGATTTAATAAAGGTACTCCTGATAGTAATTTGTATTTCAAGATTGATTATGATAAAGATTTGATTGTTGAATTCTTTGTTGATGATATCATTTTTGGAGGAGATGATAGTTTGTGAATGAAGTTTGTTGATGAGATGCAAAGTGAGTTTGAGATGTCTATGATTGGAGAAATGAAATTATTTTTGGGATTGCAAATTTCGCAGATAGATAAAGGTATCTTTATATCTCAGTCCAAGTATGTGAAAAAATTGGTAAAGAAGTTTGGCATGGAAGATTCAAAGCCAGTTGGGACACCTATGGTGACCGAATGTAAGTTGACACAATGATAATAATTATCCTAAAACAAATCAGACTAGATACATATCCATGATT
Organism: Sequoiadendron giganteum; assembly: GCA_007115665.2. Taxonomy (NCBI): domain Eukaryota; kingdom Viridiplantae; phylum Streptophyta; class Pinopsida; order Cupressales; family Cupressaceae; genus Sequoiadendron; species Sequoiadendron giganteum. Next base: position 47,307,140 of record VCHN02000014.1, on the reverse strand, counting down.
GGTGGATTGTTCTATTTGACTCAAACTAGATCTGATATCATGAATGTCATACGCATTGTTGCAAGATTTCAAGCCAATCCTAAGGAATCTCAGGTGATAGCTGTGAAGAGGAGTTTTAGGTACTTGAAGGGGATAGTTGATTTTGGCCTATGGTATCCTAAAGAATATGACCTTACTTTGAGTGCTTTTATTGATGCTGATTGGGCATGAGATGTGGATGACATAAGGAGTACTAGTGGTGGTGCATTTTTCTTAGGAAAGAAGTTGATTTCATGGTTAAGTAATAAGCAAAATGCCATTTCTTTATCTACTATAGAGGCAAAATACATTGATGCTGCTAACAATTGTACTCAAGTATTATGGATGAAGTAGATGTTAAAAGGTATTAGAGTTGTGTATGATGAAATTATTTCTATATTCTATGATAATTCAAGTGCAATTAACATTTATAAGAATCTGGTGCTACATTCAAAAACCAAGCATATATCTATCAAGTTTCACTTTTTGAGAGAGAAGGTGAGTGAAAAGGAAGTCAGATTGGAGTATGTGCCTACCAAGGAACAAATTGCAGATATCTTTACCAAGCCCTCACCTAAGGATAATTCTGACTATCTCAGAGGGAAGCTATGGGTGATTACCCCTCCTAATCAGAATTAAGATGCAATGAATTTTATCGGTCTGTGCATTTCATAGTCATATCCTATGATCTAGATTGACATTGTAGTCATTGCTACTCAAGGGGAGTAGTCAGATGTTTAGATATGTGGTTCAAAAATTTTATGGAGAAAGATAATGTGTACCTTTTTAATTGATGTCAAAGGGGGAGAAGATTCGTACGAAAATCTATGAAATAGTTAAGAAGAAAAGAGTCAAAACCTAAGGGGGATAAAGCGCTAAGAGAAACTATCATTGATGATGTTTTTCACATCATGTGTTGCCATCAATGCCAAAGGGGGAGATTTTTGGAGATTGTTGATATGTGGTTGTCATTGATGTCAACATTGTTGGCATTAATGTCTTTAAGGTTGTATATGTCGAGGATATTGAGAAAATTTTAATAAAATAAGTTATAGGTTATTAGTGATGCAATGAATTTTAGTATGATGGCTAGTTCATAATATTGATGATAAGGAGTTGCGGATTAAAGGGTTTGTTGAAAAGTATATCTATTTTATCCAAATGAAGTTTCAGAGGTTCACATGAAGATTTGATCAAGTTATGAGTATCAATGTTTCGTTACTTGTTTTGTTATTGCAGCCTGTGTTCCTGGCGAAAGATGTTATGATTCTAGTAATCTGAGATGTTGTAGATGCTTCTCTGGTGATTCATGATGCTTGTGGATGTTTCTAGATCGTTATCTACCTATTTTTTTGGTTCGTATCAATTTTTGTGCTCACGATTGGTAATTTTCTTCTGAGTATTCATGTTTTTTCATGATCATGGTTGATAGGGTGATTGTAGTGTGTTGTGGATCTTCAAGGATAATTATTTAAGGTGTTTCATGTTTGAGACATGTTTTTTTGGGTCCTTTCTATGGTTTGGCCGACACTATTTGATTCGAATTGATAAATTGTATATTAATTTAGGTTGACAATTTGTACACATTTCATATTTTGTTGGGCTGACATGTAGTTGATGTTATCCCTAATTGTAGATATATATGATTGATTATTTATACCATTTGATGGATGGTGTGAAGTGAAGAAGCGAGATGTGAGAGTTCTATGTGCGAATAATGTTCTAGTCTTTCAAAAGCATAAGTAAAGTGTGAAGAAGAGCGAGCAGAAGGAAGTGTTCATGTGCTTAACCAAAACTATAATCAAGCATTAGAAGATGCTATCTTCTTAGTTCAAGATCTCTCAGATAGATGTAATCCAAATGTGATTGTAAGACAGTGTCTTCCTTTGGGTAGTAAGCCTTTTGTATTTGAGCAGTGAGCTCTAGGAAGTGTTCCTGAATGCATGTGCATCCCCATTTGTAATAATTTTAACAGAGTTTAAAATTGTGGATTAACCTCCACCGTGGTTTTTCCCCTAACAAGGTATCCACGCAAAAATATTGGTTTGATGTGGTGATGGTTTATGCTTTCATGTTTATTTATCAAATATGAGAATAAGTTTAATAAGTGTATTTTATGTGACAACTGATTCACCCCCCCCCTCAGTTGTCTACTCTTGTGTTGCCAACACCATATACATCCTATTTTTTCTTTAATATTTTGTATGTAATTAAAGAAAAACTTTGTACCTTTGTCACCACTATTAATCCAATTGCTTTTGGATATTTTCTTTAGTCGTTGAACTTTCCTAGTTTAGAGAGTTCTTAGATCATTTGCACACTTTATTAACTCTTAATTTTTTTTCATTATCATAGTTTGTTTGCAAATTATTTTCAAGTTTAAAAATTTTGTTTTGAAGGGAGCTTTATTTCCATCTCCCATAAATTGCTTTCTTTTTTCCAATCATTTGAAAGATCTTGGCCTAGGTTTGGGTATTTTGATTGCATCTTTCTATTGGAGTTAGCCAATTTTTCCTCTATACCTTCCTTATCATAATAATTACTTGGGGAAAAATATTTGGGTGGAGCATGCATGCCTCATATTTGATGTGTTCCATTAAACCTGATACAAACAAGTCCTTCAAAATTTACTTTGTAACATAATATAATTTATAAATATTGATTATAGTCATTGAGGCTACCTATTTAATTTAATTTGGTAAGCTAACTAAAGTAGATATGCATAATATTACCACCATAATATGCAGTGAGATCCTCTTAGAAAATAAACCATGTGACAACATATCCCTTTTTCTTCTTCTCTTAACATAATCATCAATACCAAATGAATTGGTTTGGTTCCAAGTTTAAGGATACCATTTGAAAATTTTATTGACATGAAATATGTTGAAGATCAAAAAATTGTTCCATTTGGTAGAGCTCATTGGTTGGATCCTTTCTATCGAACTTTTCAATAGCCTTCTTTGGTGTGAAGGGCCTAACCAAAGAAATTTTTAGGTGGTGATCTATTTGTAGATTTCAATCAAACCCAAAATAATTATGTTGCTTAAGAAATAAATATTATTCCCACATTTTAGAGTGAGTATACCCATTGAGTACTCATAGAGATTATGAGAGAAGCTAGTTATGTGTATAGTTCATGGATATCTTCTTTTCAATCCACTAACATCAGGATCTCTTCCTTATCCTTGGTGTTTCTTTATCTAAATAAGATTGACCATGCATTGGATCCTTCTATTCATAATTGGACCATCCTTATCAAAATAATTCCTTAGGGTAATAGGACTCCTTTCCTTCCCTCTTATTGAAGGCCTCGCCATTATGGTAGAAAATATTTTCAAAATAACTTAACAAATTAAAATAATATTAAAATATTCCAGTAACTTACTAATGCCCAGATTTCACTTCTTAGAAATAATCTTCAAGATTTTTTTGATTTTCAACCTTGGGAGTGAATTTCATGGAAACCCTAATTTCATAATAACTCCTTATAATCTATTCCAAATGACCTCAAATCTAGGTTATAGTGGATTCCGTGTTTTTGACAAATTATCTAGAAACCATAATATAATTAATTGATTTACATCTTTTGAGTAAATTTACAAATACCCTAATTTTATAATAAATCCCTCAAATCTAAAATGTCCTAGCTATAACATACCTTGAAAAACCCTAGAAAAATTAGGAAAACATATTCCAAATTATGAAAGAAATATGCTTCACAATTTGACATCTTGACTTAAAAATTGCCTTGATTCGCCAAGATCATGATTTGATATCACTTGTAATGATATAAATTTTATAAGAGAACAATATAACAAAAAATATAAACTACAAATACTTTCTAAAATGAAATGATAAAAAAATATGTTATAAACAAAAGTAGATTTAAATTAGTACAAAAATAATCAAATTTAAATAGCTATTAATATACTTTAGAAAAAAGAATGAAAACAAAATAAAATTAAAAAATGATATGAATTATGTTGTTTGATCTAATTATTTATGTGACACAATTTAAAAAATAGATTTTAAAATTAAAAGAAATATTTATAAATAATTATAATAACATGTAATGCCCCGCTACGAAACCCCAATGGACAACACATCTAACTAACAATTTTGACACATTTTTTTTTTAAGTGATACAACATATAGATCATATTATAAATTATATAGAATGTAAACTACCCACATACATATGCAGTAACTATGTCCTTTAGGGTATCATGACTACATTATGATTAATTCAATTATCAAATCTAACTATAAATCGTTAAACAACTAATAAAAAGAATTCATTTAAATCCACTACATTAAAAGAAGTATATATATGCATATTTCCACATATACAATACCATTCAAGAGCATATGACACAAACCAATGAATACATACACAACTTACCATACATGGGGTAGCTTATTACACTATTTGCAAGATTACATCAAGCTTCCCTTATAAGAGCAGGAAGGATACATAAAATACATGATGAAATACAACTGAAAGGATTACATTACATAAAGTCCACACTATCTCAAGTCTGGTACAAGATCTGGAAGCTCTACAAGCGATACAACATCAATGCTCACAAACATATTCTGGGAACCCAATGGAGTGCACAACACATTCCACCCAACCATGTGGAAACTTAAGGTCCACCCCCCATGCTAGGAGATGACAATAAGGACCTACTACACAAGCAATCAAGCAAACAAGGCTAACATGAATCCAACATACAAGGTACAACAAACAACACATAATAGTGACTCTACTTCTAGAGGTATGCCAATAACAAAGGGGAACACATAGAGAAGGAATGCTAGGTCGATATAGGGAAGAGTTTCATCACATGGTATCATCATGGGTTGTTTGATAATCTAACTCCTCTACTAACTCCAGACTTTGACCCCCAAGTGATACCCATGTAAACTACATCATCATTTCAAGGGGACAAGGATGTCTAGTCATGCCGACGAGGATCTCTTGGTGGCCACCTTGGCCCTGACACCTCTAACAGCCTCCCAACTCATCCTGAGGCTGTACTAGCACTCAAGGCTATGTATGGGACAACAAAAAATATCTTATTAATGTATGAAGAACCCATCCCAAGATTAATTAATTACATGTTATCACTTGTTTAATCCAACTCTCAATGAGTTGTCCTAGTGGCCACTTGGGGGCCCCCACCCCCACTTGAGAGCCACTCCCCCTACTAGCACTAGAAGACCCAACACACATACAGGGAAAAACCCAACAAGCATAATTCATAAAACCACATGAACATTCTGATAAGGTGAGACATGAGCCCTCTCGCACACACAATAGCCAATGATAAAATGAGCAAGCAATGAATGGGTAAACCCTCACAAAATCATCTCAAGTAGAATTGCAACCATCTCGTGGGATAAACGTAAAACCAAATCAATAAATAAACCCTATGCCTCTATAATAAACCTCAACAATTTACATATAGACTCCCACTTGACACAATGCTCCAAAATCACTTAATTTTACTAAGTAAAACATTATTAAAACAAGAATGCAAATAACCCAAACCTCATATAATAACAATTTTCCACTACGTGGTTATATTTATGCAATCAATGTTTAGAAGGGGTTCATCTAATTCATCCAAATAAACCTCTAGGTGCCCTAACACAATGAACTCAATTTCTTTTCTTATTTATTTAGAACTCCAATTTACTTGTTTCTATAATTCGAAAAATATTAAGATAAAATTGTACTTTTCTAGCTATTTATATAAACTCACTTACGCATACACATATATATAAATATATCCCCTATTGAAACTCACAATGTGTTTATTAAACCTATCAACTACCCAAATATAAAGAAGTCAATCTTATGTTATATAATTTTCTTATAAATACAATTTCTTATTTTTGAATCAAATAATTTTATTAAATATATCTAAATGTTTATATAAACGTAGAATACTATTATAAATAGTGAGCCAAATTTAAAAGAGTAAACACACATAAATATACAAACACATATATATATATAATATGCAATTTATGTTATATAAATCAAATCACATTATTTGTAAATGGATTGAACTCTTAAAGCCGAATGCCAGGCTTACCCTGAAGTTGTCGCTTTACACAAGGAAGGCCATACAAACTTAGTGCTTAAAAAAATTATACTCAACAACATTCAAACCAACGATTGCCTTATAAAAAGGTTTTCCATTTATATCGGTTGGAACACACAGAACCCATGTTAATTTTTCCATCGTACTCCAAGCATAGATTAAGGTAGATGAAATCTCAAAATAATATCAAATACTGGCAATATCAAAGTGATGTGAATTCAACGCAACAGGTTATGAACACCAGAACTAGATGGCAGCTAGTGTCAAAAAATCTGAAACCAAGGCATTAAATCTGCCCCCACAAAAATCAAGCAACCAAGTTTAGGCAATTTGGGTAGACGCTAGGAGAAGACGACGTTGTATGTGGAGTGGACTTGGCTGGCACAACCCAAAAGACTTTAGAAATTTTCAAACCAAAACAAATGGCATGCTTCAGGTTGAATTCCAACATAGGAGCTATGCTGGTAGAAATGGATGCAAATGTAAAAGCATGGACAAAGTATGTGAATATGGCTGATAGAGAAATGATTGGCAAATTCTATGGCAACACATGTTAAGGTATGTAGGAGCTGAAATCGAACCAGAGGAATTTTTTTTTTTTATGTATCTTTTAAGAATCTTGCAATGCAGAAAGAAACAGATCGGCGCGAGGGTGGGCATACACCATAAATAAGAAGTGAATTCTATGTTTTTTTTGGATGGAACAAATATTCAAAAAAAATATAGGGGAGAGGATCCGGTAGTTGTACATCCTAACTTCGCGCTTCTCAAAATCTTACGTGGAAATTTCAAATCACTCCCAATTTTTTACAGCAGCTTACTTGGCAAGTCCCCTGCTTATAATTAAGGTTTCAGGGCCACATCATCAAATATGATGCCACATCAGCATGCTTTTTGTCAAGGTGTCCAAAAAGGCCCAAAAAAAAAAGTGAGACCAATACTTGTGAATTCACAGCATGTTTTATTGAGCGCTGATGTGGAATCACATGATTGGTTGCTTTTTAGATCAAAGGAATACATTTTGTTTAACTATGGGTAGTTATCATCAACACTAACAACTTTAAAGTCACAACTATTAGTCCAATATTGATAAAAATATTGGCCATTATATTAACAACTACTATCACAACTATTGAAACATGCTCAGGTACTGGGTCCTCTCCCCTAAACAACATATGATCGAATATTAATTACAATACAAAACAACATTTACATATATATAATTGAAATATCGATTTAGGAAAAAATTCATATATAATTAATCTAAAACATTGATTTATACAGATCAAACTCCTAACAAATCTAATCCCACTTAAAAAGGAATGAAACGGTCATATGCAATCAGGTTACAAATAGGGGAGAAACCCACGTTGGGAAAGCCATTCAAAAACTTGAAGAATATTCAAAACAAAATCAAAGGGAGACATAAAAGAATGATAAGAATTTCAAAATAAAATAAAATTAGAATAATGAAGATCACATTTTCCAGCTATAATCACAGACAAGAGTTTGTTTATAGTACATAAAGCAATTTCACAATAGAAAAAATACAACCAACCTAGATTCCAATGCTACGAAAATGGAAGAATGGTGCCGATCCACTTCTTCCAAACCATTCAATAATGATCCACTTTTCCCAAATTCAATATTTTCTTTTCGAATAATCATAGAAACAATGCTTCTATTCTATAGAAGGATTTCTTCCAAACCCGTTCTCATTCCAAAACTAAAAGCCAGGGTGAAAAACCTCCCCCAAAAAAGATTATTAAAACAAAGAAAGTGATTCGATTTTAAAAAAAAAATCAATCAATAATCACTTAATGAGGCAAGTTTCTATTTAACAACTTGTTTGGAGCCATGCATGGGCTCGAACTCACTTTTTCCATATTTTTATTTTCTGTAACAACTTGTTTGAAAGTTCCATCCAATTTATTTATTAAAATTATACCATTTTTCCTGTTTGAATAATTAATTATAACAATACTTTATATTAATTAATTAACAATAAACACTATACTATCTATTTTCAATATTGATTTATTTTAATTTCAAATTAATATAAACAACCTTATAAATTAATTTAATTTAATAAAATCAATTAAACAAGACAACTCGTAACAAATTTATCAAAGACCCAGAAAGGGCCAATCATGAAGGGGCACTAAATTATATATATATTTTGTTAACGACAAAGGTATCCTCACGACCTAGTCCAATGTCCAAAAGGGTGGGTTGAGGCGAGACTAGTCCCCTATGGGGGGACCTAATAGCCCACAAGTCAGTCCCAACTAGATAAAATCGAGAGCGGAATAGAACTCGAAATCAATGAAAAGAAAATCCACAACCCAAACCAACTCCACTACTTGTGTGAACTAGAACTAATATTTTAATACAATAATAAATTCTAAAAAAATTAAGATTTTTATTATTTACTATTATAATTTTATATATTTATTTTAATGTAAAACATATAAATTATTAAGAGTTTTATCTATTTCATGCACTTTAGTGTAGACCCTCTCCTATATCCCAAATGAATTTCATTACTACCATGCTTCCATTGAAAAAGCTTAAAAAATCCTCATAATGATAGTTATTTTAAATCAACACAAATAATCATCTTTCATGGAAGATTTAAACCTTAATTATTTAGAACTCAACAAATTACATTAAAGTGTGAGTATATAATGCAACTAAGTGATGTACCAAACAATAACAATTCTTATAGTGCCAAACAATAACAATTATTATAAGAAGTTAAGTTGTTTACTTATATTTTAAAAGTTGATGTGCCAAACAATAATTATTATTATTAGAAGTTAAGTTGTTTATTTATAATTCAAAATTTGCTTATATAATACTTATATTTACTTATAATTGAAAATAAATTTTAATTGAATAAAATTAGGGTAAGTAAAAAATTAATTGTTTCAATTATTGATTGAGATTAAATAAATTTAAATAATGATATTTAGTTTAAAATTTGATAAAAAATATATTATATTAAGTATTAAGTTCAATTTATGAATTTATGAATTTTTTATTAATTTCAAATAAATATTTTTGAATAAATTATATTTTGTTTGATATTTGATTATTTATAAATACAGATTTAAATTTATTTGTACATTTCAAATTATGTTAATTTTGTTTGTTAGAATTATTTATCTCAATGTCTTTAATCTATTCAAATTTGTACTATTCAATAATATAAGAAAATGATGAAAATTTATAAAAAAAAGTATGTAAAGATGCTTAGAAATGATGATACAAGTAGATACTAAAATATTGATGCACCATGAATGCTCCTTACATGATAGTACAAAGTGGATGTGGGAGCTTGTGGATGGTTTTCGAAAGAAGTAAAGTTTGTCTTTACCTAGCACATATATTAATGAATTTTTACTTTATTTAGCTTATAACAACTAGTTGGAGGGAACTAACGAGGACCAAAATTTAAATTTAAAATTTGAGAGTCCAACTCATTTCTACAACCACAAATCCCACTCAAATAAAATAAAAGGTGAAATCAAATCAGAAAGATACAAATAAAATCAAATTAGATTCATATCATTTATCAATCTTAATTTAAAATACACTAATTTTATTTTTTTGATTCATTTCGTTTACTAATTTTAATTTTGTGATACTAAAAAATCTCATACAATCAAATTCAGAAATAGCAAGACAAACTAATAATTTGTAGAAATATAATAATTTTAAAATACACAATTTACATACTATCATTATTCTAAAGACAAACAAATCTATATATATTAACCATTAATTTTTTTAATTATATATAAGATTATAATATAATTGATTGATTTAATTGTAAATTATGATTAGAAAGGGAAATCTATATTGCATGACATAAAGTGGGAAGGTAGCTCATCAAACTCCGCTAATAGCCACCATAAACTAAGGCACTAAAGCCAGAAGGCAGTTCATCAATCTCCATTGGTAACCAATCCAAGCTAACACTAATCTCCATTCCTCATTTTATGACAATAAAATATCATCTCTTACACTATAAAACCCTCCATTATTTTGACTCAACTCATTTGACATAGGGTTTACAATTTTATAATCTGTGCCTGTGACAGTGAATTTTCAAAAACAGCAAGGGAACAAACCAAGGCCACTAACAACATGTAGCGACAAATGACAATAAGTTATAAAACACACCAACGTAATTATGACGTGTATCCTTTCTGAATCTTGCACAGTTTGAATACACGACATGACACTCTAATAGATGTTAGATTTGTACTCCGTTTCACATGAAGAGCACATGAACAGTCTATTATATTCAATCTTCCAGCCATTCTGCAATCATGACTTCTTAGGAATTCGTTGTACAGCCAAGGAATGTGGGGGCCTCCCCTTGGAGTTTGTGGCATGAAGTTCCCTCTCACAACTAGATATTTCTTACACTGCGTTCCCCTAATCTCATCAAACTAAACCTATAATATCACCATCATAAGCATGGAAGTTCTCAATAATCAATGTATAACTCCATTAACCTGCACTTTAACAATTATGAGAAAAAATATTCACATACACCATTATCAATGAAAGATGAAAGCAACGTGATTTTTGTATTGGGTTAAGCAAAAGTTACATAAAACAGTTGTAAGAACAGTACATCAGATGATCAGTTAAGTTTGGAGTTAAGAACAGTACAGCAGATGAACAGTTAAGTTTTGGGGTGCAAAAGTAACAGTTTAGTTAAAAAATAGGTTGGTGCTAAGAGCAGTATCTGAGAAATGTATCAAGTATCTGACAGTAGTAAAGTAAAAATTCTTGACATACATCATGATCAGTATATAAATGTTTAGTAAATTTTTTTATATAATATAATTTATGTTTCTTAAGTTCATACATATATATCTGAATCAGTCATAATAACAGTAGTATGTAAATGCTGCTTATTTTTTCAAAAACAATAGTATATAAATGTTCAGTAAATTTTTGACATGCATCATAACGAGTCAGTCATAATAACAGTAGTATATAAATGTTCAATAAAATTCTTGACGTACATCATACTCAAGTCATATTAATGATAGTATATGAATGTATAGTAAAACTCTTGACATACATCATACTCAGTCATATTAACAGTAGTATACAAATGTTTAGTAAAACTCTTTATATAATCCGATTTAGATTTATGTTCGGATATATATCTTAATCAGTCATAATAACAATAGTAAATAAACGTTCAGTAAAACTCTTGACATGCATCATAATAAGTCAGTCAAAATAACAGTAGTCAGTATATGAAAATGTTAATGAGACAAAAGTAATAGTCAAGCTAAAAATAGGATAATGTCAAATAAAGCAGCAAAAAGAATAATGGCCATCATAACCAGTCATAATAAGAGCCGTATATAAAAGTCCAAAATCAATCATATAAGAATAAATAGAAGTTAATCCTAATGTATCCTTAGGAAAAAGAAATTCAAAACACCATGATTGAATGTGTCTCATATCCCAATACTATACAAATTTGGGCAGGTTTGAAGTTACATAATTAGTTCCGAAAACATTATGAGTCCTTCATACACTGTTAAAAAATCATGTGTTCCTTACATTACTTTTTAGTGCACTTACAAGCTTGTACTTGGCAGATATAGCATGATAAGATATTGGAAGTTTGTGAAATCAAACTGTCTTACAACTTAGGTATGGCAAGTGACATGCACATGGTATTGTCATGATAAGATTCCGTGCATGCTATGTGCTTGCTTTGTTAAATATGCTTTGTAATATTTATTTGTAGAAATGGCCTGGATGTTTTTGTAGACAATTTTAATATTGTTAATTTGCATTGGAAGCTTTGTTGAAGGCATGTGACAATTATGGATGTATTAAAAGGATGACAACTAAGTTTCTTAATAGCAAAATAAGTGATCTGATTTGGGGAAGCTTTAGTATAGTATTTAAGTTGATGGCATAAAGTCTAAAGAAACACTTCTTCCAAGAATTGAGATATTTTGAAATTTTAACTTTATAATTAAGAAAAAAATATTTATGTAAAAATCTATAAGATTTTTTATAATTTATTTTAGACTAATAAACATGAGAGTTGAGATTAAATGAATATGACATGTAGAATACGAAAACAAGAAATCACTCTTACATACCACTACTCTTTTCACGTGTAATTTTGAGTGTATAGGAAAGTGCGTGGTATATTGAGTGGTTTGATTCACTCGAGATACATTTACGTCTTCTCATGGTGATAGAGAAAAAAATTTAAATTTATGTGTTATTTGAGATTTAATGTTTATAATTCAATGTTTAAAGTTTTTGATATAAGGTTTGGGATTTTTTTTAATTTTTTTTTTAAGGTTTAAGAATTTTAAGTTTATTATTTATGATATAAAGGTAATAAGGGGTTAAGATTCAAATTTTAAGATTCAAAAGTAAATATTGTTTATGTTTTATTATTTTTTGAGTTTGAGTTTAAATTTAAGGTTTATTAAATTTATATTTATTTTGAAAATAATTTTATAATTAATTTAGAAGAAGATAAATGTGAATATAAAATATATATAATTAAAAAATAAAATAACACATAATTATAATAAAGCATATATATATAAGATTTTTTTATTTAAATAAATCAACTTTTATATCTTGAATTAATTGTATTATTAGCAATACAACAAAAATTACATTACAAATCCAAGCTCAATATTTTCTATGAGATTATATCAACATAAAAATCTAGAGATATTTTGATATTATATTGATATCTACAAAATTGAACCTTGAAATCTATATTCAAACACCCAATCAATATGGGAAGTAATATGTGAAACCATAAGAGGGTAATTAGGAAACCTTAAGATAACACTACCTAAAGTGTGGCACCAAAATTATTACTCGAAATCAAACACCCAAATCCCTAAATGAATTCATAGACTCAAAAAATCAAATTTATTACACCTGTTATAATCTAGTCGTAATCCAATTTCTTATTTGTGTGATTGATTTTTTTCTCTATTATCTATATTCAAATCTACCTTATGACATATCATACCATGCATCATAATTTGGTCAACAATGTTAGAATTGGCTATGGATGCCAAGATGTATGGACCAAATAGAAAGCACAAAGAAGAGAGAAAATAATATGACAAGAATAAACTGTATTCAATGTCAATGATAATGCTTGATTTTACAATGAAAGACCCCTTGGTTATATAGCCAAGGTGAGAACATAGGAGTGCATAAGATTATGACAAGTGTCGTAATCTTATGACATGAGACAACAATGAAAAGCTATCACTCCACCTAAAGTGGAAAGGTGATAATGTGATAACCACCACAAATAGTGGATCTACCACAAAAGGTGGAAACCTAATCACATGATATGTCCATGAAAGGTGGAGGTGATAAAGTAATAAGAAGATAAGTCCACCAAAGGTGGAAATTCTCCAACAACTCCTATGTGGTCCCTAAGTAAACTTAACTAAGGTGTAATTATGACCTAGGACAAGGTACAAAACATTTAATTACACCAACACCCCCCCTTAAGTGCAACTTAGGGAGAATGTACACAAATGCAAACAATGCAAGATGGGTCCCGACAACTAGGCCATGTTAGGTACCCATGTACAAATGCAATGCAATCTCTCACAAATGGAGAAAAGGAGAAAACCCAATGGGACAAAACTCCTCCCCAAAAGAGAGATGAAATACAAGATGAAAATGCTCTCAATAAGGCATGAGAAGGTAAGAACCCCATGTGAGGAAAAAGACCCCCCCATAAGAGAGAAGTAGAAGAGAGACAAGGCAACCCCCCCTCAATGTTGAGTCTCCTACAATGATGGTAGAAGCTCAACATTGAATGCTGAAGATGATCCAATCTCATCGAACAACATTCCTCCCCTTAGAAAGAAACAAAACCAAGGATGTATGCAGGATGTCTGATGTCTCGAAAGCATGCTCAAGTGTTTCCATGTCGATGCCGAAAGATGACTCACTCCAAATAGGTGTTCTACGCCACACTGCTGAAAAGTACAATCCGACATCTAGTAGAGAAGAATGTAGAACATGATCCAAAGAGAAAGATATCCCCTCTAAAGACAAAGAAGCCTCCTCCAAATATTGTCCAAAAGTATCCACACTCATGTCAAACTACAAAGAATGATCATGTAGAGAATGAACAAGAGGGTCAGAGTGTTCCCTCACAACAACTGAAGAAGGAGCATCTTCATGAAAGAGAAGATGAATGTCATCAATGATATCCCCCAAATCTGCAAGATGAGACTCCACAAACAAGTCTGAAATACCTGTCAAGAAGCCATCCAAAGTAGCCATATCTGGAAGACAATGTATATCCTACTGCACTGAATCAGAAGGAACCCAAACTGTGGAATCACAAGCATCATCAACTACAATAGTAGATGGAGGAGATGAAATGCATGGCTCAAGTACTGGATCTGATGTGAGAACTCCCAAGTTCAAGTAGCCATATGTCTCCTCTGAATCATGGTTCACACTAGAAGTGTGATCAACAGCCAAAGGAACAATGTCACCATCAGAAGCAAAATCTGCAAAGGTATACAATCGAGATGAATGATCAACCACCCTAGTTGCAATAATCTCTCTACTCTCCAAGTCTCGAATGATGACTGAATCAGGTGTGAACTCCACAGTTCTCCCATTTCTACCATGTGTAATCTGATATATGGAAAGAAGATTGTTTGTCAAATGAGGAACACACAAAACATCCTGGAAAGTTTTGTCCCAAAAACTAATAGATCCCTTCCCAATTACACTCATGTATGTATTGTTTCCCATCAAAATAGGAGACATAGAACAAGGCTGAAATGAAGAGAGTATAGATTGTGAAGATGCCATATGATGTGATGCTCCTGAATCTAGAATCCATCTACCTGATCCTGGACTTGAATAAGCACAAAGAGCTTGACCTTGATTTCCTGATGTAGATGAAAAATCAGCAAGACCTTTTCCCTTAGACTGTTTTGTAGAAGAAGGAGAAGAAGATTCTGTCATTCTAGAAGGAAAACCAATTTGATTTCTTTTGAGAAGATTTTTCAACTCATCAATATCCTTCTTATAACAATAATGTTCTTCATGTCCATCCTTTTTGCAATATGCACAAAAGGACCTCTCCTTCTTAGATGATTTCTCTTTTGAAAATGATTTTTTATGTTCTTCTGTGGATTGTGTGTTCTTTTTAGGCTTGTACTTATTCTTTTCTTTGCGACTTGAAGACTTCTCATCTTTTACAACCAAGGCATGTGATTTTGAAGACTTCAAAGTACCCATTTGAATAAGCTTATTTTGCTCTCGAATCAAAAGATTTGTGAGAGCCTCAAAAGATGGTGATGTCAAATTGCTATTTGTCAATTGTTGAGTTTGAAAACTTGAAATAAAGGCTGCATACTCAGCTAGAAGCTTGTCCAACAAGTTAAAGACCAATTGATCATCTTCTTTCTCAATACCACAATCTTGTAGTTGTGCTCTTAGCCCATTTTCTTTAGTTACATAATCTTGAATAGTATCAAAATTCTTAGGATTAAGGCTTAAGAGATCATTTTCAAGTTTGTATCCCTTAACCTTATCAACCTTGCTATACAAAGTAGCAAGTTTATCCCAAGCTTCATTGGCTGAAGTACATTTATCAACATGAAAAATGAGATCATCTGAAATGAACTTTCTTAGTGTACCCAATTCCATATAATTTTTAGTGAGCCAATCCATATATGCAGTTAGATCTGCCTTAGGATCTGTAGGTGCAGTTATGGTTCCATCAATGTAGTAAATTAAACCTTTTTCCATTAGTTTACTCCATACATGTACTTTCCATGTAGCATAGTTATGTGCAGTTAAGAGTGGAACTTCAGATGAACCCATGATGGAATACAAGAGCACAAAATAGGCACAATCACACAAGAGACACACCCCCAAATTCACTCAATAAAGAGAAGCCCCAAGAAATATATGATTTGGCACTTTATACTTAGTGCATTTACAATTGCCACTACCAAAAATAGAAAAGTAGACTTTGATCTTGGTACATGCAAATTATCAAAGTAGGCCTCAAAATCATAGTGCAAAAATTATAGTAGATGAGATAAATATGATCACACCACTAGAAAATATAGAAAAAATCATGCACTTTCAAAAAAAATGGCACCCAAAAATGTTACCGTAGGAGCAAGTTATGGGCTCCCAAAATTCCCAAAATGAGGACGAAGCAACAACACCTATGAGAATCTGCAATTTCTGGAAAAAAAAAAAGCCAAAACCAAAAACTGATTGCACCACTATGAAGAGCATGAAAAATTAGCCCAAATAAAAAAAAATTGCTCGAAAAAAGGAGCCAAATTGAGCAAGATATGAGCGTTTGAAAATCGCCTACAAAACTGAAAATGCAAATGGAGAGGGGCTAGAAAATTTCTTTGAAAATGTTGATGCCCTGCTGACGTCATCAACAACTATCTTAAATTTGATGGCCAGGGGCCTGTCAACATTGTCGTCAATCCGTTGCCGGAAAAGTTGCCGGAATATGCATCACTGCTAGAATATTCTGTTGAAGTCGGATTTGACTGCTGTCGTCGGAATATGCCGTCGAGAATCTTAGCCAGAATATAATTTTCCCCAAAAATTTTGTATGGCCGTCGGTGAAGTCTATTGGCGTCGGTGGTGGAAGCTGCCGGAAAATGCTTTTTAATTGATGGAATATTCGTTGGCTCTCGGAATATTCTATTCGTCGAAATTTTTGTGATGTGCCAGAATCTTTTAAAGATTCTCTAGAATCTTCTTTTCACTGAGGATTGATGTTGCCGGTATTTGATCGACCGACTAGTGTGGGCCGCGGGTGTTTTTGGGGACCCGCCCGCTAGTGGCCTCCTTCCACATGGCGCTGGCTGCACGCAGTACCTGTGGGGTACAAAGTACCCTGCTCCGCAGTGTACAGCGGATTTAATCTGCAGAATATTATTATTATTTTTATTTATTTTTTTAATAAAATCTTTTCAAAAGATTTAATCCCAAGAATGAAATTTTTCAGAAAACACTAAATTTTTTTTTTGATGGATTTAAAATATATATATTTTAAAAAAAATCATACTGTCAACATTAATGGTGACCTGGGGGGTTGTACGACTCTTTGGGCAAAAAATTTTTACCTGACCAAATGACTTGCTCCGATTTAGACGATTGGATAGTCGATCTTAGAGTTTTTGGCCCTTTTGGACGCGATGGCAGGGTCGGATTTGACCCAAAATGCTCCAAAAATGCAGCTACCTTCTGGATCTGGCAACCACAATGCAACTTTAAACCCTCATAGATTTGGCCTCATATGTCTGATTTGGATGAAAAAAAAGGCAAAATCGACTTTTTCGAACCTTCCAGATGCAATGGTGAGCTTAGATTTGCACCAGCAAGCTCCAATATAAACCTGCAATAAAAAGCCAAAAAATGGAACCTCCCCAAATCTAGTACCTCTCTTCAGAAATGGACTCTCCAATGGCACCCAACCCGCTCTGATACCATGTTAGAATTGGCTATGGATGCCAAGATCTATGGACCAAATAGAAAGCACAAAGAAGAGAGAAAATAATATGACAAGAATAAACTGTATTCAATGCCAATGATAATGCTTGATTTTACAATGAGAGACCCCTTGGTTATATAGCCAAGGTGAGAACATAGGAGTGCATAAGATTATGAAAAGTGTCATAATCTTATGACGTGAGACAATAATGAAAAGCTATCACTCCACCTAAAGTGGAAAGGTGATAATTTGATAACCACCACAAATAGTGGATCTACCACAAAAGGTGGAAACCTAATCACATGATATGTCCATGAAAGGTGGAGGTGATAAAGTAATAAGAAGATAAGTCCACCAAAGGTGGAAATTCTCCAAAAACTCCTATGTGGTCCCTAAGTAAACTTAACTAAGGTGTAATTATGACCTAGGACAAGGTACAAAACATTTAATGACACCAACAAACAAGTGTCACTCCTTACAACTCTCTTATGCATAAAAAAATCTCTTTCATTTCTCATGGAGGGACCTTATTTTCAAAGGCCATAAATTCTATTTTAGAAAGTTGATTAAGAATATTTAAGAAGCTAAAAGTATTAAAGAGATCGTATCATTGCAATTAGCTTGCTTCAGTCAAATCCCATTTTAATAATTTTTAGGGGCCAAAATTGACATATATATATAGCCTAGAAACTATAGTTTTATGTCCTATATCCAAAAAATTATATTGTTTATGCTTAACATTAAGATACAAGGTTGAGACATCTTACCCAAAATTCTTCTAGTTATTTAAGAATTTGTAAGAGAAGAAGGGAATACCATATTTTTCAACTATTTGTTAGGGGTGGAGAGACCCATAGGATTACTACCACATGAAATTCTTAATGTTGACTAGATTTTTTAAGGTATTTGCAACATTATCTAGAGTATCAAACTTCCCTAACATCATCCTCCCATCCTCCACCATACCATGAATAAAATTATACTATACATTAATCCTTTGTGTGTATGTGTGAAGGGTTAGTTGTTTTCCAAGTTGATGGCACTTTGATTATTACAATAAAATCTAACTTCTTTTTAATGTAATCTATTATCTCAACACAATCTCAAGATACATATAAGATATTTACAATAATGTGTAGATGATATGTACTCTACCTCTATAGTGAATAAAATTATCATAACTTATTAATTTCTCATCAATCTCACTACACCATTGAATAAGCTAGACTTGTGACCACTAGTAGGCCTTCTACTACCAATATTTACCCCAATATAAATCCATATATCCTTATGTAATGCACCAAGCCACACACCGGGGACAAAAACTGTTTTAAAAAAAATAACATCACTAATTTTGCCAAGGTACGATAATAAAATGTTGGACTGCATATTGATGTGCACAAAAGTGTTTTATAAATCATGAAAAAAGGACACTAACATTTAAAATGACCTCACCATTTTTATAAGAAAGGTGGCACTAGTTGAAGAATTACCAATCATGGGATGAAGTCACTATGATGAAATTATGATAAAGTAGAATAACACGCAAATGACAATTGGGTATTAACCCATGATCATGCTCTCTCACAAAAAAATAGAAGGGTAGGTTGAGGAAATAATCAAACTTGAATCCACACAAAAATAATTTAAAGATACTAGCCACACCAAAGAAAACCTACAAAAATGATGAAATGATTAGGAGCTATTATTTCTTAGCTAGGTAACACAACCATTAGTTTCTTGAGAAAGGAGTTCCTAATGAGGGTAACAACCACCTCAAAACCACTCAAAAAACATGAATCTAAAAATATACAAACACAAGGGAAAGCCTTCACAAGAGGTTTCCTTACTAGGAGGTACAAGCCCTCAACCAACTAGAATGATGATAGGTCAATTTCAAGAAATGACACTTCCTAAAATGAAATGTTTCATAACCATCAAGGAATAATACTTATTGTTAAATTGAAAATATAAAAAGAATCACTAGGCCAAGGGGAAGAAACTTTTGTATACAATGTTTAATTGAGAAACAACTGGAAGAACCTAATATTTAATGAAACTGGGGACAATGTGTGCTAGAGGACTAAAATGCCCAAAAAGGACACTAGAAAACCAAGAGGACACCATCACCTAGGAAGGACACTAGTGAACCACTCCAAAAGTATCCTTAACTATGTTAGAGTCCTAATTTGGTTCTAGAGTTCCGAAAGTGTGTTGTAGTCGAATCATCGCATTGGTGTCCTATTCTCTAGAATTTTTATATTTATCTACCATGAATAACCAATAAATCTTTGGAAGTCTCATGTTTTTCATTTAATCTCCTCTAAAAGAAGAGAAGTCACCACCTATTCAAGTTTCAACTTAGTGGTTTCAATTTCAATGTCCATGTAACTAGGTTGTCCCATTATTTTGGAAAAGAACATAGTTTGATATTTTTATCCTCATATCTATCTTCTCATCAATAGAATTTGACTAAGTAACCATAGTGTTGAATTCATTTTGGTATATAGAAATAGATTCATCATAACCCATATTCAATGAATGCAACTTCCTTTAAATATATTTTTTTTATTCAATGTGGATATGGACTAATATATTTTCATAACGTTGACCACAAGGCACTCAATATGGATTCTCCTAAAATATTTAAAATATTTTAATCTATCAAATAAATCCAAATGAGGATCCATAGTTTTCTATCCAACACATCCCAATCTTCTTGTTGCATGGTTTTAAGTTTCCTTCCAGTGTCTAGACCTCACAGATCTTGATCCTCTAATGAATCTTCTATTTTGAGCTTCCATATATCATAGCTTATATCTTTAAATTTTTCCATCTCCACATGATATGTGCTCACCATTTTATCTTTAAACTAGATACATGTTCTACACAAAGATCCTACAAATACTAGATTAATTTTAACAAAAAAATAATTCAAACCCTTGCACATAATAAATAAGATGATTAGTCTCTAATAAAAAATAAAAGAAAGCTAGATAAATTCCCACAATTAATCCAAGGGGAGATATGTATTAAAAAATTAAACAAAAAAAGAATGAAAAAAACTATATAACTTGGGAAAACCCCCTTAGAAAAAATCTTCAAATATCAAATAAATTAAATTGTCATCAAGACAAAGAGGGTTACAATTAAAATCTAGGATTAAGCATTCATAGAAGATTACAATAACATATATATATATATATATATATATGGAGATATTTTAGCATCATAATAATACCTACAAAACTAAAATATGGAACATCCATTTGATGGAACAAATAAATAGGATAAGAAATACATGAAACCATCAAATGGTAGTTAGGAAACCATGGGATAAAACCACCCAAAGTTTTGTATCCAATTCGCTAGTCAAAATCCAACATCCAAACCCCAAGTTGAGTCCACAAGATAATATATAACATATTTCTCACATGGTCATGAGATTGTTGTAATCAATTCACCAAATTGGGCATTCTATTTGTGTTCGATTATCTATATTAAAAGATGTCATATATTGTGTCATAACACACATAATAATTTGGTCAACAAGTATAAATCACTCATAGCGATCTCTTATGGATCATATATTCCTTTACATTTATGGTGTACGAGGTGTAATGCCCTTCCTATTCCTCATCCTTAGATTTATATACTTAGCATTGTATTTATGTGTTTGAGATACTAGATTATCATATTTCCATGATCATGTCACGATGTATGCAATATTGTATCCCGTTGGGTCTGTATACATTGCTTCAACTATATATAGATTGAGAAAGTATTCTTGAAATGTTTGCGGAGTGGTTACAAGTACAAGGAATTTCTTCACTTGAACTCGTAGGTCTAAGTTATTCCCCAATGGTGGTTATATTGGAGATGTCACACTAGGCCGTCCCTTTTTGCCAAACCTAGTCATACTTGATCCAAGTGTGATTTATGTTGTGTTTGACCACTACTGACCTAGAATCCAAATTAGGAGTGATTTTGGAATACCTATGTGTCCTAAAATACTATCATATGCATGATTTAAATGATTTATTAAGTTTTACATTTTTTTCATAAAAATATGCTATGATATGCAAGTGTGTACAGTGAAAATCCTTATTTTAAAAATGAAAAATTAAATGAAAGTGATGGAAAAAGGAACACACCAACACCTCGAATTAGGCCTAGTTGAAACTAAAAAAACAACAATAAAAAACAAGAAATGTTATACCTTTTCTTGTCTAGCTTGATGGAGTGGTTGGCCCATGATGATGTTCTTGATGTGTTAACCTTGATGGAAATCTTGCAATAATAGAGGTGGTTGAACGATTAATGATAGTGGGTGATTGCAATAATAGCTACAAGAATGGATTGAATGCAATAGTGCTGCAATAATGATAAGAATGTAAAAAGCTTCAAAATATCAACAAAACTTAACCTCTAACTTGAGGCCAAGACCCTCTATTTAAAGAAAAATGGACGGCTGAGATTGATCCACCGTGGACAAGATGAAGGGTTGTGGCGAGTTGAGGACTCACAAACTGTCACATCTTTCCATGTGGAGGGTGAGATGGAAGAAGTACAGGGTGACATGGAAAATACCATGTGGTCCCAAGGTACTTGCAAGTACCTTAGGATGGGAGAGGATTTCCTTAAAAAGGGATTCCTTATCCCCAAGAGGGGCTGAAAGTGACAAGTGAGGAATTTTAGAAAGTCCACTCTTGTCACCATGGGGATTGGAGAGGGAATTGGAGGAATAAAAGTGAATTTAAAATTTACAAGCTTGGAATAAACTCATGGATATGACAAGGTCCTCCAAAATGAGGTATTTGTCCCATGTACTTGATGTGACCTTTGAGAGGTCATGGGGAAGAAAAATGCATGGGGGGAATAATTGTGAATTTTTAATTCACATGGGGAAGAGGTCAAACATAATAAGGTAAGTACCATGAAAGGTTGACTTAAGGACATGCTAGAAAAGGTAAGTGATTAGGATTAAGATTGTGCAAATAGGTGATTAGGAAAATTAATGAGGATTAGAGGCAAGTGGCTAAATATGGAGGATGTGAAACTAATCCTGATTAAGGATATGCACATCCTAATTAAGGATTGATTAGATTAACCTAGATTAGTGAAAAAGTTATGGAGGATGGGAGAAGGAGAGAGAAAGAATGAATTTAAAATTGAAGAGGATAATTGACTAAATTAAATAAATTGATTGATTTAATTTAGAGAGGAAATGGTACAAGATAAAGTATTTAATTAAATACTTTTAGGAACCTTAGGAAACAGGACAATATTAATAAAATATATCATTTAATTTATATAAACTAATTAGACAAATAAATGATAGGATTTTGACCATACAGAAGTGGTCAAATTTAGGTGTCTCCATTTTTCCCCTCTTCAAAATATTGTTATAATAACAGTGTTTCGAAGAAAAATAAAATGCAGATGACTCTATAGAGGAAGCGATGAGAAAAAAAAAAGATGCCTTAGCATGGGAGAGGTTGTGTGAGCTTCTCAAATGGAGGGGAGTGAAAGGATATGCCCCAATCATGTGGGAAAATTCTTGAGAAAGAGGTATGGATGGATTTGGTAGAGTATGCCACATTGAGAGGGCAATAGGAGAAGAAAAGGGGCCCTGAGTGAATTCTGGATATGAAGAAATAAAAGGTACCGTTGGATGGATTTTGAACGGAGTCAAACAGACACACAGGGCACAAATGGAAGCTTTGAGAAGTTGAAGGATTAGTTGAAGGAGAAAAATTTAAATAGAGGAAAAAAATACTCTCTATTTTAAAAAGGGGAAAAAGAGGGAAGGTTTAAATAATAATTTAAAAATATCTATTCCTCATTTGCACAGTTGGCAGTGGAGAGAAAAAGAGGAGAGAAGAAGAAAGAGAAGGAGAGAGAAGATGTCAGAGGATTATGACGATGAAATCATCCACCAAAGAGATGAGGTGTAGAGCTTCTACACTGAGTGCACGGTCCTACACCAGGTTAGGTTCAAACCCCATTTGTGATTCTTAGCATTTTATAATTTATTTTTGATTTAAAATACAATTTGAAAATCTGGGTTTGGGAGTAGAGTTAGGTTAGGAAAATGGGTAGAGGGCGAAAATTAATTTCACCGAGTGGGTAGGTAGACACGTGAAATAATGACGTCAAGGGAAAATATGAGTGTAGGGAGAAAATTACTAGGTTTAGTCGAAAGAAGGGGCAACCCCATGCCGCGCAGGGGTGGTCATGCTTGGAAGGGGCGACCCCACCCTATGTAGGGGTAGTCGTGCCCAGATGGGTGACCCCGCCTTGTGCGGGGGTAGCGACACCTAGAAGGGGAGACCCCACTCCGTGTAGGGGGCAGCTGCGCCCAGAAGGGGTGGTCCCACCCTGTGTAGGGGCGACCACACCTGGAAGGGGTAGATCCACCACAGGCAGTGGTAGTCATTCCTAGAAGGGGCGGTTGTGCTCGAGAAAGGTGACCCTGCACCAGGAGGGGCAGTTGCACCCAAGAAAGGTGGCCCCGCTCCAATAGGGGTGCTACGCCCAAAAGGGTGGCTCCGCCAAGGGTAAATAAGGGGGAATATAGGAAGAAGAGTTGAAGTGTGTAGAAAAAGAAAGAGAATGGGGATAACTTAGGAAAATTATCCCAAGGAAGAGAGTTATGAGAAGTTAGTGCGAAAAGGAACTCGGGGCCAGGATTTGATTACTGACAGGTTGTGTGGTATGGTTGTAGAAGTTTGATAGCTTGTGGACTCAGGAGAGGAGATTCGAGGTGATGGAGGTGATGCAATAGGAGATGACAAGGGCATATCATCATGCTTTGGGCCAGGCAGGGTTTTTGCACATTTTAGGTTATCCATCCGTCAGGGTGTATCGAGTGATGTTGACAACCTTGATCAAGCAGTGGGATTCAACAACTTCAAATTTCCATCTCCCGACAGGGAAGATGATAGTGATGTTGGAGGATGTCTGTCGGATATTGAGGCTACCCATAGTAGGGATTATGGTGAGTGAGACGAGATCAAAGGGAGAGGCGTTGGATCAGACTATGTGGGTCCTATTCGAGTGAGAGGACTTGCCTGTGCAGAAGAAGGGGCTTGATGTGGACAAATGCTTAGGATTGAGAGTACCACCACTTCCCTTGTACTTATGTGGATTGATTAGTGGGATACTCATACAAGATAGGAGTGGTAATTTTTGCATCCTTGGCTACATGGAGGTTATTAGAGACATTGTTGAGGGGAGGGATGGAGATTTTGGATGGGGGAAATGCATCTTGGCCCAATTGTATAGAGATATGCGCGTGGTCTGTTATCAGGAGGGACTCAGTGTGTGTCATGTGACATTGCTTCAGGTATGGGCATGAGAGAACATTAGTGTGTCCAAGCCAGATGTGATGAGAGTCATTCAATAGGATACAAAACTACCAGTAGCTTATTGGTACGAGATAGAGTATGAGTGGGTATGGCAATACCACAGTTTAGGAGATTTAGATGGATTGAGGAGATTTTTTGATGATCTAGAGGAGGAAGATATAGTGTGGAGGTTGTATATGAAACAACGCTTCACTTAGTAGAGGGAGGATGAGGCTAGGAATAAAAGATACTTTATGACCCAATGTTATATAGTCGGGAGGGAGCCTCAGATAGTAGAGTCACATAGGCCACACCGGGTGACGAGGTAGTATGGGTTGATACAGGATATTCCAGGTGCACCTGAGAGGTTTAGACAGATTATGCGGGAGTGACCATGGGGGGAGCTGATTTCAGAAAAGTCTGCACAGGAGCACTAGGCAACACTAGTATGTGAGCTAGTAGTGGACCCAAGGAGGTCTGGAGGGTTGGTAGATGCAGGGATTATTGTGACATATGCAACATGGTTTGCATGACACTGACTCGCATGGATTATGCCGGAGGTGTCGATCGTAGATGGATTAAGATTTGGACCGGAGGATGAGGTCAGATTGGCAAGATAGGGGAGAGGTAGAGGGAGGGAACAACCAAGGAGAGAGTTGTGGGAAGGAGGGTTAGTAGGAGATGAGTAGAGGAGAGAGCTAGAGCTAGGTAGAGAAGAAGGAAAATAAATGAGAGAGCTAGAGGTAGGTAGAGCTGGAGGATGGTGGAGGAGAGTGCGAGAGGCAACCAAAGTAGTAGAGTAGGAGAGAGTACCAAAGGTATCCAGAGTAGGTGGGTAGCAGGAGAGAGTGTCAGAGGTAGCCGAAGTAGGTGGGAAATAGGAGGATCAAGCGAGAGGTCAACAGAGGCTGGGTAGGAGGAGGAGGAGACATAGGGCATGAGTCGATCCTGCAAAGGAGAGACATGATGCAAAGGTGATGGGGGAGAGGGAGGATACCGAGGTGATGGATATAGGGGATGAGGGAGGGGTAGAGGATATGGACACAAAGGTACATGATATTCACCCATTGGCAGCAAAGGATCTCGCCATGCGATTGAGAGGAGTTGAGGCGAGATTACATATTGCCAAGTAGAGGTTGAGAGAATCAGAGGTGGCGAGGAGTAGACTAGAGGCGGAGGTGCTCGTGTTTCAAGCTCAACTATTAGAGAGTGAGAGGGAGTTTTGGGTGGTGGACGATGCGATGCCACAACATGAGACAAAGATGTAGAGGGAGGGAGAGAGGCTGTGAGCCAAGATAGACGAGTTGCAAGTGGATTTGAGTTAGTTACGGGTGGAAATTACTTGCTTGGAGGGAGAGGTAGAGAGGGAGCATGAGGCAGGGGAGTTAGTGAATGGGAGAGGGACAGACTAGAGGATACCATGACGATACTACATGTAGGGGGTCAGCGAGAGTCTAGAGGATCGATAGGGCAGATATTGGTAGAGAGGTTGGTGGAGGTAGAGATGGATATGGAGGATCTTAGGAGGTAGGTAGAGGGATTTTTGAGGGAGAGGAGGGAGTTGAGACAGGAGCAGGATGCATTTTGTGACAAAGTTGAGGTGGAGAGGAGATAGTGGGAGACATGGGATTGATGCAGGAGAGGGAGGAGACCATGAGGGCTCGGGTACAGGTGATGGAGACGAAGAGGGATGCCCTAAAGTCATAGGTATAGGTCTTGCAGGGGGAGAGAGATGTAATAGCGACACAGGTACAGGCTATGGAGAGGGATGTAATTTAGAGGCAGACACAAGTAGCACAGGGTGGTGAGACAAGGAAGGGGGTTCAGATACTGTAGGGGCAGGTACATGCTATGTAGGAGGAGAGGGACAAAGCCCTGAAGTAGGTGTCACGAATGGGATCAAATATTGAGTATCTACGATTAGCGTAGGGTGCATGGGAATAGGAGAGGAGGTCTATTTGTGGATACTGAGGCAGGTATAGGGCAGAGTGAGACTCAACAAAACATCAGATTGGAGATCAGGATGAGTATATGAGAGAGGCAAGCTACTATATGTGTGCCTATTATTTGATAGTGTTGGATCCAACACAATGGGTACTCGCCTATGTTTGAGTGATGCCATAGATGCCAGGGCCATCCCAGTTAGCAGGGATGCATACTCAGGGATATAAAAGCATGAGAGAGACACCACCACATAAAGGGCCAGTTTCAGAGTCACCACAAAGATTGGATGTGGACAACTCATGGTTTAGAGGATCAGAGGGATAGGATCCTATTTATTGATAGGTACATGATGGGATATAGTATCAAGTAGTAGAGATCAGAGCAAAGCCATAGCTCTGTACTCGTACTTTTTTTTTATGACATACAATGAATATGTATTGTGATGTATATGATGTACATTTTTATGGATGATGTGATGGACATTGTATTTTTATGATTTTTGATATGATATGTGAGAGCCCTTATTCACATTATGTGATGTGCATGTGATGGGTGATTTATTTATGTATATGTGTATGTTGATGGTTTTATGATGGATGAGTATTATGATGTGAGATATGAATATTCCTATATGGATTTATGTTTATGATTATATGGATGTATGACTATGATGTGTAATGATTATGTTGATGCCTAATGTTTATGATGTAGGATGTGATGGATGGATTATGATTATTTTTATGTGGATGACTTGTAGACACATAAAAATGACCTAGAAATGCAAGCTCTTCTTCTAACCCTAACTAGGATATTTTAATTATGTCCTTGACCCACTTTCGACTATTAATTAAATAATTCATTCAATTAATTCATATCTATTTATTCTTCATGATTATTAAATTAATAAATTGTAATTATTTATTTAATGCATCACTAATTGTCTACAGTCTTCCTATAATTAAATAAATTTCTTAATTTATTTAATTATCTTTGTCCACTATGTCTTCCTGATTATTAAATAAATAATCTTATTTATTTATTTAATTATGTCATTAATTAAAAAGTCCTCTTATAATTAAATAAATTCTTTATTTAATTTAATTATTGCCACCTTCACATTGCCCTCATTTTAAATAAAATCATTTATTTAAAATAATCCCACCACCTAAATTAAATAATTTTATTATTTAATTTCTCCTATCACCTCTTTTAGTGTGCTCATTTTAAATAAATATTATTTATTTAAAATAAGTCCCATTTAAATTCCCTCTTTTAGTAAATAATTTAATTTAAATTATTTACTGTCACATGACCCCACTCTTTTTTGAATTAAAATAGTTTTTAATTCAAAAAAGTCAAGATCCCCTCTTGAATTAAATAATTTTAAATTATTATTTGATTCTCCAGCAACTTCGTTTTGTGTGTCTTGTCACATGCATTGTCAACCCTTGATTTGATTTTTCTAAAAATCAATCTTGTCCATTCATTTCAAATTTGACCTAATATTTCCCTAACCCTAATTGTGGGTTGTCATGTTGAATCTTGTCCACAGATTCTAGGGCATTTATCAGTCTTTAATCTCACCCGTCCATACAAAATTGCATTTTCTATAAAATGTCAATTTTGTCTCATACCTATCCCTGGCTATCCATTATTATCTCTTATCATCTTCCATTTTTAATATCTTTAGCATTATTATTCTCATTTATCATAGCATATTTAGGATTTCATTTGACATATCTTAGACATTGTAGATGCTTACTAGTTGCAGTAGGACATAGTATTGCATTTAGTTGGCAAATCCTTCAATATTTGCTTAGGGCTTGTTATTTCTATTGGCTTGCTCTTCTTAAATCTAAGGGAAAACAATTTATTTTCAGCAAATTAAGAAGGTGTAATGGAGGCTAGTCATGGAGGATGAAGACAATCTATGAGATTGTTCATCTATTCCTTTGCACTCCATTACCTACTTTGGGTTTTTATGTTCTGCATATTACATTGCTAACCTAAAAAATTCCCATTGTTACATTGGTGAACCTGACATTTTTTGACAAATTTTGGAGTTGAATCTTTTTCTATTGCAGGTTTTGTTGGCTTTTTGTTGTAGGTTTTGCACCATTTTGGAAATAAAACCCTAATTTTCAAAGATTCAACCATATCTTTCAAATGGCTATATATTTTCAGATAAATGTTTTTTTGCAAGTTTCAGACAATGTCAAGAGCTTCCCATCCAAAAGCCAGATTTTTTGGAGTTGTTTTCAATTTTTTATAATTTATTTAGTTATTTTTATGAAAAATCAATTGTGAGAGCACATTAGCGAATTTTTCTGATTTATTTGTTGTTTCGGAAAGCTCTCTTAATTTCAATAGGGGTCTATTTTTTATGTTTTTAATTTTCTTGTAGAATAGTTTGACAAAAAATAGATCTTTAAAAATTAGGGGTTTAAAAAGATTGACTTATATCTCACAAAATTTTATAGATCAGTTCATAAATTTTTTTTTGCAGGTTTGGAATGATGTCAAGAACCTTTAGTTAAAAAATCAGATTTGTAGGACCTGTTTTGAAATTTTAATAATTTTTTTATGATTTTTCGTAAAAAATTAATTCTAGATGCAAAACAATGAATTTTTTGGATTTTCTTTACATTTCTGGAAAGGTCTCTAAATTTCACTAAGGGTCTATTTTTTGGGTTTTTACTTTTGATGCAAAAATTAGTTCCAAAAATCAAATTTATTTTGACTAGCTAACCCTCTAATATTGGTGATCAATAATAGAAGTATCCTCTCCCCTTGCGCACTTGTGCAATCTTGGGTGTAAGAGAAACTGTTATTGACTCTAGGAATTGGGCTTGCACTAGGTCAAATAGGGTTAGGGCAACACTCTTTCTCTATTTAGTAGCTTAAAGATTTTGGGTTGCTAATTTTTTGTTTGCAGCTTGTGGCAAGGAGTCTAACAATTTTTACTTGTTCATTTTATAAATCTTAGACAAACTTGCATTTTACATTCATGGGTTAAAATAAACATGCTTGCATACTCATTGGGCTAAAAAGAACACAACTTGCATTACAACTCATTGGCTTAAAATGAATCTGCATCTTCATAGCATTGGGTTAAAATGAACTTTTAGTTAGCTCACACTACAAATGGTTAAAATGAACCCCATGTTTTGACAAATACTACAAATGGTTAAAATGAACTCCATGTTTTTTTTTATGTTTGTCAACACATTTTGATTTGGGCTTAAAATGAACACCATGCGAGTGTGAGTTAAGATATTCATGTTTTCACTTCTTGTTTTTAAACAAGGATCGATTGAACTATGAATATACTAATTTGCTTTTGTTGAACCGTAGAACATTGGGCCTGCTTTGGTGGGAAAATGTACTCACCCCAAAGCAACTCAAACCGGGAATGTGCTAAAGCCAAGCGACGCCCAACCGGTATATAAATTTTAATGTTAAGGAAAACTTAGCATTACGAAAGTTCCTACAGACAAGCAATTGATTCCCCAGTACCCTTGTGGTGTGTTGAAACCTGTAGAATGTAACCTCTGCAGACTGGGATGATAATGCCTCTCACGTGGCCTTTTGAATGGGTGCCTGAATTAAAACCTTTGTTTTAGCAAGCCAAAAACCTTTTATTCTTTGGTACAACAACGATTGTTGTAATGACACCCGCACCTACGCAGTTCTTAGTAGAGATGATCAATCTGCCATGGGAGTTTCATGGAGGTTGAAAGCTTGGTTGCCCTGAGAAGTGAGTGCACTATAAGGGGGAATTCGTGGGGCCAAGCTTCTGAATTTATTTGTTAAGGATATGCGGTTAGTGGGATCCAAAAGAATACTGTCCTTGCAGCCATAAGATTTTGTAAAATGACTTGTATGTGGTTGATTTTTAACACCATTTGTTTGCCATCTATTTTCAGACAATTCCAACAAACAAACATCAAACATGCCAAAATCTGAAACAAATTTTCCAACTAAAACAAATCTTTGCAATTGTTCTAAAATTTTGTCAAATCACTTCCTGCAACACATTTTCCATCATGAACCCCAGTTATCAAATCAAGTCCTCAATTTTGCACACTTTGGGATAGGAAAACTTTCCTTTCTTTGTCAAACCATTGTCTCAAAAAGTAAATTTTCATTGGAACAAGTCAAAACAAATCAATCTCAAGTCATTATCTTTTGGTGAGCTACTTCCAACTCATAAGTCTAGTGTGGAAATCCCACCTTGTAATTTTGTCATCTTATCCTTCAAACCAGTCCTTTGACAATCCAAATCGAGACATTGGCCAAACTTTGAGTGGTTAGAAAACCTTTCCTAAAGATCATTTGACATAAGGCACTCATTACCACTTTGCATTTGACATTCCCTTTTTTCCTCATTATCACTTTGCATAGTCTTAGTCTCATGCCATCCACCATCATGTCTTCAAGCCACTTTGATACGCTTGCTAGTCAAATTGAATGTCAATTCATTAGTAATGGTCAAACACAACTTTCTAGGGACTTCAAAACACTTTACCTCCAATCCAAGTCCAAATTTACAACCCCTAACCCTCGATCCATCTATCCATCTTGCCAACAATCCATGAGTCCTAGTCCTCTTTCCATCTACTACCAAGGGTCCCCTAGCACCATCCATGACACTAAGTCACAACAAACTTCCATTAGTCATACCCACCCTAACTTTGACAAGGGAAATCAACCATCCATCAATCCAAACCAACTATCCAAATCATATCCTATTCCTTCATTTACATCATATCCTAGTCCTTCATTCACATCATATCCTAATCCTCTATCCACGTCATATTCTAATCCTCCATCCATGTCATATCCTTGTCATGCATCCATGTCCTATTCTAATCCTTCATCTCATCCTAGTCCTTCGTCCACTAATCCTATCCAAACCTACATGTCATATCCTAGTCCATTACAACCCAATCCATTCCAAGAAACTCCATATTTTCATGAAAACACATCTAGTCATGGTCTCCAAAGTCCCATCCCATTTCATAAACTTGAGGATACATGTCAAACAAAAAGTTCAAAGCATGACATCATAACATCACCGTCTTGTCAAGATCAAAGTAGTCCATCCCATGACCCTATCTTGAAATCTATCCAAGAATTCCTCCTAGAAAATCATGGCATACCAAATACACCTATCCTTGCTCAAGATTCCATCCACAACCATGTCATTCAAGATGACCCTATCCTTGGTAAAGATCTTATTTCCAATCATGACACTCAAAACGAACCCATCTTTGATCAAGACACTATCTTTGATGAAGAAGTCCAAAATGATCCACTCCTTGACCTTTATGCCCTGCATGATGAAACACTTGAAGATGACCCTCTCCAAGCTTCCAACATTGACACTACCAACAATCAAACACTTGCCTCCATGGGACACATAGATGATCTACCTCTAGAACAAGATTCTCCTAGCATGGACATATTTGCAAATGATTGAGCTATAACTGAATTCAATGGGCTCTATGACAATGACCATGAAGACGGTTTCGACATCAACTTCGAAGCACCAACAGAATCATTACAATTTGTTATGTTTGAAAATCAAACCAAAGATGACAATCACAAATCTATCCAACATGTCAATGAAGCTACAACATCCTATCAATTAGGATCATCTATCTTTTTCAGAGCAGGCTTTCTTAAAGATGAGAAGATTTTGAGCATTAATTTCCACAATAAGGATGGGTTAGCATCTTGCTTCCAAAGTAACAAGTATCCCATCGCCAATTTTTTTTCTTCAGAACATGCATTATCAAGGAAAAGGACTAGGCCTACATGAGCAAGGAATTATTGAACCAGTACAAGTTCAGGCAAATTATAGACATGAAGGTCTTGGCTACTCCTCAATCAGAAAATCTAATGATGTTAGTGGTCCCTTCTCGATATTGGGGGCAACTTTATCTAATACAAACATCAAAATGGATGTCATGAGTATTCCTTGTCATAAGATTGTTTCCAACACCCCTTCCATCCACACCATACACTGTCATTCCAACATGAATAAGCCTTCGATTTGGAACCAAAAAAAACAAAATTATTACAAATCCAAAGTTCAAAATCACATGTCAAAGGCCATGGAATCAATCAACAAGTCAAGTGGACAAATGAAGCTAAAGTGGATGCAAAAACAAAATGGATCAAGTCAAGAAAAGAATGAATTAGACAAATAAAATATGCCAAATCCAAAAGTCAATCAAAATGTGGAGCCACAACACAAGAGGACTCCCACATATAATACATGTCCACCTCCATCAAAATGGTCATCAAGAAAGACATATAAAAGTGTCGGTTCCAAACACTATCCTAATCCAACACCCAAAGTTTGGAAAATAAAAATGGCTACATCCAAACATCCCACCAACCTGTCCATGTCCACCATCATCCATCATAATCCTACATCTCGCCTAAAGTCCAAACGTCCCATGTCACAAATCCATAAAATCTTGGCAGCAACTCTTTATCATAAGGACTCTCATGGCACTCTATCGCGATGTGCGTATTTTGATAAGGCCAACTCTAGTATCAAAAAGGATCACAATGACATCAATCAGGTGTATGCAAGCACTATCATCTTGACAAGGAAACTACTTCAAAAAGGTCATTATTGGCATGTGATGGCACCAATCTCTACATCGACATTGTCAAAGGTTTCAACACAGTCAGTGGTCATCTAAAGAATCAAGGCTATTCGGAAAAAATCAAAAAAACCAAAAAATAAATAAATATAAAAAATAGTAAAGAGAAAAAAAATCATCCAATAGTGAAAACCATTCTTATGGCGCTTTGGATAAGTACCATGATGAAAACCTGGCAAACAGGCATCATGTGTAGAATAAATCATCTATGTGGACCATTACACTTGGGGGCAAGTCTTCTCATCTCCCATTCCCTTCACATGACATTTCTATCTACCCATCTAAACCTTATTGTGTCCATCCATTGTCCCACCTATTTTGATCTTGACAAAGATTGGGGCAAAAACACAAATCATGCTTTGAAATTTTTTTTTGACATGTCTATCTTCTGGTCATACCTTATTCATTGAATATCATGTAATTACCATCATAGCCTCAAGCATCATCATCCTTGGAGACCATATGATATTCTCCTAGTCCAAACCATCCATTGTCCTTTTATACCTATCACCCATCTTGGTTTCCTTTGTCAATGGTCTAAAGATCCCTCGTCATTCCATCTAGTCCTACTTAGGTCATTCCACATGCAACAATATAGAAAACCTAGCCCATCATCCAAAACATTCCTTGACTTTGTCTCTGGCCCTGCTGTAGACTTTTATCCTCTTGTCATATCATTGTCATCCTCACGTTGTTTCAGGATGTGTCCTTCCCACATCAAACAACATTGCCATTGTCATTGTCACCTGTCAATCAGTATTCAACTTGACTAGCAACAAAATCATGGTTGTCCTTGGATTCATATGCATCGACATCATTCACATGCATTTGTCACAACTTTTGTAAAACATCAAAAAGTCATAAAAAAACAAAAAAGTCCTGAATAAAATCCTAAAAATCATATAAAGTCCTGAAAAAAGACCTAAAATTTGAAAAATGTCTTGAGAAAATACAAAAACATCCAAATCATTGTCAAAAATCCAAAAACATGTCAAAATATGAGAAAATCTTCAAAAAATTCATCAATGAGTCTTGCCAATCTTCCACCTTGTCTCAACTACGTTGTCTCTGCGCATTTGCTACATAGGCAAGATTCATCTTTGAATCCCTGAGACATTAGGTTAGTCCTTCTAGGTTTGTCAAAATAAAATCATGATTCAAACTCTTGTCCTTTGGACAACGTCATTGGTCATGTCAAACTACAAGGTCTCTGAGTGCATGACGTAGGCAAGGCCATCAATTGATGAGCCCCCAAGGCCACACTAGGTTAGTCCATTAGGGTTCATGACACAATATTTTCACACACGTCAAGTTTTCTTCAAATCACACAAATCTTCCATCAATCCACAACAAGCAATCTATGAACAATCGGTTTCATCAGCAATCTCGGTCAATTCAACATATCAACAGTGACATGTAATCAAATTCTATCAAGATAATTGAACCTCACAAAACTTTGGGGTTCTTCTTCAGATGTGTCCTTCTGAAGAGCAATTTTCGTCAATGCTTTATGCTTTTGGATGTGTCCTTCCTAAGCATTGTCCTCATCATCTGGCATTTTGATGGATTCTCCCAACTCTGAGAATTGATCTCCTAAATATTAACATCATTCAGGATGTGTCCTTCCTAAATTTGACATCGCTCAATAGTTGGCAACCTTGATCTTAAAACACTTGGCAAATACTTGGCACTTGTTTTTGGCCTTTTCATCATGTTACTAGTTTTTCAACGAGATCCCGACAATAGGATTTAGAGAAACAACGATGTCTCATGGCATTTGTCTTGTCTTTTGACACTCATGTTACTAGTTTCTCAGTGATGTCCTGACTACGAGATTTAGAAAAACAACGATGTATCATGATGGTGGCATTATTTTTGTTCTTTTGGCAATCATGTTGCTAGTTTCTTGAGGATTTCCTGGAAACAGGATTTAGAGAAGCAACGACGTTTCATAGTTTGTCCTTGTCTTTTTTTGCTTGCGGTTGGTTATGACAAAAGGACTAGGGCAATTGCTCTCTTAGTATAAATCATGATCATTCTTGTTTTTGATTGCTTGTCTTATGTGATGGCACGATCTTGCACACCTTGATCTATGTCATATCATGGTGTTCGTTGGCCATTACAATAATCTTCCCAATGATGATTAAAAGAGCAATAAATATTGAAGTCCTATGGTAAACATTGAAGGATTTGATCTAGGAACTAACATGCATCTCATATAGGCATTACATTCATATCATCATCTATATCTTTTACTAACACTTTCTTGTTCCGTCATCTTCTAATCTTCTCATCCATTTCGAGAGCACACCCATGTTCTTGGAACCCATCTATACTCCCAAGGGGGCATACCGCAACCCTCCTCGTCATTCTTCCTCATCCTATTTTGCACTTGGGCATATGCTTGACTTATTTTCTTTGCCACAATGGGACAGACTGCATTATGACAAAGAGGGGCAAATGTAGACACATAAAAATGACCTAGTTATGCAAGCTCTTCTTCTAACCCTAATTAGGATATTTTAATTATGTCATTGACCCACTTTTGACTATTAATTAAATAATTCATAATTATTTAATCAATTCATATCTGTTTATTCTTCATGATTATTAAATTAATAAATTGTAATTATTTATTTAATGCGTCACTAATTGTCTAAAGTCTTCCTATAATTAAATAAATTTCTTAATTGATTTAATTATCTTTATCCACTATGTCTTCCTGATTATTAAATAAATAATCTTATTTATTTATTTAATTATGTCACTAATTAAAAAGTCCTCTTATAATTAAATAAATTCTTTATTTAATTTAATTATTGCCACCTTCACATTGCCCTTATTTTAAATAAAATCATTTATTTAAAATAATCCCACCACCTAAATTAAATAATTTTATTATTTAATTTCTCCTATCACCTCTTTTATTGTGCTCATTTTAAATAAATATTATTTATTTAAAATAAGTCCCATTTAAATTCCCTTTTTTAGTAAATAATTTAATTTAAATTATTTACTGTCACATGACCCCACTCTTTTTTGAATTAAAATAGTTTTTAATTCAAAAAAGTCAAGATCCCCTCTTGAATTAAATAATTTTAAATTATTATTTGATTCTCCAACAACTTTGTTTTGTGTGTCTTGTCACATGCATTGTCAACCCTTGATTTGATTTTTCTAAAAATCAATCTTGTCCATTCATTTCAAATTTGACCTAATATTGCCCTAACCCTAAATGTGGGTTGTCATGTTGAATCTTGTCCACAGATTCTAGGGCATTTATCAGTCTTTAATCTCACCTGTCCATACTGTAGACATCCAGATTTGATCACTTCCATATGATCAAAATTGTCTACTTTATTCATCTATTTCATTAATAGTGATTAAATAATTTATTTAATCATTATTTCATTTCCTGCCTAAGGTTCCTAAAGTATGTAATTAAATAAATTAAATACTTTACCTTACCCCCTTGTCTTCTCTAAATTAAATAAACATGACAAATTATTTAATTTAGTCATTTAACCATTTGAATTAAAACCAATTTTTAATTCCTCTTTTCTCTCTCCTTGTCACATTCTCCATAACCCTCTTTTAATCTAGATTAAATTGATTAATCTGTGATTAGGATGTGCAGCACTTAATCTTGATTAAGTGTCACATCCTCCATAATCTCCCACTTGCCTCTAATCTTTCATTAATTGTTCTAATTTTGTGTTTGCACAACCTTAATTAGAATCATTAGCCACATTTGGCTTACCTTTTCTGGTCAACCTTCCCACTTACCATTTTTAGCCTGGACTCTCTTCCCCCTGTGAATTTTTAAATCACATTTATTTGCCCAAGGTTCCTCTCTTCCCCATGTGAATTTTTAATTCACTTTTATCTTTCCAAGGTCTTCCCCATCCCCCATGCAAGATTCTAGAAGCCTTGACTTGTCACTTCACATGTTCCAAGGGCTTCTAGAACCTTGACTTGTCACATCACCCACATGTGACAAATCTTCAGCTTTTTGGAGACCCTCTCTTATCCACTAGATTCTTCCAATCATTGTGAATTTTTAATTCACTTTTATTCCTCCAAGGAATCTTCTCATCCCCCAAGATCCACCTCATTTCCACATCACTCCACCCTAAAACATCTCACCTTCCACATGTCAAGATGTGAGGGCTTGTGAGTCCTCAACTCACCATAGCCCTTCATTTTGATCTTTGTTGGATCAATCCCAACCGTTGAATTCTCTAGAGAATTCCAATTAGCCTATAAATACCCCTTAAATTCTCTCATTTTAAAGAATCAAGTCTTTTGCAAATAAACTCTTGCAAAATTTTCATTCAAGCTCTCATCCATTCTAGCACCCATATTGCATGAATTCACTCTGCATCCACTTCATTTCATTGCCATCCAAGGAGCACACAAGACTTCAACATCAAAGGCCAACCAAGGAAGCAACAACATGAAGGTATAACAGCAATTTATTTGTTTATCTTGCTTTCATATTGTTCATTTTCTTAGGCTAATCATTGAGGTGCCCTATTATCTTGTTGTTTATCTTTATTGCACTATTAGTTTAATCTAGCATCTCATATTTAGGAAGCAATATTTTATTAGGATCACATTTCTGGCATGCCCGGTGGGACCCACAAAGGGGTCTCTTTCTTTCACGTTTTTTGTTGTTAGCTTATTTGCAGATTTAGGTCGCAGAGGGGCGAACTTGCCCTCCCAGACACCACAGAGGGGCGACCTTGCCCTCTATTTCTGACTATTTTATGCAGAGGGGCGACCTTGCCCTCTGTTTCTGACTGTTTTCTACAGAGGGGTGACCTTGCCCTCTGTTTCTGACTATTTTCTATAGAGGGACGGTCTTGCCCTCTGTTTCTGACCATTTTCTGTAGAGGGGCGACCTTGCTCTTTGTTGTTTCTGACTGTTTTCTGTAGAGGGGCGACCTTGCCCTCTGTTTCTGACTATTTTGTGTAGAGGGGCGGCCTTGCCCTCTGTTTCTGACTGTTTTCTACAGAGGGGCGACCCTGCCCTTTGCTGTTTCTAACAGTTTTCTGCAGAGGGGTGACCTTGCCCTCTGTTTCTGATTGTTTTCTGTAGAGGGGCGACCTTGCCCTTTGTTTCTGACTGTTTTGTGCAGAGGGGTGGCCTTGCCCTTTGTTTCTGACCATTTTCTGCAGAGGGGTGACCCTGCCCTTTGCTGTTTCTGACTGTTTTCTGCAGAGGGGCAACCTTGCCCTCTGTTTCTGACTATTTGCTACAGAGGGGCGGCCTTGCCCTCTGTTTCTGACTATTTTCTACAGAGGGGCGAACTTTCCCTTTGCTGTTTTTGACTGTTTGTTGCAGAGGGGCGGCCTTGCCCTCTATTTCTGATCATTTTCTGCAGAGGGGCGAACTTGCCCTTTGCTGTTTTTGACTGTTTGTTGTAGAGGGGTGGCCTTGCCCTCTGTTTCTGACCATTTTCTGCAGAGGGGCGAACCTGCCATTTGCTGTTTTTGACTGTTTGCTGCAGAGGGGCGGCCTTGCCCTTTGTTTCTGATTGTTTTCTACAGAGGGGCGAACCTGCCCTTTGCTGTTTTTGACTGTTTTCTGTAGAGGGGCGGCCTTGCCCTTAACAGCACATTCGAGAAGGTAAAAAGGGACATTTTAGCTTCATTTTTGTCTCTTTCTTTTGCTATTTTGTGCTCTAACCTGCTAATCCTATTTGTTGATGAGTGAAGTCAGATTGCTTGCTAGTATCTTGTGTATTTTTGCTACAAAATCATAAAAGGGAAAGGATAAACAATTAACATTTCCTTGCAGGACCTTCCTTTTTATTCTGATTTTTAAAAGTCTTTTCTTGCTACTTTATCTAGGTACTTAGTATAAGTAGGGGAAAGTAATATTTGTTGTTTGTTGTGTCTATTTTACTTATTTTACCCTAAGGTGGCATTATTTTGTTTTCACTTTCCTCCTTTGTACATTGTGCAGATCCGAAGGAGGTAGTTGGAAACAATTAGTGTCATCTTCTTAGTGGGACCTGCTTGGGGATTTCATCACCCCAAGGGACGATCCCAACCACGCGTACCAGTGGGGTATATAAAGGGGGGAGAGCCAAAGCTGTACCTCAATCCAATTGCGTCGTAATTGTCAGAACGTCGAAGCTAGGGTGATACTTAGATAGACTTGAAGAGTTGATCCGAGCCTTTCAGTATCTCGTTGGGGCTCCTGACTCATGCTTGTGATGGACTGGTGTTCACGGTTGTGCCTCACGTATCGAGCGTATATCGAGGACTCCCTAGAAACCTTGTTCATCCTAGAGTAAAACCTTTGCCGACCATACCCGTTAAAACATTAATCATAGGATTGT
Source organism: Sequoiadendron giganteum (assembly GCA_007115665.2). Taxonomy (NCBI): domain Eukaryota; kingdom Viridiplantae; phylum Streptophyta; class Pinopsida; order Cupressales; family Cupressaceae; genus Sequoiadendron; species Sequoiadendron giganteum. The sequence goes on along the minus strand of VCHN02000014.1, from coordinate 47,267,138 downwards.
GCTTGTTCAAAGTATCTTTTTGTGAAGAACCAGTAAATTTTGGTAAGTCAAACTGTCATTAAACCATTTTAAGTCCTTGCCAAAATCCCTTATCCAAACCAAGTTCAAATTTCCACTGCAGAGGGGCGACCTTGCCCTCTGTTTCAACCATTTTTTGTAGAGGGGCGAATCTGCCCTTTGCTATTTCAGCCTTTTCCACTGTAGAGGGGCGACCTTGCCCTCTGTTTCAGCCTTTTCTGCAGAAGTGCGAATACGCCCCCTGAACGGCCAATTTCACTCGTTTGATCATTTTGAACCCCCGTTCGAACCCCCGAAGCCTCCGTTTGACCATTCCATCAGCCTAAACACTCATTTGACCAATCCAAACCTTTATTTGGCCATTCCAAGCCCCCGTTCACCCCTCCCGACCATCTATTTATCCAACCTGAATATCCGATTACCCGTTCCGAATGGTCGTTTCCCTGTTTTGAGCAGTCAACATTTTCTGAAAATCAACGTTTCATTGACCAGACTGCATAAGTGCTTCTTAGAACATCATTGGAGTCCATATCTATCATCAAATCATCCATCCCAATCATCTAGACTTCATTTTTGAAATTTTTGATTTTTATGCCAAAATTTTTGAAGGCCATAACTTTTGACTCGGATGTGGGTTTTGGCTGAAAGTTTACGGGTGGTTGCATTAGGAGCTAGCATTTGGATTCGCAATGGATCTTGCTTCAACACATTTTCAAAGCCTCAAACTTTCATCTTGACCCTCAAAATCACAAATTAGCATTTTTTTTTCAATTTTCTAGTTTTTGACGAACTATTTCATTAATAACTTTGAATGCATGTCTCATATTTCCGATGTTAGTTGGCAATTTATCCTATCTTAGTATTAGGTATTTTGTAGAAAAAATTGGACTCTCAAACGTATGCCTACGAAGTTTCCTAAAATGGCAAAATTTGACAATTTTTGAAAACTGCCAAATTTAGCAAAAATTTGATTGTCAACACCTTACGTCCTCTAGTTAAAACCCATGATCATGTTTTTAAATCAATCCTATCATATCCTATGATCCAATCCCAATCTAATCCCCAATTCAATCTTAATCTGAGTGTTAATCCTATCATCCTAATCTGAGCTTTCATCCAATCCTAATCTGAGCTTTCATCCAATCCCCATATGAGCTTTCAATCCATCCTAGTTCTCTATCCATCATCTATTCTTTCCTTCTAATCTATATCCATCATGAATCTTTATCCCCCTCTCACATGACCAATAATAGTAGTCAAGGGGAATCCTAACTCCGTTGATGATGATAATGAAAATCTTGTTGATCATGAAGATTGTTATATAGATCCTCTTGACGCTATCATTTCTAGTAAGATATCTCCAATTGCCTCACAAAATCCCACTACTTCTTCAAACTATCCCACCATGCCTTTATCCACAGCTAATAATGGTTCTTATACTACCCTTGACAAGGGATATCCAACATCCTCACCATCGACATATTCATCATGTCCTCCCTTTCAACCTCTATCCTATCCAACATCCACTTCCTCTTATCCTCATCATCATCAATCCCAATACCTCTACCTCAATCCCACATCCCAACCTTCTCATCCTAATCCAACACTCACACATTCCTATCACAATCCCCCGTCCCAATATTCCTCCTATCCTAATCCACCATCTCAATCCTCTCATCCTAATCTACCATCCATATCCTCCTACGTCAACCCACCATACATTTCCTCCTACAATGGTTCACCACCTCAATCTTCCTATTCTAATCCAACATCCACACCTTCCTATCACAATCCCCCATCCCCATACCCTTACATTAATTCCACATCTCCCCATTCTAATCCTTCATCTACATATTCCTACTATCACTCCCCATCCCAATCTAATCCAACATCCACATCTTCCTACATCACTCCCCCTTTCACCGCATTATATCTTAATCCTTCATCTAATCATAATCCTCCATCTCCTCCAACCACTCCTAGTTCCCCATCTAGTCTTATCCACTCACCCAATCCTAATCCTCCACCTCCTCTTAGTCCTCCATCCAATCCTAATCCACAATTCCCTAATCATAATCCTCCATCCATTTCCATCCCTTCATCTAATCCTAATCCTCCATGTCCTCCTAGTCCTCCATCCAATCCTAATCCACAAATCCCTAATCATAATCCTCCATCCAATCCTAATCCATCAATGCCTAATCCTTCATCCGTTCCCATCCCTTCAACTAATCCTAATCCTCCATCTCATCCTAGTCCTACATCCATTTCCATCCCTTCATCTAATCCTAATCCTCCATCTCCTCCTAGTCCTCCATCCAATCCTAATCCACAAATCCCTAATCATAATCCTCCATCTCCTCCTAGTTCTACATATAATCCTCCAATTCTTAATCCTAACCCTCATCCACACATCCACTCATATAATCCTCCAATTCTTAATCCTAATCCTACATCCAATCCCATACCCACATCTAATCCTAATCCTCCATCTCCTCCTAGTCCTCCATCCAAACCCATATCCACATCTAATCCTAATCCTCCATCTCCTCCTAGTCCTACATCCAATCCCCTACCCATATCTAATCCTAATCCTCCATCTCCTCCTAGTCCTACATCCATTCCCATCCCTACATCTAACCCTAATCCTACATCTCTTCCAAATGTTGCCCAAGGACTCATGCAAGAAGAGCCACCATGCCCTCCCACTCTATCATGTACTGTCACTAGTGATGAGGCCCTCTTCCATCCTACACCTATCCCTCTCATCACCATTCCTACCACCATCCAAACAATTGAGCCGGTCAAACCCATTGAATCCATTGAATCCCCATATTCTACTACTAGATCCACCGAATCCATTGAAGACATCCAATCCCCTCCTCCTAGTCCTAATATTCACAAACTTCAATCCAATGACCTTCATGAATCCTCCATCCTCCTCTCTCCCCCAATTGAGGAGTCCCTCCAACACTCTTCCATGATCATACATCCCACACAAGGTGACTCATGCCAAGAGCTTGATCCAAAGCATACAAGCATATCCCCTCCTCCAAATTAAGATCACTCCATCCCATCTACTCCCTCTCAAGAACATAGTCTTCCATCCATTTCATCTCATGATCCATATCCTCAACCAAGTCATGATCCTATCCTCCCATACACCCCATCTCAAGATCACACTATCTCCTCCACTCCATCCCATGATCCCATTTTCCTTCAAGATCCAATCACCCATCTCATGAACCTTTATCATCCACTACCTCTCATGATCCCTTATCACTCATTCCTCCTAATGTTGCTATCCCCTCATCCCCATCACATGATCCTTCATTGCCATCTAGTCTTACCATCCCAATGCCACTTTTGTATCACCTTGGTAACATTACGTGCATCCATGGTGGTCTTCTTGTCGAAGAAAATCAAAGTATATGCACCACCCATCCTCCTTCACCTAATAATACAATCGCATCATTCTTCCAAAAGAATAAGCATCCTACCATAGATCATATGCTTGAGAACATGAACTATCAAGGAAAAGGTTTAGGCCTTCATGAGCAAGGTATTTTAGAACCCATTCAAGTCAAAGAACATCCAAGGCACACATGGTCTTGGATATGTCTCCCAAAACTCGCACTCTAAAGATGTTGGTACAACCTTCGTACATCCTAAACGATCCTCTTCTAAAGGCACAAGAGGTACTTCCCATCATTCTACCAAGACATATGTTGCAATCCCCCCTCCTCCATCATACTACCTACAAACAACCATCCATCTTCCTCCCTCATCCTCTCAATCCATTTTGGGTCCTTATGTCCCTCCATCCATTGTTGCTAATCCTCCATCTACTATGGGTTCTTATATCCCTCCATCAAAACCCACACATCCTCCATATACATAGTCTATTTTGGGTCCTTACATCCCAAAATCACCCCCTCCATCTTGGGTAAGTGCACCAAGATGGTTCCCAAAAAGGGGACTTAAGTGGACAACTTTTTTCTGAAATCGGGAAATACTAACCTTGGATGTGAAATTGAGGATACTTAGACTCAAAATTTTGAGATGGAACAAGAAGAAGGATTCAAGTGCTCCAAGTCTACTTTCTAAACTACTAATTTATTTTGAAAATGATTGAGATTAAGGGGTTCAAACGAGGGATGTACACAAATTGGTGTTGTTTTTGTCAAAAAAACATAACATAGCAACTCTTGTATGACCCTCGTATAGTGAACTTTTTATTAGTATTTTTAAAATCACAAAGGTCAAAAGTTAGCTAACAGTATGTTGTTGATGCACGATTTTTCTGATAATTTTTTAATGAATATTTGATTTTTTACGAATTTGTGAAGTGGACATATCCTGAAAATAGAATTTTGGTCGTGCTACCCCTACAAATTTTTGAAACTAATTGATTTGTTTCTTTTTTTATTTTTAAATTTTGTAGAATGGAGTCTAGTTTCTAAAAATGTAATTTATTTGAAAAATTGATGAACTGTTAATTTATAACGAAAAAAATACCAAACACTGCTTTTTGGGAAAAAAAAGACATACAGATAAAATAAATTATGGATGAAAGACTTAACATTTTCAGAATGTGAAAAAAATTACATCGTTGGATAGCTAAGAGGTAACCCAACATTACCCATGTGCTTGATTTTTTCGATATTGAACCACGTGCAATCTTGACAGTGAGCACGAACTCGATTATCAAAAATATGGTGGATTTCTTAAAAACAGGTCTCTGGTCATTGGGAATGCCCTCCAAACCTTTGGGTTGGAATTCCAAGGCAATACCAAGCTTAAAGTTTGGTAATTCTCAAAGCAAGATATAACGCGCGCGCATTATTTCTCACTTTAGATGGTTTTTGCGTATGCGGGGAACATGTCTACTGAGCCATAACGCGCGTGCGTTAAAACGCGCTCGCGTTATTTCTTACTTTATGTTAAATGCTAATATATTTATGTATGCTGATATATTTTTATGTACATGTATGTATGTATGCTTGTATGGATGTAAGATTATATGTACAAATGTATTATGCTTGTATGTATGCATTTATGTATGTCTTTAGACGAAGGCAGAGTTTAGAGAGAGTCTAGAGAGATGGAGAGGGGGTCAAAGTGAGAGTTTAAGAGAGAGGGAGTGGGAGAGGAGGGGTTGGATTGAGGGGGACTTAGCTAGGTAGGGTGGGAGGGATAGAGGGAGGGAGAGAGAGAGGGGGGGTGGGAGATAGAGAATTGAGGGAGAGGGAGAGAGAGAGAGGGGGGTGGGAGAGAGAGAATTGAGGGAGAGGGAGAGAGAGAGAGACAAGAGAGAATTGAGGAGAGAAGAGAGACAAAGAGAGAGAGGGCTATGTAGGTGCAAAAGGAGAGACCTTGAGAGTGTGAGGGGAGAGGGAGTGAGAGAGGGTGGTAGGATTGGGATTGAACGAGGCACGAAAAGAGGGAGACAAGAGGATAGAGAATTAAGAGGTGGAGGAGAGAGGAGAGGTGAGACGTAGATAGAGAGAAAGTGGTCGGGGTTGAGGGATTAGGATGGAGGACCTATAGGGTTGATGGTTTCTAGGGTAGTAGGGTTTAAGGTTTGAGGGTTGATGGAATAGGTTTGATGGTAGAGGGTATTTGGTTGAGGGTATAGGGTAGAAGGTTTTAGGTTTAAGCATTTAGGGTTGAAGGGTTTGGGGTTAAGGGTTTAGGGTTAAGGGCTTACTTGGTTGAGGGTAGAGGGTTTAGGGTATAGTTTTAAGGGTATATGGTTGAAGGATTGAAGGTTCGGTCCAATGTAAGGGGTAGAGGGTTTAGGGTTTAAGGATTGAGGGGCTTGGAGGTTGGAGTGTTTAAGGTATAGGGTGCGGTAGGAGGTGGATTTAAGGGTTGAGGGTTGAAGATTGAGGGTTTA
>VCHN02000014.1:46984285-47261121 GCA_007115665.2 Sequoiadendron giganteum | reverse complement strand
CTGGCCTGTTTGAAAAATGGGTCCAAGAAATGGGGTCTCTCGGTGATTTACATCACCGAGAGACCCCATTTCTTGGACCCATTTTTTCAAATAGACCACTACATTTACAATTTCACTAAATTGGCAACCTAACTTGTCTGTTTGAAAAAATGGGTCCAAAACATGGGGTCTCTCGGTGATGTAAATCACCGAGAGACCCCATTAATTTTTTAGTATATGCACATTGGTTCTTATTAATTTATACTTGTATGCACATTAATTTGTTTGATGCCAATGCTATCATCTTCTTTTACAGTGATTGGTGTCCCCTTGCAAAAAATGCTGATATATGAGCCATCGAAGAGAATGTCAACTAGAAAAGCAATGCAACATCCTTATTTTGATGCCTAGATGCAACATTTGTAAGTGCCTTCCATCTATTTTTATTTCATTCCATTTTGGATGCTCTTTCTTTTTCTCTTTTACTTTGCGTATTTGTAAGTAAACTACTAAGGGTTGATTGATCTTTCATTGTAGAAAATGCTGATTTAAGAGCCATTATAAAAAATCTCAGCGAAAAAAGCAATGCAACATATTTATTTTGATGATTTTGAAAAATCTCAATTTTGATTTCAAGCCATTATAAGAGATAATGTGAAGCTTAGCGAGGGAATCTCAAGTTACTCATTTGAAGTTAACCTCATGATGAGCACCTATGATGTACGCATTTAAAAAGAATCTTGAATGTATGAGTGACATTGTAAAAGATCTGAGAGAACGAAGTGCCAGAGGCATTGTAATAAGATTTAATTACATAATGAGATATACTCAAATATTGTAAGGTGGAAGTTCATGTTTGGTGTAGTAGCACCTTGTTCTGTAAATGCCTTGAGTAGGAAAATTTGTAAACTTTGAATTTTGAAATGTAAACAATGTGAAAAAGGTCATATAAAGGTCATGTAAACAATTTGTACACATTTTTTTGCGACTCGTGTGAGCAAGTGGACTGTTCCAACACATCCTAATAGGTATGTTTATGGTAGGTATGGTCCTCTTTCACACCGAAACACGTGGAATCGCTCTGAGCTATGTTCCATCGGATCGATCCCTTAAGGGTCCAAAGTGCAAAATAGCTGCAAACTTCAGCATGCTATTACTTGGATACTGTGATGCTTAGAAACTTATCATCTAATCCTACAGAAAGGTGTTGGACCCCTCTAGAAAAACCTCTCTCGATTTTGGCTATCTTGGAGTGGTTTTCTCGTGGTGGCAGATTTTCACTTGATGGAAAACGTGTCAAATTCAAGCTGTGCAAAGTTGCAAAGTGGTGCAACTTTTGCTCTGCAACTTGTGTAAGCAAGTGGACTATTCCAACATGTCTGAATAGGTATTTTTATGGTAGGAATTTTCCTCTTTCACACCGAAACACATGGAATCGCTCCGAGCTATGTTCCACCGGATCGATCCCTTAAGGGTCCAAAGTGCAAAATAGCTGCAAACTTTAGCATGCTATTACTTGGATACCATGATGCTTAGAAACTTCTTGTCTAATCCTACAAAAAGGCATTGGACCCCTCTAGAAAAATCTCTCTCGATTTTGGCTATCTTGGAGTGGTTTTCTCGTGGCGGTGGATTTTCACTTGATGGAAAACGTGTCAAATTCAAGCTGTGCAAAGATGCAAAGTGGTGCAACTTTTGCTCTGCAACTCGTGTGAGCAAGTGAACTATTCCAACACATCCGAATAGGCATTTTTATGGTAGGCATGGTCCTCTTTCACACCGAAACACATGGAATCACTTTGAGCTATGTTCCACCGGATCGATCCCTTAAGGGTCCAAAGTGCAAAATAGCTGCAAACTTTAGCATGCTATTACTTAGATACCGTGATGCTTAGAAACTTCTCATCTGATCCTACAGAAAGGCGTTGGACCCCTTTAGAAAAAATTCTCTCAATTTTGGCTATCTTGGAGTGGTTTTCTCGTGGTGGTGGATTTTCACTTGATGGAAAACGTGTCAAATTCAAGCTGTGCAAAGTTGCAAAGTGGTGCAACTTTCGCTCTGCAACTCATGTGAGCAAGCAGACTGTTCCAACACATCCAAATAGTTATTTTTATGATAGGCATGGTCCTCTTTCGCACCGAAACACGTGGAATCGATCTAAGCTATGTTCCACCGGATCGATCCCTTAAGGGTCCAAAGTGCAAAATAGCTGCAAACTTCAACATGCTATTACTTGGATACCGTGATGCTTAGAAACTTCTCGTCTAAACCTACAAAAAGGCGTTGGACCCCTCTAGAAAAACCTCTCTCAATTTTGGCTATCTTGGAGTGGTTTTCTCGTGGCGGCGGATTTTCACTTGATGGAAAACGTGTTAAATTCAAGCTGTGCAAAGTTGCAAAGTGGTGCAACTTTTGCTTTGCAACTCGTGTGAGCAAGCGGACTGTTCCAACATGTCTGAATAGGTATTTTTATGGTAGGCATGGTCCTCTTTCACACCGAAACACGTGGAATCGCTCCGAGCTATGTTCCACCGGATTGATCCCTTAAGGGTCCAAAGTGCAAAATAGCTGCAAATTTTAGCATGCTATTACTTGGATACCGTGATGCTTATAAAATTCTCGTCTGATCCTATAGAAAGGTGTTGGACCCCTCTAGAAAAACCTCTCTCGATTTTGGCTATCTTGGAGTGGTTTTCTCGTGGCGGTGGATTTTCGCTTGATGGAAAACGTGTCAAATTCAAGCTGTGCAAAGTTGCAAAGTGGTGCAGCTTTCGCTTTGCAAATCGTGTGAGCAAGTGAACTATTCCAACATGTCCAAATAGGTATTTTTACAGTAGGCATGGTCCTCTTTCACACCGAAACACGTGGAATCGCTCTGAGCTATGTTCCATCGGATCGATCCCTTAAGGGTCCAAAGTGCAAAATAGCTACAAACTTCAGCATGCTATTACTTGGATACCATGATGCTTAGAAACTTCTCATCTAATCCAAAAGAAAGGCATTGGACCCCTCTAGAAAAACCTCTCTCGATTTTGGCTATCTTGGAGTGGTTTTCTCGTGGCGGCAGATTTTCACTTGATGGAAAATGTGTCAAATTCAAGCTATGCAAAGTTGCAAAGTGGTGCAACTTTCGCTCTGCAACCTGTGTGAGCAAGCAAACTATTCCAACATGTCCGAATAGGTATTTTTATGGTAGGCATGGTGCTCTTTCACATCGAAACACGTGGAATTGCTCCGATCTATGTTCCACCGGATCGATCCCTTAAGGGTCCAAAGTGCAAAATAGCTGCAAAATTCAGCATGCTATTACTTGGATACCATGATGCTTAAAAACTTCTTGTCTGATCCTATAGGATTGCATTGAGGCTGTCTACAAAAACCTCTCTCGGTTTTGGCTATCTCAGAGTGGTTTTCCAATGGTGGTGGATTTTCACTTGATGGAAAAAGCATCAAATGCAAGCAGCGCAAAGTTGCAGAGTGGTGCAACGTTCATTCTGCATCTTGTGTGACCAAGCAGACTATTCCAACACATCCAAATAGGTATTTTTACACTAGTCATGGTCCTCTTTTGCACCGAAACACATGGAATCACTCCAAGCTATGTTCCACTAGATCGATCCCTTAGGTTGGAGGAGTCTTAAGTTGCAAATTTGTAAGTTGTTTAAAGAAACAAATTTGAAATGATATTGAATGGCCCACTTAGCAAACATTGCATCTAAGTGATGCTCACAAAGGTGAGGCACTAGGCCTTCCCGGGAGGTCACCCATTCCAGTATACTCCAGCTCAAGTGCTTAACCATGAAGTTTTTTCCCCAAGAAGGATAGTGGAAAAGGCAAAATCCAGTGTACTTTTGATGAGTGGAAAGGAATTCCTAAGAGACATGAAGGAGGAAGAAGGAGTTGTCTATGCAATCATGTTGAAGCCAAAGGAGGAGGAGTCACCTAGTCGGCTACCTATGACAACAGAGGTGAAGCAACTGTTGGATCAGTTGAAGGATATCATTTGTGAAGGCACACGAACTACACTACCACCTAAGAGGGCAATCAGTCATCAAATTGACTTTGTAAAAAGAGCAACATTGCCTAACAAGGCTGCATACAAAATGACACTGGAGCAGAACAAGGAGATAGCAAGGCAAGTTCAAGAACTTTTGGACCAAGGGTTGATCAGGAAAAGCATAAGCCCATGTGTTTTTCCAGTGGTGTTGGCACCTAAGAAGGGAGATAAGTGGAAAATGTGTACTGATTCTAGGGCCATAAATAGGATAACCATTAAATATAGGTTTCCTATTCCTAGGATAGAAGACTTAATGGACTGTTTAGGGGGGTGGTAGGTACTACTCCAAGATTGATTTGAAAAGTGGCTACTATCAGATTAGGATGAAAGAGGGAATAAGGACTATGATATAAAGTCTCAAGAGTGTTTTTGATGAGTGAATTGGAAATAGGTTTGTTAGGGGCTTGCGGTTTGGGTAAGTCTTGGACACTGTGAGCATTTTGAGCAATGTTGACTTGGCTATTTGTCCTAAAAGTTGTAAAATGACATTAGTGATGCTCTAAGCCCAACTGAAGGGTCCTAGAACATGGGAAAAAGGTATATAAGGTCAGAAAAACCCTAATACCTGGGTTGGAGGATTGTTTTCGCAAATTGAGACTTGGAGAGTACATTTTTGTGATTGGAAGAGAGCAAGTTTTCATTGAATTTCTATGTTTGAGCCTTCATCCAGTCAAGAATGAACTGAAGGGAATTATCTAATGCTTTGAGTCTTCCATTTGTGTCACTTAATTATCTTGTGTAGCATTAGATTAGTCATCTAGACCGACTTGTTATCTTTTTGCAAGTTTTTGGTTTTCTTGGTCTCATTGCCTGTTCAGGCCAGTTTTGTGAATAATGAGTCCCACTTGACTTCCCATGGATTTCCTCTCATGGCCACTTTGAATCAAGTTGGGGACCATGTAAATAGTGTACATATAGGTTAAGGGGTCTTTTTTTGCAGGGAGGTGATGAAATCATCAAGCACTAGGCAAGTGCAAGTGCATTCTGGCTAGTAGCTTGGAGAGGACAACAGCAAGGAGAGTTGCTAAATGGATTGGTTTGTGCCAATAAAGAGTATTGAAGTGTAGGAACATGTATCTCAGTCATGTGTGTGTCAGGAGGAGAGCTAAGGAGGTCATTGAAGCCCTCAAAGAAGGAAAAAGAGCCAAAAACCATAGGAACCCTTGAAAATAGGGGGTTTGAGGACAATCATATGTACGAAAACTTGTAGGACCTAAGGCTTCATAAATATTGGAGCCTTGATGATCAAAAGAAAGAATTTACAAAAACATTTGGGGGTTGTTAAGACTGATTGTGAGAAAAGTCAAGAAAACGGGTTCTAGGAGGCCAAATTGGGGCAGAAGGCTACAAGGCCTAAAATTGAGTTTTTCAAGAAAGCGATGGGTAAAAGGTGAAAGAATCCAATAAGATGGATCAGTGAGGAGATAAATCAACAAAGGGACAACTAGGATATTGGTGCGGGGACACCTTGACTCTTGAAATTTATGACAAGCTTCATAATTTTGTAATGTTTTACTCATTTAGAATTTCATGGGACCATGTTAAGAAATGTTTAAGTGTTTAAAATTGCAATGATATATTCATCAAAAGGATTAAATGACAGTTGTTACCGAATGGGAATATTGGGTAGATGAACAATTTGTCTAACTAACCTAGAATCTCTATAAAGAGATAACATGTAACCGAATACGGGGAGATAGAGGAAATAGAGAGTGCAACTACGGGAAAACAAAAAAGAGAGTAAACAAGAGGGAGAAGAAATCAGGCTCTCTGGCCTTCGGCCAAAGAGCCATTTAAAGCATGTATGTTTTTGAAGTGTTAATATCTGGAATTCATTAAAGAGGAGTTTCCATTTCCCATCGTGTCGTTCTCTCTATCTTTCCTGGTTTATTGTTTTGTAAATTGTGAATGCAGATTAGTTTTGAAGGATTCACTATTGTTTTGAATGTCATGGATGTCTTGTTTTCGGGTTTCTTTATGACAGTCCCAAATGGAATGGGAAAAACGGTTTCAGTTGATAGGGAATATATGTAATATAACCGAGTGTGAAATTCTTGTATGGTTTTAAATGTATAATGGTTTTCAAAGAAACCATTACATCGCTCAATCATTGTGTTTGAGCAATGTGTGACTCGGGCTTTGAACAGTGGAAAGGTGGCAGATAGAATTAGAGGCTTAAGAACATGTCTTGATTAGTAGTGATCAGTAGTGATCAGTAGGTTAAGGAGTGAGAAGGGTGGATGAGCCACTATCTTGTGTTGTGTCCTCTCCATCATAATGGTATTAGAGGCATAAGGTTCTGAGCGTGTAGAAGGCAATCTACACCAAGAAGTAGTGTGGGTTCTTGGTTGCAAGTTGATCCATCCAAGCTGCAGGAAGGATGCAGTTGTTCTTGCATGTGTGAAGATCTCAAGTTGGGGTTTTCATATTGTCTACACCAAGATGAAGCTAGGTAGAAGGTGCAATGAGAGCAACCACTAAGAGAAGGGTGGGAAGCATCTTCCAGAATCTTGTGTGGGTAAGATGGCAGTATTCAGGATTCAATGGCAGTATTTAGATATATAAATATTGTGATATTGCTATCAGGATTCAATCATGTAGTTTTAAAAGTCAAACTCATTGACCCATGATTCATCAGTAGTGGTTCACAAGAACCCATCTCTCATGATAATGAATGGCTCATAAGGAGGAAGATAAATCTTCATACATTTCTTCTATCACAAATGAGATAAGTGCTTGGTTTTAGGAAGGTCATGAGACAGCCATTAATGGGGAGTGGATACATGAAGAACTAATGGAGAATGATAATGGCTTCAGACCTGCTATAAAGGAATTTTTTTTTCATTTCAATGATGCAAGAGGTTTTTGGTTTCACTACCAAAATGAGCCTATGAAGAATGCATGTGAAACTCCTTTTGACCTTGAGGGTGTACTTAATCCATCTCAAGGATCATGCATTGAGGATGACATAGATCAATGCTATGGCTAACCAATTAATAATTATACACGTGAATAAGTCAAACATGTACATGTCAATAAGGGAACTACAAGTACTCATAAACACGTAAGCCTCAAAAAGTATACAAACGAATACATAGTATACACAAATTAAAACAAAGTATATGCACGAATACAAGGTATATGCATGAACACATGTAAGCCACAAAATATACACTCGAATGCACGTAAGACACAAAGTATACACGTAAGTTGTAAAGTATACACTTGAATATACATAACTCATATCTATTGAACCATCAATTTAGAATGCAAATATGGACAAGCATCGAAAAAAGATATTTGTATTAACCAAATAGCCATGTAGGCATACATAAATATATGTCGATATAAGTATGAAATATATGTATAAAATAGCCATGTAGGCTTATGAGAATGGCATCTAGGCATACAATGTCAAATATGTCCAATAAAAATGTAAAGCCTTAGTAGGACATATAATAAAGAGACTATGAATCCAAAAGTCATTGCTCTCCATTGCCAGGAAATGGAAATCACCCTTTCCTTTTAAACCGGGTGGCAATAGGTTTGTCACTCATTTTTGCTGCGCTCGTGGAGTGCTCCTGCTACTCCTCCTAGGGTTTAGTTCATGGTGAAGTTTTAACTGTTACAATAAGAAGTAAAGACATGAATATATAGAAATTACATTATAAAAAATGATATATTTGACAAAATAATCACTTACAGCCATCTCACGATCTCTCTCCATGAGGGAAATATCCTCACACCCATGCTCAGGCGTGCTCAAGCCCTATATAAACCATACAAATAGACAAAAACTACGTGAATCAATAATGGTTTGATTTTTGACTAACTAACATCTATAACAACAAATGTAAATTAAAATTTACTAATTTGCCTCATACCTCTTCTGTCAGAGCCATCGAGGATTGTATAGCAGATGTCACACCAATATCCATTGCCCTCATCACATTCGGAGGTGTATCGTCTCGCAACAACTGAAAATAAAACAACAAATTATTCAACATAATCAACAATGTGCATGTATAAACTACACAAATCTATTAAGTACTTGATTCATTAGTTAAAATATTTATTCTATTACCTGCGTGAAGGTTTGAGTAAATCCACCGCCACTGGGAAGTGTTTCATCAAAACCTCCAATATTAGTCTGTTCAACATCCAAAATTGTATATTAAATTACCATTCGTAAAACAATTCCATTAATATGCAATAAACTTATAATTGTTTACTAGTTACATACCCTAGCGATAGGTGTACTGCAAAAATAGGTTGGTGAAGTAGGATTGTATCCAGTCTCAACACATGACCCTACAAATTTTATTAGAATCATAAAACATTTTAAAGTTAATGTACACATTTCAGTGAAATTTAAATAAATTAGAAATTCAATGAACACATGCAATAACTTTTACCTGACTATCAATGCCATATACCTCATAAAAAATGTTAGCTGCCCTCTCCATCTCCATAGCTCCAGATAGATCCTGCATACCAGTCTCTTGAGGGTCGGTGGGGTCATGTGAACAAGTAGCTCCACAAGATTGACACACATGTGTTCGAAGACCACCACTAGAAGAATCCCCTAGATTGCGCTGTAGAATAGGGCTAGTATGATGGATACCACTCTAGGTCAAAGTGCTGATTGCCTGCAATGTCTCTACGTTAACACTTTCCTTCACGACAGAAGGCATAACAATGTGCTCATGAGGTGGCCTAGCGAGAGCTCGTCTACCTTGCCGCATAGGATCCAGCTGTGCACTAGGTCTATCCTGAGCTGACCCCCCACCTCTCCCATGGAAATCCCTCATATCAAAATAATTTGGGATTTTGTTTAATATGAACTCACTGTATAGTTTCCTAAGGAAATATTGCGGGACCTCGCAATTGTTGCACGGTGGGTAATCGAAGACCATGTACCACCTATCATAAAATCGCTCCTTCATTTGTTGGTGGTGGCACCAATGGATAGGAAACCTCTTTGCATTGAGGGTAAGATTTTGATTTGCGCGTGGGTCGGTGAATAATGAGCACAAATCACCTTTTGTTATTTTTAAATCTTTCACATCCTTGTATGATAGTTTATTTGTATAATACTCCCTAGCCGCCTGCCTCCTATCTTCCCATCCAGTTATTTGTTTGATAATTGAATCTACATTTGTTAACATATCTTTCAAGGAATTTGCTAGGTCATTCTTTCTATGGTTGAACCATTTGGATCACTCAACCTATTGATCAAATCCTCAATTTGTTTTTTGTTATTTTCAATTTCACTCATTAAATTTTGTTGAGTGCCAGGAGGGGGTTGAGTGATTGGTGGAGGAGGTTGATTTTGATCTTGAGGATTTGGTTGGTCCTCTTGTTGAGGATTTTGAGGGTTTGCAGGTTGATTTGCATCTCCTAAAATTTCAAACAAATAGATATCAAATTCAACCTAAAACTAAAAAATTCAACCTAAAACTAACAAATTCAAAATAAAAAGCATAGAATCCTTACCTCTTACAGCTCCTCGTTGTCGTGGTGCCATCGTTGCGAAGAAATTTGGATGCTTGGTGAAGAAATTCCTCTCCCCGAATGCGAGCACGCTATTTTGGTGTTTTTGGCCGTGGGTGCACAAAAAAAATAGTCAAAATGCAAATGAGAGATTTGCATTTCTTTTTTTACTTTAACAGTCGATAACGTGAGCGCGTTATAATGCGCTCGCATTTTCTCCTTGTAGTTTTTATCCACCGGACCTTACCTAGGTTTAACCAATGACATAACACGAGCGCGTTATAATGCGCATGTGTTATAACGTGCTCGCGTTATGTCCAAAATTTTTTTTTTTTAAAGGGTGTCCACGGATTGGCTACCCATTTCCATGCACCTGCCCTCTTATCCTATTCATCCACCTCCTCTCCCTTGTACACATCATACAAATCCTACCTTCATAACTCCTAATCAGGATCAACAAAGTCACATACCTACACATTATCCATCCACACTTCCTCATCAAATGCCTACCTCCATCACTCCCCATCATCCATCTCCTCGCATCTATCCCCTTACTACTAAAAGAAATTTGGATGCCAAAGCAACAATACATAAATCCAAACATCCACATGAATCTAATTCTCCTCATGTCCCCTTCCACAGACATGCTGAAGAACAAAAAAATCGAGTCCAAAATCCAAATCAATCCAAATGGCCACAAAGGCCCAGCGAAGCAAAAATAAAAACCATGTGGATCCCAAAGAAAAAATGTGCCATACCTTCAATAACGACATCCAAAGTTGTTATTTCCCCACAAAATCATTCACCTCCTCCGTCTCCTAAATCTGTTTTGGGTCCCTACATCCCAAAATTCACTATCCCAATGCCTCCATTATCGTCACACTCTCCATCCATTCACCCACCTATCTTTTCACATCCATTATCACATGTGCCCATGTTGGTCCTGAACACCTTCCCCCATCACCCATCCACTCCATCATTCCATCCATACACTTTCCAACATCCCATCCACTATCCCCTCTATCTCCCCCATCAAATCCCTTTGCATAATCCATCCATTCTAATAAGGTTGTACCAACATCCGAATAGTCACTTCAAACGTGGGATCTTATTACCTCATATAGAACTTGATGCATGAGTCCTTCATCCCTATCCTTATCAATTGTCCTCTAAAAATCCGCATATCCATATCCCTATCTTTATCCATCTTCGTCCACATCCTAGTCCAAAAATCAGCAAAAAAATCAAAAAAAGAGAAAAAAAACAAAAAAAAGAAAGAAAGGAGAAACTCATTCATCCAATGGTGAAAACTTGGAAAACAAGCGCCTTGGATTAGTACCATGATGAAAACATGGAAAACAGGCATCATGTGTAAATCCCCCATCTAATCTCCTTCCACAATTGGGGGCAACATCCGCTTATGCATTACTTTCCTCCATCTCCTACATCTGCCTTTCTTCTGCATCCTATCCATCCTATCCCATTTATCCCACTTCCTCCCTCTTCCTTGTGATCTTGATAAATGTAGGGGCAAACCTATATACATGCTTTGGACACCTCTTGGCATATATTTCCATCCATACACTATCATATTCTCATCCATACACTATCATATTCCTTATCCACCTCTATCTATCTTCCATTGCCCATCTCACTCCCTTATCCACCCATCTTGCTATCCCTCTTGCCTCGTCATGCATGACACATATAGAGTGGGGGCATCTCATTATTTGAAATTGGGTCCTTGGAGACATCATCCATCCATTCCACCAGGTGATCTTCTCCATCTCCCCATCCTCTCATCCCATAGTCCTTTTCATCCTTTCATCCTTATCTCCTCATTCATCTATCTAAACATCCAATCCATCTCCCTATCCTTATCTTCATATCTACCCATCCACAAATCCTTTTCCATCTTTTCATCCTTATCTCATCATCCATTTATCTACCCAATAATCCATGTCATCTTTCCGAATCCTTATCCTTCTATCCATATATCCTAGAATATTTCTATCTCCCCATCTTTATCAATCCATCCATTTTCCTTCCATCTCATAGTCCCTTGTCATTGGTCTCTAGCTATAGGCTACCCTAATGCAATCCAATGACTTGATATCTCACTATCATCATTCCTATCTATTTCTCACATCTTTCCAATCTTCATCACTCATCTATCTATCATCTATCCACCTATCCTAGCATCTTTCTATCTCCCATCTTTATCAATCCATCCATTTTCCTTCCATCTCGTAATTCCTTGTCATTGGTCTCTAGCTACAGGCTACCCTCAAGCAATCCAATGACTTGATATCTCACTATCAGCATTCCTATCTATTTCTCACATCTTTCCAATCTTCATCACTCATCTATCCATCATCTATCCACCTATCCTAGCATCTTTCTATCTCCCATCTTTATCAATCCATCCATTTTCCTTCCATCTCATAATTCCTTGTCATTGGTCTCTAGCTATAGGCTACCCTCATACAATCCAGTGACTTGATACCTCACTATCATCATTCCTATCTATTTCTCACATCTTTCCAATCTTCATCACTCATCTACCCATCATCTATCCACCTATCCTAGCATCTTCTTTTCCTTCCATCTCATAATACCTTGTCATTGGTCTCTAGCTATAGGCTACCCTCATGCAATCCAATGACTTTATATTTCACTATCATCATTCCTATCTCTTTCACACATCTTTCCAATCTTCATCACTCATCTATCCATCATCTATCCACCTATCCTAGCATCTTCTTATCCATCCATCCATTTCCCTCTATTATCCCTTATCATTGGTAACTAGCTCTAGGCTACCCGCATGTAACCCAATGCCATTCACATCATCATTCATCCCTCCTATCTATTTACCACATCTTTCTCACATCTTCATCACTCATCTATCCATCGTCTCACCTCTCAAATTCATATTCTAATGATCTAAATTACCTATCCCATCCCTGAGCTTCACATCCTACATATCTTACACATATCAACCATCGTTCTATCCAATCCTGTAGCCTATCCTGGCTCATCATATCCACTCCATCATTTTATCCATTTATCTAGGTCATCTCATCATCCCTTATCCATTGTCTATCATCGGTCTCTGGTCGAACTACGTTGCCCCTGCGCTTTAACGTAGGCAAGGTCGATCATTTGATTCACCCCCGGGCTTCTGTCTTTTGTCTATCATCTATCTTTAGCCTTGTGTCACACTATGTTTCCCCTGCGCTTTCACGTAGGCATGGTCAATCATTTGGTCCACCCCCTGGGCATTTTTTTCCATCTGGTCTTTGCCATCCATCGAGGTCCTCATTGTCCTCTTTCCGCTTTTACCATGGTCTTTTCCTGAACTACGAGGGCTATACACTGTCACGTAGGTAAGGTTGATCTTTGATCAATCCTCGAGCCCTTAGGTCTTTAGGGTGTGTTTATTTTGTCATCTCATCATTTTATCATCTTGTCACCTTATGTCTCATTGTCTTGTCATGTCATCAAGAATGTCCCTATGCTAGCTGGTGTTTACAAATAATGGTCATCTATATCACAAGATCCAATCAGTTTTTGGTATCCTACATCATGTTGATCTTTTAATTTACTTCTCCACCTTTGGTCTCAACAGGATGTATCCTTCCTAACAAACCGCATCAACCCCATCCATCATCTTGATCCTATGGCAAAGGACGTTTCAAACTTTATTGTGATCTTTTGATTTTTTTGACATTTTGTTTATCATTTGAGCTCCCTATCATCACTTGTCATGGTCGCCTTGATCTATCATATCATGGTGTGCTTTGACTAGTAAACATAGGGGCATATCTTGATCTTTTCTTATGTTTTTGTCTTCTTGGTTGTCCCATGTAGTACCCACCAAGACTCTTGTGGTCTTGTGTTATGCTAGGGCATCCTTTTGTGCTTGTGGTTATCCCAATACTAGGTCCGACCACTGTCTTTATGACTTTGGGGTGTTGGAATAGCCTTCTTGTCTGTTATGTTTGTTTTATGCATTAGACACTAATCCATCTTGGTTTACATACCCTGACGCCCGGTGTCTTATGCTATAGCAAAAATCAGTGCTCTACGAATGGAAAATTGCATTAGGATTGCATTTCATTTTCCATTCCATCATCTTGCATGTCTCCCCCATCATCATCCTCATCACCATCATCATTATCATCTATGGGATGTATCATTCCCTATCCTTGTGTTGTTTTGGGACGTATCCTTCCCTCATCAACAACACTCTCATCGGGATGTATCCTTCCCTATCCTTGTGTTGTTTTGGGATGTATCACTCCCTCATCACCAACACTCATCCTCATCCTCATCTGGATGTATCCTTCCCTATCCTTGTGTTGTTTTGGGATGTATCATTCCCTCGTCAACAACACTCATCCTCATCCTCATTAGGATGTATCCTTCCCTATCCTTGTGTTGTTTTGGGATGTATCATGTCCTCATCAACAACACTCCATCAACCATCCACCCAACCTGGCTTGTACCTGGATTGGGGCAACATCACATTTTTCCTTGCATCCATTTGTGCTCACCTTTATCTCCCATCGCTTATCATCATTTTTTTGTTTCATCACTTTACATTGTCATTTTCATATCCCCTCTCATCTCTCATCCTTTCCTCCATCAGTTTCTTCCTATCGAGAGGTCACCCGGGACCCCTCTCTTTTCCCCCGTTGCCCTCTCGAGGGGGCATACCCTTCCCATTCATCTATTTTCTCAACCATAATCTCCATCCATTCCCCCACTAATTTGGATAGCTCAAGTCCTCCTCCGCAAGCTGGGGCATCATCCTCTAGTGAATTCCTCTATAGAGTCATCTGCACTTTCTTTTCTTCGAAGCACGGTTATTCTAATGGTACTTCGAAGAGGGGCAAAATGTAGACATCCAAATTTGCTCACTTCCATATGATCAAAATTGTCTACTTTATTCATCGATTTCATTAATAGTGATTAAATAATTTATTTAATCATTATTTCATTTCCTACCTAAGGTTCCTAAAGTATGTAATTAAATAAATTAAATACTTTACCTTACCCCCTTGTCTTCTCTAAATTAAATAAACATGACAAATTATTTAATTTAGTCATTTAACCATTTGAATTAAAACCAATTTTTAATTCCTCTTTTCTCTCTCCTTATCACATTCTCCATAACCCTCTTTTAATCCAGATTAAATTAATTAATCTGTGATTAGGATGTGCACCACTTAATCTTGATTAAGTGTCACATCGTCCATAATCTCCCACTTGCCTCTAATCTTTCATTAATTATCCTAATTCTGTATTTGCACAACCTTAATCAGAATCATTAGCCACATTTGGCTTACCTTTTCTAGTCAACCTTCCCACTTACCAGTTTTAGCCTGGACTCTCTTCCCCATGTGAATTTTTAATTCACATTTATTTGCCCAAGGTTCCTCTCTTCCCCATGTGAATTTTTAATTCACTTTAATCTTTCCAAGGTCTTCCCCATCCCCCATGCAAGATTCTAGAAGCCTTGACTTGTCACTTCACATGTTCCAAGGGCTTCTAGAACCTTGGACTTGTCACATCACCCACATGTGACAAATCTCCAGCTTTTTGGAGACTCTCTTATCCACTAGATTCTTCCAATCATTGTGAATTTTTAATTCACTTTTATTCCTCCAAGGAATCTTCTCATCCCCCAAGATCCACCTCCATTTCTCCACCCTCCAAAGACATCTCACCTTCCACATGTCAAGATGTGAGGGCTTGTGAGTCCTCAACTCACCATAGCCCTTCATCTTGATCTTTGTTGGATCAATCCCAACTGTTGAATTCTCTAGAGAATTCCAATTAGCCTATAAGTACCCCTTCAATTCCCTCATTTTAAAGAATCAAGTCTTTTGCAAATAAACTCTTGCAAAATTGTCATTGAAGCTCTCATCCATTTTAGCACCCATATTGCATCAATTCATTTTGCATCCACTTCATTTCATTGCCATCCAAGGAGCACAAAAGACTTCAACATCGAGGGCCAACCAAAGAAGCAACAACATGAAGGTATAACAGCAATTTATTTGTTTATCTTGCTTTCATATTGTTCATTTTCTTAGGCTAATCATTGAGGTGCCCTATTATCTTGTTGTTTATCTTTATTGCACTATTAGTTTAATCTAGCATCTCACATTTAGGAAGCAACATTTTATTAGGATCACATTTCTATTTTCTCAGCCACAATCTCTATCCATTCCCCCACTAATTTTGATAGCTCAAGTCCTCCTCCCCAAGTTGGGGCATCATCCTCTGGTGAATTCCTCTATAGAGTCATCTGCACTTTCTTTTCTTTGAAGCACGGTTATTCTAACGGTACTTCAAAGAGGGGAAAAATGTAGACATCCAAATTTGATCACTTCCATATGATCAAAATTGTCTACTTTATTCATCTATTTCATTAATAGTGATTAAATAATTTATTTAATCATTATTTCATTTCCTGCCTAAGGTTCCTAAAGTATGTAATTAAATAAATTAAATACTTTAACTTACCCCCTTGTCTTCTCTAAATTAAATAAACATGAAAAATTATTTAATTTAGTCATTTAACCATTTGAATTGAAACCAATTCTTAATTCCTCTTTTCTCTCTCCTTATCACATTCTCCATAACCCTCTTTTAATCCAGATTAAATTAATTAATCTGTGATTAGGATGTGCACCACTTAATCTTGATTAAGTGTCACATCCTTCATAATCTCCCACTTGCCTCTAATCTTTCATTAATTATCCTAATTCTGTGTTTACACAACCTTAATCAGAATCATTAGCCACATTTGGCTTACCTTTTTTGGTCAACCTTCCCACTTACCATTTTTAGCCTGGACTCTCTTCCCCATGTGAATTTTTAATTCACATTTATTTGCCCAAGGTTCCTCTCTTCCCCATGTGAATTTTTAATTCACTTTTATCTTTCCAAGGTCTTCCCCATCCCCCATGCAAGATTCTAGAAGCCTTGACTTGTCACTTCACATGTGCCAAGGGCTTCTAGAACCTTGGACTTGTCACATCACCCACATGTGACAAATCTCCAGCTTTTTGGAGACCCTCTCTTATCCACTAGATTCTTCCAATCATTGTGAATTTTTAATTCACTTTTATTCCTCCAAGGAATCTTCTCATCCCCCAAGATCCACCTCATTTCCACATCACTCCACCCTAAGACATCTCACCTTCCACATGTCAAGATGTGAGGGCTTGTGAGTCCTCAACTCACCATAGCCCTTCATCTTGATCTTTGTTGGATCAATCCCAACCGTTGAATTCTCTAGAGAATTCCAATTAGCCTATAAATACCCCTTCAATTCCCTCATTTTAAAGAATCAAGTCTTTTGGAAATAAACTCTTGCAAAATTGTCATTGAAGCTCTCATCCATTTTAGCACCCATATTGCATCAATTCATTTTGCATCCACTTCATTTCATTGCCATCCAAGGAGCACAAAAGACTTCAACATCGAGGGCCAACCAAGGAAGCAACAACATGAAGGTATAACAACAATCTATTTGTTTATCTTGCTTTCATATTGTTCATTTTCTTAGGCTAATCATTGAGGTGCCCTATTGTCTTGTTGTTTCTCTTTATTGCACTATTAGTTTAATCTAGCATCTCACATTTAGGAAGCAACATTTTATTAGGATCACACATACAAAATTGTATTTTCTATAAAATGTCAATTTTGTCTCATATCTATCCCTGGCTATCCATTATTATCTCTTATCATCTTCCATTTTTAATATCTTTAGCATTGTTATTCTCATTTATCATAGCATATTTAGGATTTCATTTGACATATCTTAGACATTGTAGATGCTTCCTAGTTGCAATAGGGCATAGTATTGCATTTAGTTGCCAAATCCTTCAATATTTGCTTAGGGCTTGTCATTTCTATTGGCTTGCTCTTCTTAAATATGAGGGAAAACAATTTATTTTCAGAAAATTAAGAAGGTGTAATGGAGGCTAGTCATGGAGGATGAAGACAATCTATGAGATTGTTCATCTATTCCTTTGCACTCCATTACCTACTTTGGGTTTTTATGTTCTGCATATTACATTGCTAACCTAGAAAATTCCCATTGTTACATGACTATTATGATATGCATGATTTTTTATGATGCTATGGATGTGAAATGAACCTAATAAATGAATAAAATTAATTTTAAGATGTATGGAATAGTTAATTAAAATTAATCTAAATAACTTAAAAAATGATTATGATATGATAATGTACATTGAATGAAATGTAATTTAGTGATCCTAAAATAGGGGATGGGAATGAAAAGAAATTATAGTAAGTAAATGAAATGCAGTGTGATCATGAATGTAAATAAGGGCCTACATAATGATGGAGGTAAAGGAGGTGATGGGTGTGCAACTGCACCTATCAAGAACCATGGGAGTCCTAAGAAGATATGAAAATGGAAGGAATCAAAATTTGCAGAACCAAAATACTAAGTGATGGGTTGGAAGAAAAAAGGATGGAGGATACATGAATGTAATGGAGGAGAAAGTGAAATGCAATCCTAATTCAATTTTCCATCTTTAGATCATTGATTTTTTCTATAGCATAAGACACCCGATACCATGGTATGTAGACCAAGGTGGATTAGTGTCTAATGCATACAAAACCACAACAAACAAGAAGGCTACCCCAATACTCAAAAGTCACGATGATTTTGGTCGGGATATATATTGGGATAACTACAAGCATAGAAGGATGTCCCAACATAATGCAAGACCTCGTGGGTCCTGGTGCGTACTACGTGGAATAATTGGGAAAAAAACAAATGAAATAAAAACCAAGATATGCCCCTATGTAAACTAGTAAAAACACACCATAATATGATAGATCATGGCGGTCTTGACAAGTGATGATAGGAGCTCAAATGATAAAAAAAAGCCAAAATCATCAAAAATATTACAATTAAGTTCAAAATGTCCTTTTCCATAGTATCAAGATGATGGATGGGGTTGATGTGGTCTATTAGGAAGGATACATCCTATTGAGACTAGTGATGGATGCTATTAACTAAAAGATTGATAATGACATGGGATATTCAAAAACTGATTAAATATCGATACACAAATGGATTCCATTTGTGAAGAGTCAAAAAGATAAGGACATACCTTGAAAACATGACACAAGACACAAGACACAAGACATACACACCCTAAAGACCTAGGGGCTCGGGGGTTGATCAAAGATCAACCTTGCCTATGTGAAAGCGCAGAGCCCTCGTAGTTCAGGAAAAGACCATGGATGAAATTGGAAAGAGGATGATGAATATAGATGATGAATGACATGGTCCAGAAAACTGACCATAAAAGAAAGGAAAAGAAAAGCCTCGGGGGTGGATCAAATGATCGACCTTGCCTACGTGTAAGAACAGGGGCAATGTAGTTCGAAAAGGATGAACAACCAACGACAGATAAGAGAAAAAAGAGGATAATTAGAAAAAAAGATGAAGGACAAAGCAAATGTAAAAATTTCCCTGAGGGAGGATCAAATGATCAGCCTTGCCTACGTGCAAGCGTAGGGGCAGTGTAGTTCGATAAAGATGAGACAAACAACAAGAGGGAGATGAAAAGGAACAAAGCCCCGGGGGAAAATCAAGTGATTGGCCTTGCCTATATGAAAGCATAGGGGTAACGTAGTTCATCAGGGGCAAGACATACGGAAAAAGACACCAAAATATCCCCGGGGGTGGATCAAATGATCTACCTTTCTTACGTGAAAGCATAGGGGAAACATAGTTTGCCAAGGGAAATTAAGATGGAAAAAGACACCAATAGTGCCCCAAGGGTGGATTAGACGGTCGGCCTTGCCTACATGAAAGTGTAGGGGCAATGTAGTTTTCCAAGGACAAGAAAGACGAAAAAAGACACCAAAACAACCTTAAGGGTGGATCAAATGATCGGACTTACCTACATGAAAGTGCAGAGGTAACATAGTTTTCCAAGGACAAGAGAAACGGAAAAAGACACCAAAACATCCCTGGGGGTGGATCAAATGACCAGACTTGCCTACGTGAAAGCGAAGAGGCAACGTAGTTCGCTAAGGACAAGACGAGATCTAGATGGAGATGACCAAAATGACAAGACAACACAAGCTCAGATGAGGATAAAAGCTCAGGATGATAGATAGCATATGAAGATCATCTAGTGCTCAACCAAAATATACCAAGCGAATGGATGATGCAAATGTATGGAAGGATATGATTGATAGGATGACGAGGATGATGAGATTTAGATGAGTAAATCATAGAGTAACTAGGACGCTAGGTAGATAATTATTAAGCCCTATACGAATGGCACCTATTTCTAGGTTTTCATCGATTTTATATATCCAAGGCGTCACACTGGGGTGGTTTTCGCCATAGGATGAATCATTTCTCTTTACTATTTATTTTTTTGGATTTTTCTATTTTTTGATATTTTTTCTATTTTTTGGATTTTAAAGGATAGGATACCCCAGTTTACCTAAGTATAAAACTTCTTTAGGTGCATGATATTGATGGGCTCTTCAAGGGGCTCCCCTTGAAGAGTAGAAAGCCTGTATTTTCCTGAACCATACTTAGCTATGATGACATAAGGGCCTAACCAATTAGGTTCAAAATTTCCCTTCTTATCCCGATCTTACCGATTCCGCTGATTTTCTTTAAGGACTAAATCACTAACATTGAATAGACGAGGGAAGAATTTCTTATTGTAGCTTCTCTTGAGCCGATATTGATAGGCTTATAGATGGTTCTAGGCTTTGATCCATTTTTCATCCAGGAGTTCTAATTGAGCAAGTCGTGCAACCCAGGTGTCTTCCTCACTGATCAGATTCTTTAGGGATATGCAAAGTGATGGGATTTCTATTTTGATCAACAAGATAGCTTTGGAACCATAAAATAGTGAGTATGGAGTGGCACCAGTGGGAGTGTGGATGGAAGTGTGGTAGGCTTAAAGGGTGGGATGGAGGTGGAGATGCCAATCTCGACCAATGCTATTAACCATCTTCTTAATGATTTTAATCAAGGTTTTTTTTGTTGCTTTTGCTTGACCATTATGCTGGGGGTAATAGGGGGTAGATGAATGATGTTGGATATGATGTCTCACAAATAAATTTTATGCACTTGTTTTTGAATGGATTTCCATTGTCACTAATGATGGTGGAGGGGATTATATACCTGTAGAGGATATGGTAAAGGATGAATTTGGAAATCTGAACACCAGTAATCTGGGGGAGTGACCTATGGCTTCCACCCACTTAATAAAGTATTTAGTGGTTGTGATGATGAGAGTATGACTGTTAGAGGATTAAGGGTAAATCTTGCCAACCAAATCAAAACCCCATTGTGAAAATGGCCATGGTGTCGTGATGGGTTGTAACTCTTGTGTAGGAGCATGAATTAGATATACATGTTGCTAATAGGGAAGACACTTCTTGACAAAATCATAGGAATCATGTTCCATAGTAGGCCAGTAATATCTCACTTTGAGAATCCTCTTGGCTAGGGCCATACCATTTGAATGGACTCCAAAGATACCACTATGTACTTCTACCAATGCAGTGTGGACTTTAGTATTGTTTAAACACCGAAGGAGGGTTCCATCGTACCCATGTCGATAAAGTGTATCACCTATGATGGTGTATCGGGCAGTGCATTGAATAAAGGATTTTTTGTTGGTTTTGTGTGAGGTCAAATGGTAAGGTATTGTCATGGAGATAAGTGTATATGTCCTGGTACCAGGGGGATTTGGGACCTAAAATATCACATACCATTTCACTCTTAGGGATGTCATATGCAAGGATTAACATTTTATCTATGAGGAACTCACATTTAGTACAATCTCTGGGCATGTTAAGGAGGAAACCAATGGTGGCCATGACATTAGTTACTTTATTCTGTACTCTAGGTATTTGATCAAATTGGATGTAGGTGAAATACTTCTTGAAATCATCTACCATACTTTTGTAGCATAAAAACTTGTCATATTTTGTTAGGAACTCATCATTGAACTGCTTGATAGCCAGCTGGGAGTCACCAAAGACATGCAAGTAAAAGATACACCATTGGACTGAAATCTTGAGGCCTATGAGAAGAGCTTCATACTCAAAAATGTTGTTGGTACAAGGAAAGTCCAGTCTAAATGACTTCGGTATGTAGTCCCCTTGGGGGGTGAAGAGAAAGACTCATGCTCTTGATCCATTGTTTGTGTGTGATCCATCAAAGCATAGTGTCCATGTGGTGGCCTTTGAAACTACAAAGACACCTTCGTCTGGAAACTCTATTTGTAAAGGATAAGCGTCTACTAGTGGAACAAATTCTAGTTGATCCATAATTACCTATCCTTTGATTGCTTTATGATCCACATACTCTATGTCAAATTCACTTAACAACATGACCCATTTAGCCATGCGGCCAACCAATGTTGTTCTTGATAACAGATATTTAAGTGGATCTAACTTAGAGATTAGCTTGACCGGATGACTAAGCATCTAGTGTCTTATTTTATGTGAGTTGAAGACTACGACGAGGCAAGCCTTCTCCATTGGGGAATATTTGAGCTCATATCCTACTAAAGTCCGACTGATGTAGTAAATTGCTCTTTCTTTGGATGACTCATCATGATGTGCCAACAATGCCCCCAATTCAACGAAAGTAGCTGAAATATAAAGGAGGCAAGGTTTTTACTAGAATAGGTGGGTGAGAAAAATATTATTTGATATGATCAAAACCAAGATAACATTGTTGGTTCCACTTAAATGTAGTATCTTTCTTGAGGAGATGTGTGAATGACTGACACTTGTCGGCTAGTTTAGCAATGAACCTTCAGATGGATTGGAGCTTACCTTGCATACTTCTTAGATATTTTTGATTACGGGGTGGAGGCATTTCCATGATTTCCTTTAGTAGGATCAACCTCAATTCCTCTATGAGAGATAATGAACCCTAAGAGTTTTCCAGATGCAACATAGAAGATACATTTCTTCAGGTTGAGGTGTAGCTTGTACTGTTCCAAATATTCAAAGATTTTTTTGAGGATAACAGGGTGTTCTTCTCTTGTTCTTGGTTTTCCTAGTAGGTCATCAACATAGTCTTCCATGATTATGTGGATGAGGTCATGGAAAATTACTATCATAGAACATTGATATGTTGCCCCCTCATTCTTGAGGCCAAAAGGCATGACATTATAACAAAATGTACCCCAAGGTGTAGTAAAGGTGGTTTTGGTTGATCCTCGGGGGAAATATTAATCTGGTTTTAGCTAGAGAAACTATCCATGAGAGACAAATCTTATTATCTGTGGTGTTAAGGGGAAGTCATCTTTGGGACAAGATATTTTAAGGTCTCAAAAATCTATATAGATTTTGATATCTCTGTTGGGTTTAGCAACTGGGACTATATTGGAGATCTAGTCAGATTAGTCAATGGGTTAGATGAATCTGGCCTCTAATAAATTTTCTAATTCGTTATTAAAGAGTAAATCCACTTGAGGATGCATTTTCCTAAGTTTCTACTTGACAAGGTTTTGCATCAAGATGAATGTCTAGGTGATGTACTGCCAAAGAAAGATCAAGGTTGGGCAGGTCTGTATATGTCTAGGCGAAGTTGATGATTCCCTCTTTGAGGATCTTGGTGATAGTAGAGTGTTCCTCATCTGACAATGCTTTAGCCACATAGGTGATCTTGGGATTCTCCTCAGTTCCCAAGTTTATTGGTTGTGTTTCTTCAATCAAGATGGATGATCATATGATTAGATGAGTCCCTACAAGGGGAGGATGAATGTCCCCATCGTCTAGTGCCTCATCAAGGTTTTCGCTAGTAGATATGCCCTTTGTTTTTACTTTTTCAAAGTCACAAAGTGCCTTAAGGAGGTTTTCACTAGGTGACCCATTTTGATTTTTCTTCTTTTTATTTTTTTGGTTGGAGCATTCATCTTCCCCCAATCCCATGAGATGTACATATTGGTCCACTAAGGGAAATATGTTGAGAGGTGCGATACCTTTTAGGTCATAGTCTATAAGCTTAGGGTGTTTGAGGGATAAGGTGATGATGCAAATAGATATGCATTCAAACATGGTAGGGAGGTCAACGTGATCTAGGTCATTGTATGCGTGAATCATGGATTCCTCCTCTAGTATGCCTTTGAGGGAACCGTCATCCACACTAACATTGTTGGAGGCACTAGATGATGCCAGAGGGGCCCTTTTATTTTTGGTCATAGCCCAAGCCTATCTTATTCGGACAGATGGATGCTTCTACGGGTTGTCATTTTCCTTGCTCTTCTATACTAAGACGTCTGCCTTGGTAATTGCAATTTTGAATGAACTTAGATGCACATGGATAGACCGCTTAGAATTATTCTATGAGGGGACATGGCAGATTAGTTTATTCTCTATAAACCCACTAGATGATATCTTCTTCCATTTGATCCTAAAGGGAACCTAGATCTCTGAATGTTGTCTAGCCCATTTTTTTGGAAGTGAGTGTGAGTGTCTTCTCTTCTTCTTTGGCGATATATGGAGAAGGTTTGCAATATGTATGTGGTGAGGATGGCATGGTTGACAGTTTCAATGTTGTACTCATTTCATACTCACTACACCCCTTGTCAATGATTTGGACCTTGGTAATGGTGGAATCAGGTGTGGATGATGTCATGGATGAAGAGGTGTTTAATGTGTTGGTGGATGGATGAGAATATGATTTCTAAGATGCTACCATTTCTACCCAAAGAAAATAATGAGAATGTAGAAAGGAAGCGTCTAGGGCGTGAAAATATTCAAATGGCTAAGGATCAGCTTGTACAGTTACTTCCATTCCTTGAAAAGGGAATTTCAGACATTGGTGATAGGTTGATATGACAAATTGCATAGAGTGAATACATGGGTGGCCAAGAAGGATGTTATATGGAAGTTCAAGGTCCAGAACATGACAGATACTATATTACACAATGGGTCCCAATTGAATAGGAAGACAAATAATACCTTGAGAATCTCATTATGCATTATCATATGCTTTGATGGTGATAATCTGATTGTTTAGGTCAGCTTGGGTGTATCCTACCTGTTGTATAAATTTTAATGTACAAATATTTAGGGAAGAACCATTATCTACCAATACCATTTTTTATCTTATGACAATTCACCCCAACCTCAAGGTGAAGGGGACGGTTATGACTTGAGTCAAGGCGTGGCATATCTTTCTGACTGAAACCTATTTGGTAGGTTGTGGATAAATTTTTTACCAATGCTTGGAATTGTGTGAGATCTATGTCATTGGGGACTTGAGTGCTCTATAAGGCCTTATTCAAGATATCTTGATGCACAAGGGAAGATTTACGTAGATCTAGGATAGAAATCTGAGTTGAGGGTTTTCCTAAGTGATCAAGGATGTTGTATTGTGAACTGATAGATGACAACTAGGTAGAAGCGGGGGCTACTAGGACTATGATGAGGGTGCGATGGGTGGTAACAAAACATTGTGGATATTTTCCTTTGACATGTATCATGGATACACATGTCTCCACTTTTTCTACATATGTGACAACACCTTGGTAATTGTATGGCACATTTTTGTAAGTGATATTATTAGTGTTGTTATTTTGGTTGTTGTTGTTTCTAGGTCTAGGATTGGAGTTGGATGTACTAGGACACTGATTATTCTTGGGAAATTTTTTTTGATATATTTGAAGTTGAGCATTAGATGAGGTTGTTATGTTAGCATCCACATGCATTCCACCCTGATCTATGAGACCCTGGATGTAGTATTTTAAGACCTTGGCACTTGTCCAATGTATGTCCCTTAATCTTGTGAAATTCACAATACTCATTTTATTTGAACCAAGTTGGCTTAGGCTTAGACTCGTCAAGGGGATTGGTTATAGGATATGTGATGGGGTAGTTAGCTTGGAGGAGCTTGTCAAACATGATGCTAAGGGGTTCTCCCAACTGAGTAAACTAATGTTTATTTCCCCCTCGGTTGTTTTGATTTGACTATTGATGGGATGCTCCTTGGGGCACAAATATGGCATTTGGGATTGACTGCTACTATTGAGGAGGATATTTTGTGAGATGGTAGCCACTTGGACATGTTTGGTTTTAGTGAAAGCATCATTGAAAACATTTTTATTCTTATTCCAATAACGAGGTTTATCCCAAAAGGATCTCTCTCTATTAGAATTGAAAATTTTGACCTGCCCTTTAGCAACAATGGCCCATATCAGGATATGACCCTTCTCCACCAGTGTCACAAAGGTGGTGATGTAGTGGAGTCAGAAGTTGTGAGCCATATTTGGATGGCAATTTTTGATAAACAATGTAACCATGTCCTTTTCTTATAGTGGGGATTTCGTTTGGCTCGCTAAGGCTCACCATCTTTGTAGATATCTTGCAAAGGTCTCTCCATTAAGCTATTTTTCTTTCAGGAGATCAAGTGTGTCAGTATCCTTCTCTAGATTAAAGGAGAAGTGGGAGACAATTTTTTTTGGTAGATACACAAAGGATTTGATGGATCCCTTTTCAAGACCCATGAGCCAGTTAAGAGCGACCCCCTTTAGGCATTTAGGGAACAGTCATATCAGGTAGTTGTTATTGTCCATGAATTCTTGGAAGTGGGAATAAAAATCTTGTAGATGAGCTTTGGGATCTTTGGTTCCCTTGTATTTATAAAAAAATGGTATTTCAAAGTATTTAGGGAAGGGAACCAAGGAAATGGATGCATCAAATGGATAAGGACAAATTTCCTTGAATTTCAATGATTGTTTGCCCATTCTAGCTTGTAAGTCCTTCAACACAAATTTGAATTATTCTAAGTCTTTGTTGACATGTGTCACGAGATTCATAATAGGTTGATTGTATGGGTAGTATTGTTGGTATGATAAGGATGGCATTCCTAGGATTGGATCATAGATGGGTTGAGATGCATATGGAGGGGCTTGTTGAATATGATTGGTGTAAGTGTATTGTGAATTAATGTATGGCAAATAGGAGCATGATGGATTGTGATGATGAGAAGGGGAAGTTGTTTGCTGGTAGGGTGGTTGTTGTTGGTAATAAGAAGTAGATGAAGCACCCTATTGTCGTGTAATATTTTGAGAATAAAAAGAGGTAGAACCCCCTTGTTGATATGTCAGTGTTTGTTGGTAGTAAGAGGTGGAAGGTGCACCCTACTGATAAGACTATTTTTGTTGGAGATAGGGTGGATGAGATTGGTATTGATGTGTAATCATGGGTTGTTGCGTGATGTATGGGGGTTGTTGTGGATTTGACGGTTGTTGATATGGATTGGTATGTGACTGCGGAGGGTTGGTGTAAAGTCACGGTTACGTTTGTGTTTGATTTTGGGTAGCTTAATGAGGATTTGAATTGAGATGGGATGGAGCAGTGTATGTGCTAGATGGGTGGTAAAGTTATTTTTTAAGAGGATTATGTTGTGTTTGTGGAGGAATGTGTTTATGGAGGAATGTGTATATGCTACTGTGAAGGTTGTTGGTGTGGAATTTGTTGGTAATATGGGCAAGATGGAATATGTGTTTATTGTGGGACAATCGTGGAAGTGTCGTGTGGCGGTTGCGATGGTTGGGATGTAGTTTGTGTCACCTAATGTGGTGGTTGGGTAGGAATTGAGATGTTTTGTTGTGGGATGGGGATGTTGTGCTGCAAAGGTTTTTGATAAGGTGGTAGGGATGAAGCAACAATAAGAACAACGTGTTGTGGTGGTGTTGGAAATGAAGTGGATTGGTCTAGATTAGTAGGAGGTTGCTAGAAAGTAGGTGGGTGTAAGTTATTAGCGGGGATAGATCCTAGAGGTGGTGTCAACACAAGGATAGGTGTGCCCCTAGTATTTACAGGTGGTTGACTAGGATGTTGAGGTGGAAGTGGTGGAATGGATGGGATGTACGAATGGATGTCATAGGCATAGGGGTCATGATGCTTGGGTTGTGCCATAGAGGTTGTAGTACGGAGGCGAGAATAACTAGCCACTTGGTGTATCACAATGTTGGCAAACTCAGGATGATACCAATTCTTTGTGGGTGCAGCTTTAGGGACATATGAATTCCTTGGGATGTTTTGTGAAGTTTGTGGTTTGGAAGGTGTGAGAAGAGTGTGGGTACCAACATATTATGATGTATCAAAATCAGATGGTGGTTTGATGCCTCCCATGAGTAGAGTGGCAAAAATATTATCTCCATTTTTGTTGAGGAGACAATCCATCATTTTAACATTAACGAGATCATTAAGGTATTCATCAACAGTGAATTCGAGATGGTTAACCATGTTCTCTTCCCCAAGTGGTGTAGTGTTTTGGATGTTGGTATTGGATTGGGATGATACACCATTATGAGGATCTTGTGGGATGTTCAGCTTGGAACCTTGGGCTTGTTGGTTTTCCATTTACTTTTTTTCTTGTGAACGAGTTTGAATGGGCATGAATGTGCAAAAAAACTAGGTGGTATAAAATGTAAATAATCTTCTAAGATGTAATCTAAGTGATGATGTAAATGATGATTGGATTGGTTGATTGGATTGGATGATAGATCAATTGATTGGATAGTTGGACAAAGATTGGATCAGATGATAGATCAATTGATAGGATAAATTATGGATCAATTGATTGGATAATTGGATAAATATGTGATTGGATTAGATTGGATGGAATGAAATCAAGGATAAATTGATTGGATTATTGGAATTTTTTCTAAACTGGGTTTAGATATCACCCTAGGTGACTTAAGGTGTTGATTGATCAGATTAAAGGATGAATTGATGATGATGACACTAAATCTGCCTTGAGATGGAAGGGGTTTGATAGGGCCAACGATGATGACCAACCTAGGATGGTGGCAATCCTAAGCAGATGTTGAAGGATGACGATCAAGTTTAGGCACCTAGGTCAATTCGGATAATAGCTCCAAATGAAGTTTAGAGAATTTAGATCAAGAAAATGATAATGATTGTTGAACCTAAAGGATGATTAAGGATGCACCTATTTGATTTGGATGAAAATGAATCATGATGTAGATGGATCGATGTGAGGATTGTGCATGGATGAGATGTGCAAAAAATAGGACAAACAACAAGCTTTTTGTAATCCCAAAAAATTCGCTTTTTGGGTCAAAT
Organism: Sequoiadendron giganteum; assembly: GCA_007115665.2. Taxonomy (NCBI): domain Eukaryota; kingdom Viridiplantae; phylum Streptophyta; class Pinopsida; order Cupressales; family Cupressaceae; genus Sequoiadendron; species Sequoiadendron giganteum. The sequence continues at coordinate 47,232,436 of VCHN02000014.1, read as the reverse complement.
TCATGAAAGAAATGCAGTTTTAGGGCCGAGTGACCCAAACTTGGGCAAGGTCACCCAAAATAGGTTAGGGTCACCCAAACAAGGACAGGGTCACCCAAATAGGGGTAGGGTTGCCCAAACAGATTCTAGTTTTGACTTAGTTCAAAAAATGGTTAAGTGATATCGATAAATGGACTTCCAAAATGGGAAAACAGGTCTATGAAATGGATAAACAATCACTCAAAATGGGTGAACAGATGTATGAGGTGGGAGAATGACACTAGGAATTATAAATTTTTTTCCAAGAATAGGTGAATGGCTTCTCAAAATGGGTGAATGGTCGGTCAAAAAGGGCGAACGATGTTCAGAATGGGAAAAAAATCCAAAATGGATGGACGGATCATTGGAATGGTTAAACAATTATTCGGGACGAGGGAACGAAACTTGAGACTGGAAAATGGATTCCCGAAACGGGGTAATGGTTAGCGAACAAAGGCTTAAAATGGTTGTTTAGAGGGTAGGGTCACCCCTTTTATGGCAAGGCTGCCCCTTTGAGGGCAGGGTCACTCAAAGTTTGGCAGGGTTACCCAAACAGTGGGTGGGGTCTCCAAAACAAGGGGCAGGGTCGCCTAAATAGGAAAAAACTGTTAAAATTTTGGCTTGGAAAAGATAAATAGTAGTTGAGATAGGGGGAAGGGTCACCCCTTTGTGGAAAAGGCTATCTATTTGAGGGCATGGTCACCCCTTTGAGGGAAAGGCCATCTATATTCAAGAAACCTAGTAATTTTTTACTTGGTCTAGGTGAAAAATGACTGACATAGGAAGGGTGGGGTCACCCCTTTAAGGGAAAGGTCACCCCTTTGAGGGAAAGGTCACTTGTTTCAAGGTGGGGTCACCTCTGTGTACTGGTCTGAACCTAACTTAGTAAAAAATAGTTAAGGTAAAGGACAAAAATGATAAGAAAAAGGCCAAAACTGACTAATAATCACTGGTTTTTCACAAGAAGACACTTCAAATAACACAAGCCTAGTTTTAGTTTTAAGGGTATGGTCAACACGGTCCTCTATCTAAGCTGAAAAAGGCATCTAAGGGTGTCTCTGATATACGCATGGTATCTAGGGCACAGTCATGAACACCAGCCTGTTTACAAGTGTGAGCCAGGATTGACCAATGAGACATTGAGAGCTTAGACCAACTCTTCACATCTTGTCTAAGTATCACCCTAGCTTTGATGCTTTGCGAGATATGACATGACTAGATATGGTATAAATTTTGCCTCCCCCCTTTATATATCCTATCGATAACACGTGGTTGGGATCATCCCTTAGGGTGACGAAATCCCCAAGCAAGTCTCGCTAAGAAAATGGAAATGGGTAAAAATGACTAAGTGGACTATGATTTATCTTCACCCAAGATAACAAAATGGTGCAAGGGGATTGGATACACCAATATACCACTTTCAAACATGACAAAAAATCTTATTCACCCTTTAATTAAACCTATGTTCCTAGTTTATAAATGAAAACAAAAGATTAACTAAACAAGCTTTCTCCCCCTGCAACAAATGTTAGTAGTTTCATTTTTATGTCTTTGATGAGCGAGTTGCACAAACGTTATTAAAAAAACACATTCAATAAGAAACAAAGGTTAGCAAGTCAAAAATGGAAAAGTAGTCATAAACTAAATTATGGAATAAAAGAGCTTCGAGTGGTTGTTCACCTATTTTACCTCTGTTGCAGGTGTGGCCACCTCTATGTTCTGGGCCGAGCCACTTGTTTGTCCAAAACTTGCATAAAATTCAAAAAAAATGAAAAAATAGAAACATAAAAAATAGGGTTTTGGTCAGGGTCACCCCTTTTAGGGCAAGGTTGCCTATTTGTGGGCAGGGCCACCCTTTTCTAGGAGGGGTTACCTATTTGTGGACCTGAACCTACAAAAATTCAGAAAAAAAAGAGAAAAGAAGAAATTGAAAATTTGGCTTTTTGGGTGGGGTCTCCTGTTCATGGGCAAGGTCGCCCCTTTTTAGGCGGAGTCACCTATTCATGGACTCGAACCTGCAAAAAGTCAGAAAAAACACAAAAGCATAAATTGAAAATATGGTTTTTTTCTTAAGTGGGGTCGCTCCTTTTAGGGAAAGGTCGCCTATTCATGGGTGCAATCACCATTTTCTAGGCGGGGATGCCTATTCATGGAATTGAACCTGCAAAAAGTCAGAAAAAAAGAGAAAAACATAAATTGAAAATCTGACTTTTTGGGTGGGGTCGCCCCTTTTATGACAGGGTCGCCTGTTTGTGGGCGAGGTCGCCCCTTTGAGGGCAGAGTCGCCTCTGTGTTCTTGAACCTGCAAGATTTCAAAAAAAAGAAAACATGAAAGTAATGGACTCATGATGTGGGTCCCACTGGATGTGCCAAAAATGTGTGCAGTGAATATCCTTATTCTAAAAATACAAAACTAAATGAAAGAAATATAAAAAGGAACACAACAACACCTTAGATTAGACCTAGTTGAAACTAAACAAAACAACAATAAAACAACAATAAATGTTATACATTTTCTTGTCTAGCTTGATGGAGTGGTTGACCCTTGATGTTGTTTTTGATGTGTGCTCCTTGATGGAAAGCTTGCAATAATGGAGGTGGTTGAATGATTAATGATAGTGGGTGAATGCAATAATGGCTACAATAATGGCTTGAATGCAATAGTGCTGCAATAATGGCTAGAATGTAAAAAAAATCAAAATCTCAACAACACTTAACCTCTAACTCGAGGCCAAGACCCTCCATTTAAAGAAAACTAGATGGTTGAGATTGATCAACCATGGACAAGATGAAGGGTTTTGGCAAGTTGAGGACTCACAATCCCTCACATCTTGCCATGTGGAGGATGAGATGGAAAAAGCCACACTGTCCCAAGGTACTTGCAAGTACTTTGGGATGGGAGAGGATTTTCTTAAAAAAATGATTCCTTGTCTCCAAGTGGGGCTGAAAGTGACAAGTGAGGAATTATATAAAGTCCACTCTTGTCACCATGGGGATTGGAGAGGGCATTGGAGGAATAAAAGTGAATTTAAAATTCACAAGCTTAGAACAAATTCATGGATAAGACAAGGTCCTCCAAAAGGAGGTTCTTATCCCATGTACTTGATGTGACCTTTGAGAGATCATGGGGAAGACAAATGCATGGGGGGAATACGTGTGAATTTTTAATTCACATGGGGAAGAGGTCAAAAAAAAAAAGTAAGTACCATAAAAGGTTGAATTAAGGATATACTATAAAAGGTAATTGATTAGGATTAAGATTGTGCAAACAGGCGATTAAGAAAATTAATGAGGATTAGAGGAAAGTGGATAAATATGGAGGATGTGACATTAATCATGATTAAGGATATGCACATCCTAATGAAAGATTAATTAGATTAACCTAGATTGGTGGAAAGTTTATGGAAGATGGGACAAGGAGAGAAAAATGAATTTAAAATTGAAGAGGATAATTGACTACATTAAATAAATTGATTTATTTATTTAATTTAGAGAGGAAATGGTAGAGGATAAAGTATTTAATTAAATAATTTTAGGAACCTTAGAAAATGTGACAATATTAATTAAATATGTCATTTAATTAATATAGACAAATTAGACAAGTAAATGATATGATTTTGACCATATGGAAGTGGTCAAATTTAGGTGTCTACAAAAAATATATTTGATTTCTTCATTATTTAAATTATGAAATTGGAATGAGTTAAAATGTTTATTTGAATTTTAAATTTCATCAAGGTGATTAGGGTTTTGTATTTTATTGTAGGTCGAATCAAATTTTAAAATGATAAAATAATAGAATGAAATGGGGTTGCATATATGTGTTTTCATTGTATTTTGTTATGAAAATTAAATAAGGTTGAGTGCTTGATTATTATTGAGATTTGAAATGCAAACAATTAGGAAAGGAAAAGTATATTAGAAATTTGAAAATAAAAGAAAAGGGAAAATGGGATAAATGAAATTAGAAAGGAATTTTTATTCATTCATTCATTTTGGAAAGAAATGGTTTTTTTCTTTTTCTTTTTCTTTTCTCAAAGCCCTTTTGCAAGAAAATCTTGTGTTTTGAATTAGGATTGCATTTTTGGGTGGAATTGCATGAGATTTGAAGCATTGGGATATGAATTAGTATGTGATTATGCATGGGATTGAATTTCTTCTTCCCTTTGGTGTGTGCATATCTTTTTGTGTTCATTTGGAAAAAAGTGAGGCAAGTCTTTCAATTCTTCTCATTTGTTCATTATTTTTAGATTTGAAGGGTTTGTACATTGTTAGATGAGCATCAAACACTCCTTATATATGTTTAACTGAAATTAAAGTAAGATTATTTTGTTTTTTTTTTAATTTCCAAAATGCACCCTCATAATGCCAAATAATTGTTTATTTGATGAATAAATTATTGTTCATATTTGAATCAAAAGCGTATATTTGGTTTTCTCAACAAATTAATTTTTAGAAAAATGGAAAATTTAAGGTGTCTTTAATAGAGTTTATGAGTAAGCTTATGGTTTATGGAATTGAAAAAAAATATAAAATTTAAATTTTTAAATTGAATTTGAATGATTTGGAATGGGGGATTTGAAGTCTCCTTCATGAATCTTCATTTTTGGTCATTTAAGAGTATGTTGATTTTTTTTTGAGCCAAATTGTTGCACTAGTTTTAGTGCCACATTTAATTTTTTGACGAATGCAATGAATCTAGGATTAAATCCTTTTAACTTTGTGTTTCTTGATAGTTTAATCCATTGGTGAATGTGCCCAATGTGAGTGCTTTGTTATGCCATTGGTGATCATGCCCAATGATGACTCCTTTGCTTATTCCATTGGTGATTGTGCCCAATAGAGGTGCTTGGTTATGCCATTGGCGTTCATAAAAAATGGGCCATGTGTTTGGATCCATCATGTTATGTTGATTGACTTTGATTTACAGGTGTGATGAATGTATGGTGTGTGTGTAAGCCTTCTCCCAATGTGTTTGTTGTGAGTGTGCTTATGACCTTTTTGACCATCTCCTAGCATGGTGAGAGTGTATACTTTGATTCCATGAGGTTGAATGATGTGGAAACCATCATTGGGGATCAAAAGATCATGGTTGGAGTTCACGAAAACTTCAATTTGGTAAAATTTTCATGTTTTATTCATTTTGTTATGATGTAATTTAATGTTGAAATGATATTTGAGTCCTCAATTTGTATAATGTAATTGTATTTCATTAGATCTCTCATGGAGGGATGGATTGTAATATGCCACCTAAGTGGTATCCTTATTGTATCATGTTTACGTGCTTTGATGTTGGAGTCAAACATGCATGCATTTAATGTATTCTTGCAATGCTTTCATGTTTTGGTTTAAGAAAAGTGAATTTAGGCATCTTCATTTGGGCTTTAAAATAAATCCTTAATTAGATAACAATCAATCTTTGGTTTGTCCTTGAGTCATTTATCTCCCAAGTTTGGGATTGAGTGTCATTGAATTTGACTCATCTTGGAGACACCATGTTAAGTATCTTGTGTATTCTTGATAGAAACCAAAGGTGTCATATTTATTGGTATGTGGTGACTGATCATGTTATACTATACACCATTTTCACCTTTTTTTGCTTTGTCACCGAAAAAAGAAAAAACCAACTTTGTAAACCCTAATTTCTAGAAGCTTCTAAAATATTGTTATAAGTGGTTGGGATGGAGAGTTGTATTATGGAATTATTCACAATATTGTAATAGGTTTTTCATTGGATGGTTGCAGTTTTGTGGATGTAGCCCAAATTGGGTGAACCACGTTAAATTATTTGTGTTATCTTCTATGTGTGTTTTATTACTCTATTTTATTGTTCAAATTTTCATTTAACTTGTTATATATCTACCTTCTAACCCTTACAAGTGGTATGAGAGAAAGTTTCTTTCGATTGTTGTCTACAAGTAATTCTAACAATAAAGTGGGAGCAATGGCAGATGAGGGTAAGTTGAAGGTTGAGAAGTTCAATGGGAAAAACTATCAGTTATGGAAGATGTAGATGGAGGAATACCTCTATCAAAAGGATTTATGGCAGCCATTGGAAGGGAAAACCAAGCAACCCACAACAATTTCAAATGAGGACTGGGATATTTTGGATAGAAAGGAACTTGGTAGTATTCATTTATGCCTAGCACAATCGGTGGCATTCAATATTACAACAAAAAAGACAGCTCAAGAGTTGATGGAAACCGTAGCGAAGTTATATGAAAAGCCTTCCGCTTTGAATAAGGTATTTATTATGAAGCATTTATTTAATATGAAAATGGCAGAAGGTGGGTCAGTTACTAATCATTTAAATGAGTTTAATATGGTTACCAATCAATTAGCTTCTATAAAAGTAAAATTTGATGAAGAAGTTAGGGCTCTTTTGATTCTATGTTCTTTGCCTAAAAGTTGGAATAACTTGGTAATGGTTGTTAGCAATTTTTTTTCTGGTTCGAATACATTGAACTTTGATGATGTTTTTGGTGTTATTTTGAGTGAGGAAATTTGTAGGAAAAGCTTAGGTGGAACATCCACATCAGGCAGTGTTTTGAATGCATAAAGAAGAGGCAAAATAAAGGAGAGAGGAATTTTTTTTGGAAGTCGTGGGAAGTCATGAGGAAAATCAAGGGAAAAAAGGTCCCAATCTAGAGACTAGAGGGATTGTTGGTACTTTGGTAAGCTAGGCCATTGAAAGAAAGATTGTTGGTCTCAGAAAAAGAAAGAATGAGACAAAAAGGAAGGAAATAAAGAGGAAAAGTTGGTAAGTAATAAATCTGATGAGGATTCTTTGATTATTTCCCTTGACAATATTGATTATTCTTGGGTGTTAGATTGAGGGGCTTCATTTCATGCTATAACCCAAAGAAATTATTTTCTTGATTATGTCCAAGGGGATTTTGGGCTGGTTTATTTGGGAGATAATGAACCCTGTAAGATTGTTGGAAAGGGAAGAATCAAAATTAAGTTGGAGAATGGGAATCATTGGTTACTACATGAGGTAAGGCACATTCTAAAGTTAAAAAATAAATTTAATTTCTGTAGGGCAACTAGATGATGAAGGTTGTGTTCTTACATTTAGTGATAAAAATTGGAAGGTTACAAAAGGTGCCTTAGTGGTAGAAAAAGGTGTGAAAGTAGGCACCTTATATCTTTGTACAGGTCATATTGTTCCTACTAATTTAGCTATTGCAAATAAAAATCAATATTCAGAATCAATTACTGTAGTTCAATAGGCATAAAATCAGATAGTTGATGTGGATTCTGAATCAACACTATGGCATAAAAGACTTGGGCATATGAGTGCAAAAGGTATGAAATTAATTAATTCAACGAATGTTTTACCAAGTCTAAAATGTGTTAATATGGATTTCTGTAAAAGTTGTGTTTATGGAAAACAAAAGAGAGTTAGTTTTCTCAAGGATGCGAAACAAAAGAAAGATGAGAAATTGGAGCTTGTGCATACAGATGTATGGGGACCAGCTCAGGTATCTTCTCTCGATGTATCTCACTATTATGTTACATTAATTGATGATGCAACTAGGAAGGTATATGGATTTATTTCCTTAGGAAGAAATCTAATGTATTTACAACTTTATAAAAATGGAGAAGCTTGGTTGAGAACGAGATAGGTAATAAGCTAAAATGTCTTAGATCTGCTAATGGTGGTTAGCATTATTGCAAAGAGTTTGAAGATTATTGTTCCTCTAATGGTATGCATAGGCAAAAAATAGTTCCAAGGACTCCACAGGAAAATGGAGTGGTTGAGCACATGAATAGAACAATAATGGAGCGTGCACAAACTATGAGATTGCATATTGGGCTGCCTTTAAACATGTGGGAAGAGGCTGTAAACACTATTGTTTATTTAATTAATAGAGGTCCCTCTAATCCTTTGGGTTGTAGTATTCTAGAGGAAGCATGGTTAGGTAAGAAGGTGAGCTATTCTTTTCTCAAAACCTTTGGTTGTGAAGCATTTGCACATATAGATTCTGAAAATTGAACCAAGCTTGACGCAAAATCAAAGAAATGTATATTTTTTGGATATGGCATTGATAGTTTGGTTATAGGCTTTGGGATTTTGAAAATAAGAAAAGAGTGAGAAGCACAGATGTCATATTCAATGAGAAAGTGTTGTACAAAGATCTATTGTAGAAACATGAGAATACAAGAAAAGATTATGCAGTGCTGGATGACATTGCAAACAACAATGTTCAAGTGGTTCCTCATACTCCACAACAAGAGAAACAAGAAATACCACAAACTCCAGTTAATGTTAGGTGATCTTCAAGGATAATTAGACCTCTAGAAAGATTTTCTCCCTCTTTGTATTCTATTTTATTAACTGATGTTGGTGAACCAAAATGTTATCATGAACCTATGCAGGTGGATACCAAGGTTTAGTGGGAACATGGAATGGAAGAAGAAATGGAATCCTTGTTGGAAAATCAGACTTGGGAATTATGCAAGTTGCTTGCAGGAAAAAATGCTTTGCCAAACAAATGGGTTTACAAGGTGAAAGAGGAGGATGGAGGTAAGAAAAGATTTAAATCCAGATTAGTTGTAAAGGGATTTGCATAGAAACAGGGTATTGATTTTGATGAAATATTTTCTCCAGTTGTTAAAATGACTTCTATTCGTATTGTTTTAAGTATTGTGGCTGTTAAATATTTGCATTTAGAACTACTTGATGTTAAAACTGCCTTTCTCCATGGTGATTTGGAAGAGGAAATATATATGGAATAGCCACAAGGATTTGAGGTCAAAGTTAAGGAGAAAATAGGGTGTAGATTGAAGAAAAGTTTTTATGGCTTGAAGCAAGCACGTCGGAAATGGTATCTTAAATTTGATAGTTTTATGGCTGAGAAAGGCTACAACAGGTGTAATTCAAACCATTGTGTTTATTTTAAGATTTAAGGTGAAGATAGCTACATTATTTTATGTTTATATGTTGATAATATGCTTGTAGTGGGGTCTATCATGGAACACTTAAAGGAGTTAAAACAATAGTTATAAAATTCATTTGCTATGAAGGACTTGGCTGTAGCAAAAAAAATCCTTGGTATGAAGATTACAAGAGATAGGAAAAATAGGAAATTGATTTTATTTCAAGCTGATTATGTTGAAAGGGTGTTGCATAGATTTCATTTGGAGAATGTAAAAGTTGTCAACACACCTTTTCCTAATCATGTAAAATTGATGAAGGATACATGTCCAAAGACACAAGAGGAGGAAGAAAAAATGTCCAAGGTACCATATGCTTCAGCTGTAGGCAATTTAATGTACGCCATGGTATGCACAAGACCGAATATTGCACATTTTGTAGGAGTTGTTAGCAAGTCTATGAGTCATCCCGAAGTTGAGCATTGGAATGCGATAAAATGGATTCTCAAGTAATTGAGAGGTACATCCAATATATGTTTATGTTTTGGGGGCTCTAATACAAATTTAAAAGGCTATGTTGACTCTGATTTGGTAGGGGATATAAATATGAGGCAAAGTACCATAGGTTATGTATTTACAGTTGGTGGGACAATAGTGAGCTGGATTTATCAGTTGCAAAAGGTGGTTTCTTTATCCACCACAAAGGCAACATATGTGGCTGAAATAGAGGCAGAAAAGGAGATGATATGGCTACAAGTCTTCATGGAAGAGTTGGGAAAAACACAAGCTGAAAATCTGTTAGAAATTAATCTTTCCTTGGTGAAAATATGTATTTAAAAGGATAAACCAAGGTATCCTATATTGTATTTGTCCTCTAGTCCAAATAGGAGGACATGTCATTTCTTGTAATTCCTTTAATAAGGAAAATAAATATTCCCCCTTAAGAGGAATCACACATTTGTCACACACACAATATGAATGTGGCATTCATAGGAGATGGGAGTTACATGCAAACTCCTCCACTCATCTCTACTTAAGAGATGCCTCTCACACACTAGAAAATAACAATCTTCTCCATTCTCTCATTTCTTCTCACATTCTCTTCTTGCTCTTATTATTGTATTGAGCTTATTGCTCTCATTCTTTAGGCTTTGTGCCATATTCTTATTATTCACAAGGGGTTTTTTCTTTCTTTTCCCCTTTCAAATCCTTGTGTTCTTGCCTCGGTTCTTGGAGCATTTTGGTGAGCTTGTGTTTGATCTATTAAAGGAAAATCTCTCTCTTTCTCTCTTAGTGTTTGGTAAATCTCTTCCATTGCATACTCTCTTGGATTCTTTCCTTACATTTTCATTTTACTTTATGCATCCTAACAAAATCACTTGTTTACAGGTAGCCAAAGTGTTATACATCTTGTAAATAATTTTTCCTTACACTCTAAAACCAAACACATACAACTGAGATATCATTTCATTTGGTCAGTATTGGAGAATGGACATGTAAAGCTAGAAAAGATACATACAAATGACAATCCAATGGATATGTTTACAAAGGTAGCGACTTGGCCTTCAAGGTTGAATTCAAGTATAATAGAGCAACGGGGTCTAAGGTGCTTATTTCCAGTGGGAGGTGTAAGTGCAATGGTGTCATCCAGGATCAATCTACAAGTGGGAGATTGTGTTGGTATGGAGCCCTATTAGTCTCCAAGTGGGAGATTGTTGGTATGTGGTGACTAATCATGTTATATTGTACAATTTTGTGTACTTTACACTCATGTATCCTTTCCGACTTTGTAAACCCTAATTTCTAGAAACTTCTAAAAGCTTGTTATAAGCGTTTGGGATGGAGAGTTGTAGAATGGAATTATTCACAATATTTTAATAGGTTTTGCACTGGATAATAAAATCATTGGATGCCTACGGTTTTGTGGATGTAGCCTAGATTGGGTGAACCACGTTAAATTCTCTATGTTGTCTTCTATGTGTGTTTTATTACTCTATTTTATTGTTCAAATATGCATTTAACTTGTTATATATCTTCCTTCTAACCCTAACAATATCCACCTTTCCCTTTCCCCCTTCATACCTTCTACACATGTCTTATGTGTTGTGTTATGGGAGATAGAATTATCTATTGGGACCTATGTTATTTTTCCACTTCTTGAGTTTTTCAGTTGTTAGGTGTTATGTTAGATTGTTCTAGGGTGTTTGGCATGTCTTAGGGACAAAACCCTAGCTTGGGTTTATTCACTGGCCAGGATGCTAGTGCCTTTATAGGGACTCTAGGGCATTTAAAAGTAGTGCCAATGCTTTGGTTGTAGTGTCCCATTTGGGTAGTAGTGTCCTTTGCTGCTTAATTTTTCCTTTTTTTAGTGTTCAAAGGGTCTTCCATTTATTTTTTGGGGAAACCTAGTATATGGAAGTTGTACCCCATGGATTTTTGAGTCTTTTCATGTTGTTTTTCATCGATGAGTGTCATACAAGCATGTATAAAAAGATGAGGAATTAAAACATGGCCACTCACTTGTTGGCCCCTATGAAAGTATAACACAATCGTATTATAATGCACTTATGTTATGCTCTATTTGAAGAATAAAAACAAAAAATGTATTGCATTTTACATTTTTCCTTCAACCCATGGATTGAGAATCCTTCGAAGCACACTCACATTGATGTTGTATATCATGATACACATTCATGTCATATCATACATTCTGTAATATTGTAAAATTGTACCCCTTGCAATTTTAGATACATTCTTGCATTCACTTTAGTGTCCACTCCCTTAGCACTTATGTAGCATCATTTTATCCCTTGCATCAAATTTTTTCCCCTCTTAGGATTCTTAGGACCCAGTTTTAACATCTACCCTTGTGCATTGACTTTGCATCAAACCTTGTGCTTTTCTCATGCCTGTTGTTTTGTAGCATGATTTGTTTGGACACTAGCATGTCCTGCAGATGTACATGCACCACACTAGAATCTTGTAACATTTTGACATTCAAACAGTTTTTTTTGAGCATGTTTTCAACTTGTCAACTCCTTTTATTAGTGGTAACGGTCAAGACACCTTGTAACCACTCAGGAAGATTCTTTTCCTTCCTCTTCTCCTTTTAAATGTTATATTTCTAGTTCATTTGTGCTTCTGGCTCCTCTCTAGCCTTGGCTTTGGCATTTTCCTCTTCTCTTTGTCTATATACCTTGCTTGCATGACTCTCTTGCTTGTTATATCAGATTCAAGCACTCTCAAGGTCTTACAATAACCTCACAACTCTCTTGGCTCTCACAACTAGTTCTCTTTGGCTTCCTTAAGCCTTGTAGCTGATATATCCCTTATCTTGTGCTTGAGAGCATCCTAATATTTCACACATTTGCTATCAATTTCATCTCTACTTCATGATACCAGTTCTCCTCCTTGAGCAGGGATTTATTTTATCACTCCATATTTTCTTACTCTATTCACTTTCTCTATCTGTTTGGTTGTTTGTGGAGGTGGGAACACAAAAATGTGGGTTTGACTAAGGCAAACCCCTATACAACCTCAAAATTTTATCTCAGTATTATGTATGCATGTATTGAAGATATCCAAGTGTTGGAGGCTTCATTACTTGGGTTGTTCTAAGAATTTCCTATCTCTTATTCTCTTACTTTATCATTTACTTTATTTTAGTTCTATTATATTTTGTTCTTTCCTGTATTCTAGAGGATTTTAGTAATCATATTGTTAGTAGCTTCTATGTTGTTTTATATGATATTCTTGGTTTTTGGTCCGTACGAGATGCTAGAATGCCTCTAGGAATCCAACATGCCATACTATTTTACTTGGTTCATGCTATCATCCTTTGACTGTGAGCCCTTTAGTTTGTTCAAATAAACTCTATGATCTAATCATTCTGATTATGAAACTATTTCTTTGTTCCTTGAAGTATTTTAGGGTACTTTGCCCCTTGGTATTATCTTGAGAATAAAGAGAGTCATGAGTAGTGAATTCCCCTTCTCTACACATTCTTAAATAAAACATTACAATGCCATCCATGAACATCCACACCATACATAAATAAATGTCATAATACCATATGCATGTACATAACAAATCATCATCACATCACCACCTGCATCACAAATCATTAGTATCACATCCACATCATAATTGATAAATCATCACATCTTGCATTGTAGAGTGTTAGTTACAATACATATCATCCATATCATACATGTCATCATAGATACATTTGCCAGCACCATCAACATGTATATCCATCATATTTACAATCATACATATATGCATAACCCATATCACAAGCATCATATTGACATCATATAGAGAGCATCATCATAATCTGCCATATCATACATATATATATGTAGACATCTAAATTTGACCACTTATATTTGGCCAAATTTACTTTTTTCGTCTAAATATCCTTTTATCCACATTAGTTAAAAAATGTTACAATTATTTATTTAATACCCCTAAAGTTTGCTAAATCCAATAAGGTATCTAGTTAAATAATTAAATACCTTACCCCTTTATCCCTTTCTTCCAAGGAATGAAATAAATAGCTCACTTATTTAATTCTTTTTATGTCCCATCCACACTTAATTCTAATTCATCTCCTAATCCCATCATTAGGGATCCTCCAAATTTTGCAAGTTAGCTCCTAATCATCATTAGCCACCTAACTCTCTTCCAATCCTTCATTAATTAGTCTAATAAGTCCTTTAGTCAACTCTTCCCACATCCCAATGGAAATTTTAATTCCATTTTACTCTCCCAACAACCTTAAATGGAATTTTTAATTCACTATCCTCTTCCCCATGTTAATTTAAAATTCACATTTTATTCACCCCATGCATTTATCTTTCCCATGAAATTTTAAATCCTTCATAGGTCACATCAGTGACATGGGACAAGGACCTCTTTTATGAGGACCTTGTATTATCCCCAAGGTACTCCCCAATCATATGAATTTAAAATTCACATGTATTCCCCCAAAAAATTCTCTCATCCCCATGATGATAAAAGAGGACTTTCTAAAATTCCTCACTTGTCACCATCATCCTCATATGGAGACAAAAAATTCATTTTTGAGGAAATCCTTCCCTAATCCCAAGGTAGTTGCAAGTACCTCCAACTCATATGTCCTCTTACCACATCAACCATCCTTTTCACATCTCATCTTCCACATGGAAAGATGTGAGGTCTTGTGAGTCGTCAACTCACCATAGCCTTCCATCTTGTCCATGTTGGCTAAATCCTAGTCACTCAATTCTCTAGAGACTCTTCCCTTAAAATGAAATATTTGGTCTGAAGAAATGTAGAAACTCAACTCTCAAGCATTCATCCTCCATTATTGCAGCCTTCAAGCTTTTGGTGCATCCACCTATCATACTTTTCACAATACCCATTTACACCATTGTATTCCTCAACATCTCTACATCAATTTGCATCCATTTTTGCATCATTTTCCATTGAAGGAGCACACAATCAAGCATAAAAAAATTCCAACTAAACTCATCAATCCAAGCAAGTTAAAAAGTTTCATTTTATTTGTATTTTGTTTTGGATTCAACTTAGGCTAATCTTGAGTGTTTTTTAGTGTTTTTATCTTTTGCATTTCATCGTGTTTTGCATCTTAGGATAGGAAAAATCACTTGCACATAATATATATATATATATATAAATATAAAGTCTACATAGTCCATAATAAAATTCTATAATATCTATCATACAATCCATAATATACATATTAAATTCCATAGATATCATATCATCAAATAATAAATACATGTGAAGAATCAAAATTTACAAATGCATATAGGTACACCTGACACACCATGTTTCCTAAATCAAAAATAATAAAAGAATAACTGATCCAATCTACTAAAATAATTTGTACAAAATAATATGTGTCTCATCTTTGCGTTTGTATAGACTATCTGCTAGGGAATCTATCAAAACTAGGACCCTCTGCCTATTACCCCTATCCTCCTACCCATTGCTTCCTATATCTAACCACTATGGCGAGTCGAGAACATATCCCCTATCACGAGGTGGTGTATTCCTATAAAAATTGAATTCTCTAGACTATGTGGGACTTGAGTATGATGGTCCTACCCTCTGCTCCATTGCATGCACATATGGGGAAACCCTTTTTGTAGGATTAAGCACAACTGTATGGTAAGCACCCATCCATTATCTTGCCTCCATCCTCGCATCATTTATCCTGATTGCTTGTACCTAGGCTTGGTCCCTCTCCAATCTTTATCTATCATGCTATTGTTGTAGCCTCCCCCTCTCCAAACACCAGGCATCCTACACTAATCTCATACTAGCCACTTGTGCCTCTATTTTCCCTACTTGTCTAACTGCCTTATCCCTCTCCCCTTGTAGACTTTGCACCTGCTTCTTTTCCAACTCTGCTCACCTCACTGCATCATCCCAATCCCTCTACATGGTCTTAAATAGGCTATGTGCTCTCTCTAACTGTAACCCTACCTACTCCACCAAAATCAATGCCTCATCTCTCTCCCCCTAGGTGGCCTCCACCAGGCCCTGCAATCTCTCTACCTCCCTCTAAAGCCCATATATCTTTGACATCTATTTGTTCTTTTCTCTCCCCTCCCCTCCCCGCATCCTATCCACCTTGGCCTATATCTTCTCCCTCTCTACCTATGACTTCCTCAATCAGTGCTATAAAATATTGATACGTGCCTATGCACCTTCTAGTCTTGTGGCAAGGTCCTCTATGGGTGGTGCATGGTACATCACTAATTCCCTCTCCTCCACCTCTAGCTTGTGAACCTCCATCTCCACCCTCCCCTCCAGCTACACTACCTCCTCCTCTACCATATATCCATCCAATAGATCCATCTCCTCTGGGGACTCACCTCTACCTCACCCACCTCCTCGTCCCCCCATCCAACTACTACCTTAATGGGATGGATCATGGTGGTTATCACTCGAAGCCTCCCCTTCCACCATGATTCATATCTCTAAGTGACACTAGGATAATCAAACCCTCCTCTTCACCCCCATGTTGACTCGCCCAAGTGTTCCCACTGATGCTTCACCCTATTGACTAGAACTATCTATCCCCATCCCCTCTCTAAGGTGATGTGTTTGAACCTATCCTATGGCAAGAGGATTTCCTATTTTATTCCTAGTGAATCAATCTGAATTTTATAGCTCAATATTAAATGGATCTTGGACAATTACATAGCACTAGGTAAACATGAAAATTGAATACACTCAGTCTTTTAGCCTCTATTCCCTAAAGTCTCGGTCCACATATGGTCACCATACTATCTGGTCTATTGTTAGATCATCCAATACATGCCTCTAGTGCTCCAAGGTTGATACCTACCTGTAGTCTAGGACAAGTCATCCACTCTTTGGTCTGGCATCAAAATGTGTAGCTGGGTAATCTTGATATGCTCCCATGCTCACACTTGCAATAGGGTGATATGGGTAAGCTAAATGCTCCTCTATAGCATACCATATGCATGTCTTTGTACAACTATGCCAATATGCAAGGTCCCCATGAAAATACCCCTGCCTCCTCTCCACTATATGTTGAACAACCCCAATCATCTTGAGGCTAAAAAAACTACCACTCCTATCTAGGAAGAGGATCCCACTAATCAAGCCATATAGAAATAATGGCAGTGGTGGCACAGTCCCAATGTATCTATCTATGTCTAGCTCCTTCCTTTGGTAGGGAAGGTTTGCAATCTTGAACACGACCTGTAGGATCTTCTCTAATGGCCATTTGGCCCCTCCACTCACTAGGTGATTCCTAATCAATAGTCATAGTATCCTCTAGACATCCTCAAGTGTCACTATGATCTGTCCAGTCGGGATGAGAAAGGTACATGTCTCTGAGCTCCATCTCTCCATCAGCATAGTTAGTAGCGGTCTTTGTGCTCGTATCACTAGGAATACTACCATGTGTAGTAGTCCCCCTTGGTCTAATGTCTCATGATCCTCTAGTGTGAAACTATTAGTCATAGCATAGTTGAGTGCCTCTCCTTTGTCTACAATGTGTCTATACTCTCCATTGATACAATCCATCTATCAAATCTTGTCTTGTAATTCTTTCTTCTAGTCCCCATTTTTCTTTCTACCCTATCTTTACGAATTCACCTCAATGGAGTTTAAATTTTCTTGCTCCCCCTTTCCTATGCATTCACCTATTTTAGTAGAAAATTTTCCCCTATGTCCCCTTTTGGTGGATTTTCCTATCCCCATCCTTGGGCATGATTTCGCCTCTTTTAGATAGAGGCGAATTCGTATTTACCTTTGTGCCTCTCTTTACCTATCGAGTGAATTCACATTCATCCTTGTTTTTATCTTCCCAACAAGAGATTTCAAATTTTCCCTTTCCCCCTATAGGTGAATTTTTATTCACTTTTACCCCTTTTCCATCTGGTTGTGCGATCTTGCAATCACCTATTCTCCCTAGCGGTGATTTCAAGATCACCTCTTTTGTCACATATCCACCCTTATAGAAAATTCATCCGCCCATCCCCTTGTCAAGAAATTTCGCAATCGCCTATCCCAATGTACATTTTCCCATGTGGACACACATTCACCCCTTCCCTACCATGCATTCACCTTTTGGACTATAGAGGCAAATGCGCTTTAAAAAAAAGGTGAATTCGCCCTCCCATGGTGAGCCTGGTTCTAGCATAATCTACACATCCAAATGCCAAAACATAAATAATATGTGAAAATTGTAAATTCAAAGGACAAAGTTAGGTTTCGAGGCCTATTTGTTGGGGCACAGTGCATCAATGGTACAATTCATGGATGATGTTTGCTCGGTACACTATCTACTCGTCTACCATCTTGCTCGATTGTCCAATCGCCTTTTTCTCTCAATCGACCTATCTCCTTTTGTCACATGTGTACAATCAAAGAAAGGTGAATATTAACTCTTCCAATTTACTATTTATAGGTTCTTTAGTTTTTGACGCTACTTAACCTTGCTAATTTTAGGCATTTTTAACCTTTTTTAATTCTTCCAACCTAATTCTTCCATGGGCTGCCATTTGCACCCTATTTTTCTATTTTCCTCCATTCAAAAGGTATTCTTCATGTTTTTTCATCCTATATTGTGTCATACCCTTTATTTCTTCCTATCGATATATCACCTAGGGTCCCTTTTCTTCCCCATCCGCCATCTCGAGGGGGCATACCTCACCATATTGTTATATTCTCTCCTCCTTATCCATTTCTCAATGATATCAAGGCATCTACTAGATTACTCTTCTTTTATTGAGTCATCTTTACTTTATTCTTCTTCGAAATACTGTTATTCTAATGATATTTCAAAGAGGGGAAAAATGTAGACACCTAAATTTTACCACCCCATATGGTCAAATTCGCTCTTGTATTCCTCTATCCCGTATTCATACACCATATTAATTAAATAATTTATTATTTGGTTGATATTCATATTGTTCCTACTGTCCCCTAAGGTGTTTAATTAATTGATTAAATACCTTACTCTTTTTCTTCTCTAAATTAAATAAATAGTCCAATTTATTTAATTTAGTCACTTTATCCTAATGAAATAAATCAATTTTTAATTCATTTATTTTCTCTCTCCTTGTCCCATCCTCTAACATTTCCCCTAATCCTGATCAACCCACTTAATCCCTAGTTAGGATGTGCACATTCCTAAGTGAGATTAGGGTCACATCCTCCATAAAATGCAAGTGACTCACCAATCAAGGTTAGATCACCTAATCCCTCATTTGCACAGCCTAAATCAAGGATTTAACCTAACCTAATCCTCATGCCATTTATGGAATCCACCCTTATTCAACTCTATTAATGAATTTCTCCTTTTGGAGAAGTCATCCCCATACCCTTTGGAATTTAAAATTGAAATTTATTCCCCCTATGCATTTTGAGGAATTTTTATTTCCTCACATCCTCCCATGAAGAATATTAAATTCCTTTGGTATTACCCTTGAGGATATTTGAGGAATTTTTAATTCCTTTGTTCTTGTCTTCTCATCAATTTTTTTGCACACCCAATGGGACCTATGTCATGGATCCTTGAATTTTTTTGTTTTTCCTATTTTGCAGGTTTAAAATTTTCTTCACTATATAGTGGAATCTTCCTGATGGGAAAAATCTGCCTGACTGCAGGGGAAAACCTGATTTCACAAAGGAAATTGTGCCCTCACCTATACTCTAAACAAGAAAACTAGCATTCCACATCTGAGACTTGACTTAGAGAGGTGAATATACCTTTGTCCATTCTAAGATGCAAACTTGCTACCATAATAGGTGAAATCGCTAGAATCATAGAGATGATTATGCATACGCCCTTCCACTCCAAGGGAAATATTGCATCCACTATAGAGGAAAATCCACCCTACACAAGGGAAAACTTGCGGTAAACCAGAGCCTTAAATTGTTTTAGCTCACACTTTATTTGATTTTGGGTTTGGTTACTAATCAACTAACACATTTTTCCATGTTTGTGGAATTTTTACTAATTATTTACATAGTTTATCCCATACTTGATGAAGATCAATAGTGAAATTACTAACTTATCTTCTGTAGGATTAAAGGTCGAATACCTTAGTTTGTGTGTCATTTTTTAATACTAAATCATGCACACTTAAATTTCTTAAAGGGTCAAAGAACACTATTTGTTGTGTTTGAGAGTGGGTTGTTGATGTATGCTCTCCCCTTGTACCGTACGATGAGCCTAGGGATCAAAAATCACAACTCATTCTAGTCCAATCCAATCTAACTAGGAGTGCTAGCTTCCATGTATTCTCTCCCCTTACGCCTCATGCAGGCTTGTGGATAAAGAATGCCTAGCATTTATTTGCATTTAGTGAGACCTACCTAGGACTTCATCACCTAGGGGATGATCTTCACCATATGTTACCGAAGGGGTATATAAAAGGGGGAGAACTAAAGCTGTACCCCAATCCAGTCACGTCATGTCTAGCAAAGTGTTGATACTAGGCTGACTCCTATTTAAGATATGAAAGGTTGGTCCAAGTTTCCAGTACCTTATTGGGGCTCCTGAACCACATTTTTGATGGGATGGTATTCATGGTTGTGCCTCACACACCCTCTTGATATATAAAGGACTCCCATAGTTTCTTGTTTATCCTAGTTTAAGACCTATGTTTGAACCATGACTTAGTGTCATATAGGGATTGCAGATGACACCCTGAAGATAATCACCACATACTTGGGGTTAGGTTGAGAGATAAATTCTCATGCTGAACTATGATAGTTCTTGAGGAGAGAGAATGTGAACCCATGTTGTCTATTGATGACCCTATGCCATTGGATCTCTACTTATCTACCTTCATGAGAGAGGGTCTTTCCACCCAACTATCATAGATTATTAACCCCTTGGGGTGGTGGGCCTCCAAGTTTGTAAAACCTTAATATTAGTTCTAGGCTTGTGTTTTTTAGCATGCATTTTTGTGTGATATTAGTGCATGTCTTCAGATGGAGTCAGTCTTTGCCCATTATCTTCTTTTTTGTTTTTTTGTCCCTTTCCATGGTCCATCTGCTCCATAGGGGTGAACCCAATTCTCACAGAGCTAAATCTGCACTATAGATGGGTGATCCTACCCCTTGAGGGGTGAATCCATGTCTTTTTCTAGTCTAGTTAGTCAGACTTGATAAGAAAATATGCTTCCTACAGAGATGAATTCACTTGTCTAGTGCTTCACTTTTGGGTGATCCTACTTCTTCAAGAGGTGATTAGGCCTTGTGTCTATACATTCCCATAGATAGATGATCTTGCTCCGAAAAGGGGCAAACCTCTTTGAGTCACTTGTCCATATTTTTCTTCCCTTTGGTGATCCTACTTCTTCCATAGGCGATCTCGTATCTTCCCTTCCACTAGTTAGGTCAAATTTCCTCTTTGAGAGGTGATTTCATGTGTCAGTCTATACACTCCCTATCCCTACATTTCAAGACATAGGAAAACCCACTTCTTACATAGGATAATTTGTGTTTGAATCCGTACCTTCTTCATTCATACTATTTAAGCAATATGAAATCCCATATTCTAGATATGTGAATTCATGTCTGAGTCCATACCTCTCATCTATACTTTTGAAGAAATTGGCAATCTCAAGTCCTAGATAGGAATTTCCACTCTATGTTTGTGCATCTAGAAAAATAGTTGATTTTGCATCCTAGATAGGTGATCTTGCATTTTAGTCCATAGATACTTTGTCTTAGGTGAATCCGCTACCCATTTGGGTGATCCCACAATTCGATCCATATAGTTAAAAGGCATAGGCAAACCTACAAACCCTAGATTGGTGATCTTGCTACTCACAGGGGTGAACCCATGAGATTTTGGATAGGCGAACCCGTGATTCAAAGAGGTGAATATACCTTACATAGGGGTTAATTTTCTTCCCCTATAAAAAACCAAAGTGTGAATGTGTTTGACCACTGAAATATTTCCTTGTTTCAAGTCTATTCCTGTGATGATTTTTTTTATCATCATCCAATTTGTCACAATTTCCATTTTTCATGCATCTAGATTTTTTAAAATTCATTCAATCATCAATTTAATCACATAGGTTCATCTTAGGACGTCCTTAGATAGAATATCAATCATCGATCAATTATTCTACATCCAATCAATGCCAATTTAGGATATTTTTATCTAGTTGGGCTAGTTAACTGACCCTAATCATTGTCATCCTCACTCACTTAGGAGGGTCATCCATATTGAGTTAGTAATCATTTGTGGCCTCATCAATTTTTTCTTTTTCAAAAGGTGGATTTATGTTGTAATCATCCTTTTTGGTCATCCAATCTAGTCATCATCATCCTACATAATCTACTTAAGATATTGAGTTTAGTTTGGGGTCAATCCTATCATTCAATCAAGTCAATTCATCTGATCCAATGCTATAAAATCAAAAATCCATAATAATCTTATCGATCATCTAATCAATTAGTCCATCATCCTTGGAATACTTTAACTAGTCATGTAGGTCATCATAACTTAGTTGCATCCTAGAGATTCACAATATCTTCATCTCTTGGTCATTTGAATTTTCACTCCTATTATACAATCACAAGAAAATGAACTCATGGAGCTGCAACAATTCTAGACTAGTCAACCACAATATCCCTCTAATCAACCCACTAACAGGGGATCACCACACTCTAGTGTTCCTAGTCAAGATTCAGGAATTGAGGGTATGGTTAACCAACCTAAGTTAACTTTTGTTTAGTATCTTAGCAATCCCACCAATGTCCACATGACTAATCACCTCCTTTCTAATCATGGAGATAAGATCCTTGCTACACTACTTATGAGAGGTACTAGACCACCACCTATATTTGACATGTCATAATTTGTGAGCACCGTACCTTCTCAACCAAAGGATCCTCAAAGCTCTCAAGCTAATCAAGGACCATCAGTACTTAAGGTTCCTCAAGTTACCCCATAAAACACATGGTATTAGCTTGGATTCAGAAATGATGTATGTTATCGCATCCCAATTTAAGTCATGGGTGCGGAACTTGAAGTTAATAATATACAAGGTCCTAGTAATATGCAAGGTCCTAACAATATTCAAGATACTAATAACCCACAAGGTCCTACCCCCACACCATACACACCACCTTTTCCACCAAATGAATTATGTCATTCATCAGGGAAAACTAGGGGAAATACGTCTAATCCTTTTTCTACTACACCTCCTCATATACCTCTCATCCAAACACATTCATTAAACTTACAACCACCACCATTTAACCCCAATCATTTTGTCCTAAAACCATCATCCTATCATCAATCTCAATAACCATCTCAACAACAACATCTAGTGAATCCACAACCCCCATCACAACCTCAGCAACAACCACAAGTGAATCCGCAACCACATCAACCAAAAATCTCTCAAAAATCACTGAAATCCCCTTTACAATCCTAAGGTAAGCCTACAACATAATACCAATATTAGTCACATCCACCACCTCATTATTTCTTTCCTCACTATCATCAACATCCTCCACAAAACACTTGTTATTATCCACCTCCTCCACCAAGCACACCTAGACAACAACCTACCACATCCAACCCCAATACTAATTATTATTATATAATCTACAACAACTCTAATAGAACCCACCTTATGCTAGTCTACAAAAACCCCCACAAAACACTCACCAACAACAACCTAATCTGCAACTAGCTCTATACACCCCCCAACAATAACCTACATACAATTATCTATCTAATATGTCATATCACTAGGAGGAATCAATGTAGCAACATGGAACCTCTTCATCCTACTATCAAGTGGAACCATCACAAACATTGGTTTACACCAATCTTCAACCCTTACATCAAATAATATCAGCAAGTCCCTTCATATCCTTTGTTGTCATATGATCAATACCTTTTGCCTCCACCACCTTCCTTTCCCGAAGCACATTGAAATTCTGAAATTTGACAAGTATAAGGGAAATAAATATCCGTGAGACCATGCATAAGAGTTATACATGCATTTTCAAGAGGTTCTATTCAATAATAACTACCTCCTTCCACTCTTCCTTCAAGGCTTAACATGTGAAGCTCTAGAGTGGTTCTTGCACCTTCCACAAGGATCAATCTCCACCTTTGCTAATATCTAAGAGAAGTTTTTCACACACTTCTCTTTTGATCTAGAGAAGGACATAGACACCATGGATATCATGAATGATAAAGAACATGATGGAGAGACGTTTTCTAGTTACCTGTAGACAAAGGTGGCAAGCTCTCGCCAGCCGGCTTAAATCCAATCTTCTTGAGAAGGATTTGGTAGGAATTTTTGTTACAAAATCCCATCCATAGTTGGCCCATAGCCTACATCTCCATTGTGTTACTACCTTTGTAGAGGTTATTGAGAAAGGAACCACCATTGAGAAGGATCTCATTAATAAAGGTATTATTAAAATCTTCAAGGATGATAAGGACAAATAGTCTAGGGATAAGTCACACTATTAGAATAGGAACAAGAAATCTCTTAATGATGGTGTCACTGAAACTAAACATATCCAAGTAGCAAATACTTCTCAAAGGCCACAAAATTCTCCTTAGCCTGCATTAGTTACCAATATTATATCTGTGCCTCAAGGTGTACCACATCCTCCCCTTCAATCCAATCAATCTAATCAAGGGAACACCAAACATACATTTAATCCTTCAGGAGAGTCTTTATATGCAATCTTCAAGAGGCTAGTTCAAGATAATGCTGTTACCTCTCCTATTACCAAACCTTTTGACGAGTCAAATCCGAAGCCTAATTGGTATATGGAGAATGAGTACTATGATAACCATAGGATCAAGGGTCATTCTATGAATACGTGTTAGGGTTTTAAGGGCTATATCCAAGATCTTATTGATTGAGGAGGTTATTTGGTTGAGGTAAATCAATCTACCTCATCTAACTCTCAATTATAAATATTCAAAAATATATTCGCCAAGCATAATGAGGGTTCTAACACATCTAATGCCAATAGTGGGTCTAATAACACTGGTCAAGATAATCAAACCAAAAATATAAGCTATACCAAGGTTCCTTTTAATTATAGTATTATTTTTGGATGCATTACCCAAGTAGACCCATGTGTCTCCATGATTCAAGTAAAAGGAAAAGACCCTCAATGTGTTGTGACTACCTATAGAAGCCACATATATGTTCCAAGACCTTGTACTTTAGCCCAACCAACATCTGCAGGATTACAATATATTATCCTTGACCATATTGGATAGAAACCTATGCAAATATCTATCTTGGATTTGCTAAGGTCTTCCCCTTTCCACCAAGAGATCCTCACTAAATATTTACAAGACACTCATGTACCAAATGATATAGATCCCACTCAATTTGGCTCTTGTGGGAAATTTTTCATCCACCTATCCGTTGTCTTTTAGTCAACATGATATTACACCCATTGATCCCACTCATAATCATGCCCTACACATAAAATTTATCATCACCAAGCATAAGGCTAAGAGGGTCTTGGTAGATAATTCCTCTGCCCTTAATTTGTGCACATTGAAATTCATAAAATAGGTGGGGTATACTCATGTGGACTTAGACAATCAAGTGATTATGATCAAAGCATATGATAATTTAGACAAATTTAGAGGGAATCATCTACCTCCCCATTCAGGTTGGTCTAGTTGTGTAATATACCACTTGTCATATCCTTGATTTGGACTTACCATACAATCTTCTCTTTGGTTGACCATGGCTTCATGCCATGCAAGCTATCCTGTCTGCTTACCATCAATGTTCGAAGTTTCCACATAATGGGGTTTAAATTACTAAACTTGCCGACCCTCAAAATTTTCAGTATTGTCATGCTCTTGAGGCATTTTTCTCACATTCATAACATTGTCTGGGAATAAAAGTGGGAAATCCTTAGGAATCATCCCCCATTTTGTCTTTTTCTCCATCTTTTGACACATCCTCCACTCCATCTAACTTCTCCATCACTAAATTCTAGATCATTAATAAGGTTTTTGGAGAATATGAGATGAATACTGCACTTAATGCGGGAATAATGCCTCCCTCTCTTTGCACTTATGGCTACCTGTCTAATTTTTTACGAAAGGAAGAAATATTAACTAAAGTAATCAGCTCTAAGAATGTGGGTTCCACTACATTTCAGTCACTAGGAACCTTACATTATTAGATGGATGAGGACATAAGCTAGTGGGTTTACAAAGAATAAATCGAGCCTTCACCTCCCCTTCTTGAATACTTCCAAGAAGTTTTTTTCCCCACGCTTCTAAGTTAGCAAAAAGGTATAATTATTAGGGGGAGGGATCAGTGTTGATTAAAATGGGATGCACCAACCTATTGAAACACCCACATGTCCTAAGCACTTGGGTCTCGACTATAACAAGAAATAAAAGGGATCAACTGCATCCACTAGTATGTCAAATATTTTTAACCCATAAATTGATTTTCTTGAGGAAATTCCTTAAGAGGAGGCATCATAATTTCCTATGATGATTTGGATCTCCCTGCCCTATTTGAATCTGTGTATGTTTTCTCCATCATCCTCTCACTTCATCACCCTAACCTTATTCATTGGGACCTACAAGGGAGTGAACCAATAGATATATTTCCCTTAGAGGAGGCATATGTGAATTTCATGGCATTAGGAAAATATCACAAAGTATACTTTGGGGAGGATGAACACCCTAACTACAAAATTAAAAATAAACAAATAAAAAAAGGGTCATTTAGTGAAAAGCTCTCTAAGGAACTTATTGACTGAGGAAAAGTAAAAACAAAGGATGTATCTTTAGTTGAAAACCTTGATGAGTCTCTAGAGGATGCAGACGTTCATCTTCCCTTATATGAACTCACTTTTTGAGTATTCTTCGATCTTGATTGAGGAGACAAGAAAAAACAAATTGGGAATATAAGAGGAACCAGAAATCATCTATGTGGATAAGTATTTGTCTAAAGAGGAATATCCAATCATTGCCAATATATTGAAAGAAGGAATCATCAATTTTGCATGGTCCTATTCAAACATGCATAGGTTAGATCCTACCCTAGTAGTTCTACACCTTGATGTGCATCTAGATGTGAAACCCGTCAAACAAAAACAATAAAATATGCATCCACATGTGGCTTTTCTTGTTAAGGTTGAACTAGACAAATTGTTGGTAACTGGGTTTATAGGGCTGATTGACTATTTATATTGGATATACAACATTGTACCTATAGGTAATCCCACTAGGGGTTATTAAAATTTGTATGAATTTTAGAGATCTAAATAAAGCTTGTCTAAAGGATGAATTTCCATTACCCAATATCAACATGTTAGTGGATCTGAAAATAGGACATGGCATGCTATCCCTCATGGATGGATTTTCAAAGTATAACCAAATCAAGATTGCACCAGAAGACCATCATAAGATCTCTTTTAGTAATCCTTGGGGTATTTTTTTTCTATAATGTCATACCCTTTTGTCTTAAGAATGCGGGGGAAACATATTAGTGTGCAATGAGAGTCATCTCCCATGACCTTATCCATATCGTAATGGAATAATATGTTGATGATCTATTGGGAAAGTAAAAAACTAGATAATATCACCCTAAAGTTTTGAGATAGATTTTTTATCAGTTGGAACAGCATAAGCTACTATTAAATCCTAAAATGTGTGTTTTTGACATCACCTTAGGTAAGTTGTTATGATTCATCGTATATATAAGGGGTATTGAAGTCAATCTTGAAAGGGTTAAAGCTATAATGGAAATGCCCCCAACTAGGAATCTAAAGAAATTAAGGAGCTTACAATGAAAATTACAATACATTAGGAGCTTCATCACCCTGCTTGCAAGAAAGTGTCATACTTTCACCCATCTCCTACACAAGGATAAAATCTTCAAATGGGATCCTCCATGCCAATAGGGCTTTGATAAAATCAAAGAGTATCTTGTGAATCCACCTATCTTGATGCCCCCTATTCCAAGAAAACCATTGTTGTTATATATTTAAGCTATTGTAATTACATTGGGGGAACTATTGGCACAACATGATGAGTCCTTAAAATAAAGATCCATCTACTACATTAGTAGAATGTTAGTGGGATATGAGCTCAATTATTCTCCCATAAAAATAATATTATTTGGCAGTCATCTTCAATTCACAGAAGCTTTGAAATTACATGCTTAGCCACCCAATCAAACTGATATCTAAAGTTGACCCACTTAAGTACTTGCTATCAATAAATTCATTGATTGGTCACATGAATAAGTGGGTTATGATCCTTAGTGAATTTGATATTGAATATGTAGATCAAAAATAAATTAAGAGCCAAGTCATTTCAAATAAGTTAGTTGAGACCCGTCTAGTGGATGCCTATCCTTTTGTGGAAAAATTTATTGATGGATCAATCTTCACCATCTCAAAATCAAACACCTAGATGCTATACTTTGATGGGTCATACAATCAAAATGGGGCAAGTGCAGGTATCCTCTTCATCACTCCACAAGGTGACTATAGATCCCAAAGTCATTCAGGTTGTATTTTCCATGCACAAACAATATTGGTAAATATGAAGCTTTGATCATTGGTCTTAGAATTGTAGTCCAATGGAACATAACTCATCTTCATGTATATGGATAGTCCGAAATCATAATCAAGTAGGTCAATGATGAGTTCTAGACAAAATATGATAAGCTTCTTCCCTATAAGCACATGGTCGATGAATTCAATAAGTATTTCATTCATATCCAGTTTGAACAACTCCCTAGGTCACAAAACAAGGCTGATGATGCTATGGCCACCATAGGTTATCTCATTGATATGCCTCGAGATCGAATAAATTGTGATTTCTTGGCTGAGTAGCTACTAATCCCAGCATATGAAATTCTAGAAAACTAAATGGTGTGCGACATCATAGGTCCCCAATTTCCCTAGTAACATGACATATACACCTACCTCCATGAAAACATCCTTCCATTTGATCTTAATCACAACCAAAATAAATCCTTCATCTAAAATGCTTCCCATTACACAATCTTAGGTGATACACTTTATCATAAGGGGTATTATCGTACTCTTCTTCAATGTTTGAGAAAATCAGAATCACACATTGAATTAAACAAAGTACATAGTGGTGTTTTTGGGGTCCATACTAATGGGATGGCCTTAGCAAAAAAAAAAATTAGAACTAGGTACCATATCACCAACATGAAAACCTAATCTGTGCTCCTGTATAGGACCTACAACCTATCATTATTTTGTGGCATTTTTCACAATGGGGTCTCAACTTGATCGAAAATATCTATCCTGCATCCTCCAATGGCCATACTTTCATAATCACCATTGCTAAATATTTCACTAAATGAGTGGAAGCAATTCCGATTTCCCAAATCACTTGCATCCAAATATCCAAACTAATCATTTACCATGTTCTTTGTAGATATGGTATCCCTACCACCATCATTACTGACAATGGAAAAAATTTTAAAAACCAATATATGTGACACCTATTTGAAACATACCACATCTTGTTCACCCCACAACTGTCGTTGCACCAAAAGATCAATTTGTTAATGCCTGATACAACTACCAGAGTTAATGGATCCATGGGAGGTGGCTACTCCATTTCACAAATCCTGAGGTGAGCATTGACCATCTACCAAAAAAATCCCGCTAAATGTTACCTGAGGGGATTCAAACCCGACACCACTGGCTCTGATACCACTTGTTGGCAAAACAAGGATAGACAACTGAGAGGGGGGGTGAATCAATTGTTACAAAATTTAAACTTATTTAACCTTAATCAACCTTTAATATCATATCTGATAATTAACAGTGCAAGCATAAATTGGCAACGCATCAGAGACATATGAACACCAAGATTTTTATATGTGGAAACCCTGTTAGGGGAAAAACCATAGTGAATGTTAGTCCACAAGATTATACCCTGTTAGAAGTATAATGGAAGAAATTAATGGGGAATGCACTTTCATTCAATCACACTACCTAGAGATCACTGCTCAAAGGGAAGGCTCACTACCTTACATAAAATAATCAAATTAAACCCATTTGATGAAGTTGAACTGAGAAATTAGCTTCTACAAAAGCCTGATGAGAGTTCTAGTTAGGCACAAGAACTCTTCTTTACACTTCTCTCAATCTTCTTCACACTCTACTCTGAAATCAAATTATCTGATCTTTATTTGCACATTTCACATACACACCACATACTCATACACTTTCACACTTTCAAAATGAAGAAACAATTGTTCTTATATATTTTCTACATGAATTTTCATCAACAACTCTTTCAGCCACAAATAAAGAATAATTTAATACTATTGGCCCAATTCATGGACAAATATTAATGGGCACCAACCTAAGTTGGTCACAACAGAGTGAGGACCAAAATCAATATCCTCAAACACACCAAAAATTTAAATATTAATCCATAAGGATCCACAAAATGCTACCACCATCATGTTGGCCAAGGACATGAAACCCTTAAACACACAAAGGAAGATCTTTGATAAAAAAAACACCAATCAATGTAGACATCCTACACTAATAGAGAATGATCTAGAAACATCATTGAACATATCAGGAATGTACGCAACAACTTAATTCATCAGAATTGCAATCTCATCTTCCAAAAACACCTACTATAGTAATTGAATAATTGTAGGAACATGTAACTTCACAACTTTCTCAATTATTGATGCCCACCTCTGAAACTTTCAGACAACATACTAGCCAACACTGTTGGTTGGGACACCCCCTATTACCCCCAGGGTAATGGTAAAGTTGAGGCTACCAATAAAAAAATATTCAAAATCCTTAAGAAGGTCATCAATAATACTGGTCATGATTGGTACCTCCACCTTAATCCCACCCTTTGGGCTTACCTAACATCCATTTGCACCCCTAATATTGCAACTCCATATTCCCTTGTCTATGGAATTGATGCCATCTTGTCGATAGAAGTCAAGATCCCATCAATCTATATCTCTTTGAAGAATTTGATCAATGATGAAGAATCTTGTGTTGCACATTTGAGTCATCTGAAGCTCCTAGATGAGAAGCATCTTAAGGATAAAAATCATCTTCAAGATTATGAACATTGATTATGAGGAGCTATAATAAGAAGGTTTGTCCTCATAAATTTTAGGTTGGTGACCTAGTCCTTAAGGAGAACCAATGTACCCAACAGGATCAAGAGAAGAAATGAAAGCTTGAAGCTAATTGGTTGGGTCCATATGTTATCACCAAAAAATATGGTTCGGGGGAATATTGGGTTGCTACACTTGAGGGAGAACCCTTGGAATAACCTATCAATATCATGCATCTAAAATGGTTTTACACCTAAGTCAGCTGGGTTACCCACCTAGAAAATACCCAAAAAAAAAGTAAAAAATCTAGAAATAATAGAGAAATAAATCATCCTATGGTGAAAACCACCTTTTGTGGCACCTTGGATAAGTATGTTTGGTGAAAACCTAATAGTAGGTGCCATTCATAGAGGGATTAAACATTATCTACCTTGCATAGTGCTTTCCTACATGCTTGTTTTTCTATCATCCTATCACAGTATCCTATGCTCACATCATATTGTATCCATAATCCATTGACATCCTTTTATTCACCACTTAGAATATTTTGATTGAGCATTAGACTATTTAAATCTTGTGTCCCAAATATTGATCTTTTTCATTGCTTGTATATTGTTGTCATATCATCGGTTTTGTGTCACCATATAGGGTCCTCCATCATTTATTTTATCATTAGGTCTCATGTCATGCTTAGTATTTTGTTGAGCTAAGTTGCCTCTACACTTTCACATAGGAAAGGGAATATTTGATGAGCCCTTGATGCTTTTTTCCATCCATTTGAGTCTTCATCATTGTCCTTCCACTTTACCTATCATTGGTCATGAGTCTTTTATCGAACTATGAGGTCTCTATGATTTCACATAGGAAAGGATAATAATTGATTAGCTCTCGAGACCCTAGGTCTATCTGTAGGGTGTGTCTTGGTTTCATGTCAAGTCATCAAGTGTGTCCCTATTTAGCTTGTTTAAAACCAAAAAAATCATTGGTACCATGAGATTCACTTTATTTTGAGTATCCTGAATCATTTTGATTAATAAATCTACCCTTATCCATCTTTGGTATTAGTAAGATATATCCCTCCTCAAGTCATACTAAATCAATCCCATCCACCTATTGGTCCAATGGAAAAATATATTTGAAATTTATTGTGATCTTTTTGTACTTTTTAATTTCTCTTATAAATTGAGCTCCCTATTATACCTAGTCAGGGTCACCACAATCCATCATATCATAGTGCACTTTGACTGGTAAATGTAGGGGCATATCTTGATTTTCTATGTGATCTTGTGTTCCTAGTTGTCTTGCATAGTACTTTCCAAGATCCTTGTCATCTTGTGTTACATTGAGGCATCCTTTGTGCTTGTGATTATTCCAAAATTAGGCTTTAACAAAGCCTCATGTCTTTGGGCTGTTGGAATAAAATTCTTGTTTGTTGTGTCAGTCCTATGCATACGATACTAATTTTCCTTGGTCCTTCATAATCTGGCATATCATGTCCTATGCTATAGTAAAACTTAGTGCTCCTAATATGATAGAATGGTATTAGATTTTCATTTCATTCATTCTCCCATTGCATTGCATTTATCCCAATCCTATGATCTTTGATTTTTGGTTGTGCAAATGATATGCACCCATCTATTCTTCTTATCAGGGTCTCTATAGTCTTGATAGGTGCACTATGTCACCCATCATATTCCATCCCACTTTTCATTGTCATTATCCTTTAGATCCATTTCATTATCATTTCACTACATTGCATTATCTATTTCATTACACTGTATTTTCAATTTCATTATCATTTCATTAGGGTACATTATCCATTTTATTATCCATTTCATTATCATTTCACTACATTGAATTATCTATTTCATTACATGGTATTTTCCATTCCATTATCATTTCATTAGGGTACATTATCCACTTTATTATCCATTGTATTTATCCATTTCATTATCATTTCACTACATTGCATTATCTATTTCATTACGCTGTATTTTCAATTTCATTATCATTTCATTAGGGTACATTATCCATTTTATTATCCATTTCATTATCATTTCACTACATTGAATTATCTATTTCATTACATGATATTTTCCATTCCATTATCATTTCATTAGGGTACATTATCCACTTTATTATCCATTGTATTTATCCATTTCATTATCATTTCACTACATTGCATTATCTATTTCATTACACTGTATTTTCAATTTCATTATCATTTCATTAGGGTACATTATCCATTTTATTATCCATTTCATTATCATTTCACTACATTGAATTATGTATTTCATTACATGGTATTTTCCATTCCATTATCATTTCATTAGGGTACATTATCCACTTTATTATCCATTGTATTTATCCATTTCATTATCATTTCACTACATTGCATTATCTATTTCATTACATGGTATTGTCCATTCCATTATAATTTCATTATGGTACATTATCCATTGCATTTATCAATTTCATTATCGTTTCACTACATTGCATTATATATTTCATTAAATTGTATTGTCCATTTCATTATAATTTCATTACTAGGAGAAGTCATTAATAGAGTTGACTAAGGGCGGATGCCATAAATGACATGAGGATTAGGTTAGGTTAAATCCTTTATTTAGGTTGTACAAATGAGGGATTAGGTGAGCTAACCTTGATTAGTGATTCACTTGCATTTTATGGAGGATGTGACCCTAATCTCAATTAGGAATGTGCACATCCTAACTAGCAATTAAGTGGTCTAATCAAGATTAGGGGAAATATTGTAGGATGGGACAAGGATGTTAGAGTAATTGGACATTTACTTTATTAATTAAACAATATTTGTTTAATTACGTAAAGTTTCCTTTTAACTCTTTTTCACTTCAGCTAACATTAGGTACATAATAATTAATTACTTTATTAATTATTATTGTGCAAGCCTAGGGTTTTCCTTTTTAGGGTTTTCATCTATATGTAGTTGAAAACTATCTTTTGTATCATTATTCATTTTACATTTTCAAGTGAATACATTGCTCCACATTCTTGAGCATTTCTTTTGTTGCTTCTCTTTGTTTCTCCTTGTAATAGGTTATTTGCTTGCAAAGATCTTTTGGACTTCTATGGTGTTGTATCTTCTCAACTCCAACATGGTATCAGAGCTTCAGATTTGCAGCTGCTTGTTCTTGTTTTGAGATTTTGCATTGGAAGCAAATCTAGGGTTCTAAAGTTTTTTTTGGGTGGATTCAGCATACTCCATTTTTTGGGTTCACTTTGGGCTCAAATGGACAGTGCCATTGGATTCGTAGCACCCAAAAACCCCTAAATCGACTGTCAAATCGTCGATTTTGGTTACAGTCAATTTGGAAGGCAAAATTTTTTTGCCCTAAGGCCGTACGAAGCAAAAAAACACAAAAATTTAAAAAAAATCATTTTTTTGGTTTATTTTTGCACGGCCAGTATTAAACCACCGCCACCAGAGCTCCACCTAGCGGCCACCGCCACCGGCGGCTACCACCGGTCATGGCCAAGCGGCCACTGTCGCCCCTGCCGCCCGCCACCCGGTCTACTCCGCCCGAGCGCCGCCTGTGCGCCACCACCACCGCCATGCCGCCCGCGCACCGCCACCTCCTGCGCACCAGCCCCCGGTCCGCCATGTGCCCTGGGGCCGCCGAATTTTAAGCCCTTGAGGGCTATTTTTTTCTCTCCAACCCCCTATTATGTCATTTTTGGTCAAATGGGCATAACTTGGGCATCCTAGCTCCGTTTTTCGAACAGGAAGATGCATTGGAAAGCTGAGAATGGCACCAATCTGATGGTATAGAAATATTTTTAATTTTTTTTACCAGTCTAGATATTTTTTACCAGTCAAAGTGAGGTCTTCTTTCTTCACTTCCGGGGTCATAGAAGATGCAAACGGACTCCGTTTTTCAAACTTGAATAGGCGTTGGAAAGCTCTCAACATGCTCTATTCAGTGATGTGATCTATTTTATCAGAATTTTCACTAGGTACATGAGAATTTGTCTTGAAGTATTTTTTGCTTATGCATTGCTTCCTTCTTCTCAGTTTGTACTAGGGTTTGGGTTTATCTTTTGTGGGGGGTGTTTTTTCTCTTGCTTTCTGTCATTTATATTAGAAAACCAGAACACCAAAACTCTCAAAAATACAAACCCTTCTGCATCTTCTGTCTATTCTGAAAGATCACATAATAATAAAAAACACAAGCAGGTACAGGTGCAGGGTTTCATGGCAGACTCTTCAGTTGAGCTACTCACATCACATAACTATCACACTTGGAAGTCTCGTATGATGAGGCTACTCAGGTCCTGAGGTTTATGGTCTTGTTTAGATGAGGTTCAGCCTCAGTTGTAGCATCCTTTTGAGATTATGCAGCACAGGAACAAGATGGATGAGGCTATGGGTTTGTTATGCATGCATGTTTCAGACAGTCTTTTGTTTCACCTTGATGCTTTGCTCACTCCTCGAGCCATGTGGCTGAAGTTTGAGACACTTTTTGGGGCTGTTAATGAGTTCCACGCATTACAGATTGAGGCAGAGCTGACTTCATTGTTACCTGATTCATTTCCCACTATTGATGATTTTTTGAACCAGTTCAAAACTATTCGTACTATTTTACAGGGTTGTGGGAAGAACAAGACAGACACAGAGTGCATTTATTTGATTCTTTCGAAGCTTCGTGGTCCATTTCAGATATTTGCTTCATCCTTCTACTCCACCATGGATGGTTTGGGTGCCAGTTTTACCATGCCTTCCTTTGATTTATTTTGTGAGCGATTGTCTCGGGAACAGTCTCACCTTTCTTAGATGGATATGCTCTCAAGTTCAAAGAGCAAAGCATTGGTTGCTTAGTCACCGAAGGGGAAATAGAATAAAAAACCGAGGCCCAAGAAAGATTTTGCAGGTAGTGAGCATTCCTCCAAACCGCCTCCTAAGTTTAATTCTAAACCACCATTTAATCCAAAACATGGGAAATCTTCGAAGTCTGGTGAGTCTTCCTCCAAGACTAAGGAGAAATTAGGAGACACTTGCAGTTTCTGTGGCAAGCAAGGTCATCCTATTTCCAAGTGTTAGAAATGATTAGAGGCTTTAGAGGAGGCCATGCAGCAGCAACATATCTTCTCACCTCAGTCCTCTTCTTCTTCCACCACAGGGAAGGGTCATGCTCTCACTGCACGAGCATTGACCAATGGGTCCACTTGGATTTTAGACTCTGGTGCTTCTCACCATATGAATCACACTCAGTAGTTGGTCACTTCTCTTGCCTCTTGTGGTACTTCAGAGATTGCAGTGGGTGACTCTTCACAACTTTCCATCTTGGGTTTAGGTTCTGTCTCTTTGGATGGAGGCACTCTACAGGATGTTTTGGTTGTTCCTGACATTTCAACGAACCTCTTGTCCATTTATCAGATTTTCCACACTGGCTCTAGTAAGACAGTTGAGTTCTCACCACATGATGTGGTTATTCGGGACCTCCATAATTCTGATTTGGTTATGGCTACTGGTAGTTTTGATACTGCATCTCGTCTTTATAGATTTGATGGCTTTGCGCCTTCTAAGGGTACAGGTTCATCTCTTATAGCACATGCAGATTTAGTGAGTCAGCTTTGGCATGAGCGTTTGGGCCATGTCAACTATAAATATCTTCAGCAGATGAGTACACAGTCACTTGTTCTTGGTCTTCCCAGGATTTCCTGCACTCACGATGTTTTTTATGGTTGTGTGCTTGGCAAGCATCACAAGGATCCCTTTTCGAAGGGAAGTACCACTCATGCTTTGGCACCCTTGGAGTTGATTCATAGTGACCTCATGTCATTTTCCACTCCTTCTTTTTCAGGGGCCAAGTATGTACTCACATTCATTGATGACTTCTCCAGATGCACATGGTTGTACTTTCTTAAGTACAAGTCTGATGTCTTTGATTCCTTTCGTCTCTTCAAGAAATTTGTAGAGAAGCAGTCTGGTCTTTCTATTGGGCGGATACATACAGATAATGGGGGGGAGTATGTGAATCAGGCCTTCAGAGATTTTTGCACTGAGCATGGTTTACAACATCAGTTTTCTGTTCCCTACACCCCTCAGCAGAATTGTATTGCTGAGCGAAAGAACAAAACTTTACGGGAGATGGCTAATTGTATGATTCAGTCCAGGTCCATGGATTCATCTTTTTGGGCTGAGGAAGATAATTGTGCCAACTATATTCAGAATTGGATGCCTCACATGGCAATTCGACATATGACTCCTGAGGAGGCTTGGTCTCATGACAAGCCTGATATTTCATCATTTCGAGTATTTGGTAGTGAGGCATGGGCTTTTATTCCTGATGCTCAGAGGAGAGCTATGGAGCGAAAGAGTCAACCCCTCATTTTTGTCGGCTATTGTGAGGATGTTAAGGCATATAGGTTGTTTGATCTTGCTTCCAGAGAGGTCCTATTTCAATGGGATGTTCAGTTTGATGAGAGCCTTCCTCCAGTTGATACCTTGTCTCCAGTGTCCACTTCACTACCTACTCCACCCACTACAGCTTTTCAAGATTATTTTGAGGATTCTGATGAGGATATTGATGATCCCCCATCTACACCTCCACTTGCTCCACCTCAGAGGCCCAAATGGGCTCGCTTTACTATTGAGGCAGCAGGATCTATGGCCAGTGATCCTTCAGATGCTCATCGCACTCGTTCTCATACTACGGGTTCTAGTCTTTTGACTCATGCTCTTTCAGGGGATCCTCAGAGATTTTCAGAGGTGACAGGTCACCCTGAGTGCGATTGTGCTATAGAGGAGGAGTATTCTTCTTTGATGAGGAATAATACATGGGATCTTTGTCCTCTTCCTAAGGGCAGAAAGATGGTTCGGTGCCGATGGTTGTATCGCACCAAGTGTGCTACTGATGGTTCTATTGATAAGTACAAAGCATGTCTTGTTGTGAAGGGTTTCTCACAGGTTGAGGGTATTGATTACTCCGAGACATTTTCCCCTATCGCCAAGATGAATTCTATTCGCTTTGTATTATCACTTGCAGCTTCTAGAGGATGGCTCATTTTTCAGATGGATGTGAAGTGTGCCTTCTTACATGGTGACCTACAGGAGGAGATCTATATGGAGCAGCCTCAGGGGTTTTTTCATGATTCTTCTTTGGTTTGCAGAC
The DNA here is from genome assembly GCA_007115665.2 of Sequoiadendron giganteum. Lineage (NCBI taxonomy): Eukaryota > Viridiplantae > Streptophyta > Pinopsida > Cupressales > Cupressaceae > Sequoiadendron > Sequoiadendron giganteum. The sequence continues at coordinate 47,194,758 of VCHN02000014.1, read as the reverse complement.
TTCAGCATTAATTATATGGTCTCAAACAAGCCCTTCAGGCTTGGTATGAGTAGATGGACTCTTTTTTGCTCTCCACTGGTTTCACTCGTTGTCATTCTGATCACACGGTCTATATTCGGCATCTTGAGGGTGAGATCCTGATTCTTGTGCTATATGTTGATGATCTTCTCATCACAGGTAGCTCATCCTCCATGATTCAACATACTCAGCTAGCCTTGATGGTGTAGTTTGAGATGACCGATCTTGGCCTTTTGCATTATTTCCTTGGTCTTCAGGTGATTCAGTCTTCAGAGGGGACCTCCATTTACCAGCAGATGTATTCTTTTGATATGCTTCAGCGCTTTGGCATACTTAATTGCAAGCCTGCCCCCACACCTTTTTAGTCAGGGGTTGTTTTGACTACTACTTGCCCCACTCCTTCAATAGATGTTACACTTTACAGGCAGTTGGTTGGCAGTTTGTTGTACTTGACTCATACTCGTCCTGATATTTCCTTTGCGGTTGGTCTTGTCTCTCAATTCTCACATGATCCTCATGAGAGTCATTGGCACACTGCCAAGCGTATTTTGAGGTACATTCAGGGCACCACTTCATATGGCATTCACTACACATTAGGGGATCCTCACATTGTTGGCTACACTGACTCAGATTGGCCTGGTGATGTCAATGATCAGAAGTCTACTTCTGGCTTTGTTTTTTGTCTTGGCTCTGGTCCTATCACATGGTCGTGCAAGAAGAAGACTGCTCATGCATTATCATCTACAAAGGTTGAGTACTGAGCTACTGTGCTCGCTAGTCAGGAGATTTTATGGCTTCGTTAGTTGATGACTGAGTTTGGTTTTCCTCCTGATAGTCCCACTATTCTTTGGTGTGACAATCAGAGTTCTATACACATTTCGTGCAACCCGGTGGAGCATCAGTGGATGAAGCACATTGAGCTTCATATGCATTTCATCAGACAGTTGATTCAGGATGGTTCTCTCATCTTGGAGTATGTTCCCACTGCCGAGCAGGTTGCAGACATCTTCACGAAACCTTTTGCATCTCCGCGCTATCTTTAGTTGCGCTCTATGCTTGGGGTGAAGGAAGTTGTCCTTGGGGGGTCTTTATGAGGCCTTCCTTCCTTCATGTTTCTTTCAGCATGTTGTTCTATCTCTTTTTGAAGAGGACTTTTTCCCACTGGGTTTTCTCCTTTTCTTTGTTTCATAGAGATTTCATTGTACTTGGGTACCTGATTTGGCCTTGTTGCCGGGACCCATTACTTTTGCTTTCAGTAGCTTCTTCTAGGTTTTAGCTTCTCCCTATGTCTATCTTAAGGGAGGGTGTTAGAGTAATTGGACATTTACTTTATTAATTAAACAATATTTGTTTAATTACGTAAAGTTTCCTTTTAACTCTTTTTCACTTAAGCTAACATTGGGTATATAATAATTAATTACTTTACTAATTATTATTGTGCAAGCCTAGGGTTTTCCTTTTTAGGGTTTTCATCTATATGTAGTTGAAAACTATCTTTTGTATCATTATTCATTTTACATTTTCAGGTGAATACATTGCTCCACATTCTTGAGCATTTCCTTTGTTGCTTCTCTTTGTTTCTCCTTGTAACAGGTTATTTGCTTGCAAAGATCTTTTGGGCTTCTGTGGTGTTGTATCTTCTCAACTCCAACAAAGGAGAGAGAAAATAAATGAATTAAAATTTGATTTAATTCATTAGGATAAAGTGACTAAATTAAATAAATTGGACTATTTATTTAATTTAGAGAAGGAGAGTAAGGTATTTAATCAATTAATTAAACACCTTAGGGGACTTTAGGAACAAGATGAATTTTAACCAAATAATAAATTATTTAATTAATATGGTGTAGGAATATGGGATAGAGGAATACAAGAGAGAATTTGACCAGATGGTGGTGGTGAAATTAAGATGTCTACAAATGAAAACCTCAATTTGCATTGAAAGCTTTGTCAAATCATCACCAAAATACCGTGAAGGACCCGAGGAGGTCAAAGAAGTAATTATTTTTAGTTTTTTAGTGTCAAATTTGGATTAAATAGGTAGATTAAATTAGTTTTTTAGTTGAAGTTTGTTTAATTTTTAGGAGTTGATAAGTCACCCTCAGATTTTTAAAATCCCAATTCCCCTCTTCATGAAAATTGTCATGAAGAACAACCACAACAAACAACTTCCATAATTCCTCATCATCCTTCAAGAACACACCAAACATATTAGGGAAAATTGAAAATAATAGAAAATAACTTGAGGAATTAATTGCAAGGTTGAAAGATCTCCTAGGAACAAACTCCCATAGAACCAACCTTGCTAAATTGAATTATAATCCATTGTGTCTCATGTATAATCCGTTAGAGGGAAAATAAATAATTGGTCTAACAAGAGGGAATATGAAAAATGAATTATACGCAAAACAATTATCATAGGAACAAGTTAAAAAAAATAAAAATTGAAATATGACTTTTGTGCACTCTTAACAAACCCACAAACCAATCAAACCTTACATGGTACATGTAATAGGTTCCACTTCCTAGGGATAAATAATCATTTTTTAGATAGGTGGTGGATGGTTTTTGACCATCCTCCATGTAATAACTATGAGGTATCACAATAATTTTTGAGGAAACTCTATTATGAGTATCACAATTACTTTAACATGAAGGAGTTTTATGGTAGAGGTGGGGGCTGATTGGAATATTAAAAAGTTTCTTGGTTTCATATTTTACATTTCAAAATTTTAAAGTTGCAACAATTATCTGTAGGCTAGGGTTTTAGGTTTCATTCATTAGGGTTCACCTATAGGGCTAAAATCCTCTTAAAAACCTATAAATGTTTAAACCTTATTCTTTCCTTATAATATCTTGTTGACTTGATATCTCCCATTCCTAGATCATTAAGTAACAACTTGAGTCTTTGACATAATTTTTCAATCAGCCCCATTATCCTAGATTTACTATTCATATCCTGTTCTAAATATTTGATCAAAACTTAAGTCTTGCAGGCCATGAAATTTTATATTTTATGTTTGATGTTTTGCATCCTAGGCTTTAAATATGTGAAGTCTAAGTCTAAAGATAACCTACCAGCTGGCCCCATTTTAAGTTACAAATTTGCAGCCTGGCCCCACACATGACAATTTTTCATTGTTCATTGGTTCCACATCATCCCACTTGAACAAAATATTTATAGAAAAGAGAATGTGGGATATTAGTATAATGTCATGTGTCCAATATTCATGATGGGAACTATATGTTTTTAAATACAATGGTGGTGGTCACTTAATCTAGGATCTCATATGGTGCTATGTGGCACAATCGAGACCATTCCCCGCCACCCTACGGGGGTTGCTTCAAGGATCTTAGATGAGTGCAGGATAGTGGGAGGGTGACAAGTGTCATAATTCAGATCATCCAATGGACTATTAAAGGAGGGGGGATATTTCATTGAATAAATAAGGTGACAAAAGGAGTATTAAAAGGAATAAATCTAAATGCACGTGGCCTTTGTTGGTAAAGTGGTGTTGGAGATGTTATAATCTTGGCCATTAAAATTTTAAAGGATTAGGAATATGCCTAAATTTTTCTAAGTATAGACAAAGGAATGAGAGGTTAAAGGGTGCACAAGTTAAGGCACATGGCACCATCTAGTGACTCTCCCTACCATCCCACAACCCTTGATCTATTTCCTGACAAATGCATGTGTGATTATGGGATAGTGACATGTCAACTTTCTCGACACTTCCCAAAGGTGGTAGGACCCATGATGATGATGGAGGAGATTTTCCATATGGAAATTTTTTAGTGGATCAGTGTTGTAGTCATACTAAGTCAAGTTTTATTAAACTTTATTGACTCTAGTTGAGCCATTGAGTAATCCAAGTCATCATTTGATTGATGACTATGATTCAAAATTACAATTTTCTATAGATAGAGTCATTGTGGTTTGCATGAGCGAGTAGTAATGGTGGATATGATTCTTTCCAATCAAATCAAAGAAATTTTTCACCACAAAAGAAATGATTAAAGCATAATTCAAAATTACCAAGCCATCTAGAAGAGATTGAAGATCAACTACAATGAGGAATGAGTTCTGAGTAGCAAGAATTAGGGTTTGTGCATCTAAAAAATATAAGTTGCAAATTACCTCTACCTTGCTAAATTTCTTATAGAATTACATCCTCTTGCTAGGTTTAGTGTTAGAATTTTTATCCTAGGGTTATTGCTTGTTTTAAAATTTCCCTAGTCTATATTTCTTATATTTTATTGAACATAAACTTCCCTAGTTTAAGTTATACCTGATTAAAAATCTAAACCAACCTAGAAAACCCTAGTTGAATTTAACCTATTACTAAAATGGTAGCACAAAAAGTCTAGACCTCTAGTTCTCTCCCAAAAAATGCCTGCATGAAGAATTTCTTGCCTAATTTACCAACTCAATCAATGATAGAATTGATGGAAAATTGAAATTCCAAGGCTTGGGAACAAAGAGGAGAATTGTTGATATGAAATATGCCATTAGAGATACTAAGATTGGGAAAGTTGTTAGTTGGGAGATTTTCAAAAACTACTTTGGGAAAAGAAATATAGGTATTGCAAGCTCAAATGGATGGAATTCGAATATGGGGAAACTTGTAATCCCTAATGTGTACTTTTATGTTGAAAAATTGAAAGCTATAAGTACAAATTATGATCATACACCATCCTGCTGAGTTAAAATATTAATTAAAGAAAATGCATTGGATAGTGGACGTGTGCGACATGTATGATCCTCTTGATGGTCCCTTCCAGTCTTGAAAGGTGGTTGTGGTGAAAGGTTCTAAAATAAACAACTACCATGTGACTATGATAATGCATCCTAACCATTCTCTACCAACTTGTGGGGGACCCACTAAAGGATTAAAATTCCCAATGGGGGAGCAGACAGGTGATATGTGTCATGGTGGATCCCAATACTCAGCTTGTTGAGTAAGTTTTGATGGTTCATATTCAATGAGGTGCAATTTGATAGACATCATGTGAATCATTCACATTTTTGTTGTAAATGATGTCCCTTTGATGTTAACCGCAATGGTCTTGAGTGATGTGATGATCATCAGATGACCAAAATTTGAAGGGGTTTTTATTTGATGGTCAAGTTTTAAAGTTTGATGTGATGACCAGTGGGAATTGGATCTTTGCACAAAGAAGGCAGATTAACAACTAGTATTCAAACTACAATGGATAGCTTCTCCTATTTGTGGAATTTTTGTAGAAGTAATGTCTTAGTGAATTTCCCAGCTACTGAATCAAATTTGATCGATTATGGATTGAATTTTCATGATATTTCAATGTTGTATTTATTTTTGGATGTCACCATTACTCCTTGATGTTTTCTAGACACCTTTTCTCTTGTCAGGGTATGTTGGTCTGATATATTGTTACGAATTTTGTAGGTGCCCTTTGCTGCATTCAAGGGAGTCATCATTCTAAGTCTTGTTCAAGTTGTTAGAGCCTTTATGGCTTGGCCATTTCTCTATTATGTGAGTAATTTAGATCATTTTTAATCTAATCAAAATTCATCTTTCTGCTACCCTAGTACGTTAGAGTTAGGGTTTTTAATTCAAACTTTAATTATGCCTAAACCATAAGGGCAATGTTTGTGTTTTAAAAAATATATTCTTCCTCTATCTCCTCTAGGGCTTTTTTTTTGGAGACTTGCATTTTTTGGATTTTATCATTATAAATATTACTTCTAAGCTTTATGTCAATAAAATTCAATTATTATCACTGCAATCTCTTGCATGTTTCAGTAGAATCTAATTGCTTTCACGTGGGAGCATTTTTTTTAGCTTTTTCATTGATATATTATGTTTTTCTATAGTAGGAAGAAGAAAAATCTAAATTCGTTGTATCACCTTCTTAACATTGCACTTCTCCTTCTATCTCCTTTGTGATTTGTTAGAGTAGGATAAAAATAGGGTTTTCATGTTTTGGGTTATACCAAATTTTTTTCACTTATTTTAGAATAGGAATCTGACCTTCTCTAGAGACTTGGCCTCATCTTGCAAGGCCCCACACCTTGAGGTCATTTCCATTGTGTCATTAGAACACTGAACTCATTTTTAGTAGGCTGTAGTTTTATGTGATAGTAGTTTCTAGCATGCCTAGTAGGACTAGAGAATTTTCATATCATTATGTTGAGAGAGTGGTACTACTTTCAATATTCTAGCCTTGAAGAGTCTCTTAAAAATGTATCTGGTGAATCTATAGTCAAGGAATAACTCTACATATGAATTGGTGAATCTACTGCTACCCATAACTCTTGGTTCAAGATCAGACCTACAAATTCTTGCCAAGAACCCACACAAGATCATCTTCTAGAGGTAATTTTTTGTACATCCAGCTCTTAGTTTCTACCTCTAGAAGAAGAAATAGATAATCTTTGTCACCTATAAGAAGAAATAAAATTTCAAGTCCTTCCCCTAGATCTCAATCTATGCCACCTATGGGTAGATTATTTTAGACTAGAATACCTGCTACCCATATAAATAGAACATTATTGCACATGGATTTACCTATAAATTAGTCCTTTGTATGTTTCACTAGTGGCAACTCTTAATTTTATCCCAAAAAATGATATACCAATCAATAGCTTAAAAAATATTTCTCATTTTATTGGTGAAACATCTACAACTCAAGGAGAAAAAATCATAGATGTGGAAAATATATGCTCAGTGCATGATGTTATAGAAGACAACATGGATGTTAGGTTGCTTTCCACTTATCTTAAAGGAAATGCACTACAGTGATACAAGAGTCTACCACCTAACTCCATTCAAAACTAGGATGGGTTAGGGGATAATTTGAGAAAAAAAATTAAGGACAAGAGTGACCATCTATCCATAGTAGAAAAAATAATAAAAAATAAAAAAGAACCTCATGAATTCATGAGTGATTTCAATTATAGATTTTAGAACACTTGGGATATAATTCCTGCTTTGGTTAGGCCTTCTCTTGAGTATGCTTTCCTATATTTCTTAAGAGCTCTTAATAGTGAAATAACTATTATGATTCAGTCAATGGGAGGTTATACCTTACCAGGTACATATCATGTTTCCATAAAGACAAAAATGTTTTTAATACAGGCTGGGAAAATAAATATTAGGCCACCAATTCCTTTATTTCCAAAGCTTCCTTCAAAGCCAAAAATGGCTCCTACTCTAGTGGATTCCACAAGATAATCTTCTACTTTTGTTGCACTTCCAGAGGATTTTGGAAATTTTCTATAAAAAATTAACAAAAAATTAATAGCACTAGATCTGTAGGAAGCTTAAAATAATAGACCTTATCAACATCAAAACCAGGGTTATCAAAAAAATAGGCTTCCTTATCAAAGAAAAATTCAATGGAATCATACTAAGCCTATGGACAACATGCACACAACAACTACAAAAACTTCTAATACCAACATAAAATAATATGGCTCAAGAGGAGTGGTGTTGCCTTGTGAGAAAGCTCATAATCAAAACTCTTATCAAAATGGAGAGTTTGTTCAAAATTCGGTGGCTCAAAATGAAACCTCTACTTTAGGGCAATAGATTGGCACAAGACAAGCAACTACTAGTAATCAAAATCATACATGTGAAGACTCCTCATTTTTCATTTGGGGTGAAAAGGATTTTTGTGGTGTATATCAAGCAAATGCTGATACAATAACACAAACTACAAGATCAAATAAAATAGCAATGGAGGGTGGTACATCTTCCATGGTTGGGAAAGCATCAATCTCTCAACAACCTCAAAAAATTTTGGATGTCGTACCAATAGGTAGAACAATGGATGTTCCATATTAAAATCAGCCTAAATCACCCAAGCAACAAGAATTGAACTTTTTGGTCCAAAATTTCCTTATAAATTTAGTCAACTTCCTTTCAACATAGTGTAACTAATGAACAAAGCCAATGTGAATGCTAATATGTAGGAGGCTCTATCCATTACATCAGAAAGGGATTTTCTGAAGCAAGCTTTGAAAGAGCATAAGAAATCTAGTGATGTACAATAAAAAGAGAAGATTACTTCATCAAGAAGCTTGGTACAACCTAAAAAAGAAGGGTGTTGGGTCTCAAAAAATTTGATTCAAATGAACCATGAGAGGTTACCAAGCTCTCACAATGTTATTGGCCAACTAACAAGGCCAACCAATATAATTGAACCTTCTACTTTTAAGGATCTGCTAAACCTAGGCAAGTGCACCTATATGAATGACATAGATCATGAATTATGCTTCCTACTTAGCTAAACTGTCCACACTAGAAAATTGATGGTGCAGAGATATGGTCTAATTTTGGTATAAATTGTATATGCAATATCTAATAGGATCTAAATTTGGTATGTTCAGTTAACAGATGTCAAGTGAAATAGATAAAACTAAGTAATGAGAGTAAGGGAGACTAGTGCCTTGTTGGGTAAACGAAGTCAAAATGAAATTCTCTGATGAGTGGCTTTTATCAAGAAAAATCTCTAATTGTTTGGAATATATGAGTTTATAATTGGTATAAACATGCAAGAGTGTGATTAATAAACCCTACTTGAGGCAAAATATTAATCCTAATTATCTAGTTCTTCTTACTAATCCAAATAACATTCCCAAATTAATGTAATTAACTAAAAGGAATTTAATTATTCTTTAAAGAACCCGATTAATAAAATCACACATTTACAACAATTGTGCACTGATAAATTGAATATATTCTTGATAATTCAACTTAAATAACCCAAAAACATTGAATTGGAGACAATCAAATAACTGCAGAGAATTTAAAAAACAACTGATACCAGAATAGAGCTACCAAATCATAAGTCTTTCATTACCTTCTTCAAATATTATACATGCAACATGGTTCCTTCAAACATTGTTAAAAATATTGTATCTCCTACTAACTATCTTCTATCTAAATTCGTACCCCCTTCTTCTTTGTAAACAACAAATACTTATACATTAGTGGGTGGAAGGTCATGTCCTTTCAAAAATGTTTTGAGCATAAAACACTAACAAGATTAGCAATAACTAAGCTCTATTGAGCCACAAGTGAACTTAAGACATGTGCTCTATGTAATCACAGTGCTCGTTTGTATCTGCATCTCCTAACACATCGTGGATCACGATCTCCATCAGTACCATTCGTTCGTTCTGTTCACATGGTTCATCCAATGTTACATCCTTTATAGTGGTTGTCTTTAACATCTCTTGGAGTATTAATTCACATTCATTCTTCCATGTATCCATTTCTTTTAATTATCCTTCATCATCATAGAACCTAGTCAATATTCTCTAGGCTTCTATCAATTCCTGCACATCCTCGTATAACTCCTTAAAGAATCCTTTGTTCTTATCCATGATACAATGAGAATTTTAAATCCCTGCATTATTAGGAGTATCCTTTTGCTTTAATTCCTCATGTTTCTCTTGGATTCTTCTATCCACTCTCCTATGTTGTTTTATCGCATCAACCTAGTGTGAATGTTTTCGCCAAAGTTTATTTAACCAAGTGGTTAAAGCAACCTACCACCTTTTGATTATTGCAATAAGTGTGTCCATTTTCCCTTGAGAGTATGCACTTGATCCTTCCAAATGGTCCTTCAGTTGGGAACTTTCACCTTGGGTGAGCATCTTTGTTCGCCCCATTGCAACACCTACCATGTCCTTTAGACGTTCATTTTCTCTCAATATTATTTCACTATTAGTTTTGTACATATCTCTATCTCTAATCAATGCTTGTATCTGGGCTTTATTTAATTTTGTTATATTGATCTCAATTTCTTTAGTTGCAACTCGATCAGCTTCTCTAGCCTTCAAAATCATGACATGTCCAAATTCCTTCTCAGTATCAATCACAACTGACTTCTTGTGGGGGGGATATAAAGCCCAAATCATCAATCTCTCTTTATCAGGATTATATTTTGACCCTGTCTACACCTTTGTCACCTTTTCTATGCCGAGCTTATGTGTCGCATTGTTATCTTTCAAGAAACTGTCAAAAACCAATGGAGAATTGAGATCTAGCCCTAGGAAAATCATGACACCAGCCTTTTCAACCATTTATCCCCCTTTCTTAGGAGTCATGCTTTTCATATCTTTATCCACCTCATCCCTCAAGTTTTTTAACAACTGCTCCTCATTTCCTGGTCTGACATTGTCACCCAGTCCTCTTATTTCTTTTCCCTTTTGTTTGTATAAAAATGTTTTGAATTATGAGGTTTTCACAAATTCATCATCTGCTATAAAAGAGCTATAATCCTCATGTCTATAATCCTCATGTCTTGTATCCACATCCACAATGTCCTCAATATTTATCTCTCTAGCAGAATAGGTGTAATCTCGAGTTCTTATCCTTGATACCTTTCTGGATGGACCTTCTGGCCTATTAGCCTTTGATACTTCTTTACTGGAAGACAACATCTCAACATCTAATAATTCTTGATCATGTTTCTCAATTACCATTTATGCCTCTTCTGCTTCCAAGTTTCTAATTATGTCATCAAATTGATAGGGCACATGCTAATACCCTTCAAAGTGTATCCTTTGTCTGGCAGAATGGATATATCCCTCTCGATCAAAGTTTTTCTTTGATGGCACTTTTCTCATGTTATAATTCAATAACTTATCTAGAATTAAATTGTATCGCTCCTTTGCTAACACAGTAAAATCACCAAAATACAACGTACTTGGCATAAAAGCTTGCTTCCCATAAGAGCTTAAGTTCATCACACTGGAGAAATCCATTTCCCTAACAATCTCTAGGTATGCAATTCTATCTGGAACTATCCTAGGAAAATAAATGGAGTATTTTGAAAACCATAAACCCTAATCATGGTGGAATATTCTAAACAATACCAATCCCCCCAATTGTGGCTGATTGGTCCATCAAAATCCTTAGGCCTGAGAAACCTCTTTATTTCATCAAACAAGGAATAGTCACAAGGATGATTATAAAATTTGTACAATGGCTTTACAAAATATTCTTCAAAATGCAAAAAAGTAGAATTAGCAAACTTTTTGTCCCAAACAACAATCCATAACTGAATAGGCAATGACTTGCCTTCCTTATCAAATTGTGAAATTCTTAGTTCCTAGGGCCACAACCCTAATTCTTGTCTGAAATATAGCACCAAGTGCATCAACAATGAATAATTCCCGAGGTGTAGGACAAAGGCTCCATTCTTTACTGCCATCAACCCAATGTCTAGCTCTTTAAACACATGTGAAGCATAATAAAATGACCTGGAGTTATGATATTGAACATCCACAACAATCACCATAGGTACAATTGTCATATGCTTTGGGACCTCCATCCCCAATACCTGTCCAACGAAAAAATAAGTGTACTTTATGTAGGGTTCAAAGAGATCCACATGAAATGGTGGTCCCTCATTGTCTTCCATTGGCATCAGTTTGCCACCATGTCTGATTCTGTGTAAGGGTAATCTCAATCCCTTATAAATGGTGTCCATTCTTTTGAATTGAGTCTCAAGCTCCTCACTTATAATATTTTCAATGAATATTCCTTCTAATTTGAAAACTTCACTTCTTACATTCTCAGATACATGTATCAATGGATTCCTTGATAGATCACATATAGCTTTATTTTTCAAATTATAATGACCAACCAATAATTTCACCAATTTGACATCAACAAAAACATTAGGGCACACCAGTTTTCCAAAATTAAGCCTCCACGGGTTACATACTAGCTCAAAGTGATTTCTTCTATGGTAGTGGAAACTAAACAATTTGTATCCTCTAATTGGGGTCCAAACATCTCCAATGAACTTACATTTTTCATCCTATTTATCTAATTCTTCCTTAAGCTGTGAAAAATGCCTAGCTTTAGTTCCTGAACCAGGTAACTGGTCTATGAGATCTTGGTTTAATTTTCTCTCAATGCCCTCTGGTCATATTTTATTTTTTTCCTTTTTTCCTTTTGGATGACTACCCTCTCTATGTTTTCTTCCTTTTATCTTTTCTCAACTAGTGCCTTCCATTCTTCAAAATTTACAATTTTCAGAGGATGAGGAACTTATTGTATTTCACCTGAAAATCTAAGTTAGATGACCGCTCCAATTTTTTTTCTCGTTCCTTTGCTCTCCTTCGCTGCCAATTCTGAAAAAAATGGTCTCAATTGAGCTCATCTTGATTTGCAAAATATTTTATGCTTTGTGGCACCATTAATTTATTCACTGAGATATGAATGAAGAAAGTTTTTCGAATTTCTCGCTATCACATAAGGTATCATATCGGCAAGACATTTCAAATCTCTGGCCGATTTGTTCGTTTAGCGTTCACACATCTGCTAAGACATCATGTAGTTCTTCCGACATCACAAGTCTCCCCGATAGTTTTTCTTTTTAGTTTTTTATATTGCCATGACCTTCACCGAAGCAAGCTATCACCCAGACTTAATGAATCGGGCCAACGATTCTTCACTTGACTTCAAAGGCTCTTTGTCTCACTGAGATATTCACTTTGTCAACTTTAAGTTGTCGAGACCAAGTAATTGTCCTACCAACAACATAATATTCGCCATGACCTCTCTTAGATCTCCCCACTGAGACTTATCTTACCAATACACTTTTTCTTCGGTGAGACCACACAAATTGTATCTTCGAAATTTTTTATCTCTATACACTTAGTTCTGTTAGTATAACACGAGGGGTCGGTAAGACTCCCGGAACTCTCCCCGAAATCATTGTCTTACCGAATGAGTGTTCCCTTTACTTTATCAGCAAGACCAGTGAAGGCTTCAGGCAGTCATTTGAAATCTCACCCCGATGAATATAGTCTGGCCGATACACCTTATTATACTCCAATTTGGTAAAAATAAATTTAGCTTGATATGACCTCACATCATCACGTCGATACCTTTTGTCTTGTCGACAAAATAATGTGAACCTGCATTCTCTTGGCATATATCCTCATCAGTATGACACTTCTGATCTCTTGTCAATATACTGAATTGATGTATATTATTATTGATGAGAATTGCATCAACTTATGCTGATATTTTCATATGTTAAAGATTTAATGTCAGATGAATTTTATGGGGCTATATGAAAAAATTTAACCCAGACCTTGGTGAAAATGCTATGTGAGGAAATTTTATGTCTGTAATATGAATTTCTTGGGAGACTAATAAGCATGAAGGGTTAATGAGGTTATCAAAATTTTACAGTTCCAATAAAGGGGATTCTAGCAAAATTAGTAAGCCACCTGCCTTCTATCTTTCTCTAATTATTGGAAATCATATAGTGCATAATTGTATGAGAGATTTTGGGACAAGTATTTTTATTGTGCCTAAAGGAATTGCTGGCTGTCTTGGTATCAAGTATGAACTGGTGGCTATAAAGGTCTTACAATTGGATGTCACTACTATCAATATAGTAGGTGTAATTAAAAACCTAAAATTTTCTTTGCACGCATGTCCTAGCTGTGATGTGTTGCAATATATTTCAGTCATAGACCTCCCAGCTCATTTTTCCATTTTCTTATCGAGATATTTCATTGCTAAGATAAGTGGGTACTTATTCATTGATTGGTCTCACATGCTATTTAGAACTAGATATGATACTAAAGAAACCATCAAATCTAAGCCCATTGCAAAGGATCACCTAGAGCCTTATACTCCTTGTCTAGTAAATATGAACTATACATTGCATAACCAAAAGGAGGAGTGTCCTATTCATGATCCTACAAATCCTATAGAGGAAGTAATTGATTTTTTGTTGGATGAATGTGGAAATCATTTACAATTTGACCCATTAACTATTGTTGAAGTGGAGGAGACTGGTCTTGGAATCAACTACATTCATGAAGAGAATGCTACTATCCCCAATCTCATAAAAAATCAAGAAGACTTAGGGGGATTGTGGCAGATGTTTTTTGATGGTTCTAGAAATGGAAATGGTGCTAGTACTAGTGTAATGCTAGTATCTCTGAGAAAGGAGAGATATTATTTCTCTTTCAGGCTTCAATTTAGTTGCACAAACAATGTGGTTGAGTATGAAACACTCATCTAAGGTCTCCAATTTGCACAAAAAAGGAACATTAATTGTTTACAGGTTTTTGGTGACAGTGAACTAGTTGTCCATCAAGTTAGATCTTAAATCTCAACAAAGAACAATTTGCTCAAATCCTATAAATATAGGGTTTGGGATTTAATTGAGGGATTTGAGGGTCTTGAAATCCAAACAATTCTAAGACACCAAAATAAGCACATTGATAGTCTTACTATAGTTGGTTCTTAGTTTGACATACTAGTGCATATTGAAAGAAGAAAGGAGCAAAATATCAAGCTTGTTGTTCTATATAATTAGGATCACTGATAAGTCTTTGATAGTGATAAAAAAATAGTAAATTTTCTACAAGATGAGGCATAATTCTTTAAAGGAAATCAGTCCAAGCTAAAAAATATGTATGGTGATCAGATTGTGCAACTGAGTAGCAACAAGCTACCAAATGGTCTCATCACCATTGAGGGTATTTTCAACCCTAATGATTAGTTAAAGAAGAAAAGGATGGATTTAGCTAAAAAGAGGGGTGACTTCAAGCTAATAAATATTTCAGAAGGAAAGACTCTAAACTTGGAAAAGGTATGCTCTACCACTGAACATGATGTTTTCATAGATCTTTCCAATAGATACATTGATGTAATTTCATTGAATTATTAAGACCTAAATGGTTTTGACTCAGGCTTTTCCCAACACACTATTGAATTATATCTAGATGCAAAACTTGTAAGGTGGAAAAAAAGGCCTATAAATCCTAGAATTGAGCCTTTGATGTGAAAGGAACTAGCCAGATTGATTGAGGCTAGAATTATTTTTCCCATCAATAATTATTCATGGGTGGAAATCTTGGTTCCTATCAGAAAAAAAGAATGGAGAAATAAGACTTTATTTCAATTTTAGGGATCTAAATAGAGCCTCCCTAAAGGATCATTATCCCTTCCCTTCCATGGAGCATATTTTACAAAGATTCAGTGAGTTAGAAAGGTTTTCTTTCTTGGATAGCTACTTAGGTTATAATCGAATTTTGGTCCAGGAATTTGACAACCACAAGATAAAATTTACTACAAAGTGGGACACCTATGCTTATTGTAAAATTCATTTTCGTCTAATTAATGCATGTTCCAATTTTTAGAGGGCCATGGATATGTAATTTCAAGATGTGTTTAGACAATTTGAATTGGTCTACCTAAATTATATCATAGTGTTTTCAAAGCATGCAAAAGATCATTCTAGTCACCCTGAGCAAGTATTTCAGAAATGTAGGGAATATGGTATTTCCCTAAATCCAAATAAATTTATCTTTACCATTAACCATGGAAAAATTCTTGGACACATTGTTTCAAAGGATGGCTCGGTTATTGATCCTACAAGAGTAAAATCTATCTTGTCCATCCCACTTCCTAGTCACAAGAAGGGATTACATATTTTCTTAGGCACAATTATCTTTGTCATGAGGTTCATTCTAAATATTGTTGCTTTGGTAAATCCTCTTACTTCTATGCTTTAGAAAAAAAATGGTCTTCAAATGGGCCAAGAAAGGTAAAGATAGCTTTGAGGCTATCAAACAAAAAAATTATTAGGATCCTACCATTGTTAATCATAATTATGAAAAGGATTTCATTCATTACACCTTTAGAGGTGGAGCAAATATATCACTTTTCCTAACACAACTACATAAATAAAATCTAGAGCAACCCATTTCTTTCTTTAGTGAAGGTCTTAAGGAATATGAAGCCAAGTACAACTATGTTGAAAATAAATCTCTTGATACTGTTAGAGAATTATAGAAATTAAGAACATGATATCTAATAACAAGATACAGCTAATGGTGCCCCATGTTAGCATTAAAGAGTTCCTATTGAGTAGAGATATCAATGAAAAAGGGTTGGATGGATCACCAAGGTTGTGGAGCATGACGTTGACATAAAAATCACCAAGTTAGTAAGAGGCAAGGGGTTGTGTGAGAAACATGTCTCAATATTTGAGACTCCTAAATAAGCTACCCTTATGCTACAAGAACAACAAGCATCAAATACAAACATGCAAGGAAGCAAGGTTTGCTGGTGTTTTTTCCAGTCGAACCTTGAAAATCCTCTAAAGTATAGCCAACCCTTATGCTTAAGAACTTCAAGATTAGTGGCCAACGAATGAGAGATGGATTAAAAAATTTTATCCTCTACACTTCAAGCTTTGATAAACCTAGGAGGGTAATCCCACACAATGAATCTATGCATTTATGCTAGAAAATGACTATGTACATTGCAAATAACAGACGAATTTTTATGTAAGTACTTAATAATCATTTTTTTTCAAA
The DNA here is from genome assembly GCA_007115665.2 of Sequoiadendron giganteum. Classification (NCBI taxonomy): domain Eukaryota; kingdom Viridiplantae; phylum Streptophyta; class Pinopsida; order Cupressales; family Cupressaceae; genus Sequoiadendron; species Sequoiadendron giganteum. The sequence continues at coordinate 47,178,389 of VCHN02000014.1, read as the reverse complement.
AGGATGGCTAATCCTTCACAACACTCAACATTTAGAGCATGAGAATATGAAATTTCATTGCACTTATAGAAACCAAACATAGAAGAAAATAATTTAAAATTTGTTTGAATTTAAAGATTGTTTCTAAGAATGGGGAAAGATAAATGTGCAAGACCATTTCCTACCTTAGGCTACAAAGTCACATATCATACCTCATATCATAATACTATAACATAATCTTGATGACCAAAAAATTTATATCACATTATGATAGAAAGGTCTACTTAATTCTGTCATGAAATTCTACTTAGCAATCCACATGAAAATACAACACCCTCATTACCTACTTGCAAGAATTTACACCACTCCTAAAATGAAAAACATACAAATAGATAACTCAAATAGAAAATGTGTTTGAAGAACCTCAATAGCTCTATTATTTCATTTCAAAATATGTTTCATCCCAAACATGGAGATAATCACTTAACAATATGCATTCATATATGCACATTCAACCTATAGGAACATTACAATATATGGATTTACAACATATAGACCTTTACCCTCAGCATTCAACAATAAAAATACCCAACCTCTTTCATGGCCAAAATATAAATCTAAAAGCCTTCCTAGAAATTAGAACCCCTTACAATGAAACCAATTTCTTATTTTAAGAGAAATGAGAAGAAAGTAGAAAAACCCTAAAGTTAATGCACCAATGAAACATGGTACATCTAAGCTCCAGTGATAAACAAAAAATTTGGCATTTAGAGAATGCCTCTTTACTTAATTTTACCTCTCTTCAGTCTTCCTTCAATTAAAAATCCTGTGCAAATCTTTACCTAGCTATAATAACCCACTTATTGGCCTCATTTTCAACTAAAAGTGAAAAAAAAAACCTTGGGTCAAAACCCATTTACCCATTTTCCCTTATGCTCTGTAAGTGAAATTTATGTACCCAAATGCAACTAACATATCCAATAACATTCAAATAGATGATTTTAATCATTTATTTTAACTTTTCGATCATTCATTTCACAATGCAAATTTTTTGACATTTTGTCAAAATTTTATTTGAAAACCATTTGAATACATATTCAACCTACAAGTAGGGGCCTTCCATTCTCAACTCTTTTGATAATTTCAGCAAGATTGAAAATACTTGCAGGTCATTTTTTATGACTATTAGTTGTTTTTGATCTCACTGGCAACCAAATAGTGCACTAAAAATTGCTAGAATTTCTTCCCAATCAATAGAAATGGTTATGGAAAATTTCTTGAGTATGAAAGAGAACTTCCAAGTATGCACAAGTCTCTAAAAATCAACCCAAAGACCAAAAACATAATTACAACTTCTAGTTTAATTCCTCCCTCAAAGAATGCACATTGTTGAGAATAGTTGAAGATGCCCCTTAATACAGTGAAAAAATATTAAACTCTACCCTTCAAATTTCTCATGTGCCTCCAAATTAAATCCATCGTAAGGAGGAAAACCATCACTACTTTTCTCATACATAACCCCCTCGAAACTGTAATGTGTGATGGGAGTAATTTTTTTTATTAAAACTTCATATTTCAAATGCATTTAATATATTTTGAAAATGTCAATATAAGCCATCGCTGATTTGATTTTTTCCTCCATCCCAAAATGGAGATGAGCGATGCAACTACCGTGGAAATTTTGTTAAGTTCTTTAGCCAATATGATTTAAGAATTTAAAATTGTCATCAATAAACCTTTGGAATTTTTTTTTTATATCTCCCACAAATGTTGTTGTGCATCAAAAGAAAGCTATCAATTGAACTTGACCATCACTACTTTATGAAGGTAAAGGGATTCTAGATCAATGATGGGGGATGGGAGTTGGGCCATCACTCAAACTTGACCATCACTGATTTATTTTTTACTTTTCCATTTCAACTAGTGATGTGTGATGGTATTCTATGCAGTTGTGCAATGGAAATTAAACATTGAGCCTTCACGTGACTACACCATCAATAAAACATTAATTATTCCTACTAATTGAAAACTCATTGTTGCATAAATTTCATCGCTGATTTTAACCAACTCCTCTCCTCCAAAAGAGTGATGTGTGATGGCTGAGGAAAAGAATTGCAAAGTTCAATATCTTTGTGAAGTCTATTGACCAAGAGGAAACAAGAATTAAATCTGCCTTTTGACATAAAAAATTGAGAATATATTTTAATTTTTCCCCAAACCATCGTTGATTTGATTTTATTCCTGCATCCAAAATGGAGATGAGGTGTGAAAACTTCAAAGGTTTGTGTTCAATGAATCAACCAATGAGAAACAAGAAATGAAACTTGCTTTCATAATGAACATTTGAAAATGCATTTCAAATTTTCCCTAAAATCATTTTCAAATTTGGACAATGTATAAATATAATATTTTAAATATTAGCATTTGAAAAATTAGAAAGATTGCATGTTTTAATTTTGCCTATAGACCAAATAGAGAAAATTCAACGTGCACAAATGAAGACCCTTGGAGCTGATATTTTTTGCATGTGGCCACAATCAATTATTTAGAACATGGGTTTCAAATCAAATTTCACCTAGCAATCAAAATTCAAGTACCTCCTTTGTAAATTGGCTTGTCGAACATATTTTCCGTAGCTAAAAAGTACTGAAATAATGTATCATGGCCTCCATTTTTTATGAAATCAAAATTGGAGATGTTTTAGAACAAAGTGAGAAATGGGTTTCCTTTAGAATTGTGAAATTTGAAACTTTTTGGAAAACAAAATTTGGCCTGGTCGCTATTAGAAAAGGATTAGAAAGACCATCAACACTCATTCAAGAGGCATGAAACTGAACAAGCGTGTTACCATATGCACCGAAACACATTCTACCAAAGGGATTTACAATATGTGCTCAAATTTGCAAAATATTAATCAACAAAGAGGGCCTTCGAGGGAGATTTAGCAGGATGCACACCTAGCCTCTATCGTCAAACTAAAAGAGCATAGGCACTTTAAATTTGAGAATTTTGAAGGTCCTATCAGTGGCTCATGTTCATGGATGCATGCCCCTTGTGGGCATGTCAAGATTCTAGATCTCTGGGGAGTAGACCAAGTTCCTTAATCATTGGGAGGCTCTATAACTTATCCTCTATGTTGCATTGAAATAGTTTTCACAATACATTTTGTGGCCCCAAGCCCCCAAAAATGAAGTACCAGTATTTAACTCTATCTAAAAAAATTGTTGTCTACTTTTTACACTAGGCCACATTTGATAACACTACCATGAGCTACCCACAAACTAGCCCTGTCATTAGCATTGCCATTAACCAATATTACCATGTCATTGAGCTTTCCACTATCACAATTATTTTTGTTACACTGAAATTTGAAATTAGACACTAATTGAAAACCATAACCATTGTGACAATTTTCCCTATCCATATTACTATCATGTTCCATTAAATGCTCATCCATTTTAATTAATAAATTGAAACATTCATAGTCCATTTGATAGTCAACATCATAAATGTTAACATCATATTCAATTTTCATATCATACTTGAAACTATCATAAATAGTTTGTTCAATAGTCCCATCAAGAATTATATGCATTGATTTATTGAAGTCAAATTGTAGCTCGAAGTTTGAAAAATCAGATTGAACAAAAGACTCATATAAAACCTTGGATTCATCCTCTGATTTTTGTCCCATGCCAAAAAAGCATCCATTTTGTGTGATGAACAAAAAATGTTCATACATAGAACATTGCAAGTCAATTATAGTGTCACATTCTCCACCATTTTGGAAATAGGATTTATAAAAATCCATAGTATCTTGCCCACACTCAAATCAGGGTTATGATAAGAAACATCATTACTAACAAAATACCATGCATCAACAAACACTTCCATCTCATGTTCATACATGATATAAAATTAATTCTTTAGACCACTATACAAGTCCATATGAAATGTTTCAAATAAAGGATCAAATAATTCAAAATTTAACCTTGGGCCAAAAAATTCACATTGATTTTTCATAACATGTTCAATACTACCCTCTAAAATGTCAATATGAATACTCGAATCATTTTGAATGCTAAAATTTTCAAAATTAATAGGGTCAACCAAAATACTTTCATGTGTGCTAGTAACTTCATTTGCGCTATCAGTTGATAGGCATATTGACCTATGTACCAAAGACAAATTGTTATTTGAAATCTATTCATTAGCAATAAAACAAGAACCTTCATTCTATTTCACACTAATGCATTCCTTATTCAAAACACACATTTCCATTTTAATACTATGAATCTTGACAAGAAAAATTAGTAAAGAAAAAACCATATTCAATTTCACATTCACTAACATTAAACCCACTGTTATTTGCATCATTTGGCTACTCTACACATAAATCATTTTTTTTTCAATATCAACACAATCTAAAAATTCATCAAACTATTTAACTTTACTAGTAGGTAATAATTTTGATCCATGATCCATGTGTTTTTCATAATATATAACTTTACCATTCAATAATGAACACATTCTTCCATTTGTGCGCACATCATCATCCTCTTCATGTATAACTGAAATTTCCATCTTTGTTTTATATAAAAAATCACAAGAAACAAGGACATGTTCATGTTCATAGATGTCATACTCAACCTCATCAACATATTCATCATATTTGACACTTTTCTTAGGATCAAGATATTGAACACAGGTTTTTATCTTCAAATTCATTATCATCCATAGAGTCTGTATGCTCTATTGATAAAAAACCCAAACCACATTCAAAATATTCATCAAATAAAATTTGTTCATTTACTTGAGAAAAAGTGACTTTATCAAAATTTATATCACTACATCCTTTATATGAAGAAAATAACTCTAAATCATCCTCATAGGAACATTCATAATACTTAGAAAATAAATCAAGCTCGTTATCATTATGATCCTCATCACAAGAAAATCCATCACTACATAAACTATGATCAAATTTTTTAAAATGAACACTTCAATTTTCACCTTGAATATCTTGATCACTTATTTGTAATGAGAACTCATCAACACTTGCATTTTTGTCACTAATCAAATCATGACATGGAAGGACATCTTGCATCTCTTTTACTTTTTCATCACCCAAGATATTAAAAGGAGAGATTTCATGCATATCTATTTTGTCATCATACCATGTATCTTTATCTTCATCATTGTTGTATTAATATACATATGTGTTACTGGTGGGATGATTACAATCATTATCCTCATATATACAACAATATGGATGTTCTTATTTGATATACCTTTTTCAAGTATGTGCATCATGTTCTAATTTTTCTCAATAGGAAAATAGCTATTTGCGTTTTGAGACACCACACCTCTTGTAAAATCACATCAATCTCCTTTAAAAATCTTTATCCAATCAAGTACTTCATCAAAAATATGAGGTTTCAATTTTTTAGGAAATGTACTATTCCTTGACTCATAGATTTCACAAAATAGATCAATGCATATTTAATCCTCTAGCTTGAAATTTTTGGGGACCTCCAACAAGGAATCTAAAAACCTTACAAATTAACCATGTGGTGATTCTCCCTTATACCTCTTCAACTTAGACAATCTTTTAACAAGAGACATAGGATCAACATTGCTCAAATTTTTCTCATGGTCAACTTGGAGTTCACTATGATTTGCATGTTGTAATGATGAAAAAGTTGGAGCAGCAAAAGAATTATCATATTGACAATCATTTCTATTGTTTGATCCATGAATTCCATTTTCATGAGGTGTGCTAGGATAACCAAAATTTGCAGCCATGTATCCCTTCATCATTGAATATTTTAAGTTGTTTTCAATATCCATGGCAATTTGATATGCATGATAAAGTGTTTTAGGATCTTTATCTCTTAACATATAGCCCATTTCTTCATCAAATTCACCTAAGTATACAAACAAACACAATGCATCTTTGGACTTCAATTTTTTGTAATATCCCTTATTGCCTTTGAAAATCTTAAGTTGAAATTTGGGACTAACTCTTCTTCATCTTTTTGAATGTCCATGAATTTTTGTATCATTGATCTTGAATCAATTATTTCACCAAATTTTTATATGAATGTTTTCATTAACTCATCGCATGAAAATATAGAATATACTGGTAAATATGAAAACCAATCTCTGGCATCTTCCTTCAGAGATTGAACAAAAAAATGCATCACAAAATCCTCATGACTTATCTCATAATCTCTCATCAAATCAGAAAACTCTTGCAGATGTTGAGATGTTGATTCTGAGCTTTTCCCATTGAAATTTGAAAAGTGTTCCCTAACTTCATTAGGAATAGGGTTTGGATGACCTTGAATACCATTAAAATTTAATGGTCTTTACTTGCCCACAAAGAAAGGCCTTCTTTGGGGACATAGTTGGAATTACGATTTTTGTTGCATTGTAGGATTTAAAAATATAAAAAGAAAGTATTAATAACAATCCTTATACAAATACTTATGTGATTCATGCTTATCCTAATTACAAACATTAACTCTCATCTTTCTCAAATCCCTTTCTATTGGTGCTAACACTCATTGAATAAGGAAACATAAGTTTTCCTAGGACTTTCAAAAATGGTTTTCATACATAAGATTATCCTTCTTGGAAACTAAGATATGAAAAAATACTTGGATAAGTTGCAGCTGCTATGATTTTTTTTTTCTTGAATAAGAATCATTGTAGATATGAAACTTGCTTCACATATTCAATAAGTTCTTTTGATAGAGTCACCACCTCTCTTCATAAAGGACTAAACTTCAAATGATATGAAGCTCTTTCAAAGATAATTTTATTCTTCTAGGTCTTCTCCAATAGCAGAGTCAAACATAAATTCTTTCAAATTTTCTACAACAAAACCTCTTCCAAGTCTAAAATTTCAATATCTAAACCATATTTTTAGATTCATAAAATTATTTGACTCTTTCGAAATAGATTCTCCTCTAATGTTCTCCAACAGAGTCACCAATCTATTGGTGTTTTTCCAACTGAACCTTGAAAATACTCTAAAGGTTAGCCAGTCGTTATGCTTAAAAAATTCAAGATTAGTGGCCAATGAATGGGAGATGGGTTCTACACTTTTATCCCCTACACTTCAAGCTCTGCTAAACCTAAGAGAGTAATCCCACACAATGTACCTATGAATTTATCCAGCCAAATGACCATGTACATTGCAAATAATAGATGAATTCTCATGTAAGTACTCAATAAGTAAAATATTTCAAAAGGATGGATAATCCATCACAACACTCAATATTTAGAGCATAAGAATACAAAAGTGCATTGCAATTCCACAAACCAAACATAGAACAAAAGCATTTAAGTTTTTTTGAATTTAAAGATTTTTTTTGAGAATGGGTAAAGACAATTATGAAAGACCATTGCTTGCCTTGGACTATGGAGTCACATATCATATCTAATACCATAATACTATAATAAAATATTTATGACCAACAAACTCCCATCATATTATGATAGAAAGGTATACTTAAGACTTTCATTAAATTCTACTTAGCAATCCACATGAAAATACAACACCTTCATTACCGACTTGCAAGAATTTACACCACTCCTAGAATCAAAAGAAAACAAATAGATAAATCAAACATCAAATGTGTTTGAAGAACCTCAATAAATTTGTTATTTCATTTCAAAAGATATTACATCCCATAGATGGAGACAATCACATAACAATATGCATTCATATTTGTACATTCAAGCTATATGATCATTACAATATATGGATTCATAGCATATAGACCTTTACCCTTAGCATTCAACAATTATAGTACCTAGCCTCTTTCATGGAAAAAACCTAAAGCTAAGAGCCTTCCCAAAAATCAGAACCCCTTATAATGAAATCGACTTCTCATTTGAAGAGAAATGAGAAGAAAGAATAAAAACCCTAAATTTAATCCACCAATGACACAAGGCACATATGAGCTCTACTAATCAGCAACAAACTAGCATTTAGAGAAAACCTCTTTACTTCATTTTCTCTCTCTTTAGTCTATCTTCACTTGAAAATCTCATGCAAATATTCACCTAGCTGTAATAACCCACTTACTAGCCTCTTTTTCAAGTAAAAGTGAAAAAAAATTACCCCTAGGTCAAAACCCATTTACCATCCACCCTTATGCTCTGTAAGAGAATTATTTACCCAAATTATATTAACACCACCAATAGAATTCAAATATATTATGTTCATCATTTATTTTAACTTTTTGATCGTTCATTTCAAAATGCAAAAAAATTGACATTTTGTCAAAAAATTATCTAGCAACCATTTGAATACATATTCAACCTATAGGCCCTTGCCTTCCATTCCCAACTCCTTTGATAATTGCAACAAGATTCAAAATCCTTGCAAGTCATTTTTTATGAGTATTGGGTGTTTTTGACCTCATTGGGAACCAAATTGTGCATAAAACATGGTTAGAATTGCTTCCCAAGAAATAGAAATGGTTATGGAAACTTTCTGGAGTATGAAAGAGCACTTCCCAGCTTGCACAGGTGTTTGAAAATCAGCCCAAAGACAAAGAAAGTGATTACAATTTTTGGTTTAATTCCTCCCTTAAATAATGTATAGTGCTGAGAATAGGTGAAGATGCCCTTTAATACATTGAAAAAAATATTAAAATTTTCCCTTCATATTTCTCACATGCCTCAAAATGAAATCCATCGCAAGGAGGAAGACCATTATTGTTTTTCTCATACATAGCTACCTCGAAACTGCGGTGTGTGATAGGAGTAAAACATTTTATTAAACCTTCAGATTTCAAATGCATTTAATACATTTTGCAAATGTGAATATAAGCAATCATTGATTTGATTTCTTTCTTCCATCCCAAAATGAAGATGAGCGATGCAAATACCATGAAAATGTCATGAAGTTCTTCAACCAATAGGATTTAATAATTTAAAACTGCTATCAATAAACCTTTGAAAAATGTTTTTTATATCTCCCCCAAATTTTGTTGTGCTTCAAAAGAAAGCTATTGCTTGAACTAGACCATCACTACTTTATGAAGGTAAAGGGAATCCAAATCAGCAATGGGTGATGGGAGTTGAACCATCACTCAAACTTGACCATTGTTGATTTATTTTTACTTTGCCACTTCAACTGGTGATGTGCAATGGTATTTTGTGTAGTCGTGCGATGGAAATAAAACATTGAGCCTTCATGTGACTACAACATCAATAAAACATTAATTATTCCCACCAATTGAAAAATCATCATTGTATAAAATCTATCATTGATTTTAACTAGCCCCTCTCCTCCAAAACAATGATGCACAATGGATGAGGAAAAGCATTGCAAACTTGAATATCTTTGTGAAGTCCATTGACCATTAGGAAACAAGAATTAAATCTACTTGTTGACATAAAATTTTGGGAATGTATTTTAATTTTTCCCCAATCCATCACTAAAAAATAACCATCATTGATTTGATTTCATTCCTCCATCCAAAAATGGAGATGAGTGATGTTGGCATGAAAAATTCAAAGGTTTTTGTGAAATGAATCAACTAATGAGAAACAAGAATTAAAAATTTCTTTCATAATGAACATTTGAAAATTCATTTCAAATTTTCCCTAAAATCATTTTCACATTTGCACAATTTTCACAATATTTTGAATATTTTAAATATTAGCATTTGAAACATTAGAAAAATTACAAATTTTAATTTCTCTTGTAGACCAAAAGAAGAAAATTCACCGCACACAAACAAAGACCCCTAGAGTTGAGATTTTTTGCTTGTTTCCATGATCAATGATTTAGAACACGGGTTTCAAATAAAAAAAATTCCAACCATGAAAATTCAGGTACCTCCTTTGTAAATTCGTTTGCCAGAATTGTTCATCTCAACTAAAAATCCTTAAAATAATGCATCATATGGCCTTTGATTTTGATGAAATCAAAAGTGGAGATGTTTTAAGACCAAAATGAGAAATGGGTGTTGGAAAAACAAGAAGAGACAAATGAGAGGGGGGGTGAATCAATTGTTACCAAAATCAAACTTATTCAATATTAATCAACCTTAAATCTTAGATTTGATAATTAACAGTGCAAGCATAAATCAATAACATACCAAAGACATATGAACACATATATTTTGTACTTGGAAACCCTATTAGGGGAAAAACCATAGTGTATGTTAGTCCACAAGATTATACCCTGTTAGAAGTATAATAAAGAAAAAAATATGGAATGCACTTGCATTCAGGAACACTCCCTAGATCTCACTACTCAAAGGAAGGCTCATTGCCTTAGATACACTAACCAGATTAAAACCATCTAATGAGTTTGAATTGAGAAATTAGCTTCTACAAAATCCTATTACAGTTCCGATTAGGCACATAAAACTTCTACACACTCTTCCACACTTTGCTAAATCTCTTTAACACTCTTCTCTACTCTTGAATGATTTGACCTTTATTCACACATTTACATTACTTACACACACAGATCATACCTTAAAATAGGGAAAACAACCACTCATATATCTGCTACATGGATTTACATCAACAACTTTGTTGACCTAAAATAAAGAATGAATGACAATTGTCGGCCTTAATATATGAGTAAATCTTAATGTGCACCAACACAAGTCAGTTATAGCATAGTGAGGACCCAAAACAATATCCTCGAACATGTAAAACAATAAAAAATTAGTCCATAAATATCCGCAACATGCTACCACCATCATGTCGGCCAAGAACATGAAAAATTCAAGCATACAATGAAAAATATTCAATCATGAACACATCAGCCAATGTGAATGTACCAAAATGATAGAGAATGATCTAGAAACATTTCAGAACATCACAACAATATACACAACAATGTAATTTACTATACTTGTAATCTCATCTTCTAGAAACACTTGATACAGTAGACGAATAGTTGTAGGAACACATAACTTCATAGCTTCCTTAATTATTGATGTGTACCACTGAAAATTTCAAAAAACACACTAGATAGGCTCAACAGTAAACCCTTTGATGTGTGCCTTCATATCTTCAAAGTACAAAAAATTTCAACACTCTGACCTTCTCAGCTCCATTGGCTGCCTGCAATATATTTATTAAAATTTTATCAATATCCTCAACATATACAACCTTAAGCATCATCAATGCTAATAGTGTTGACATCAATGAAAACCACATATCAGAAATGCAACCGCAACATCCAAAAATCTCCCCCTTTGGCATTGATGGGAACACATGATGTGAAAAAAAAATACCATCAACGCAACTCACTCTTCTTTAATTATCCCCCTTAGATGTTACACTGTTTTTCACATTACACTTCTCCCTATTACAAGGTTTTTCACATTTATAATTCTCCACCTTTGACATCAATGGAAAAGGTACTCAAGATTTGAACCATATATTAAGCACATCTGACTACTCCCCTTGAGTAGCAGCCACCACAACATCAATCCAGAATAAGATATGGCTTTGAATCCATAGACTGATGCAAAGACCTACATCACTTAGTTCTGATCAGGAGGGGAAATCATCTCTAACTTACCTTTGAGGTACTCAAAATTATCCTTAGGCAATGGTTTAGTAAAGATATCTACAATTTTCTCCTTAGTAGGCATATACTCTAGCCTAAATTCTTTGTCACTTACTTTATCTCTCAAGAAATGATACTTGATGGATATATGTTTTGTCTTGGAGTGAAACACTTGATTTTTTTAAATTTTTATGGCACTTGAGGTATCACATAATATAGAAATGGATTCTTCATAATCAATTTTGACATCTCTCAGCATCTGCTTCATCCACAATACTTGAGTCTAGTTGTTTGTAGTAGCAATGTATTTTGCCTCAACAGTAGATAATGAAATTGAATTTTTCTTTTTTCTTAGCCAAGCAATTAACTTCTTCCCTAAGACCAATGCACCACCACTAATACTCTTCCTATCATCCACATATCCTACTCAATCTGCATCGGTAAAAACAGTCAGGATAGGATCATCATCCTTGGGATACCATAGACCAAAGTCAACTGTCCCTTTTAGGTATCTGAAGATTATTTTCACAATAGTTACATGAGATTCTTTTGGATCAACTTGATATCTAGTATCCATGCATACTGTATTCATTATATCTAGCCTTGTTTGAGTCAAGTAGAGTAATCCACCAATCATTGTCATGTATCTTGTTTGATTTTCTTCAGGAAATTCATCAATCTATGTGAGTTTACATCCGGTCACCATTAGTGTACCAACTGGCTCTGAATCTTCTATGCCAAAAAATTTCAGTGGCTCTTTTACATATTTAGACTAAGATATCCACTAGTTGAGTAATCTATAGCCCTAAGAAGAATTTCAGCTCTCCAATCATTGAAATTTCAAATTCACTTTTGATTTGATCAAAAAACTTCATACACAAATCATCATCACCTTCCAAAATAATATCATCAACAAAGACTTCAATGATTAATTCTTTATTTTGATCCAACTTGAAATAGAGATTGCTATTATTAGTACCTTTTCTGAATCCAAGCTTCAATAAGTATTTATCCAATCTAGCATACCAAGCCCTATGATCTTGATTAAGTCCATATAGAGCTTTCTTCAATCATCATACCATGTTTTCTTTGTCAATCAGTTGAAATCCATCTGGTTGTTCAACATAGACTTCTTCTTCTAATTCACCATTTAGGAATGTTGACTTTACATCCTTCTGATAGACTTTGTAATTATTGAAAGTAGCATAAACAAGAAATAATCTTATGACTTCTCTCCAGTAGAAATGAGGAACATTTTCTTCCAGCATTATGGTTTTAGCAGTGTCTAGAACGGTTCTATTTTTTCTTTCAACAACTCCATTTTCTTGAGAGGTTCGGGGAGCACATAACTATATTTAGATTCCATGCTCTTCACAGAAAGAATTGAATTCCCTTGAAGTTAATTTTCCACCTTTTTCTTACCTTAAGTATTTGATCTTTTGACCATTCTCATCCTCTGCCATAGCTTTAAAGGATTTGAAATTTTCAAGTGCTTTATGTTTTTCTCTTAAGAAAGCAACCCATATCATCCTCGAGTAATCATCAATGATCAATATGAAATACCTTTCACCTTGAAGACTTTTGATTCTAGAGGGACCACATAAATCAATATGTATTAAATCTAGTACTCCATTTGAGCTATATTGTTTGCTCCAGAAGGATTTTCTAGTCTGCTTTCCCATCTAACATTCCTTGCACATAGTGTTAGTAGGCTTCACTATCTTAGGTAGATCTCTGACTTCTTGAGAATATATTATCTTAAATTTTTTATCAAAGCTAACATGAAACAACCTCCTATGCCATAGCCAACTTACATCAATTTGAGAATTAAAAAAAAATTACTAGTAGCACTTAAGTGAAATATATTACCTCTTGTATTTGTTTCTGAAGCAATCAAATTTCCAGAAGTTCCCCTTATCCTACATTTACCATCCTTGAACAAAAGATTGTAACCCTTGTCTATCATTTGTCCAACACTCAACAAATTATTTTTTAGGCCTTCTACATAAAGAACATTATTAGTATTATTCTTACCACCAATGGAAATAATTCCTCTTCCACGAATCACAACAGAAGTGTTGTCTCCAAACATTACAACACCACCATCATAGTCTTCTAAGCTTATAAACTTGATTTTATCACAAGTAATATGATGTGAGAATCCGCTATCAATTACCCACTCATCCTCTTCTTCAATTTTTTTTGCAAGAGCTTTCTCAACATTCACATTACTAGTAGATTCAGTAGACACTTGACCATTTTATTTGATAGAAATGAATACCCATTCATATTCATTTCCAGTTTCTTTATGAGATTCTTCATCAGTTACACCTTCTTCAACAAAATATCATTTCCTTTGAAATCTAGTCTTCTCATGTTTGTATTTAGAAACTCTTTCAGGACATCTAGAAGCAAAATGACCTATTTTACTATAAGAAAAAAATTTAATAGGTAACTTTCCTTTGTACTTACCATGACCTCTAGCTTCTCTTTTCACAATCAATGCTTCCAATTCTTCTAGTTATCTTTCTTCATCTTCAATCTACTTCATTTCATCTTTGTAATTGAATGAATTTTGTAAATCTCTCCCAAATCATATCTCTGCTTGCTTCTCTTGAATACAGTAGCTTTGAATGCAAATTCTATCTTGGGTGTAGACTCACCAAATTCACTCAACTCAAAAGCTACAAGTTTCCCAATCAACACGTCTCTTGTTATATTTTTTAGTGACTTGAGTTCATCAATAGCATGATCTTTTGATTTGTAGGAAGGAGGCACAAATTTGACTAACTTAGCCACTATTTATTCTTCACCCAAGACTCCACTAGCACATCTAGTACTCATCACTAGTTCATTTAATTTTTGAGAAAAGGTATGGATGTTCTCATCTTCACTCATCTTCACATCTTCCCATTTTCCTTTCAGAATTTGTAGCTTATCACTTTTCACTAATGGATATCCTTCATACACTATCTCCAAATTTTTCTAGATCTCATGTGCAGTTTTCAAACCTATCACATTTGGCATTTCAGAATCTGTCAAAGCACTCAAAAAATCTTCAATAGCCCCAATATTCATCTTAGCTTCTTTGATTTCATCTGCAGTAGATGGACCATTCTAAGAAATAGTATATGAATCCTTTGTGATATTCCAAAAAGGCTCACCAATGCACTTCAAGTGATATTCCATTTTGACCTTCCATAGAGAGTATTTAGCTCAATAAAATCTAGGACTATCCTTCTTGTAATATTCCATTTTGGATCACCTCAAGCTATTAAACTTATTCTTTAGAGGAAATAGCTCTGATACCAATTTTTGGAAAAACAAGACAAGACAACTGAGAGGGGGTGGTGAATCAATTGTTACCAAAATCAAACTTATTCAACATTAATCAACCTTAAATCTCAAATTTGATAATTAATAGTGCAAGCATAAATCAATAACACATCAGAGACACATGAAATCCAAGATTTTATACGTGGAAACCTTGCTAGGAGAAAACCATGGTGCATATTAGTCCACAAGACTATAACCTTCTAGAAGTATAACAAATAATAAAATATGGAATACAATTACATTTAGGCACACTGCCTAGAGCTCGCTGCTCAGAGGAAGGCTCACTTCCTTACATACAATAATCAAATTAAATCCACCTGATGAGTTTGAAATGAGAAATTAGCTTCTACAAAATCTTGATTACAGTTTTTGGTTAGGCACATAAACAGTTCTACACACTCTTCCACACTCTATTCAATCTCTTTCACACTCTTCTATGCTCTTGAATCATTTGACCTTTATTCACACATGTACATCACTTGCACACATCGAGCATACCACAAAATGGGGAAAAAAACCACTCATATATATCTGCTACATGAATTTACATCAACAACTCTATCGACCTAAAACAAAGAATGAATTACAACTATCGGTCAGAGCATAGCGAGGACCCAAAGAAATATCCTCAAACAAACAGAACAATAAAAGATTAATCCATAAAGATCTGCAACATGCTACCACCATAATGTCAACCAAGAACATGAAAAATTTAAGCTTACAATGAAAAATATTTAATCATGAACACGTTAGCCAATGTGGATGTACCAAAATTATAGAGCACAATCTAGAAACATCTCTAAACATCACAACAATATACACAACAATGCAATTTACCAGACTTGCAATCTCATCTACTAGAAACACCTACTACAGTAGTTGAATAGCTATAGGAACACAAAACATCATAACTTCCTTAATTCTTGATGCATACCATTGAAACTTTCAAAGAACACACTAGATAATCTCAACAACAAACGCTTTGATGCACGCCTTCAGATCTTCAACCTACAAAAATTTCCAACACTCTGACCTTCTCAGCTCTACTAGTTTCCTGCAATATATTTATTATAATTTTCTCAATATCTTCAGCATATACATCCTTAAGAATCATCAATGCTAATAGTGTTGACATCAATGAAAACCACATATAACCAATGCAACCAGAACATCAAACAATGGGTTGCCCTTAGAATTATGAAATTCAAAACTTTCCAGAACACCAAATTTGGCCTAGTCACTATTAGCAAAGGATTAAAAAGAACATTGGAACTCATCTAAGAGGCTCAAAAATAAAAAGGTGTGTTACCATATGTACCAAAAATAATTCTACCAAAATTATTTGTAATATAAGCTCAAAGTTGCAAAATATTAATCGGCAAAGAGGGCTTCCAGGGTAGATTTAGAAAGATGCACACCTAGCCTCTGTCGTCAAACTAAAAGAGAATAGGCACTTCACACTTTTAAAATTTTAAGGTTTCATTAGGGTGTGTGACATGAGTACCTTTTGTGGGAAGGTAAGTATCCTCTAGGTCTAGATAGGACCAAGAGAAGACATTTCAGATCACACACCATTCCCTATGTCATAGTGGATGGTGTACTCTTCAAAAAGGATTTTAATGGAGTCCTATTAAGATGCATAGACACATATCAAGTCAGAAGAATTCTAAATTAATTCCATGATGGCTCTTCAAGTGGCTATTTTTTTGCAAGGACTCCTATTGCAGAAAAAATGAGGGTTGGTTATTAGTGTCCACTTTTATTCAATGATGCTCATAAATGGGTGAGAATCTGTAAAACGTGTGCCTTATTTTCTAGAAAGCAAAGGTTGGATTCCCTACCTCTTCATCCCATTAATGTTGACCAACCATTTACACAGTGGGGTTTGGATTTTATCGACATTATAAATCCACCATCAAATGATGGCCATAAGTGGATTTTAACAGCCAAAGATTACTTTACCAAGTGGATAGAGGCAATTGTGTTGAAGGATTCCATTGATGCTTCAGTTTTAGAATTCCTTGATGGAATTGTTACAAGATTTGGCACTCCTTCCACCATTATTTTAGATCATTCCAAGGATTTTACTATGCTTATATCCTTGATTGAGAGCAAACAAAGGGTCTATCCCTTTGGTATGATAGAATTAATCCTAAAAGAGCAATTGGTAACTCTCCCTTCATGCTAGTTTACGGAAGGGAAGAAAAGTTACCACTATTATTAGACATTCCTTCCCTTGAGTTGGTACATCAGTTGGAGTTAGAATAAATTTATGCTATGATAATAAGGTTGTCTAAGCTCTTGGAACTAGAGGAGACAAGGAACAAATCTATGCAACTCATTGAAACACATCAAGCACAGGTCAAAAGAAATTTTGACAAAAAGGTA
This sequence comes from Sequoiadendron giganteum, assembly GCA_007115665.2. NCBI lineage: Eukaryota > Viridiplantae > Streptophyta > Pinopsida > Cupressales > Cupressaceae > Sequoiadendron > Sequoiadendron giganteum. Next base: position 47,161,129 of record VCHN02000014.1, on the reverse strand, counting down.
GCTCATAGAGTGTTCCAAGAGGGAGATCTAGTGCTGAAATGGGATGGAGACAAAGCCAAAGCTGGAAGACATTCCAATTTTAATGTCATTTTGGAGTGGTCCATATGTCATCACTAGCTGCAAGGAGGCCAATGCATTCCATCTTTCTAGGTTGGATGGTGAGATTCTTCCAATCTCAGTAAATGGGATTCATCTCAAACCTTAGTTCTAATAAGGATTGATTTTTGTGTAAATATGGTAATTTTTTTCCTTAAGTTCTCTTTTCACACTCTTTATTGTCCTCAAGGGAATGTATGTTCTAGTTTCCTTTCTTCCATCCAAGTGCATGCTTGCAAATGTTTCGTTTTTCCCTTGGGAGGCCCAGTTTTGTTTATCCCCTTCATGATTTTTTTCCAATTGGCTAATTAGGCCATGGATTCTATGATTAATAGGCAATAATCCCATAGAAATCACCAAAATATTGACATACTTTAGACCACCCATGGATGCCCATCATTTATATCTGATTCAAGAGATCCTATGTGTTCATCTTGATGAAATTCATGTTATTTTCAATGAATTTGTGTCTTTCAGGTTTTGAAACTCCTCAATTGTATCTAATTTAGGGTTTTTATCTTTTAGGTTAGGGCTCCTTAAAACCCTCGTATGCCTAAACCCTAACCCCTATGGACTTGGCGAACACATTTGTTTTATTTCTCTATTGACTTGTGGTGACTGGTCTCTAGTTGGCTAAGTTACAACTTATGTCATGTGTGGTCATGTTTTAACTTGCCCATTTACCCTTTCCTTTCTGGTTGTAGCCCCATTTAAATATTTGGTCATTATCCTATATTAGAGGGTCAAAAATATTTTTTGCCAATTCCTTATTTCTCTATGAATGAACCCTTTTAAGTCAGAACATAAGGCATGTTCCTTATAACTTGTTTAAGTTGTGTAGGTATCTAAATTCCATTCATCCCTGCTAACTTGCTGAGTTAAAATTTTCATTAAAGAAAGGGTATTGAATAATGGGTGAATGCCATGTGTCTGATCCTTTTGATGGGCCCTATCTATCTTGAAATTTGTTGGTGGTGAAAGGTTCTAAAATCAACAGCTCCCATCTAATGATGATAATGCATCTTGACCATTCCCTGCTAGCCCACGAGGGACCCACATGAAGATTCAAATTCCTAGCAAGGGAGTGAGTAGATGAGATATGTCATGGTGGGGCCCAATACTCAAGTTGTTATATATGTTTTGAATATTCATATTCAATGAGGTGTGACCTAAAAAACATCGTGTGCATCATTCACAACACTATTTTGAATGATGTCACCTTGATGTTAACTGTGATGGTCTTGAGTGGTATGATGATGATCAAATGACCCAAATTTAAAGGGGTTTTAATATGACAGTCACGTTTTAAATTTAAAGGCAATGAGTGATGGGTGTTGGATCTTGGTGTGAAGAAGGTAGATCAATGACTAGTATTAAAACTACAATGTATATCTCCTCTCCTCCATGAAATTTATGTAGAATTATTGTCTCAACTACTTTCCCATCTACTAGATTAAATTTGATAGATTAAGGATCAATTTTTCATGCTCTTTCGCCATTGTATTGATTGATAAATTTCACCATTACTCCTTGATGTGTTGCATATGCCTTTTCTCTTGTCAAGGTATGTTGGTCTAATATTTTGCTATAGATTTTGTAGGTGCCCACCCTTGCATTCATGGGATTCATCATTATGGGGCTTGTTCGAGTTGTTAGAGCCTTTATGGCTTGAGAGTTGCTTTGTTATGTGAGTAATTTGGATCATTTTTAATTTTATCATAATTCATATTTTTTCTACCCTAGTTAAGTAGTGGTTAAGGTTTTGAATTCAAACTTCAGTTATGCCTAAACTATAAAGGTAATGTTTGTGTTTAAAAAAAAAACTTCCTCTAACTCCTCTAGGGTTTTATCTTTTGCAAACTTGCATTTTTTCATTCTACCATTATAAAGATTACTTCTAAGATTTATTTCAATAGGATTCAATTATTGGGTGAGTGTAGGATCATGGGAGAACAAAAAGTGGCGATATGACCAAAAAGTTGCTGATAACTTTTTTTAATCCAAATTTGATGAAAAGAAAAGGTTTATAAAGAAAATGTTGAGCTTTCCAAAATATAATATATGCCTTATTTGGTGAACACAAGCAAAATAAGATTCTACCTTTTAGGATATGGAACTAAAATTATTTCACAGTTTAATCACACAAGGAAATCCCTAGTCCTTCCCTCAATTGAGTAACTTGGTTGAGGGATCTTGGTTAGAAATGAACCAAAGGAAATAGGTGTCCACCTTTTAGGAGATGGAACTTTTGGACCTATTTCACACTTTAGTTCATTAGGAAATCATGATCCCTCAACCAAGTGACCCAATTAAGGGAAGGAATAGTGGTTTCCTTGTGTGATTATACAAGGTTTCACCATTTAATGAAGCTTCAAAGGAGAAATGCGAACACCTATGCACAAAATCCTAGAAACTTGAATACATGAAATTAAATTGACAAAAAAAAAACTACCTAAAAGAATGGATAGGTCTAAACAAGATTTGAAAACCATGAAAATTATTGTTTTAATGTGCATTAGAACTGATATCCCAAGCTGGGCAATTTAGTTCTGCTACAGGAACCTAGGAAGAATCTAGAATCTTCTAGTGACTATTTAGGATATATAGAAAATTGGAAAAAAGGGTATACTGGGACTCATATGCCTAGAGGGATAATTTAGTCCAAGTACTATGCTTTGACTGATATTTTTGTAGCTTCTAGAGATCTTCTATAGATTTTTTCTTGTTTGATCTCTAAGTTCAAAAGTCTGAATTCTAGCATGTAGGTGAGTTTCTGTGAAGATGATAACTTCTTTCTAACTTTGACAAATTTTTTCAACTTTTCCTTCAAAGGATCTTCAAGCTTCAATTCACCTAGATCTGCAAAGACACATTAAGAGGGGAATTTTTTTTTTTGTTAGAGGATGGGGGTTTGCCTTGGTTAGACCCCATTTTGGTAATCAAACCTTGAAATGAAATAGAAAATAATGAAGTAATGATGAATGGGAAATATGCAATGTTATAACTCACCAAACCCTTGAAATAAAGGCTGAAAATTTGTTTGAAATGGCTTTAACGGAGGTGAATTCTGACTCTTGATTGAATGCTTGCTTGAATCATGAAACCAACATCATAAATGTTAGCTCAAAAACACACATGATGCATGAAGACTTTGTCATAATTCTTGAATCTTGAATTTTGATCCAAATGCTTGATGATTTTCTCTTGAATGCTCTTGATCTCATGAAAATTTCTTAGATTGTTAGATGAAATTATGTGAAATAACCTTATATTTATATTTTTTTATGCCTAATTTCCCAAAATTACAACACAAAAAGCCGACATCAGATCTAGGATAATAAAATCCCATCAAAATTTTGAATTAAAATAGATCGAAGCTAAAGTAGGACTCATACGTAAGGTTGGGAATATGCATCCCAATGGATTAAACCTAGGATCTCGATTTCAAGAAGTGCCTTATTTAATGTAACATTTAAAATCATGTCTCGATACCTAGGTGGGACCTGTATGCCTAGAGAGGCTTATGAGTCCTAGATTCCTAGATCTGGAACAAATAGCCAAAAAAATTAGATTATGATTTTTTATTTGTTGAATGTCGGGATTATCCTCAAAAAACCTAATTATAATAGGGAGGGCCCAAAAAATTCTTAAAATTTAAAGGGTATATTTTTTTACACTAAATTTATCCCCCACTTTAGTGAGACAGTGACCTTTCATCAAAATCGCACTAAAGTAGACAAATTCACATCAAGAGGGGTCGAAGTGTACCAACACTAGTAAGGTAAGATGACAATGATCAAGAGGAATGATCAAGCCCCTGGGATCGAGATCCTATGGAAAACCTATGTAGCCATAAAATAACATGCATGTGAATGATGTATTAAGCAACAACAAGATACACACATACAGTGCCAAAGACATAAAGAATAAAAAGAAAAAGGGGCGGATCAAGCTTCAAATATTTGTCCAACATGATGTGGATCAAGCCTAATTATTTTATCCTAAAAATAAATTACAAGTGGAACATGATGTCCACTATACAAAAAAAATACACTCTTATATGGGCTAGTGTAATTTGGTATCCACTAGGTGAGCCCCTAGTGAGACACATACACATGCAACTGGTATGCACCCACACAAACAAGCAAGTGGCTATCGGAAATTAATGCCTATGGTTGAATCCCATGTGTATTAACCATACCAAAGTTACACCTCCTAATAACTTTGATAAGGTGGCACACAACATGAAAAACACGATCCATGAGGCAAGAAAAAATTTGTATGCTAACACCCATGAAGAAATAGGATGGCTCTACAGGCAAACAAAGTGTCTAATGCAAGGTTTCCATATAATAGTTATTGTAAATGTGAAATAGTGTAAGGTACATTCAAATAGGTTTTACTTAGTACCTATAAGGTACATTAAAAGAGGTTTTACCTAGTACCTATAAGGTCTTAACTTAACGAAAATGATGCCTAATGTCTCCAAGAGAGGACCAATCGAAGAATAGAAGATTCACAACTTAGGGAATGTAGTGCATCACATCAAGACACTTAGAGGAATATAATATGCTAAGAGAGATCATGATTTTGAAGGACATCACACCCAATTTCACCACAAAGATAAAGATGCATCGTATGAAGTAAGAAGACCACACAATGAAACATGAGTTGTAATTGAAATGCAAAATAATAATGCCAATGTATGCCCCCACTTTAAAGAAATTACTAAACACCATGTTGTGAGAAATTAATTTAAAGTAGAAAATGATAAATTCTGAAAATAAATAGGACATAAGATCTTATTTGGAAATCCCTATTCCTAGTCATATTTTCTCGAATGAGACTACATCATGAATAAAGGGTTTCCACCAGAATGTAACACTAAACATAGATATAAATTTATGTCACATACAAGCCAACTTATGGAATATCGTCCACACTCCAAGCTTGGTCTTATATATATGTATGGAAGGAAATCAACTATCCCAAAGAGACAATGAAATGTACCATACGAGGACAAGGCTACCTAACCCATTTCCCCCACTTAGTGCAAGATAAGGATGAGTCAAGATGATTGATGAGAAACATGAAAATCAATATCAATTTGAGGAACTAGGTGCTTCGACACAAGGAAGAGCACCACAATCCTTAAGATTTTGAATTTTATTACTAAAATCCTTACATTCATTAGTAGAATTACCATGAACTATATGATATGCACAAAATGAACTATCGTTGTATGATTTATTTCATGTTTTTTGGAGGGAGATATATCAAGTGATCTCAGAGGAGTCTCAACAAGATACTCTCTTGATCAAAAGTAGGGGATTTTTATTTATTAGCACATTTTTTCTTACACACAATAGATGATAAGGCCTTATATGAAGATAGAGATAGAGGTGGTAAACCTAGATATTTATTGAAAAGGTATGGTATAGAATTCACTTGTTCTTTATCATTTTGCTCCAATTTTTCATTGTATCTATTCTTAGAAAGGGTTTTATATCCAAGACCAAAAATTTCTTCCAACTCACACAAATGGGTTTTATGCTTTGGATAAGGATTGACTTCTTCATGAGAAAAAAAATCCTTTATAGGTTTCTTAAAGTTAAGTATCTTCCTCTCATGAGGGATGGGGGTTGGAGCGCCCCCATCACCACCATGGGGTGACAGTGTTGATGTACAACCAAGATGAGCACATGAAACACAAGGTTGTTTAGGTTTAGATTGTGAGATTTTGTACTCTCCCATAGAAGAGGGCATAGAATATAATGAACCCAAATCATAACTAAAGCATGTGTCCAAAAATGAATCGTTTGTATATGACTTTGGATTTGATGGTGAGATTTTAAATTATTCATTGAAATGAGGCATAAAATTTAATCACCTTCAATCATCACTAAAGAGTTTTATTGTAGGTGAAATAAAATTAGGATTAGCATGAAAGTTTATAGTTTATACCTTTTAGATTGGAATGAAATTATTAGGGGAGTTGGAAGTATTATGATCATGTTTAACTTCTGATTTATAACTTTGTTCATCTGCTTCAATCATGCATATCTTGTTGTTGGATTCAAATTATATTGCACAATGAAGAGTAGATGGGAATCCGTTCATAGTATGAATCCATGATCTCCCTAGGAGAAGGTTATATGAAAGAGGTCTTTACATGATATGGATAAGGGTAGGCAAAACTATAGGTCCGACCTCAATAGGAAATGTGATCATTCCTAATGGTTTCCTATTAACATTGTCAAAGCCATAAATATTAACATCATTGAGTTGAATAAGTTTATTTTCCACATCAATTTTATCTAGGAGATCAATGCTACAAATATTAAGAACTGCTTCATTGTCTATAAGGGTGCGCCTAACTATAGTTTTATTAATAATAACCTTTATCATCAAAGATTTACTCTTATGTTGTGTGTCAAGCGAGGGTAATTCATGTTTAGAGAATGTAATTTTTGAAAATTTCACTTGCATAGAATTAGAGGAGGCTGCTACATCATTCAATTTCATAGAAAATTTCATTTTATTCTCTTACAAAATTTCTTGGAGCATCCTATGTTGTGAAAATGATAAATTTTCTATACAAAAAAGGTAGATGTTTATATGACGAATTTGATTATCAAGATCATTATATTTTCCACTATGTGAAGGAAAACTAGGAGCAATAGGAAAGATAGGTTAAGGTAATGGTAATGAGCTAGGTATGGTTTATTTTTGTATATTATACATGTGAGAAATGGTATTATAATTCAGTTGTTGTGAAAAATTGTTACTACACATTTTCCTTATAACATTTGAGATAACCTCTAGAGGTAATTATTTAGGTTTTTCTATGATGGGAGGTGATTCAGGAGAATCACTAATTAAAGGAAGCACAATTTGTGTAGTCATAACCTCAATTAAGTTACCTAAATAACCTTCTAATGAGGGAGGATATAAAGTGAAATTAGCATCTTCATCTATTTCATCCACCTTAGTTTTTATTGAGAAACATGTAGAATTAGAAGAGGGACAAACAATATTGTCATGACACTCAATGATTGGGTCTTATAACACAAAAATAACTTTGTCACAAATAGGAGAGGTATAGGGAGAAGAAAAATTAAGATTATCATGATTATTTATGTGTGCATCCTCTTGCATCAAAGTTTTAATGGATGACCTAGGCGAGATGAATTCCTCGAGGGTTGCATATAATATGTCAAAGTCATCTCAACTAAAGGGTCCAAGATTCACCATTTCGTTTTTGTTTTGTTTTGTTTGATGTTTTTTTTTTGGTTTTCTAATGAATTCCGAATGTAATATAATCTTATAAAACTATGAAATAATGCTAGAAATGAAAAACAAGTGTAGTAATATAGTTTTAGCCACAATTGAAACATGCACTTGAAATGAACCAAATTTGAAAAGATTTCCACCAATAGTAATTTTGCAAGATGAAACAGTAATCTAAAGATAACAAACATAAACACAAATGAAAAACTTTGTATGCTATAAAATGCATATTGAGACTTGATCAGGGAATAAATTACCCAGGTGGACAAATGATTCCCAATTAGGGTTTTGATAGGTTCAGATAGTGAAAATAAGACAACACAAAATACCCATAAATATGGGAAAAAGACCTATACGGGGACTAAATTTCCCAAGTGGGTGAATGAGACCCAAATTAGGGTTTTCAAACTATATTTAGCAAATTCAGAGTTGATTTTAGGGTTTCTAGGTTGTATTCTCAAGTGAATGTTTGCAAGTACAATTTTCCAATAAAATTGAATGACGCAAGATGTAAATATGCAACCTATATGCACTTTTCCCTAATGCAAGATTTAGAAGCCCTAAATATAATTGAAATAATGCAAATATAATGAATTTTTTAATGAAAAGTAGATCTAGGACTTACAATGTTCTCCAAACCATAAATTCAAGGGTCCAAAGGTTGGGTTCACCAAAATGAACCAAAGGAAATAGGTTTCCACCTTTTACGAGATAGAACTTTGGGACCTATTTCACACTTTAGTTCATTAGGAAACCAAGATCCCTCAACCAAGTGACTCAATTCAGGGAAGGACTAGGGGTTTTATTTTGTGATTAGACAGGGGTTCACCATTAAATGAAGCTTCAAAGGAGAAATGCAAACACCTATGCAAAAAAACCTACAAAATTGAAAACATGAAATCAAATTGACAAATAAAATAGTACCTAGAAGAATGGAGAGGTCAAAAAAAGATCGTGCACTACAACTAATACGCTGAGATGGTTGATTTATTCCTACTATAGGAATTTGGGTAGAAGATGGAATCTTCTAGTGACTATTCAAGATCTACAATTTTTTTGAAAAAAGGGTATACTAGGACTCATACGCCCAAAGGGGTGATTTAATCCTAGTACTAGGGTTTGACTAATATTTTTGTAGCCTCTAGAGATCTTCTATAGCTTCTGTCTTGTCCGATCTCCAAGTTTGAAAGTCTAAATTTTGCTCTGTAGGTGAGTTTCTATGAATATGAAAAATTCTTGAAAAATTTGACAATTTTTTTTACTTTTCCTTCAAAGGATCTTCAAGCTTCAATTCACCTATATCTATGAACACACATCAAGAGGGAAAAATGTTCTTTTCTTAGGGGATGAGGGTTTTCTTTGGTAAAACCTTGTTTTAGTAATCAAACATTAAAATGAAATAGAAAAAGAATGAAGGAATGATGAATGAACTATATGCAATGTTGCAACTCACCAAACGATTGAAATAAAGGCTAAAAAATTGTGTGAAATGGCTCCAATAGATGTGGATCTTGACTCTTGATTGAATGCTTAAATATTTCTCTTGAATCCTTGCTTGAATCACAAAACCTACATCACAAATGTTAGCTAAAAAAAACACATGATGTATGAAGACTTTGACATGATGCTTTAATCTTTAATTTTGTTCCAAATGCTTGATGATTTTCTCTTGAAAGCTCTTGATATCATAGACTTTCTCCCATGAAAATTTCTTAGATTGTTAAATGAAATTATGTGAAATAACCTTGTATTTATACTTGTTTATGCCTAATTTCCCAAAATTACAACACTACAAGCCAACATTAAATCTAGGATAATAAAATATTTCCAAGAATTTATATTAAAATAGGTCCAAGTTAAAGCATGACTCGTACACCAAGTTAGGCATATGAGTCCCAGTGGCATAAACCTGGGACACAGATTTGAAGTTCCTTGCTTAATGTAACATTTAAAATCCAGTCTCAAGACCTAGGTGGAACCCAAACATGTAGATGTACATATGAGTCCTAGATCCCTTAGATCTGAAATACATAGCCAAAAACATTAGATTATGATTTGTCTTGTGTTGAATGTTGGGATTATCCTTAGAAAACTACATTTAATTAGGCTCGTGGATGAAAAATAGGAACAATTAGGGCATAAATAAACCTAAGTTTAATAGGGAGGGCCCGATCAAGTGTGAAAATGTAAAGGAATACATTCTTTTACACTGTATTTGGAATTAAATAGATATTTATTATTTATTTCATACATGCATTCTGACTAAAGTCCTGATTGATAGGCTAATTGAAAGACATCTATAATTCTTAAATGATTTCAAATTTTTTGAGTCTAAAAGATGCAACGCATTCTATGCTTCCCATACTATAGGATAACATAAATGAAAATTTAATTTCATAAATTTTTTACCAAATTATGGTGGTTAGAAAAACATGTTTTTTATATTTTTAAAAACTTTCAATAAACGAATCGTAACTAATTATTTACTTGGGAAAAAAATACAAAAAAAAATGCAACACATCTTAGCATGTGTCCTCTACTTATATTGAAAGTTTCAAATAAATAAATATTTTTTAATTGTACTTAGGTTGGTCAGACATACACTTTCTTTTTATTTTTTCCTAGAAATTTAGTATTCTTGCATTGAAATTTCAAATTTTCTCCTTAAATAGATTTAATTGTTGATGCCAAAATTTGGCAAGGTAACAACCCTCTGTGGGAAACTCAGTTTTAGGGGGGGGGCTACTACACCAAACTAAGTGACCTCCAGATTTTAAAGAAGCCAAATTCTTCAGTAACTGGTGTTTTGAATGGGAAAAGGAAATAGATATAAAATAAAAAGATCTAACTAAAACGATGCGTCAAGATGTAGATGTAAGGTATGGTATATCTGTCTCTTGGATATGATTTAAGGGCCCATTTGGTAGTTTGTTGTGTTCCAAACTGGAAAAATAGAGGTATAAGTCTAAATAATTCACTAGATAACATAAAATAACCTTCATACACATTTACTTAGAAAGAAGATTCGAAGACATGATCTAAACCAACCAAATTCTATTAATTTATAGAAGCCTATGAGTAAAGCATCCAACACAATAATGGCATAGTAAAACTTATAAAAAATCAAAGAAAATAGAAAGGTCAAACATTGTCACCATCTGTGAGGTCTTTACAATAATCTAATAAAGCAATTAAAGGCCTAGTTCTTCTATCAATCATTTTGTCAAAATCTAAACCCTTTGCTTCGATGAAAAAGTGTTATTTATAGTGAAAACCTAGCTTGATGAGCAAGAAATAGGCATGATCTTGCGATCATAAGAAATTATGTACTAGCAATAATTTCACCCTTGTCGTTGTAACCAAAATATTTGATCCATGAAAGAGGACATCTTAGGGCCAGATACATCCCTTGCGAATGATGGTAGTGGTCAAAACAGAGCAAGGTATTGACGCATGTTGTGCACTCATGATGATAGCTAAAAAATGTGGCACATGCTATGAAATTGTTGCTTGCTTCAACTTTCCTTCATGATGCACTCTCTATAAGATCATATGGTGAGCATTTGGGGCTCGATGTTCATCCTTCCTCTTAGGTGATGAAAAATTGTGTTGCAAAGAAACATGGAGGTCTTCAAAAATACTATGCTGAATGTGGGGTTTTCCAAGGAATATGTATAGACTAATGTAACATGGCGTGTGGTTGGAACATGAAAGGAGAGCTATGCAAACGGGTACCAAATATTGTGAAATATTGACATGTGGAAGCATGTCACAATATTTCTAAAAGTGAGAGAAGGAAACCTTGTGAGGAGCACTTGGCTGACAAGTGGTAGCATTCACAATGAGACTTGTTGAAAGAAGCCTAATATAGCCCTTTTAAAAGAGAGTGTGGCTGGTACTTAAGTAAAATAACATCACCTGAAGGGAGCTTGGGAATTTTATGTTCATAGATTTTGGTGACTTATCAGGGGTGTTTCTCCTATGGAATGAGGAACCCAATTTTTTTTTGGTTTTGCAATCCAGAGTCTTATCCATTGGGTGGTGAATTTAGAGCTTAAAGAGGGCAGTCTGAAGAGGCAACCATTCATCTTCAGATGGACTCAATATGTTTCACAAACTCTCTTGTGCTCCATGCAGATCGATAACTTCTTTGTAAGGCAACGCCAATAATATATCGGCCCATGACTCGAGTTGGAAAAGAAGTTGTGCGATCGGATGAGTGACACTCTAAATATATTTTGTGATGAAGGGTTGAATAAAAATATGGATGACAGACACATCTCATTGCTTCTCCTTGATCTTTGCTACAATATGCTCCATCGAGGCCATTGACTCATTTTTAAGGAATGGAGATGATAAGCCCATTTGAGCTAGGTGACAGAACCTGGCTCATATGTTATACATGATCTGTTCAAATTTGGTGGCACATTCATTGGCATGAAGGATATTTGTGTGGAAGTGGATGAACCTGTTAGTACTTTTAGCAGTGCCCCTACTATCCTCAATCCTTGCAACTGCCAAGGCTTCATCTAGGACCTGATATAGCCTCTCTAAGAATCTCTCAACCTCCAAAATTCTTTCAGTGATGGTCTGTTGGAATTTCCCAATCGTCGCACAAACAACTCTACCCAAGTTTGTTGCCTCTTCCATAAATTAGAGTGTCGGTTGTAGAGTTATTCAGAAAGAATTCACTCTTTACCAATATGAGATGCATAACTATTGGGGCACTAGAAGAAGGTTTGTTTGATCGAAAGGGGGTGGGGCAGAGTCTTTTAATAAGAATTTTTTTTCATCCTATTGCTCAATATCATATGAGAGCTCCACAACCTTTTGGTTTGTTATGGTGATTTTTCCTTGCAAAATCTGCGATTCTGTGAGCCAGCTAGCTTCAGCTCGCTCCCTGTTTGCTACTTCTTCCTCTAGTGAAGATTTAATTTCTACAATTTCATTCTCTAATTGGGCTCGATGGATCTTGAAATCTGCATCTTTTTGTTGCATCTACTTCTCTAAGCAACAAAACTCTTCATCCTTATATTGCACTTCTTGCCCCAATTTTGTGAATTAGTCCTGATATTCCTGGTTCATCCTTTATAGCTCAGTGACCAAGTTGGGAATGAGGGATTGAAACTTCACAAGTTCCTCATGGATTTTTTCTTGCTCCATCTATGCTTGTTGGGATAAGCACTTAAATTCAGACTCCCTAGCTTTTTCCTTGGTGAGCAAGACATCAACTCTATCCTTTATTTTTTTTAGCTCTTCTTCCTTTTTCTATAGTTGGCGACTAGATATAAGAAAGTCAAAGGTTACCACCCGTTTTGTTTCCTCCATGAGATCTACCTTTTTTTGAGGCCGAGCTATGCTTAAGTCGAGTCCCATAGTGTACATGTTGTATTCATCCAACTACATCTCTCCTTGTGGTTTGTTGACAGTAGGGAACATAGTCACAAAATGTAGAAATTATTGAGCCTCATGAAAAATAGTCTATATTTTTAGATTCACCAGTCTCTTAGAATATTTATCTCATTTATTTTGGGCTCTGATTTATCATGTTTGTCTAGGTTTATCACCTTATAACAAGAATTTTTTGGGTGATCTGATGAGTCCGCCTGTGAAAGGTGCACCAAGAGGAAGGGAAAAAGGGAATGACAAGAAAACCGTCTCAGATGAATTCTTCTTTGGAACACTGACCATTTGGGGTGAGAAAGGAGGGATACACCAATACCCAAACTATGAACTAGGAGGACCCAAAGGAAATGGAGTCTCGATAGGATCCATCTATGCTTTTTGGGATAATTAGATTGGGGTCGGTGCGATAATGGTAGGGGATGCATCAATGGAGGCATTTAGAGGTAGAATGTGATATGCTTTGGCTCATGGAATGGGCCAAGGTGAATGGTTTTAGGCTCTATAGAGGAGTAATGGAAAATGAGGATGTGTGAGGTAACTATGTGAAACCCGTCCTGATCATTGAAGTAGAGGCTGAAATGTGTTGGTTGACACAAGAAACAAGAGGTGTTATAGACACAATAGGGGCGACTAAGGTTTGTGAAACCAGAGAAGAAGGAGCGAAATATACCTACGGTTCAAACAATTGTGGTCTTTGGCTTGTTGCTAGCTCTTTGCTTGCATCTAGGTTCTGCGAACATTCCTTAGAAGGTACCTTGGCTCACTACCACTTTACTGGTGGTGAATCATCTATCGCTATGGTTTCAGGTTGTTTCAGTAGGGTTGCTTGGGTTCTCCTTGTTTTCTAGGTGCGAGTCAGTGAAGACCTCAAATTTGATATGTTTACCCATACATTAGAGGAAACCTTACTAGGTAGCTTTATCCCCCTTCTATTTTGTTGTGTCGAGGCATTTTGTGTCTCTGTTTCTAGTTCCACTTCATCCTTGGACTATGATTTGGCTTTCTCCAAACTGGAATCCTTTTTACCACTTTCATCAAAATGTGGATGCTCATCGTTCCACAACTTGTCAAACTTGTCATCCATCACCAGAGTGTCATATGGAGCCTTAATTTTCCAAGTCTCTTGATGATATATCTAGAAGTCATTGACCTTCTCCTCCTTCCTTATTTAAATCTTTATCATATTTTTGTGTAAATTAGTCCCCATCTTTCTTGTTTTGTCATACTGCCCAATCGGGTAGTAGAATCTTAGTCATGGAGGTCGACCATTTTCGTGGTGCAGGAGCACTTGTTTGCTTTCAAGCCTCCATGAGGACATATTGTATAAATTAATTAAATTAGGTATTTTAATATTTTAGTAAGGTTAGTGAGACATTTTATATATGTTTGAAGTAATTTGGAGTCATTGATGAAGGTTTAGTGTCATTTAGTTGAAAAAATGAAACCATTGTCAAAGGTTGTCATAAAAAAATTTCTTGTTAAATGACAACTTTTTGAAGGTTTGTTAAAAGTTTTTAAATGGTATTTGTAGGTTGGTTGGAGCATAACTTGATTGTACAAGAATAAAAATGGGCCTCGAAGTCGAATGGGGGTGGGGAAGATAGTTTTGAGCAAGAATTTATGAAGGAAGGCATGAAGTTTTATGCAATTTCCAATGTTCTCCCCTATTATTTTACATGGTACGGATTTGTATGAAGTTTTTCAGACTTTAAATTAATTTTTATTGATATAAGGATGAACAATATTTCATTTTAAATTGGTTTGGTGTTTTTTCATTGAGTTTGGAGAAATTTATGATCATTTTACCATTGGCAACCCTATGGGACTGTTTTCTCTAAACATTGCAGGCTGTTGCAAAGAATGGTACGTATTGTAAAGATAAAATAAAGACCTAAGAAATTTTGGAAATATTATATATGTGAATATAGTTTCATTTTCTTCAAGTCTCATCAAATTTCAGTAATATTTGAATAATTTATGACCATTTTAGTGAGGGCAGGTTTAAACACTGTCTATGGTTTGCAGTATTGGGAAAAATATAATAAATTTATTTTCCACCATTGGATCTTCATACAAATTGGAAGGGAAGTATATAATTATGTTATCTTGAATCTCACCTAATTGATTGGATTTATGATTTTTTTCATGGAATTTATAAATGATAGTTCAATGCATTGAATTGTGGGTTGCCATGAGAATGTTTTCAATGTGATCTAGAATGCACTTAATCATTGTTTGAGATGAATAATTTTATGAAAATTTTCAAGTAAATTGCATGTTGAGTTGTGAATCCATTTTCTCTACATCAGATTGGTATCAGAGCCCGAAGATACTCTGGGTAAGTTGTTTGTGGTTTGTGTGTGGTTGTTTGCAGGTTGAGGAAGGAACCTGATTGCCTAGGTGAGGCAAGGTGAATTGGAAGCAAGGAGATAATTTCTTGTGAAGATGAAATTTTTGAGAATATGTTGGCAAGACGAGGATTCATGAAGGGATAAGGAAAGAGAGGAAAAGGAAATGAGAAAGAAGGAAAGAAAGAAGGCAAGAGAAATAGAGTTTGAGAAATCCATGGAAGAGATAAGCCAAAGGTTGGAAATATTAGCCAAAGAACACCAACTTGTTAAGGAAGCACAAAGGAGTTGGAATATACCAATGTCAAAGAGGTTAAGATGGCCTTTAAAGAAGATTATGGAGAAGCAAAGACAATAGAAGAAGGCAGAAAATTCAGTCAAATATGAAGAAGATGATTTTTGGAAATTTTTTGCATCCATTGAAGAAGAACGAGATAGTAAGATTGGTAATGGACAAGTCAAGCAAGAGGAAGAGGAACTCATCAAAGTAGAGGAAGATAAGGACATGGAGGTTGCAAGTGAATTGATTTTGAAGGGGAATTATACTAATAATTTTTTCATGGGTGAAGAGGAGTTCGAAGCACAAGAAGACAAGGAGGAGACCTCAAGGTCTCGATATTTTGTTTCTGATTTTTCATTGGATAATGTATGTGTAGGTCATGAAGGACAAAGTGAAGTATATGATGACTTGATAGAGTTTTGGGAACTCCAAGTTGAAAGGATGATTAATCAAAGAATAAATAAGAAGAATAAAAGGAAGAAAGGACCAAATATTATTGCAAAGACAAAGAAAAAAGTGCAAAGTAATTGGAAGACAAGGAAGAAGATAATTCAAAGGGGCTTGAATTCTTTTTCCCCTGGGAGTTTGGTGTAGGAGCACCTGTTTGCTTTCAATCCTCCATGAGGACATATTGTATAAATTAATTAAATTAGGTGTTTTAATCTTGTAATAAGGTTGAATGAGCCATTTTATATATGTTTGAGTTAATTTGGAGTCATTGATGAAGTTTTGGTGTCATTTAGTTGAAAAAATGAAATCATTGTCAAAAGTTGTCAAATGTTGTCATAACAACTTTTCTTGTTAAATGACAAATTTTTGAAATTTTTTAAAAAGTTTTTATATGGTAGTTGTAGGTTAGTTGCAGCATAAATTTATTGTAAAATAATAAAAATGGGCCTCCAAGTCGAATGGGGGTAGGGAAGATAGTTTTGAACTAGAATTTATGAAGGAAGGCATGAATTTTTCTACAATTTCCAATGTTCTGCCCTGTTATTTTACATGGTACGGACTTGTATGAAGTTTTACAGACTTTAAATTGATTTTTATTGATATAAGGATGAACTAGCTTTCATTTTAAATTGGTTTGGTGTTTTTTTCATTGAGTTTGAAGAAAGTTATGATCATTTTACCATTGGCAACCCTATGGGATTGTTTTCTCTAAACATTGCAGGATGTTAGAGAGAATGGTACATATTGTAAAAATAAAATAAAGACATAAGACCTTTTGGAAATGTTAGATATGTGAATCTAGTGTCATTTTATTCAATTCTCATCAAATTTAAGTCAAATTTGAATAATTTATGACCATTTTGGTGATGGCAGGTTTGAACACTATCTAGGGTTTGCAGTTTGGGGAAAAATCTAATAAATTGATTTTCCAACATTGGATCTTGATACAAATTGGAAGCGAAGTCTGTAATTATGTTATCTTCAATCTTAGTGAATTTATTAGATTTATTATTTTTTTTGTGGAATTTATAAATGGTAGTTCAGTGCATTGAATTGTGGGTTGCCATGAGAATGTTTTCAATGTGATCTAGAATGCACTTAATCATTGTTTGAGATGAATAATTTTATGAGAGTTTTCAAGTAAATTGCATGTTGAGTTGTAAATCCTCTTGCTCTACATCAATTTGGTAGGGAAATAAGCTATGTTGACAATAAATTCATCTATATTTGTCATTGGATTCTGATGCTTCTCCCAATAAGGTTGGGGTTGATGAGTCACTTTGAAATATTTGTTTGGAAAGTCATCATCGAGGTTGTAATTCCATTTATCGCAAATCCACACCAACCCAAAATGAGCTAGTTTTTCCTCTAGTATTTTGTGAGCCTTCCTTTTATCCATTACTACGGTCTTGAAGCTCATCAGGAATTTGAAAAATCCCCTCGTATTTCCCTTTCCGCCATAAAAGGTGTTGTCGATAATTGAAACTTGGTGGAAAACATCCAGCGCTAGTACCCATTCTGTAAGACATGATGGGGGCTAGAAGGGTTCTCTGGTGAAGACACACATTCAGATGAATGTGAAGTGTTCACCCAAAAATCAATTGCACTTTGGATTGAAGTTCTGCATGAACTCAGTTTGGTATGAGTTGAACCATAGGATAGTGTTGTCCCCTCTTAAATCTTACAAAATCAGATGTAAGAAATAATTCAAAAATGTGTAATAATGAAATTCACATAGAGAAGGGGATTCCACATGGAAATCAACTTCTTCCTCTGGTTTTTATCAAAAATTGAGAGCCCTAGACACTTTTGGAAGAATTCGGGATTCTGATGCAAAAACATATGTGCAAGAAAGGATGGGAAGCTAAACATCTGATGAAGCTGATATTTTTCTATTTGGATGAGCATCTCCTGCATGATATATTCAGTTAAATATTACCAGAAGAATCAATTTTTCCTTTTTAATTAAAAGCCATAACCTAGCTGAAACTCTTGGACCTCCTTGTCATTATCTAGGCCACAAATAAAAGCCATCATTGAGAATGTGTCCTTCATGTCATCATAAAAGCCCTTATGTGCCACTGGGATCCGTATTGGCCTATTTTGAGTTTCTATGGGTCTTTGAGTCTCTGTGTTATAACAACCCAGTGTGAGGTCTCTGGTCCTCCAATAAGACTCTCCTTTTTCTAGGGTAAATGACTCCACTTTTTGCACTTTGGAGCTTTGATCTGGGATAAAGAGCATATTCCAGATAGCTTCCCTCCAAATAGCCACACTCACCTCTCGACCTTCAATGGTTTTGGTCTCCGGGTTGAAGTGTTTGATGGCCTCGTCAACTAATTCAGGGCAATGGTGTACAAATGGGACCATATAGTGAGGAATCCCACTATACAAGAACTTTTGTGCCAAGGAATCTGGGTTGCTATTACTTTTCATCCTTTCACAAGCTGCCTCCCTTAGTGATTTAGGGTTCTTTGCAAGAATCGGTTCATAAGTATTTTTCCATTCTTCTTTAATTCATTTCTTATCTTTGTGAGGGATCTTCTTCTCTACGACTGAGGTATTCACCCATGTTAGCTTCTTTGGTATTTTGGGTGAAACATAAGAAACATCTTCAAAGATCTAGGTGGCTAGTGCCATGCACATGACATTGAATAAACTTTGGGTTTTTCCTTCTTGCATCTCTACTTGAGAGATTTGATCAGCTCCCATCTTTTGCAAAAATTCTACCCAAAGAGCTCACTGAAGCGATATGAATGGAACCCAAAAAACAACCCAAGGTCCTGAATTCAAAACTAGATGGCCTTTCATTTTAGGTTTAATTCACATCAGGGTAGTGAATTCTCTACAATTATCTACATTCAACTCCTTTACTACTAGATGTGTTGCTCCTAGTTTCTTTAACCATTCTATTCTCCTTAAATTCCCTTGCCTATTCAAGAAGTCTTATGCTTTGTCTAGCTCTTTGCATGCGATACTTGGATTTTTCTTTGATTTCTTTGCATTCAATCAAGTAGAAAATGACTGCCTTTTTGCATTTAATTCAACATGTACTGCCAAATCCTTTGCTCATGCAAATGAACTACTTTCCTCTTTTCAAAAGATAAGAATTCATAATTCCATTGGTGACAATGTCTCTTCAGCATGATTTTTCATGGGGAAGTGAGTCATTGGTGAAATGCTTGTTATTCCCCCATCTTCCTTAGCATTTCATATCTTGCAAAGCTTGATCAAGTGAAAATCACATTGTGTACTTTGAAAATATTTGTGCTCCTCCTTTGAGTCTGAACTTTCTTGCATTGTGCCACCTAGCCTTTTTCCGTAAGAGCCATTACCTGGGGCTGCCACCAATTTTTACTAATTGATTGTCACTCCTTAATCTTGCACACAACAATTCATACCTGCAGATGCAACTGGGTTGGAATATCGAGTTAGAATTTTGGTGGGATTTTTGAGTTAGTACTCAAGGGTGATGCCACAATAGTGGTTTACAATTCAAGTGAGGAAGGAAAACTCACAAAAAATTACCCCAAGGCAAAAAATGTGATTTTGGGGGTTCGTACGAACCTACTGGTTTAACTGAACCCATAAGGGGTTTGCTCGAACTAGGGTTTGAATGAACCTCTTTGAAACTTTGTCGCCAAAAAACCAAAAAAATGCATGGGAAAGGGGTTCGTACGAAGTCCCCTTATCCCTCTTTCCCCCCCTAAGACACAAAAAAACCTAAATTTGGGCACTTCGGAGCTTGGGTTGAGGATGAAAATGGAGGAATCTTCACAAAGCCAACTAGAATCAGACAGTCCTTAGAACGAGCTATCCAATGAATATAATTTTAATATTTTTTGGTTTTATTATGTATTTGTTTTTTAGTTTTATTGAACATAGGTTTTTCATCGAAAATGAAGATCTATGTTCTACACATGTGGAAAAATAGTAGATTATCAATTTTGTTTTTTGAAAAATATGAGTGCACCAGATATTGAAGTCCTTGATCTAACAAAATAATAATAATTAAATTTCAATATATACAAAAAAAGTTACGTGTTATACGGTCGCGCTATGTTTGAATTGTAATTGGTTTGACTTCAAAACTTGATTAAAGATAAAATATTCAATAAAAAATTATCTAACAAAATGGAAGCACTAGATATTGGAGTTACAAATCTAAAGTTGAAATAATTATAAATTTTTCATTCATGGAAAAAAAATTATACATTATACGGCGTGCGTCAATTTTTAAAAATGTTGTTTGTTGAAAAAAAAAGTTTTCATGGGAGATGGAAAAATAAGTGCAATCTGAGTCCAAAAAATTTGAAAAAAATATTTTTAGAATTTACAGAAAAAATCTGACAAGACTCTAGTTTTCATCATCTTCAAATTCCTCATGGTTTAGCCACCATAGGTGCTCGAATGTGAATATTTAGTTAAAAATAATAATTTTAGCATCCAATTTGGCCAAAAATTATAAACCATTTTTGTGGGATCACCCTCAATCATCACCATGCTTTGTATGCGGGCTACCTCGAATATTTATATAAATAGGTCCTAATACAGTAGCAGAATCACACTTAATTTTTTAGCATAAGTAGCATTGGGTGGTTAGATAAGATTATCTCCTTGGGCGATTGAGCAGGCTTTAAATTCACATAGTGCTAGACTTAGATGTTTTGAGAAGAAGCTGACACAATGAATACTCCAATTAGGCTAGTGTGTAACAAGGCCCAATTAACCTTTCTAGGGGAGATCTCGAGTAGGCACAGAAATTTTTGACAAAGAATAAACATTCACTGGCTATCATAGCCATCGAATGGGTCCTGTGAAGGGACTGTATTGAATATGAAGACACATATCGGGTTAATACTGATATCTATTCATTTTTTTTTGCTTCACTACTTGATGCTCAGGCCCCAAAATCCATGATTTTTTGTTTGACGCCTTAAGATTTATCTGAAGAAGTACCTAAGTGGACTTGGTGAAGCAGTGAGCAATGTGGTGTATGGTCTGGGCCTTCCTGTTGCCAGTGACCTAAGGAAGCATGTTGAAGAAGACATAGAGGTACCATGGGTGCCTTTGTTGAGTGGGTTTCAGCTTCTCTCACTTGTTGAGCATAGTGATAGGGCCACCTGCGCATGCCACTTTATCCTTTTCTGCTATAATGTAGTGTTGCTCTACGATGTGGATTGGTACAGCGACTTCAAGAACCTTGTGTTTCCTCCACCACTTGTTATGGGTATTGACATTGCTTCTGCCATAGGTTATGTTGTTGCTGACAATCCTCCTACTGCCGAAGATAATTATCATGTCCTAGAGACCTGAAGCTTGACACACCCCTTGTTCTTTTGTATATATATGCCTAAAAGAAGGCTCACATATATATATGTAATGAAGTCATATATACGGTCATACTTTTGAATGCATGGCTGTAGAGCCATTTTGACAATTTTTTTATTGAAGTATATATATAGCGAATATACTTGCTTATGTTAAACTCCTCGCCTTCATTTTTTGTGCTTTTTGCAGCATGGCTTGATTTATTCGTATATGAATTTAATTATTTTCAACCTGAGTAGCATAATATTTTTTTGTTCTTGTAATAATGGGTCTCATGAATTTCCTACTCTCCGTAATGTGAAAAATGTGTTGAAAGAACCGGCCGACAAAATGTAAAAGGAAAAATTAATTACATTATTTACATATTTACACCTATATGAAGTAATTTTAGCCTAATTGAACAAATTTAAGTGAATCCCATTAATCGGAATTCTCAGTGGCTCTTGTTCCCTATTCTCTAATTTGAATGCATTGTTTTGTTTGCACTCAAGTATTTTTAAAGGGCCTTCCCACAACTTGTCAAATTTTCCATGTTGGCCAGGCTTTGCAGCTCTTACATTGAACTTTAGCACTAGGTCTCCACATTTTAGAGCTTGGTCTAAAGCCTTCTTATCGAACCATCTCTTAACCACCTATTGGCAGTTAGTCATGGTTATTAGGGACTTATTCCTTTTTTCTTGCACCTCTAGCAATTCAGCCAGCCACACCTCCATAGCTCCATTCTCTTGAATTTCTAAAGACTTGAGTAGCTGTAGTGCAGGTATCTCTATAGAGATAGGCAAAATCACTTATTTTTCATATACTCGCTCATATGGTGAAGTCTTCAATGATTTCTTAGGAGTTATATAGTTCACCCATAACTCTATCCATAGATTCTCATGCCATTCCTTCTCATGATCGGATCTGATCCTTTTAATGAGGTAGAATAAATTCTTATTAGTCGACTCATGTGGGTAATAGTTTGATGATGTTTTCAAGAATATTCCATGTGTAAGTGTGAATTGAAATACCTTAGATCCTAGAAAATCTTTGGCATTGTTTGAGATGATGGTCTTTGATAGCTGAATATCGTTACTAACCCCTCGAGAAAATCCACAATTTTTTCTTTTTTGGCATTCTTCAGGGGTATGGCTTCAGTCCACCTTGTGAAGTAGTTTGTGGTTGTGAGAATCCATTTATGGTTGATGTTGGAGGTAGGATTGACCATTCTGATGAAGTCTATCCCCCACTGTATGAATGGTTCATCTACTACTATCAGATTGAGAGGCATGAAAAAAAATTTACTCCTTGCGTATAATTGGCATTCCTTGTAGGCTTTTATCATGTTGTATGATTCATTGAATAACGTATGCTAGAAGTAACTAGCATGCAAGATTTTTATGGTGGTAGGTTCTGGAGAGAAGTGTTTTCCTTCGAGGCTGCTATGGAATGTGTCAAGAATTTTCTTTGCTTGCTCCATGGTGATGCATCGTAGCAAGACTCCTTTGAAATTTATTCTAAAGAGAACCCCATTTATAAGCAAGTACCCACTGTTTTGTAACTAGTAAAACCTTCTTACCTGGACAAAAGGCTTGGTGGATATTTTCGAGTGTGCATAAATCTTGCTCTATCTATCAGCCAATATCCTTTAGGCTTAGATTCATTTATCAGGACCAACTCTGCTTGTTCTACTTTTGTTTCTATCTCTTAGTTGTGCACCAAATATTCACACAACCCTCTTGCTTTGACATTCTTCATAGGCTTGACCTTGATGTTGTATTCCAGAATCTTAGTGATCCAGTTGGCCCTCTTTTAGGTGATTTCTCCTTCCATAATATATTCATGCAGACTACAGTGTGCGACATAAACAATCACCTTGTTGCAAGATATCAAATGTCAATTTTTTTTGAGTCCTATTACGATTGCGAACACTTTCCTTTCGATGAAGTTATAGTTTTCCTCATATTCCTTCAAGGTTTGAGAGTGAAATGCTATTAGATGTTCTCCCTTTCCTTTGTTGTCCTTCTGAGTCAGAACGTTGGTGATGCTTGTGTCACTACTAAAAACATACAGTATAAAGTCTTTGGACAAGTCTATATTTACCAGCACAGGAGCTAAAGAAATACAATCCTTGACTTTCTCAAAGGATTCTCTTGCTTCCTTGGTCCATTTGAATAATTGGTCCTTTTTTAACATTGGGGTGATGAGTTGAATTATCCCTGCAAAATCAAAAATGAATTTTCTTACAAAGTTTACCTTTCCCAGAAAGGACTGAACTCCCTTCTTGTTGAATGGAAGGGGAAGTTCCCTGATTGCTTTTACCCTTTCAAGATCAATAAAAATTCCATCTCTGGACACTACGTGCCCTAGGATCTTGCCTTGTGACATGCCGAAAACACATTTTTTTGGGTTCAGGGATGCCCCAAACTCTTGGAATTTTTTCAAAACCATTTCCAGATGGTCGAAATGGTCATATTTGGACTTGGAAAACATAGTTAGATATTCTAAATAGATGAGGATGATTTTATTGATTAGTTCACTAAAGGCAATGTTCATTTCCCACTAGAAGGTAGCTCCTGCATTTGATAGGCCAGAATGAATTTTGGCATATGTGAATGTTCCCCATTTGGTGGAGAATGTGGTTTTGTATTGATCTTCTTCTTCAACCCGGACCTAATTGTAGCTTGAGAAGCCATCCAGTAGAGAAAACTTCTTTGATCCTACCATGGTCTGCAAGATGGATTCCATGGAAGGGAATGGGTAATGATCCTTTAATGATTCTTTGTTTAGGTCATGAAATTCAACACAGAGATGAATGTCTCCATTCAATTTTTAGATTGGAATGAGGTTAGATACCCATGTACTATGCTTGATTGGAAACATGATCTTTGACTAGATTAGCTTTCCTAGTTCTTGTGCAATGAAGGCTTCAATATTTGGATTGACCGACCTCTTTTTTTGTCAGATAGGTTTAGCATCTTTTGTGAGTTCAATGGTTGGTTGGATGATGCGAAGATCATATCCCTTGAGGTCATCATAGGACTACACAATGAATCCTTCGTATGTTCCACAAAATTGTATAAGCATATCCTTGTCATGTTGTGGGGCTCCCTTTCTAACTTTTAGTTTTCTTTTGATTCCGACTGGAAGTTCAACATAATCTTCTTGGTTTTATACAAATTTCCTCCTTCTATTTCTTGCATCATCACAGTCAAAATCATTTTTTAGCATGACTAGCCCCTTTAGAAGATTATTTGATCTCAACTGAATAATTTTCCCTTTGTATGCTTCTTCTATCTTTGCTGAAGTTGATCATCAAACTCTCCTGACTATTGAATGAACGAGGCGATTTTTTTTCATTTTCAAACACTTTCCAGCCTTGATCATTATTTGGAATGGAGGGTTAGACAATTCGTTACATAGAGTGTACATTCTCTATCAAGTCTAAGGTAGGGTCAAATTGAGTTCTATTGTTTCCGTGTGATCCATAGATGAATTTTTCTCTGTTGGCACCGCATGGATGTTGAAAGCTTCAAAAATTTCAATGAGGTCCCACACCCTGTGTCTATAGGATCATATGCAAACATTTTTTCACAACATAGATGTTTCTAACTTGGTTGATTATAAGTTCAAAATCTCTGAACATGATTATTTTCTTAATTCCCATGTGCTCTATGAGGATAAGCCCTTACACAAAACCCTCATATTTGGCCTCATTATTTGAGAAAGAAAACTAGAAGTAGAAAGATCTGAGAATATACTCATTGTTTGGAGATGTCAGGCATATTCTAGCACCAATGCTAACTTTGCATCTTGCACCGTCAAAGTGAAACATCCATATCCCTGAGGCTTGTTCATTCACGAAGTCCTTTACTATCCTCAAAAGCTCTTGATCTTTGTCACAAATGGTGTAGATTCCCAAACTAGTAGCATGGTAATTTCCAAAAGGGTTGGTATCTACATAGTTGCTCAAAAATACTTCTTCGGAACTGGCTTTATCTTCAGTCACCTTCTCATCTCCTAGTAGCTTTCTTCCATCCGCTTCTTCTTTAGTGTAAGAGGTATGAGCAGCTTTAGTTTATTCCTTTGAGGAAGACGTACAGATAGCCTCATAATTGATCATGGCTTCATCGAATATTTTCTTTGCGTGTAGTGGTTCTGATACTATCTTCATCTTAGCTCTGTGTTTAATCCTAAGAATTAGGTTAGACCAATCCAAAGAAAGGTATTCGCCTATCTTTGATGCGAACTCCCACGATAGGCATAGGCCAAATATAGGAGGGACATTGATGATCACTGTATCTTACGACACTGTGATAGTAGGACAAGAAAACAAGGTCAAAGGGAGGTCCTTAATGAGCCCTACAGTTTTGAACTTGTTCCCATCCAGCTACATGACTCCTCTTTTCAAGGGTTTGTAGCTAATTCCTAAGGATTCAACTATCTGATTGGGCATGAGTGTAGTGTTGGCACCAGAGTCAAACATGGATTTTTGCAATAGTTTATTCCCTATAGTGAGAGTTAAGAAGAAGGGTTTAGGTTTGAAATTCTCCTCTTGAACCTCAGTTAGAGTCCCCTCTGCAATATTTGAAAGAAATTTGGCTAGGGTTGATAAGTCGATAGTCTTTTCAGAATCCTATTCTATTGGTTGTACAATTGTATCTTTCTGTAGGGCCTCTTGTAGCAATGAATTTTGTTCTAGAATGGCTAAGATATCCCAAAAAAATTATTAGTAGAAGATTTCTTTAATTGTTCCACCATGTTAATTGGTGATGGATTTGGAGGCTTCTATTACTTTTCCTTGGTGATAACAATTTCCTTGCGTATTTGAGACTATGGAGCAATTGTAGAAGGGTCGAGATGCTGATTTGGGACATTCCTAGGCTATGGAGTGATTGACTCACCTATGAATCTCATCTTCGATCAGGTGTTATAGTCGAAGTGTACTTATAGGGTTATGGATGTGGATGCTTCATAAGTTTAAATTTCTTCATCCCCTTCCATCCACAAGAGGAGGGCATGGTCAGGAGGTATGCAATTTTCTCGCTCCATAGATATTCCATGCATCTATGTGGTGAGCACCTCATTCTCTGCTTGGGGAAAGGCGTATGTATAGCCTCCCAAATTTTTTGCCACACCTTGGCTATGCTATTCCGCAAATTTCTATTGCAAATTTCCCCATGGACAATTTTGAGGCATATGAGCATCCTCCCAGGGATAACACTAGGAATTGAAATCTTCGGCAAGATTTTTTTGTCCTACGGTTAACTCTCTCCTTGTACTTGTTTGAGCGGGTCCTAGCGGGGTCAGAACTAGTACTATTTGGTTATTTTTCAGAGTCGCAGGAGTTACATGCACAACCCCTTCATATTGGTTTTATTTGTAGAGGTTCTGTTAGCCTGATAACTTTGATAGGTTGGTATCAGAGGAGCATCTTGGTTGCACTTGATAGTAGTCACTTTGTTTGTTAATTTTCATAAATTTCCCTTAGTTTGCTCATCTCATCCTTTAGAGTGCTAGATGTAGAAGTAGTATTTTGTAGTGCATTTGGATATGTGTATGTAGATGAAGGTGGCATGGTTGTACTGGTAGATGGTATCTCTTGTTAGAAGTTGATATTTTGAGGAATATCGGCATGAGGGGTTGAGGTGACAACTTCCTGGTGTCAATCAGATTGTTCTCTGCTTTTACCGCTATGTTGTACGCATCTGGTAATGTGGTTTCATCAAGCAACTGGATGATCATAGAAATGTTAGTGTTGATGGAATTTAAGTAGAACATAAATGCTAGCTCGATTGGTGGTTGGATGGAATTCTAGATTCTCTTCTAGGTTGTATGGAATCATACATTGAAATTTATTGCAGCTCTAGATGGGGACTGCTTTATTTTTGATAGTTGGTGATATAGCGGAGATATATATCTTCCATTAGAAAATATCTCATAAAAGGGATCCCCAAGCTCATCCTAAGTACTGATAGTATTCTTTGTCAGAGTGTGATACCAATCTAGTGCTCTTCCTCTATAAGAAGTTGCAAGAAATCTCAACATTATGTTTTCATTTGTTACTATGTGCACTAGAAACACGTCTACAACATCTTGCAGATGTTTAGATGATGTTCTAGATCCATCTTTAGTAAAATTTGGAATAACTTCAAGAGTAGAGATCAGGATAGGGGCCCGTATGGCTGGTGCTACTAAGGCAACAAGGGGGCTTCCGGTATACCAAGCCACATAATTTTGGTTTGCGATGAATATTATGGCTGGGATCCGAAGTTTCTATTTGGCATTTTTAGGAATTTGTTGTTACCATTGGAGATACTAACAAGCTTTGTTTATTTGTGGTTCATGTCTTAGTAATGGGCCAATGAATTACACACCCTGATGATTTGGTGTTTATTAAGGGTCCCATTGGGAATTATAGGAAAGAAAAAAATGTTGATGCCAAAAGTTGGTAAGGTAACAACCCTCTGTGGGAAACCTAGTTTTAGGGACGACCTATTACACCAAACTCAGTGACCTTTGGATTTTAAAGAAATAAGATTATTCTATAACTAAGGTTTTGAATGGGAAAAGGAAATAAATATAAAATAAAAAGATCTAACTAAGGTGATGTGTTGAGATGTAGATGTAAGGCATGGTAAAACTATCTCTTGGATATGATTTAAGGGCCTGTTTGGTAGTTAGTTGTGTTCCAAAATGGAAAAATAGAGGCAAAAGCCTAAATGATTCACTAGATGACATAAAATAACCTTCATACACATTTAAATAGAAAGAAGAGTCAAGGAAATGATCTAAACCAACAAAATTGTATCAATTTATAGAATTCTATGAGTGACACATCCAATACAATAATGACAGTAAAAAATTATCAAATATCAAAGAAAAAAGAAATGCCAAACATTGGCACAGTCTATGTGTTCTTTACAATAATTTAATAAAGGAATGAAATGCCCGATTCTTCTATAAATTCTTCTGTCAAAATCTCAACCCTTTGCTTTGATGAAGAAGCAGTATTTATAGTGAAAACCTAGCTTGATGAGCAAGAATAGGCATGATCCTCCGATCATGAGAAATGATGTATTAGAAATAATTTTCCCCTTTTTATTGTAACCGAAAATAATTGAGCCATGAATGAGCATGTCTTAGGGCTAGATGCATCCCCTGTGAATAATTGTAGTGGTCCCAAAAACCAAAGGTGTCAATGTGTGTTGGTCACTCATGATGATAGCTACAAAATGTGGCACCTACTATGCGGTTATTGCTTGTTTCAAATTTCCTTTACGATGCAGTCTCTAGAAGATTATATGGCAAGAGGTCAGGTACTAACGTTCATCCTTCCTCTTAGATGATGAAAACTTGCATTGTGAATACATGTGGAGGTCTTCAAAGATACTGCACTAAAGTTGGGGTCCTCCAAGGAATGTGCACAGACTGATGCAATGTGGCATGTGGTTGAGACCCGAAAGGAGAGCTATGCAAAAGGGTACCAAATATTGTGAATGACTAACACATGGAAGCATGATGCAAGCTTTCTAAAAGTGAGAGAAGGAAACCTTGCAAGGAGTGCTTGGCTGACAAGTGGTGGCATTTGTAATGAGACTTGTTGAAAGAAGCCTGATATAGCCCTTTTAAAAGAGAGCATGGCTGGTACTTAAGAGAAACAAAATCGCCCAAAAGGAGCTTGGTAATTTTATGTTCACAAAACTAAATTCAATTTTCTACAAATTTTGTTCTTGAATATTTTTCAAATTATGTTAATAAATTATTCAAATTTTTATGTCAAGTTTCCTAACTCTATTTTTTTGAATTTCATTGCCACTTAAGGGCCTAGTTTAGATCCCCATGATCCTACACTACCCCTATTATCATTGTAATCTCTTCTATGTTTGAGTAAAATCTATTTACCTTCATGTATGAGCGTGTGTTTTAGTTGTTTCATTGATATATTATGTTGTTATACAGTAGGACTTGAAGCAAATTATAAATTTCGTGCATCACCTACTTTATATTTCATGTCTCCTTTTATCTATTTTCTCTATGATCTATTAGAGTAGGATATTAATAGGGTTTTCATGTGCTATATTAGACCAACACATTTGCACTTGGTTTAGAAGAGGAATTTGTCCTTCTTCAGAGACTGGACCTCATCTTGCAAGTCCCCACACCTTGAGGTCATTTCTATTACGTCATTATAATAATGCACTCTTGTTCATGAGGGTGTAGTTTTATGTGACAAAAATTTAATCATGGTTTCGTGAAGGATAGGAGGCTCAATCGTTGGTTGAGGCATATTTGTAAGGGATAATTTTGTTATGTTCTTTTCTTTAAAATTTCAATAGGATTTAAAAAATAATTCCTCACGAGGCCTAATAGGTTCTATAGGTTCAGAACGAAATAAATCCAATAAGAAATTCCCATGGGAAGACATAGGATTGAAGCCACTATGATGCACAATAAAGAACGCATTTCCAAATCAAAAATTTAAGCATTTATGCACAACTAGCAGGATGAAATTCATGGATCAAAGCCATGGATAGCCTAACTTCACACGAAATTGGTCCAATGATGGGATGATGGAAAATGATACATGTAATATTTTTGGTCTAACCTTTAAAGGAAGAGTTATTGAACCTATGTAGGGCAAGAAAAAAAATTATGTATGTTGATCCATACTTTCAATTTTTCATAAGTATCTTGATAAATCTCATGCATAAATAATAATTCTTTAGTCATCTCATTCTCTACAAAAATGAGATCAATTAATATCCCATTAGTAGGCTTGTCATTTATTCTTCCAAATATGTAAAGAGGACCATCGGGTGCATGTCTAATTATTCTATGTTGTAAGAATAAATGTCAAGTGGCATCTTAGTTAGGACCTTACGGGGTTGAATTTTAACAAGTCCAATCACATTTTTTATTTTCACCATTTTTTCATTATTCGTTTCAACATTGATCACATCATTCTTTGTTTCACTAGATTCGACAAAATAAATGTTATGATTTTGCATAGGATTAGTAAATATTTGCATATTTTGATTAGGAGGGGCTACAAACTTATTACCTTGATCATCAACACTGTCAAGTTGAATATGATTAGAATAAATGAGGTCTTTCACAGGATGTTTAAGATGCTTACAATGTTTTGTTTAATGTCCATTTTGTCATTGGAAATGGTAATAGGATTTTTTTCTATGGTCAGGAGGTAGAGGCTTAGTAGGATCAAGAGCTCTAACAGGAGGTAAGGAAATTAGTTTTTAATTTAAGAGTTGCAACATGATATTATGAAGGGTGTTAGGTAGAGGGTTTAATTATTTATTTCTATTAGAAAATGTGTATGTATTTTTCATGTTTCTAGCAGCCACTTGATTATCAACATGTTGAGGTGGTTGAGAGGGATTAAGTTGTAAAAATCCTTTATTTTGTTTCTTGAAAGGTTGATAGTTGTTATGGGATGTGGATTCATATTTTATGGGATGGTTAGAGGGAATTATTTGGCAAGAGACACTACAAATATAATTTTGGTGTTGTCATTGATGGACACCCTAGTCCATTATTTGATCCACATGAGAATATTTTCTCATATCGGAAGTCAGATCGAAGTTCTGTAATTAACTATCAAGCAAGAAAAAAGCATCCGATAGAGATGTGTTCATCAATTCATATGCAATTTCTTGTTATCATTTTGAGTTGTGGATCTCAGGGAAGGTATTTTTTTGTACGTACTATCTTATCCAATAATCAAAAGGATACACATTCATTGGTGTGCAAGTTCAAAGATCCGGTTGATTAATTTCTTTTTTATCAGTACAGAAAGCCGACTTCATGAATATAATATATTGTAGATAATTAAGGAGTAATTGTTTAAGTATTTTCATGTTGGATCATATTGATTTGGGTCATTAATATGCTATGGTCTACTTTGGTAGGTGCACATTGAGAATTAACTTTGTATTGAGTTGACAATTTGTAAATATTTTCATACTTTTGTAGCAATTAAATCGTTGGTGGTAGATATATACAAGTGATCAATTATATCATTTTGATATAGGCATGCGATGTGTTTTGGTGTGTGTTGCAAATAGAAAAAGGATTATGCATAATTTCACTTATGCATAAAATAATTTGTAATATGAATTGAAACCAAGTAGAGCACAAGAGAAGAATCAGACAAAAGGTCAAGAATTCAATTGTTGAGCCTAACTGGATGTGTGATCAGGCATTCATAGATGCTACTCTTTTAGTTTAAATCTCTTAGATGGATTTAATCTGAATATTTTGTAAGATAGCAAATCTTCATTTTTGAGTAGTGAGCTCTAGGAAGTGTGCCTGAATGTGAGTGAATTCCCATTTTGTAAACACTTACTTATGATTATACTCATATTGTGGATTAACCTTCCACCATGGTTTTCCCCCTAACACACTTTCTACGTAAAAATATTTGTGTTATGGTTTAATGGTTTTTTGACTTATTTCATGCGTATTTATTTTGGTTGAATGTTATAAGTGCTTTCAAAATTAGATTAATAAATTTAAAAATTGTAGAACACTGATTCACCACCCCTCTCAGTGGTCCTTGATTCCACTAATTGGTATTAGAGCTTAGTTCCTCAAAAAAAGTTTAAAAACTTGGGGAAGATCCAAGAAATTAATTCAAGACTCAGAAAGTCTTCAAAAACAACTCTTGGTGGCCCTAGATGATCTTGATTAGTTAAAATCTGAAGATCGAAAATTGCAAGCAAATATCATGGATGCTAAGAAATTAATTGAGTCTTTGAAAGATAAAATAAATAAGTCCAGGGAGAAGAGAAGGGAACTCTGTGATCAGATTAAGTAGAATGATGGTAAAAGCATGGAAGATGAACAACTGAGTCAAGCCCTAAAAGAAAAGACAAAAGAATGTGAAAATATTTCTAGAGATAATATAGTCCTAAAGCATGAGACATGGAATCTATTATGATGAGGATGACCAAGGATATTGAAGAAAAAAATAAGAATGAAGAGAACCTTGCTCATTCCATGAAAGAGAAATCTGAAGAATGCAACAAAATTAATGATGGATTCATAAATCTAGCACTTGAATTGTAGCAATCCATAAACAATGAAGAAGAACTTGAAAAAATAGTCGTTACCCTCAAAGATGAGCTTTCTATTGCAAATGAATTCAAGAATAAGCTCAAGATCAACTCAACCAAGCTTGGTGAACTGATTAAAAGTTAGAGTACTAAAGGTGACAAATGAGGTCCTAGATATGAGGAAGGAGAAATTTCTAGATTTGGACAAAGGAGATTTAGGCAAGGAAATCAGATGAACAAATTTGGAAGGTATTTGGTAAGACAACCTAATGCTCAAAGATTCAATGGTTATTATTTTTTTGGTAATAAATTTGGTCACATGGCTTCTCAATGTAGAAGTAGAATGAATTAAAATGGTCCATCATTCTTTAGTTAGTGCTTTAATTGCAAAAAGTATGGTCATAGGTCAAATGAATGCAAAAATATGATGAAATTTTTTTATAGAGATGTCAGATGCTATACATGAAATAGATTTGGCCATATTTATAACTAGTGCAAATAAATAGAAAATCAATGGAACAAATGGTCTGGAAAAATAAATGTAGTGTGCGACAATTACAACAAATCCAGTCACATTGATAGATTTTGTAGAAATAGAAAGGATCTAGTAAATCAAAGAAGAAACATGTAGAAGAATGAAAAAGGAAAAGGGAAATTCACTACAGGTGAGACCAGGATGGAAATGAAGAAGATATGGGTGAAGAAGAGTTCTTCTATTGCCGAAAATGAGCCAGCACCAGAATCTAGTTTTGGTAATTCATCCAAGAATTAGTTCATGGTCTTTGGCCTAGGGGGAGTTCTCAAGAAAATCCTTCAAACCCCTTGTTAGTATTTGGTACCAAGATATGGATGAGTGCAATGATTACATTTATGATACATAGATGCTACTGAAATAGTTGGAGAGACTATTATGCTAAGTTGAAGGTCTGCAGAAGAGTTATCTTTCACAATCTATGGAAACATGGTATTTGAATGAGTTAGGGAAAAATAATTTATTGCAACAAGTTAGGTATGCGAATGATAAAAGGTCATTTGTATTTTTTGTCACTTTTCACTTTGAGAAGAAGAATTTTGGAGAGCTCTAAAGAAAAATTTGGAATTTTTTTGCGAAGATTCAAGTGTGAAGGTGATTCAGAGACAAACCTCAAACTGGTGAAAATGTATTTATCGAGAAAACTTGTGAACTTGTGAATTTGCAAAAATCACTACTACATTGGTAGTTGATGTCAAGGAAAGACCCCATCCAAAATTCAAGTGGCGTCCTTTCAAATATGTTGAGACAGATTCCTTAGGTGCACTTTTATCCAATTTGTACGACACCTTGCATATTGAAGACATTAGGGCATACATTCATGCAAATATTGAGGAGTTATGGACCTCACAATTATTGAATTTTTATAACAATAACATTATAGGAGAGGATTTTCATGTTAAACCTGAATTCAAAACCCTAGAGGAGAAGAAATTCACGTAGATTTTAAAATTTCTCGTGTTTGAAGAAACTGAGTGGGTCTGGTATATTTTAAGCCAGGCTAATGTTGAATTTATGTGGTTGAATCAATCCTTTAAGATTAAAAAAGAATCCATAAGCACTATCACTGGTTTAAATTCCTCTGGTGGATTTTTGATCTTGAAGTCTGTGAAGAATTAGATAGTTACTGATGCAACCAGTTTAGTGTATGATAGAAGATCTATGAAAATTAATCATATTGTTGAATTGGATGTCAGATTTGTATCAATGGTCATTGGTTACAAAATCTATCATTCCGGTTGAGATAATTTTGTATCTGGCATAGTTATCTATACATCATATTAGATGGTAAAGGAGAATGCATAATATGATCTATGTGAGTTACTTAGAAGCTAGCTGATGGAAAATATTGGTAAATCCAAGAAAGATAAGAAGAATTCCTTCAAATATGGTAATCTATTATTGTGTTTGTTTTGTTACTTTACGAATGAATTTCTAGGATTTGGAAAAGTACAATGGTAAGGTAATAAACTTGTACCTATTCAAATTAGAGATATCTTGCATAGATTTGGTGATAGCAAGATAAGGAATACTACAATCTGGGGTTATTTCAAGAACTTTCAGAATGAGATGCAAGCAAGAGAATAAATTCCCATCTATTGTGGAGAACTACAAAGATACTATTTGTTTTATGGTTGACATTGATCAATGCTTGATGGAATCTGTAGATCCTAGAATAGACTAGATTATCCCAATGGGATACAAGGTTGAGGAACATATTTTGGAAATGTATATTAAACATTTGCTAAGAAAACCTCGCGATCCATCAGAAGAAAGATTTGGTACTTTTTCTAAAAAGGATATATAAGTACATAATCAACTAAGGAAGCCTGTAATAGTTAGAATAGAAGTGGAAGCCTTTGCAAAAAGAATGGGTAGAGCTACAAAAGTTGTGAGAGAAGCTAGAAGAAAGGGAGAACAAGCTGAAGCAAGAGAGCCAGTCACAACTGAATCTACAAATGTGACATTATCCTCTACAAGAAGCTCTACTCTCTCTTCTGGTTTTACAAAAAGGTCAAGTCCTATGAAAGCACAAGCCAAGTCACCTGATAAGGAAGGAAAGAGGAAGAAGGAAAAAATAAAAAGAGTTTATATTGTTATTTTTGAAGATAAAGAGACTGAATCTGATGTAGAGATAAGAGAAATAAAGTAAAAAGGATTAAAGGAAACAATAGTTTCAAAGGAAAATCCCTTTGGTGAAGAAGTGAAAGATAAGAAGAAGATGAAAACTAACAAAATAGGTATGTATGTAAAAGAAGTGGAGAATTCTTGATTAAGGATGCAAATCTTAGGCCTCTTCATGAATGGTATGACACTTTTAATAGTTCCGATCAAAGAGTTCTTGAGGAATCCTCAATAAAATAATTGAATAATTTAAATAAGGCACTTACTGAAATAGTGTCTACATTACCCAAAAGTCTTTATGAAATTTTGGAAATGAGAAGAGTGAATGCCAGAACTGAGGATGAACTATTGAAAGAGTGAATTATTGCATATTTATGTCCAGTGATGTATATTGAGGAAATGAGGACAATTTTGAATGGTTCCAAGAAAGACTTCAAGAGAAAAACAAGAGTAAACAAGCTCATGATTAGTCAGACTAAAGAAGTTGAAAAAGAAACTAAAAAAATTCTAAAGGAAGTTTTGTTAAGGAACATAATCGATATTTTTTCCGAGGAAGTGCATGATGGAAAACTTTCACTTGGTTTGGTAGTAGAAGAAGGAAAATAAGATATAGTTGAGGACACTCAGATTCCTCTTGATGTTCATGATGCATAAATTCCTATGGATACTAAAGCTCCTAAGGTTGTGTCAATTGAAGAAGAAAATATTCCTAAATAAAATCAAGAATTTGTAGCTGAGGAAACATTGATTGAGGAAAAGAAGGTTGAAATAAATGAATTTCTAGTAAAATAAAGAGACACTACTTGGACAATTTATCCCCTATTCAGAAAATGAAGGTAGCTTCATTCAATTAGAACAAGGTGAGGGAAGAAATTGTGAAGTCACATATTGAAGATAGCGAGTTGTTGAAGCTTGCATCCAGTATTCTGGAGAAAATAATGCCTACATATTTTAAGGATCCATTTCGTTCTCCATCCGGTGAGCTGAAGAAGCTTATTAATGTTGTAAGGACTCATTTTGAG
This sequence comes from Sequoiadendron giganteum, assembly GCA_007115665.2. Classification (NCBI taxonomy): domain Eukaryota; kingdom Viridiplantae; phylum Streptophyta; class Pinopsida; order Cupressales; family Cupressaceae; genus Sequoiadendron; species Sequoiadendron giganteum. The sequence goes on along the minus strand of VCHN02000014.1, from coordinate 47,125,196 downwards.
TCCCTTGAGAAATCAACTGAGGATGAGGTACAAAAGGAGTTTGATGATAAAAGATTGAGTAGATTGAAAGGGATCGTAGCTAGGGATAAATCTTTGGTAGCTACTTGCATAAATAAAATTCAAAGTTCTTTGATTGAAGGAGGTAATATTTATAAATCATGTCTACCTTTATCTAAGTTCACTGAGGAATTTGAAAATAAAATAAAAGAATCTGAAAAACAGTTAGCAAATATTACTCAAGCATTCAATCCTCTAACTGTCTCTATTAGTGTGAACCCCAATCCTATACCTAAACAAACATGAGAAAATAACACAATATTAGATCCATATTAAAGTTACAAGAATGATTCCCCATGAAATTCATCTACAATACTCAAAATAGGAAGAAATGAATAACAAAGCATGAAAGTAATTGAAATCTTATTCAAGAATGTAAACACTCAATCCCATGGGGGAATTGGTGCCAATTATGTGTAGAAATTGGCCCTTTCCCAACTCCTTTGTAAGCTTGGTGATGATTTGATGAAGATTTGATCCACTTTGGTTGAATTCCGACATAGCCTAGCTAATAACTTGATAAAAATAGATCAAAATGGATATGCTTGAAGACAAAATTGAGTATAGTGAATTTACTCAAATTGTGAATGATATTGCAATAGAGGAGGCCTCTATTTATAGGTTTAAAGAATGGAATATTAAAGGATTTGGGTGAATGTGGGACAAAAGACCAACCAATGATAGAAGGACACTTGTCCACATGTGATTGGAGGAGGAATGAACACATTTTGGTTAATGTACATGATAAATGCTTTGAGATTCAAATTTTAAATTTGAAAGTGACATGTTTAGAGGGAAGGAAAATGGAGTTAATGTCACTTTTTTCAAGGCCAAGGACATGTAAGAGGCATTAAATGCCTTGTTGGAAGTACCCATCCCCTTTTGGAGGGACTTTTGAATTGGAAGAATATTCCACAAAAGATGCTCTTTTGAATGGAAATTGATGAACTAATAAATCAAATAAATTGATTTATTGTGAAAGTTGCAAAATCTAGAGGACTAGAGTGATTAAGGTTAAATTAATCAAGATTTGATGAATTTAATGAGAGATCAGGTGATTTGACACTTTTGACTTAGATTTTAGGATTTAAATAAATCAAAAGATGAGGAATATATTTAATTAAATAAATGATTTGATTTATTTAATTAAAGAGGGATGATGATGTTAGATTAAATTAAATAATATTTAATTTATTAAATCTAATAGGATTACTTTAGAGATTTTATTAAATAAAATGAACTATTTAATTAAATAGAGACATAGGGTTAATTAAATCAGATTGATTAATATAATTAACATGAGAGAATGACTTAATTAGATAAATGATGATTTATTCAATTAAGGGATGAAATATGATGACAAGCTAAGAAGATGATTCAGGATGAAATGATGTTAGTAATCAGGATCAAGCGTGTAGGATCAAATTGTATATTTTCCATGTCTATAGTTAGAAATCAAGGAATTCAAGTCATATCCCTGCTTGACAAGATCAAAAGCTTGAAACATGAAAAAAGAAAAATGGTTGAAAGAGTTTGTGAGATTAGAGGACTAACTGGTCCTAAGATGGAAACAATGTTATCTGCTTTGAAGGAAGCACAAGATGCTATGGTGGTCAATGATCCGACGAACCTTGAATTTGCAAAGATGAAATTCTACTTATTTTGTGGTGACGTGGTTATCTTGGAGAGTCTCAAGAAGGTTTGGGACATGAGTTTGAACTTGTTGAAGAATAATTTTTCAGATCTATTCAAGCTTATGTAAGTTGAAGAAGCTTGCTTGTACATATGCAGTTTGTTCATAACAATTTTGTTTGATTTTTGGTATGTGGATTCTTTCCTTTTCCATTGATGTCAAAGGGGGAGAATGGGACAGTGAAAAATGCCTTAATCATCTCAAGAGGAGTTGTGTTTTCTAAGTTTGAAGGGTGGAAGTGTATTCATGTTGGTATTGATCTGACACTTAGTCATTTTTCTCTAATTTTTTTCATCAATTCCAAAGGGGGAGACTGTTGGAAAGAGACATTGCAAATGGGTAAAAGCACAAAGTTGTGTCACACTTTATAAAGGAAATGGTCAATGTTGATCCAATTTTTAAACTTGAATTACTAAAAAGTGGCATATATGTTTTGAATTTTGAAATGATGTTAACTAGTAATATATGTATTTTTTAGTATATTTTATGTTTATATTTTTTTTTTAAATAAAAAATATTTAAAACTAGTTTTTAATAAATAAACACTATAATTTAGTTGTTGATAGAATGTTGAAAAATGAAGTTGCATGGGACGTCAAACTTTTTATAGTAAATTTTATTTATTTTCTTTCAAATTTTTGGTGTGTATTTATAACTTGAAATATTAGTGCATGGATTTTTTTTTTTTCCAATTTTAATAAATATATATTTTTCAATAAATATTAAAATTTGCATGAATAAAACACAATTGTTTCCATTAGACATTAAATTTCATATTAAATATTTATCTAAAATGGAAAAAAAATTATATCGTCTTGAAATAGATTCTTTTATCTATTGGATCATATTTTTTTCAATTTTTAAAATAATGTTTAGTATTTTTCCTTGGTATGGTAATCAATCTAATATTTTGTGTTGATAACCTAATTTTAGTATAAATAAAAAATAAAATATAAATACTAATTAAACTATTAAAATAAATAAATTTTTGAAAGCTACACTTATGGATCTACAAAAGGGTATTTTTTATATTTTTGAAAAATTATTTACATTAGCAGGAGTTATTGAAATTTCATGTTTTTCAAATAATTTTATTTTTTTGATAAATTGGGCTCAAAGTGGTGCTCCATATATTTTTATCCAAAAATTTTAGTTAAAAAAAGTTGTGGAATTATCTAACTTAGCTAGAATGAATCTTACTAGATCATATGTTTGACCAAAATTGACTTTTAGTTAGAAATACTTAAATTTAGTTGTGTTGATAAGTTGGCTAAAAGTGTGACACAACTTTGTGCTTTTACCCAAATATCATTTTGGTGTTGCCATTGATGGAAAACCTAGTCCATGATTCAATCCACATGACAACATTTTCTCAAACCGGAAGTCAAATCAAAGTTTTGTAATTAATTGTCAAGCAAGAATAGAGCATCCGACATAATTGTATTCATCAATTCATATGCAATTTCCTGTTATCATTTTGATTTGTGGATCTCAGGGAAGGTAGTTTTTTGTACATACTATATTATCCAAGAATCATTACGATACACATTCATTGGTGTGCAAGTTAAAAGATCCGGTTGATTAATTTCCTGTTTATCAATACATAAAGTCAATTTTAGGAATATAATATGTTGCAGATAGTTAAGGAGTAATTGTTTAAGTATTTTCATGTTCAATCACATTTGTTTGGGTATCCAAAAAGCAAAATAGATAAAAAAAGATAATGATAATTGCCCCATTCCTTTCTCTCTAAACTTTTTTGTTTAGGCATCATCGAGAGGTCCTTGGAATGAGTGCAAAATAAGATAAGTCAAAAAAGACCAAGATAAAGAAATCACACAAGATAATGTTCTTTGTACCGCTAGCCAAGGCTAAACTAAGGTGATACCTGATGTTGATGTCCATTATGGGAAGGATGCATCCTAGGACATGCTGCAATCAAGTTTTTGATGAGATTGATTGGATGATAAGCTATCAGTACTCTGAGTTGATCAACTTGCTCGCTTACTGACCTAGAATTGAGACTTTGATGATTAGGTGTTTAGTTTTGAACCTACTAGACTTGATTTCAATTGGCTCACCAAAGGATGAAGGAGACAATTGATTTATTATAAATGGTGATTATTGTGGGTGAAAGCAAGATGAGACAGGTGCACCATTTTGGGATTTTCAAAATTTTGGATGTTTTTGGTGTTTTTAAAATGTTTTGAGGGTGTTTTCATAATTTTTGAGATGTTTTACAATTTATTTTTGGTATTTTCGAGATTTATAACCAAGAGAATAACTTAAAGACCTGTCCTAGGGGTCTCAGGAGATGATCCATAGATTATCCTTGCCTATGTTATACACGTAGAGACCACGTAGTTCAACTGACGAAAAAATTGATTTATGGAAAGATAAATGGGAAAACAGATTGAGATTGCGATGTACACCTAAAGGACTAACCTAGGGTGTCTCAAGGGATGATCAAAGATCAACCTTTCCTACGTTCAATCTCAGAGATGACATAGTTCGACAAGATAATGCCACTTTTTGATTTTGATATGATTTGGTTGTTTTTTATTTTCACATGATTTTGACAATTTGGATATGGATATGATATGATATCAGTGCTTTGTTTTTGGATTTTGTTGAAAACCAAGCTAAGGTTGATTGATCTAATTGATGGATTTGGTGATGATAACATCGTTGAGGATACACAACAATGCAATAGTGTTAAGAACCATGAGGATTTTGATATTGATGATGATAACATTGTAGAGGATACACAACAATGCAAGGAGAGTGTTAATCAACATAATGGAATGGGAAGGATATCCCGAGATGATGATGGATTGGTTGGATTGAATTGATCATGATTTTGAAGCTTGATTTGGAGCAAAATTATTTTGATGACTTGATGTGACATTGAAATATATATTAGATGCAACTAATATCGATTGTTTGGATTGATGTTTGATGAATGATAAAACTTGATAAGGAACATATTCTCGTCAAAAATATGCCATGGGCTAGTGATTTGGATTTTGGGTCACAAATTCTTGACCAATTTGATTTTACGTTTGCTAATGTTTAGATCACCACATAAGTTGAGGATATAGATCAAGATTTATTCCCGAAGCAAGGTGTAAATTTTTTCCCCTAGTGTCTAGCAATGTATGGAATCCCATGAGTGGATTCTTGAATAGGTGTATGGATAGATAGATATGGTAAGAATGCAAAGGATTCCAAGGATTATCTTGTGACAAGAAAAGGTGTTCAAAGAAAGGATGATCATTTGGATAAATGCTTCAAGGCTCAAATAACATTGGGTAGGCTAGGATCAATGAAAATGAAACATGTCAATATGTCTACCAAAAAAAAGTGTAGAGTGTGCACCAAATTTCATCAATATTAAGATAAGGTAGAATATGGATGCAAATACATGGAAATGGATTGGATAAATGGTTTGTGGATGAACGGATGATGTGGATGGAATACTAGCTTTATTATGGATTTGGTAAGATGCTTTCTCTTGAATTAGCACATGCAGATGCTCGATTCTACACATGACAATCCATTTTTCAGGTTTTCATCATGGTACCTATCCAAAGTGCCACCAAAGTGGTTTTCACTAGAGGACAATTTTTTTCTTTACTGTTTTCAATCCTTTTTTCTGATGTTTTTTTATTTTTTGATTTTTCATTGAAAGATTTTAAGCTTATGTTATATCACCTGGTGGTCCTGATGTAGATGCATCATTCATAATGTGCCACTGATATTCTCCTTAAAGAATTTTTTTTCCAAGATACATGCACTTGAATGAAACTTTTGAGATTCCTGATCTGCTTTGTTCATATAGAGTTAAATTTTTCTTCGTGTACACATCGCAATAGAGTTCCTTCTATATCCTTATGATGAAGGGTCATTGCCAACACATGTTCAATGTGAGAATTGTATATCATGTGTGGAGGAGTGGATGGTGTTGTGTTTTTAGGAATAGGAGATGGATTGGTTGATAGTTTGGAATCTTTGACTCTCCAAACATGGGAAGATGAGCAACAATGGGTGGATACATAAGTGTGCATGGAATTAGGACCAACAAACTGATATAATTTCTACATTTCTTGAGAATATTGATTTTTCCTTTATGGAAATCTTTGGTGGATATTTTTCCCTTTTTTATTTTGCCCCATAGTTTCTTTGACTAATGGAGTTTGATAAGGATCATATTTCTTTGTATTTTTTGGTATCCATATGTATTTGATTTGTTTGATATGATTCTTAGCTTCTTTTTCTTTGATAAAGTTCTTTGTGCTTTGATTCAAAATCTTTCTTTTGATTATGGTACCAGTTTATGGATGGGATGATGGGTGGATGAAGATTCATGACATGGTTGGTTGTATTATTGGAATCGATTTCATCATAAGGATTCTTTGTTCCCCCTATGTTGGTTCATGATTGAGACAAATTTTCCCCTAGTATGGTGGTAGTAGCACCTTTATTCTTGGATTCTTCTTTTTTAAAGGTGTCTTGTTTAGTAAGCATTCTCTGATAAATGAATACTACATATGACGTTTTTCCAATTTACTGCTTTTTTGATTCCATAATATCCTATTATGTTTCCTTGAGTGGATAATGTTGGATATGTTCATACATGATGTCCTTAGTCTAAACCTGGGATATATCTGATCCTGATGTTGACAAATAAATTTGATCGTAGGAATCAATAACCCGCTCCTTTTGTGCAATAATTTCAAGAGTAAAGGAATCCTATTCTGAATGAAGATTATCTATGTGTCCATCCAAAGAAATCATATCATGGGTAGATGGAGGAGTGTGTACTATGTGGATGTGATCATCTCATATTGATAGGAGTGTCCATTATATCATTGTAGTAGCTTGGAGATACAAATTCTTGATCTCAAATGATTTCATAATTTCTTTCGACATGCCTTGGATCAAGTTCTCAACATGGTTCAGTTTCAAAGGATGGATTGTTTAAAAAGGGTTCTTGGATATCTTTATTAGGAATGGGAAATGGCTCTATATCATCTTGAGCTTTGAGTGGAATTGGATCAAACATTGAGTTGACGATCCCTTTAGTATCTATAACCATGATTTCATTGGATGTCAATATGTCTTGGGAAGGACCATTGCTAGACCATGGTGATAGATGTTGATCATGCTTTGGAATAAATTATTGAGATATTTCCTCTAACTCATTAGGTGATATAGAGACATTGTCAACATAATCATTGGTGAATGGATCTTGGATTATGTCAATAGGATCAAATAACATCAACACTCGCTGAAATAGATCTTTGTAGGAGGGGTCTTGATCATGACTAAATAATGGCTCTTGGTGTATGCTGATTTGATCATTGGATGAGGTGGAAAAATATTCAAGTTTCTCATCGATGGATAGATATTGATAATTTTTTTCAATAATTTTGGTGGGAGTTTGTTGGAAGCTCTACTGCACGAGTAAGTTTTGTTGATATGCCTGCATTTTTTGTTCCAACAATGCTTGTTATTGGTCTTGTTTTTGTTGTGCCAACAAAGCTTTTTGTTGGGCTAGTAATCGGGCTGCTTACTATTGTGCTTGATACTATTGTAGGCCTTTTTGAAATTCCTGTTGTAATTGTGCTTGGTATTGATCTTGTGCTTGCGCTTGTTGAGCTTAGTGTTGGGCTTGATCTTGAGCCTATGCTTGTTGAGCTGCTTGCAACATGATGTTGAATGAATTAGTCGTGTTGTGCTTTAGTGGTAATGGCGGTGGATTGGGAATGGTGTTGACCACTGTAATGAAACGAGTGGTTGTATTGATAATTGGGGTTTGCGTTGTGGAGGGTGTGATTGATATGCTTGGTCCTTGGGAGATCACATTTTAAGATATTTGGGGATTGGTAGATGATGTGTTGATTGTTGGGGTTGTTTGAATGGTTTCCACCTATTGTTGTGATATCACTGGCAAGACGAGAGGATTTGGTATAATTTTTTGATTTATGATCAGAGTGTTGCTCAGAAGGCTCATGCCTTGATTGTTTGATTGATAGATTTGTAAGTTTTGACTTTGATTTAAATCTACCATAGGACAAGATGTTCCAAAATTTACATTGGGAAAACTCACGTTTGTTGTACCATTGAGGTTTGTAGGAGATAATGATCCCATGTATGGATTGTACAAATGCAAGTTTTGAAAATCAATTGGCATCGTAAGGATTGAATAGTTTGGTTGAATTGGACTACTCATGATGGATGAATCAAGTTTATATTCCATGTTCCTCCTATGTTTTGAACTTTTTTACCTCTAAGGAATTTAGGACCAATGATGAGATGAAGGATGAAAGGGTGAGGGGTTTGGGTGTTTGAACTTTTAGGAACTTTGGATCAATGCTAGACTTTAGGAATTTGATTGATTGATTTGGATAATGAAAGTGTAAACTCTAGGAAGTTGTGTTATCCTAGAGTAAACTCGTACACAAGAGTATAATTTGACTAGGTGTGTTATGTGAAACAAAGTGATTTTGGATAATGAACTTGTAAACTCTAGGAAGTTGTGTTATCCTAGAGTAAAATCGTACATAGGAGGATATTTTGACTAAGTGTGTTAAGTCAAACAAGATAATGAACTCCTAAATCCCAAGATGTTGGATTTTATCAAGAGGTAAATTTTTTCACAAGGATTGATGATTTGAATAAGTGTGCTAAGTCAAATAAGATTATTTTGATTTTGCCTATAAGTTTAGCATGATTGATGTTTTCAAAGTTCCCAAGATTTTCCTGGTGAGGTGATTTTTGATTTCGATGGATGAAATGATTAGTTGTTTTCATCCTAAATGAACCTAAGAGGTACTTTCTTTACTAGCCCAAGATAATGAAGAAAATGTTTTTCCCTAAGAGTACTGCAATTCTAAAGATCAATGTTTGCATGGAAAACCATATGACCAAAATATACCAAACACATGTGTGGGGTTCAATTGTTCTTAACTTTTCTTAATGAGTTACTTTTTACCACAAACAATCTATTGATTATTATTTTCAAACTAGATGCCTGATGTCCTAATTTATTTTCATCCCAAAAAGTCCATTATGTGGAAAATCTAGGAAAGTAAGGAAAATTTTTCCTATTGTTGAATTTGGTATGAGCAAATTATGATGTAAATCCAAATGCCTTGAAACCTCTAAGGATAAAATCCCTAGGTAAAGCAATAACACTTGGATTTTTTCAAAGGTATTTTCCCCTCCTAAAGGGTTTGAAATGTGAAGGTTTAGAATGTTGAATGTTTTTTTTCAATTTGTTTTGAGACCCAAGCAAAGTGTTTTGTTTCCAAGAACATGTACAATCCTAGGATGAAAAGATAATATTTGTTGGGTTCCCACTTCAACAAATCCAGTTGTGCATATTTAGTGTGGATGATTAGATGCTTGAACACACTAGCTCCCCTCCATGGCACACACTTTGCAGGTCAGCCAAGCATAAGTACCCATGAATCTCCCATGGAATACTTTTCATCTCTAAAATAGAACCGCATGTATATGTGGGGCAGTTTCAAAGGATGTGACCTTTTGCACCAACAAATAGAAATGATTTTGGCCTTTGCTAAACAAGGGGTTTTAATGTGGGTATTCCATTCATGGGGGACTATCCAGGTGGTGAGAGACCATTGCTGCTCTTCTCATCAAAATAATCCTCGTCATATTGGCCTTTATTCCAATATCCACACTTATATCCTGGGTGGAAGTTGCTTTGATTTAGCGTGTTCCCAGTTGGGTTGTTCCCTTGGGTTATTAATTTTTCCCACAAGGTAGGCCCTCTAAGATAAACAAAAGCGAGAAGGCATATTTTGTAGTTCAATCAACCTTTGTTGAAAAACAAAGGGAAAACACTCGCATTATGCCACACTCACACTCACAAGATTAATTCAATTTTTAAGACCTAAATGAAATGTGAAGGAAATTACTTACACAATTTAAGGTCACCATAAATAATTTTGATTCTCAAGATCTCAATAAAGCACAAGAGAAGTGCATACATCTTTTTAGTGATATTACCTTGGGTAAGTAATTACAAGACAAAAAATCACTTGTTGATTTTTAATCCTTCAAAGTAATAGTCAATTATTTTTAAGCACCAAAGGAAATATGAAATTTTCCTTGTTCAATTGTTAATCCTGAAACAAAATCTAGTGATTTTGTCCTAAATTCCATTTTAACCCTTTTTTTTCAAAAATAAAACTTGAAGATTTGTAATGTTCTTTTTAGGACCCAAATAAAATTTAGTGTTTCCTAAGAGCATGAAGGTAAGAAATTTCTCTTTTTAAGAGATTATGATCTCCCTAAAAGTGTTTGATAAACACTAAAGTGTTGAAAAAAACTTGATACATTGTGATGATGATTCCATAATGCCACCTTAAATTTTGTTTCCTCCTTTCCCTAACTTGCAAAAACTGATTAAAACTAGAAAAAACAAAGACAACAAACAAGTTAGAAGTTCAAAAAGTCAAACCTTGAAAGACACATGTCAAAATTAAATGAAATTGAATCTTTTACCCTAACCTAGCAGCGCTATCAATGGGTGCGGTAGAGTTTAGAAACTCCAGTGACGCAATATAGTGCCACTAATTTTTGACAATGATGCTTTGTAGTGAGACAAAGAGTGTGATTGTGGGGCTATTTGACCCAACGAATTTTCTTAGAATTTAGAAACCCGTCGTGGAGTTTAAAATTTTGAATTTCATGGGCGGGAAGACTCCAATAGTGGAGTTTGGAGTTTGAAGCAGTTCAATATAGCATCATTGGAAAGCTAGTGTCGACGTATGGCACCACCAGACTAATAGCGGTGCAATTTCCTATAGACACAAAAGTTAACAAAAAAAACACCTAATTTTTAAAAAAAACATGTTGAAATCCTTTATTTTTCCCTCCTTCTAGTGCCAAAATGTGAACCCCAATCCTATACCTACACAAACATGAGAAACAAACACATATTTAGATCCATATGAAAGTTAGAATTAAGGATTCCCCATGAAATCCATTTAAATTGCAAAGAACAAGAAATGAGATGAAAAAAACAAGTAAACATAAACAAAAGCTATCAAATCTTATTCAATGTAAATCAAACTCTTGATCCCATGGGGGAATTGGTGCCAATTATGCATAGAAATTGGCCCTTTCCCAACTCCTTTGTAAGCTTGGTGATGATTTGATGAAGATTTGATCCACTTTGGCTGAATTCCTGCATAATCTAGCTAATAACTTGATAAAAATAGATGAAAATGGATATTCTTGAAGATGAAATTGAGTATAGTGTGTTTACTCAAATTGTGAATGATATTTCAATACAAGAGGCCTCTATTTAAAGATTTAAAGAATGAAAGATTGAAGGATTTGGGTGAATGTGGGATAAAAGACCAACCAATGAGAGAAGGCCACTTGTCCACATGTGATTGGAGGAGGAATGAGCACATTTTGGTCAATGTGCATGATAAATTCTTTCAGATTAAAATTTGAAATTTGAAAGTGACATCTTTAGAGGGAAGGAAAATGGAGTTAATGTCACTTGGCTCAAGGCCAATGGCATGTAAGAGGCATTAAATGCCTTGTTGGAAGTACCCATCCCCTTTTGGAGGGATTTTTGAGTTGGAAGAATATTCCACAAAAAGATACTCTTTTGAATGGAAATTGATGAATTAACAAATCAAATAAATTGATTTATTGTGCAAGTTGCAAAATCTAGAGGATTGGAGTGATTAAGGTTAAATTAATCAAGAGTTAATCAATAGACTGAGAGATTAGGTGATTCGACACTTTTGACTTATATTTTAGGGTTTAAATAAATCAAAAGATGAGGAATAGATTTAATTAAATAAATGATTTGATTTATTTAATTAAACAGGGATGATGATGTTAGATTAAATTAAATAAGGTTCAATTTATTCAATTTAATATGATGAATTTAGAGATTTAATTAAATAAAATGAACTATTTAATTAAATACAGACATAGGGTTAATGAAATGAGATTGATTAATTTTATTAATAGGAGAGAATGACTTAATTACATAAATAATGATTTATTCAATTAAGGGATGAAATGTGATGATAAGCTAAGAAGATGATTTGGGATGAAACAATGTTAGTAATCAGGATCGAGTGTTTAGGATTTAATTGTATATTTTCCATGTCTATAGTTAGAAATCAAGAAAGTCAAGTCATATCCCTACTTGACAAGATCAAAATATTGAAGCATGAAGAAAGTAAAATGGTTGAAAGAGTTTGTGAGATTAGAGGACTGATTGGTCCTAAGATGGAAAAAATGTCAAGTTCTTTGAAGGAAGCACAAGATGATATGGCAGTCAGTGATCTGACGAACCTTGAATTTGCAAAGATGTAATCCTACTTATTTTTGGTCACATGATAATATTTGAGAGTCTCAAGAAGATTTGGGACATGAGTTTGAAGTTTTTGAAGAACAATTTTTCAGATCTATTCAAGCTTATGTAAGTCGAAGAAGCTTATTTGTACATATCGAGTTTGTTCAGAACAATTTTGTTTAATTTTTGGTATTTGGATTACTGCCTTTGCCATTGATGTCAAAGGGTGAGAATGGGACTGTGAAAAATGCCTTAATCATCTCAGGGGAGTTGTGTTTTTGAATTTTGAAGGGTGGTAGTGTATTCATTTTTGTACTGATCCTACACTTAGTAATTTTTCTCTAAGTGTTTCCATCAATGCCAAAGGGGGAGAAATTTGGAAAGAGACACTACAAATATCATTTTGGTGTTTCCATTAATGGAAAACCTAGTCCATGATTTTATCCACACAACAAAATTTTCTCATACCGAAATTCAAGTCGAAGCTCTATAATTAACTGTCAAGCAAGAACAAAGCATCTAGTAGAATTGTGTTCATCAATTCAAATGTAATTTCCTGTTATCATTTTGAGTTGTGGATCTCAAGGAAGTTATTTTTTTGTACATACTATCTAATCCATGAATCATCAGGATACACATTCATTGGTGTGCAAGTTGGAAGATCTGGTTGACTAATTGTTCGAAATATGTGGCTCAATCTTGCTGACCCATTCATTGGTGTAACCTAAATAGTTGGCGCAAGTCTCCTAATTGTCGGTGAAGATAGAAGTTCAGCCAAAGAATTTGGTCGGTGTAATGCGTTCTATCACGATGAGTGCTCAGTGTTGGTAGTTTTTTTCTATCAGTGTGACTCAAGGCTATCGGTGGAATCTGATAGGTAGTCCCAACGATAGAATGATAAAATTGTATCGATGAGACTTGGAGTTTGTTATGCCTTGCATAACCACCCCATCTTTTGCCTTGGTCAAAATGGGTTCCCCTTTTTGTTTTTGTCCTTGGTCATTTTTCAAACAAAGTTTGGAGTCTTGCTTTTCCAACACTTTGTTTTTCTTTGGTTTCCTCAGTCTGAACCGAAGCTGGAACAGAACCGGGTTTTAAAACTTCTTTCAAAATTTGTTTCAATTCCCACCCCAACAATCTTCTTTTCTCTTTGTCGGAGTCAGAGCCAGAGTGGAAGTTAAGTTCAAATTAATTCATATTTTCAAAACCAAATACCATTCCGTCTCCACCTCCATTTTTTGGTCTTTTTTTTAAACTAGGTTTTGACGTTAGGTTTTCTCATTTCGGTCTTTTTGTTTAATTTTTATGTTTTGTTTCGCTTTCTTCTTTGTTAATGGAATTGTACCCAGAACAAGAACCAAGTTGGGAAATTAATCAAGTTTTTGAACCAGTTTTCATTCCGATTTTGCTCTTGTTGTTTCTTCATTGTTGAATTTACTGAAGTCGCACAACAGTAATGTGCCAGTTTCTTCTGCAGTTCCGACTCTACTCTACTACATTTATTACATTAATTACAAGTGTCATGCATGCATGAAACTCTGGGTTTTTAACTTAATTAAAGATTACTGCATAGTTATCACCATTATTGTTAAGATATTGAAGAGTGAACCAGAGTTGCAATGGAGTTTTTTTGCGAGTGAATCGATTGAAAGAGAGATAGTTGTGTGCAAATTGCTTCAAGAAGTTAACCTATTTATTTGTGTTCGAGGTAGGGTTTTCTATTCTCATATTTATTTTTTATTTTTCACATTTTCCGTATCTATTCATCTTGGGTTGTTTGGTTTTGTGCAAATTCCTTTATAAGTTCACGTTTTTTGGTTTGTTTCTCTTTTGTTTAAGTTTTCTTGTTTTAATTTTACTTTTATGGTTTTGTTTCTAGTCTGTTTGTTTTTCAACATGGTCATTTTCATGTTTTAATCGTGATCTCATCATGGTGCCCAAGATTTTAAATCCATAGGTTAATTACTTTTACAGTGAGAAGGGTTTGATAAATTGTCATTTTTTTATTTAGGAATACTATTGCGTATTCGATCTAGTTAATTTAAGTAGGGTTAAATTTATGCCCTAGTTATTTGAAATCGACGGTTTGTAGTTTAGGGTTTTGATGTGTTCGTGTTTTTAATTTAAATATGCTGCCCTAAATAGTACAGTCACCTCTTGGTCATATGGCGATGGTTTTATTAGGTTATTTTTAAACCCCTTTAAAATGACCTAGTCCTTAAATCATGAAGTTATTTATTAACTGTTAAAAATCACTTATGAAATCATGGTTATTTTAGGCGGAAGCAGGATCAAAATCAATCTAGACTTTGAACCATGTTTTCCAATAAGTATCATTTCCATTTCCATCTCGTTTTCAACTCTGCTTACAATAAAAAGCATTCTTTCAAAATAACGATAGCCTAGCCGAAAGCAGAACCGAAACTAAATGTGAATTTAGAAAATATGAATGAAACCAAATCTGTTTCCCTTTCAGTTGCGGTTCTGATTACCATTCCAATTCCAACTTCAGTCTCGCTTGTTATTACTATAATCTTAATGATGGTTTTGGCTCCAAGCCAGACAATGTTTTAAAAGAGACTGTTTAGAATGTTTTTATGCTTGGTTTCACCTCCGATGTATATATTAAGGGTAGTGTTTTGAAGCATATTTTGTGATGTTTATTCAAGGATCTAATTAGAGGTTTTTTTTTAGGAAAGCTAAAGAATGTTAGGAGTATCGGGAGAACCTACCCAAGGGAATCGACCTACATAAAAATCAAAGGCAACAACTAAGCCTAAGAAGATTAAGCCGGAGTAGCTACCTTATAATTTGAGGTATAACCATAGGGGTCCTGTTGTCACTACAAAAAAAGTGGAAATGGATTGGTCTGATATAACTGACACCAATGTAGGCTCATACAATTTTGGGGAGTTGTATTTAGAAACATTCACTGAGGATACAACAAGGAGAACTGAAAAAATAGTTGAGTCTGGCTTGGCTCACATCACCTTATTTTCTCTATCTATGTAGTGTGCAGAGTTGATTATGACAATAGCAGGAGCTTACAATTCGACGACTAGGTAGTGTATGGATTCACATGACAATGTTATTATTATTTAACTCCTCAAATATTTCAACACATGTTTACTATTCCAGATCCAAAGAGCCCGGTACAGTTAAAGGAGGAAAAAGCTTTGGGTATATATATCAAATACAAGGAGGCTAACAAGGCTCACATGAATAAAAAGTGGTTGATAAGAAGAATTCTCTAACCAAGCTTCATGATCAACCAAAGAGGATAAAATTCTACAAAGAAGTACCAGACCTAATAATGATGTTGTCTAGAGCCTTTGGGAAGAGGGAAGCATTTCATTTTAAGGAATGGATGTTTCCCTTCATTCAAACCATCTTTAATGGAAAACAATAGTTTGATTGGCCAATTATTGTCTATGATGATATTCATGACTAGTTAACTACAATAAGGGAAACCAAGAGCTTTTTCATGACTTCTTATGTTGTCTATGCAGTTGCTAGAGGAGGCATCTTTCTAGGTTTGAATAGAGTGGGAATATTGGGAGAATTTTATGGACAAAGGAAATTATGGGATCATTATGATCAACTATCTCTACAAGTTTCTAAAACACAATTTAGAAGGGCTACTGATGCATTCTTATATGTAATCATTAACCAACTTAATGGAGATGTCGGTTATAGATTGAGCCAAGAATCTATGGCCTTTATCATGGAATGGGGATGTTGGTATATCCAATACCCCAAGTTCACTTATTTACAATTGGATGGATTTGAAGGTCATCCCCACTTACTTCCAAGATGTTGTAGCAACAAGATGTTTGTAATGGAATTTGTATATCAAGCTCTGGGAGTCAATGCTTCATTTGGGTTGAAACAAAAAATAGGGTATCATAAGTTTCCAATGAAATTGGGTGAATACAACTGCCAACATCTTGTGGGAGCTAAGGTATTTTTTAGTGAACTGATACATCTGAAGCTAGGTTTATACACTGCTCAAAAGCACTTTGAACCAAGGAAGAAAATGAATGCCTTGCTGCCTTCGGTTTTTCATAAACATTTCAACCTATAAGAGGATTTCTGGAGTGATCTTCAAGATGAGTATAACCTCAGGAAAATGAATAATGAGAGGTTACTCGTTTCACTCATGGTAGAATTTGGGATCAAAGATGACATCCCTGATACATTAGTAGATGATGGAGTTGTGTTAGATCCATCATATGAAGCATTAAATATTGGCACCAAAAGTTTGGATCCGGAGGACTAGGATGGTGAGGAAACCATTGATATCAAACAAATATGGAGGCTAGTTTTGGATAGAAGTATCCACTGGGTTGTCCTAAGAACCAAAAATCCTTAGGGACCAGCTCCTAAGAAGGGGAGGGGATATAAAATAATTAAGAGGAAATTTCATTCCAAGGAGCCTTTGGAGTTCTTTCCTCGTGACATTGAAGAGATTGAGCTTGAAGTGTCTACTCAAGATTTACCTGGAGTACAAGAGGGGGATACCCAAACAAGACCGATGGTTTCAATACCAGCCATAGGTGAGTCATTTTCTCAAGTCCCTATTACAAAGAAACCAAGCAGAGAGATACCTAAAGGAATTCTTCATGGTATAGCTGAAGCATTAAAGGGAAAAGAGAAGGAGTAGGAGATCCATGAGGTGTAAACAAACTTTGATGAGAACTTATCAAAAAAATATTCCTCTAGAGGAGGAAATTGAGCATGTTGTGACTGAGGAAGATCAATGGGCCCTATTTGAGGAGGCAAAGAAAGCCTTGGATGATCAAGAACATGCAAAGGCGATGGAGAAGAAAAAGGCAATTGATGCTAAGGCACAAGATGACACCTTACTCTAGCAACAACAAGTAGAAGACAAACGAAGAACTGATGAAATAGAAAAGAATCAAAGGAAAAAGGAGCAGCACATCAACATCAAAGAAGAAAATGATAAGCTAGAATTACTACAGAAAATTCATGATCTAGAGGAAGAGAAGGCAAAGCAATGAAGGGAAAGAGAAGTTCTTGTGGCCAAATTGAAGCTTGCTGAAGAGGCCTATAAAAAGAAAGAGGAAGCAAAACCTATGCAAAAGGATAAGGATGTTGAGGATTTGGCCAAGTAGCTACAGAAAGAAAAGCAAGATGAAGATAAACTTAAGGCATTGGAGGAAGAGAGAAACTAGGAACTTGAAAAGAAGACATTAGAAGAAGAAAAGTTAAAAAAGGAAGAAGAAGACAAGAGGATACAAGAACAGAAGGACAGGGAGGAATCTTAAAATCTTTCTCAAACAAATGTGGAGCAATAACAACAAGAGGTATTAGGGGTTGAATCTCAACCTAAAGTAAATATGTGACAACCCTCTACTATTGTTGCTTCTTCTTCAACTATAGTGACCACTACTCCAGGTGCTCCCACTTGGTTGAAATTGGATCTTCAAAATAGATCAGTGACACCTTCACAACCTCTCAATTGGGATGATGTGATGAAGGAAATTTAAAAAGAAAGGCCCAAGAAGAAGGCCAAAATCCTTCATTCCACTAGACTCGCTGACAAAGGAGAAATTAATGTTGAATGTACCATACCAATGATGGACAAGGATGTAGGGGATATGCAATTGAATGATTACCAATTGGGCACTGTTAACTTAGGGAGACCCACAAGAGATCAACAAATGAACTTAATAGATGTGGTAGCTTCATCCACTAAATCTAGAATGATGAAAGATAAGAAGAAAAAGGACGAGCTTAAGGCTCAATTAGATCAATTGCATTCTTTCTAGAAAAGTGTTTCTACTCTAAGGTCACAACTAGTTGCCACCATTGAGACACCAATTTTACTTAGCAAGAAATAAGTGGATGATTTGGTGTAGGTAAGGAGTAAGGCAGAAATGTTGGATAGATGGACTAGTAAACTAAATCAAGAAATAGGTGAAGTGTTGGACAATATTTTTAAGGTTCAAAAAATAATGGAGGACAAGAAGAAGAGTAAAAAGGATATAGTCAAAGGCTGAAGGAGGTTAATAAATTTCTGAAGTCCACTCTTCGAGAATAGTCAATACTTGAAGAGGACAATAAAGATTTCTTGGAAAATACCTCCAGTATAGTCCGGTTCAGATCTAACTTTTTATACAAGCATAAAAATGAAGTTCAAGATTATGTCAAGGATCTGAATGAACAGTTTGAAGAGTTAGAAGCAGTTATTTCTATTATTATAAATGTTGATATATCGGTGAAGGAGGGCCTATATTTGAGCCAAATAAAAGAGAAATGGGATGATAGGTTTAAAGAGGTCGTGAAAAAAGGAGATGATGGAGAAGACTTTCTATTAGATTTGTTAATGGATATTAAAGAAGAAGTGAGGGCTGCTAAGAGGGAGTTAACAAAGCTAAAAGACATGAGAGGATTTGTTGTTGCAGAGTTAGAAAGGATCAAGTTTGAAGACAACTGGGTTGATGGGCTAGGTTTGGATATGCTTCAATAAGTCTTCTCCAGTTATGATGAATACATTACAGAGTAGGCTTCACATGCATAATTGATAACCTCATGCATGCATGGTTTTATTTTTCTCCTCTGCATGCATAACTGGAAGTTTGTGGGTGCATGGATTTCTTTTCTCCTCTCTATTCTTTTCTTTAGTTAAACTAAATGATCAAGGTGGGAACTAGAGATCAAATTGATCTGACTTTCCAAGAAGACTTTAAATCCTAAAAAGGTGGATCTACCTAAGATAGAAAGGACTTCAGATTTTTGTATATCTACAAAAACTTGTGAGGTATCATATTGTAAGGTTTGGCTGATGAGAATAAGATTAGCCACCTAATAGTAAAAGATATAATTTTTCATAGTTTTTACAGAGATACTTTGTTACTTTATTCACAGTTGAATATAATTACAGGTTTTTACGCAATATGGTGTTGGAATTGAGTTTTATTAGATAAGGTTGATGAATTATAGTGTATCTATATGCCAGTGGATGTGCTGAAGCATGAGTGTTTCTTATGTGATGAAAATCATTAGAATAAACCACATTTAAAGATTATTTCATCAGATTATCTGTGAATTGAGTTTATTAAAAGTTTGTTGATCTATGGTCTTGGCAAAAAATGAGAGTGTGTTCTTTTATCTTTGAAATATTTATGATGTGTGATTGTGATGCTAAAATAAGCACCTTAGATGCATGCAATAGTATGGACTATTTTGTAAATTGCTTCATGCTAGGGTTTTCTTGATCTATTGGAAGAGAATTCGTTGTTGAAGATATATGTTTGTATATTAGATAATTTTTATTCATGTTTTACTGATATATGCCCTGATCTATCTTTTTCTTTTATTTAAAAACCCCCTTTTTCATTAAGAACTATTCAATGAATAAGTCATTGCTTGCATTCTTTATTACTAGCAAAGGCCCCTTGAATATTATAGTTTCATAGACCAATTGAGTGACACCAGACAGTTGAGAACCAACTACCAAGACCTTGGGAGTTAGGCTACTATATGTTATCTTTATTTTTCAGGAGAAATGGAGTAGAAATATTTTGTTTAATGTTGCTTGTGTCATTTTCATCATCAATAGATCTGGCACTAGACGGAGGGCCTGAAGGAACAATCTGGCTCGCATTGGATCATTTTCACTAGAGAAATATAGGAGGATTCTCAAATCCTCGAATGATCCTAAACCATTACAAGAAATCCAAACCCCGATTAGACCTAGACCTCGTTCTCGTAGAATATTGATACCTACATTGCCCCCACCGCTTACTCCATTAGGATTTTAGCCAAATCCACCTACACCACCACCGGTTCAACCTACATCGCCACCACTGGCTAGGAAATTATCACCTCCACCTATTAGACTAGTGTCACCACCAACTCAGCCTATTTCACCACTTGCTCAACCAATCCTACCCATGGCTTAGTTTTTGAATAACCCTTATTCGTTAGGGACTATTCTAGGAGGAATCCATAATTTACCAAAGAACCCAAAAATGTTTTGTCCCAAGCACATATATGGTGAATCAAGAAGTGCCAAGGAGAACATAAAAGCATTCAAAGATGATTTTAGACGTGCTCAAGTTTCTCATCACGACGTGGTATATAGATTGTTTCCTTATTGTTTGAGCAACATGGCATATAACTGGTACTTAAATCTGCCTCAGGGATCTCTTCTAGGTTGGACAGATTTAGAAAATACATTCATTAATCAATTTCATGTTTATGTAGACCCTACCATATTGTATCACCAATTTCCCACCATAATAAAGGAACATTATGAGCCACTGCTTCTATTCAACACTAGATTCCAAAGGATTTTTTGTAGGTTGCAAGATTCTTACTTAGTAGCTGAGAACATTTCCATTCAAGAATATTTAAGAGTTGTTGATCCCTTGATTGGCTTATTCTTACAGATAACTTATTAGGATAATGATATTGATTCCCTATCTAAGGTTTATCATCTAGCTATCAAATTGCAATAGCAGATAGGTCTGCAATCAGGAGGTTTAGGAGCAGCTCTCCCTCCCATGAATTATCAAATGCCAAACCCACCATTGTACAAAACTATCCCAAGGATGTCTTACTCCCAGTATGGACCAATGTCTGAGTTACAAGCTCCACCTATCATGATCTTTTTCGGAAATGGCATGCAAGATTCTTCCCAACAATCTCAAAATAAACAACAACAAGTGGGAGGATCAACCCATGTTCATTCCCCATCCATAGTACAAAATGTGCAAAGTGAAAAAATTGTTCAACTGAATAGTGAGCTAGAAAATATCAAGAAGACTCTATCTCAAATGTCTAATGATATGGCACAACTTAGGAAAAACCCTCCCCACCACCAAAATCATAATTATCAGAACTAGGGAGGTTACAACAACCAGGGGAATTACTCTAATCAAAATGGGAATTAGAACACCAACCAGAACTTTTAGAATCAGAATTCCTCTAACCAAAATTACCAAAATCAAAATAGAGGATACAACCAGAGGTCCAACAACAACAATAGGAAATGGAATACTGGACCTAACAATGGGGGAGTTTCCCATAATTATCAGTCAGGTGAGGAGAGATCACTTACTACTAATGTAGTTGACATTAATTTCATAACTAATTGGTGCAAGTTACATGATACTATGACACATTCAAAGGTTAATTTCCCAGAGATGGAGAAAATAGTAAAGATTGCACAAGTTGATGCCCATCCTCCAATAGGAAATTCCAATCAGGATAATGGGCCAATAAGTACTGCTATGGCTTATGAGACTATTGAGGAGAAATACCAATTTCCCATGTAGGGAGACAATGGGATAGAGGAGGATGTGTATGATGCCCAAGCCTTTCAATCTAAAGGTGGTCATTTTCTGAGAAATCAGAATAAGGGCCCATTTACTAATCTGCACCTCCAAACAATATGGTCCCACCTAACCAAAATGCAGATAATAATCCACCACCACCAAAGGGACCTTTTGACTCTCAGAATAGAGGTAATCCACCTCCTTTTCCTAAATATCAAGTGAGAAATGATTCAGAATTTAATTTTATTGCAATTTTACAGAGACAAAAGACATCATTGTCATTCTTTGACATCATGAAGTGGTGCCCAACTCAACGTGAAGTGGTATTGAAGGCCCTGGAGGAGGTAGACCGCTTACAAGGAAAACATAAAGTGACACCCGTGAAGGAGACAAATGCAACTATCTATAAAGGTAAGACCAGGACCCCACCTTTTATTTTAAGTTTAAGGATTTTTGGAAAGAATTTACACACCTGTTTATTGGATTCTGGAGCATCGGTAAATGTTATGCGCTTTTCAATATGTATTAAGTTAGCATTAAATCCTATCTCGACCAATAAGAAAGTGATTCAGTTAGATAAAATTGAGGTCAATGTTGTAGGATAACTAAAGAACATGCATGTACAGGTTGGATCAGATCCAAGGATCTAGACCTACATAGATATCCAAGTGGCTAATATCCCAAAGACATATGGTATGCTCCTAAGTTGGGAGCTAATGAAAAGTATTGGGGGATATTTTTCCTTGGATTTATCTCACATGTGGCTACCCTGGAAAGGGATTGCAATGTAGATAAGGATTGAAAGTGAACCAAGACTCAAGCATATGATCACAAAGTATGATGCTTCAAATGAAGTAGCATATTTTGAGACTGAGATAGGAGTTTACAAACAAGAAGAAGTCCTTAATTACTCTGTACTTAGTCCTAGGGATACATTGCCCCTACCACGTGGTGACACAATGGTCTGCATCAACCAAAAAGTTCTAATAAGGAAATTGCAACAAGATAAGTTAGTTTTAGGAGAAGAAACTGATTTGAGTAGTTTGTTACTTCCTAATTGGTGTAGGATTCATTATCACAATAATTCAGAGTTAAAATTCCAATCATGCCTAGATATATTAAGTCATGTAGAACATCCTCAACAAATATGTCAAGAGGAACCCGAAACCCATATCAATGATTTTTATTTTAAAGTCAAGGATGCTACCATTCTCACCAGGACCAACCTTTCTCAAGAAGAAGATTCCTCACCAGTAGAGAAAACTCAGGTTCTAAGCTCTAAAATTCAAGAAGAGGTTGAGGTGTCTCAATTCCTATTCAATACACCCACCCCAGATACTTTGGCAATGCCCAAGGCATTGATGAAAGATGATTTGGATTGCAATTTAACCCAAGAAGTTGTTTAGGAACTGATTTTTGAGCAAGTTGAAAACATACAAAAATATTCAAGTGAGCTTTGTCCCAAGTCAATTTCTGATGACCAGCAAAAGTATGAGCCACCACACATCCCAAGTAAGTCATCCCCCGTTACCCCTAAAAATAAAGAACTCTCAACCAAAGACCAATTGTGGACTCTTAAATTTGATGGTTCCAAAACTAAAGCAAGAAGCAGAGCGGGGATTTTACTAACCAACCTGAAAGGGAAAACTTACTTTGCATCTTATAGATTTTAGTTTGGTTGCACAAAAAATGTGGCTAAGTATGAAGAACTTGCTCGAGGACGCATGTTTGTTCATAAAAATAATGTTACTGCTCTCACAGTTATGGGGGATTCTGAAGCGATTGTAAAATAGGTATGTAGCCAGTATACATATAAAAAAAAAGACTAGCTATGTATAGAAACAAAGTTTTAAATTTAATTGAAGACTTTGATGCTTTTGGGATTAGTCTGATCCTGATAGAAGCTAATAAAATTTAAGATGCACTTTTTGTTGTTGCTAGCACATTGGAACCCATGCAATATTCTAATCTAAAGATATTTTTAGTTGAACTAATTTCAGTCCCCGGAGTCCCTGATAATGTTCAAAAATTTTAGGTATTTGATGATGATCAACATATATATATATTTTTTAAAGTTCTGATGTTTTTGAAGGGTAGATAATAGATGAATCTAAAAGAGATCAGGGAGATTGGGATCCTGAGAAAGAGATTGAATAAGGGATATTGGATTTGAAAAGTAATAGCATTCCAAAAGGGATGGTAGCTTTGGAGAGAAATTTTGATTCTGACCCACAGGCTCACCAAAGGGTACCCACAAAGAGTGAAGGAGGGAAGTATGAATTTGTCAATCTAACTCACTCAAGCCCTGAAAGGAATATCCTCATAGGAAAGACTTGTCCTAAGAAATTAAGGACAAGATAGTTAAATTTTTGGAGTTAAACATTGCAGTTGTTACTTGGAGTTATGATGATCTAAAAACCTTTGACACTTCGGTAATTACACATAACATACCTCTCAAGCCAGAAGCTAAGCCCTTCCATCGGAAAAAAATGCCTGGTCAATGCTTTAATTGAGCCCTTGATCTAGAAAGAGGTACAAAAGCTCCTATCTGCAAGGATAATCTTTCCTATTAGACATTCTACCTAGGTGGAAAATCTAGTTCATGTACACAAAAAGAATGGTGAGATCAGATTATGTGTTGATTTCAGGAATCTAAACAGAGCCTCTGAGATAGATAATTATCCATTTCTCTCTCTGGATGAAGTACTACAAAAGTTTAATGGGTCTCAGATGATGTCATTTTTGGATGGTTATTCTAGCTACAATCAGGTTCTTGTTAGTCATGAGGATAGAATGAAGTCAACTTTCACCACCAAATGGGGCACATTTCCCTATCGGAGGATGTCATTCAGTCTTATCAATGTTGGAGCAACATTTCAAAGAGAAATGGACGTAGCTTTCAAGGATTTGATAGGACATTGTATAATCATTTATGTGGATGATTTAACCATTTTTTCTAAGAATAGAGAAGACCATGTTGCTGATCTGGAAAAGGTTCTCAAGAAATGTATAATTTATGGTGTCTCTCTCAATCCAAAGAAGTGTGTGTTTAGAGTATCTGTAGGGAGACTCCTAGGTCACATCATATTAGAGGAAGCGACATCCATAGACCCTGATCAAGTGGAGGCCATCTTGAAATTGACAAGGCCAGGCAACAAGAAAGAAATGAGGTCCTTCTTCAGGAGGATTAATTTTGTTAAAAAGTTTATAATAGGGTTTGCATAGATCATCAAACCTCTAAATGAAATGATGAATAAAGAGACAAAGATTGAGTGGAGTGAAGAGGCTAAATATTATTTCTCCCAGATCAAACAGTCAATATTTGAGGCACCTATTTTGACAAGCCTAGATTATTTAAAACCTTTTTATATCTATTATTTTGCATTTGACCATTCATGTGCAACTGTGTTAACACAACAAAGAGGAGAGGTAGAATAAAGACCTATTTCCTTTATGATCTCTCCATTTAAAAATGCAGAAGTGAGATACCCACCACTTTAAAAATAAGCCTTTGCATTAGTACGAGTGGTAAAGAAGTTTAGACATTACATTCTTCAAAGTTGAGTAATGGCTATAGTTCCAAATCCAGCTATGAAGTCTCTTATGATGCAAAGTGAATTAGGGGAACAAAGAGGAAAGTGGATGGAAATTCTGCAAGAATTTGACTTAGAGATTCTTCTGATGAAACTTGTTTTTGAGGGAAAGGTTTATCAAAAGCAATGGAAGATGTGGAAAAAAATATCACTTGTTAGCAATACATCGTCCATTCCTTTAATAAGGATCCCTGGTACACAGACTTGATTTTCTTCCTCCTTAATAATAGATGTCTAGAAGGAATGAATGCTACTTAGAGGAGAGCATTAAGGATGAAGAGTGCTCACTACATGCTTAAAGGGGGATCCATCTACATAAATAATTTTGAAGGGATTTACTTCCGCTATTTAGATCAACAAGAGGCCAAGCATGTTATTTTTGAGTTTCATGGAAGACATGGAATAGGACATGGATATGTGGATGCTTTGGCCCATCAGATTCTTAGATCAGTCTATTATTGGCCTTATGTATTCCGGGGTGCACACCAACATGTTAGAATGTGTCATGTATGCCAAAATTTTGCACCCAGGGAAAGAAATCATGCAATGCCTTTGCAACCAGTGTATGAGGTAAGGCCATTTGCTCAATGGGCCCTAGATTTTGTAGGTGTTATTAATCCCAATTCTTCTGTAGGACATAAATTCATCTTCACTATAACTGATTACTATACACACTGGACTGAGGCCCAACCCTGGAAAAATAGCACCATAGAGGTGGTCATCGAGTTTTTGACTAAGAACATCACAACAAGGTTTGGAGTTCCATTTGCTCTGGTATGTGTTAATGGCCTTGCATTTTATTTTGCTGAATTAATTTAGTGGGTATATGCACATAAAATTATTTTGAAGTATTCATCTAATTACTACCCTCAAGGAAATGGAGTGGATGAGTCCACTAATAAAAAATTGTTGGAAGTGATAAGAAAATTGCTAGAAATCAATCCTAGAGACTGGCACACCCAGTTAAGATTTTCCTTATTGGTCGATCAAACTTGAATCAAAGAAGCTTTAGGTAATTCACCTTTTAAGTTAGTCTATGGCCAAGACCCTTTCTTCCTAATCCATTTACAAATACCTATTCTTAGGTTCATGCAGGAATTTTATACCAAGGATGATAGAATTGAGGTTAGATTACTTACTTTGCTTAACATGGAAGAGAAAAGAGATGCTTCTTTGCAACAATTCTCTAAGCATCAGGCTATCGTCGAACGTTGGTTTGACAAAAGAGTCAAGATAAAATCTTTTAGGATATCAGATCTTGTGATACTATGGGAGAAAGCCAGAGAGAAGAAAGGAGATCACCAAAAGTTTGATAGACTCTGGTGAGGACCATATCAAGTGGCTGAGATACTAGGCAAGAATGATTTTTGTTTAAATACCTTAACAAGAGGGCTTGTTCTATTACCAGTTAATGGTCAGTTTCTCAAGAACTATTATGGTGCATAAAAGGTTTGATGTTTTAAAGAAAATGTGTTATACTGTATCATATGGAATTAAGTTTTTATTTTTAGTTTTATTATTATTTTTGTGTTTTGTTTGTTCTTTTCTTTGTTTTTGTTTTTTTTGTTGGGGATCTTCATTTTGTTCATCTCAAGATAAGGGGTTGTTATTAGAAGTATGCTAGTGGTACTAGGAGAGAAATTGGTTTAGGTATTTTCATCATCATCATTGAAAAGGATAAAGGATTTCATTTTGAAACTCATTTTTTATGACCATTCTAATCTGGGTTTGAAAAGTTATTAAGGATAGAAGATACATTGTGAATATCTCATGAATTATGATCAAATATTTGTCACCAAATTAGGAAAACATCTGCCTAAGTTAATGCATATTTTTTTTAGGATGGTTCTACTTTTGATTCAAGTGAAAAATTTGATTCCAAGACTATCATGAAATCTATTATAGTTATCAACCCACATTCCATATCCATTGTGTCTGAGTATTGAGGAAGGTGCATAAAATATTTCCACAAATGAGTAAAAAAAATTTGAATGAATTATAATGAAAAGAAAGAAACTTCAAAGGAAAACTCAATATCAAATGGGTAATCAAGTATCTATATCGAGGCAATGGACGCATAGTTAGCAATAGAGTGATGCTTTGAGAGAACTAGAGGTATCCCCAGTGGGGCTATGGATTCCTATCTGGCAACAAAGCAATGCCTAGGATTTTATTGCATGATAGTTAAAGGACTCAACCTATGTAGCTTGAATCTTAGGTATAGTTGTTGAGGAGCAGAGAAAGTATCTATAAAATAATGATGCACAATATATGTACACACTCAAATTTAGATATAACTCATGAGCACATACATTTGATACTCCAGATCAACCTTATTCTAGATATATCTGATCCTATTCAAGCTAGCATGCTTCATAAACCAAGTAGTTTTAGGGTGACTGAAATTTTATTTGGCTATCTTGAAATTGGATAAACCATTTCCCAATTGAGTCACCATTTGTTATGCATTTCATAACCACCCCATCTTTTGCCTTGGTCAAAATGGGTCCCCCTTTTTATTTTTGTCTTTGGTCATTTGTCAAAAAAAATTTGGAGTATTGCTTTTCCAACACATAGTTTTTTTTTGGTTTCCTCTGTTGGAACCAGAGCTGGAACCGAATCAGGTTTTAAAACTTCTTTCAAAATTTATTTTGATTCCCACCCCAACAGTCTTATTTTGTCTTATTTTGTTTTTTTGTCTTTGTCGGAGTCGAAGCTGGAGTGGAAAGTAAGTCCAAATTAATTCATATTTTCAAAATCAAATATCATTCTGTCTCAGCCTCCACATTTTGGTCTTTTGTTTTAAACTAGGTTTTGACATTAGATTTTCTCGTTTTGGTCTTTTTATTTAAATTTTATGTTTTGTTTCGCTTTCTTCTTTGTTAACAGAACTGTAGCCGGAACGGGAACCAAGTTCGGAAATTACTGATGTTTTTAAAATAATTTTCATTTCGATTTCGATCCCGCTATTTCTTGGTTGTTGACTTTATTAAAGTCACACACCAGTAATGTGCCAGTTCCTTTTGTAGTTTTGACTCCACTCTATTGCATTTATTGCATTAATTATAGGTGCCATGCATGTGTGAAACTCCAAGTTTTTACCTTGATTAGGGATTAACACGTAGTTATCACCATTATTGTTAAGAGATTGAAGATTGAACTAGAGTTGGAGTGGAGCTTTTGTGCGAGTGAATCAATTAAAAGAGAGACAGTTGTGCATAGATTACTTCAGGAAGTTAACCTATTTATTTGTGTTTGAGGTAGGGTTTTCTATTCTCGTATTTCTTTTTTATTTTCGCATTTTCCATTTATATTCATCTTGGATTGTTTGGTTTTGTGTGAATTCCTTTGTAAATTCATGTGTTTTGGTTTGTTTCTCTTTTGTTTAAGTTTTCTTGTTTTCATTTTACTTTTCTCATTTTGTTTATCATCTATTTGTTTTTCAGCACAATCATTTTAACGTTTTAATCATGACCACATCGTGGTGCCCTAGTTTTTAAATGCATAATTTAATTACTATTACAGTGAGTAGGGTTTGATAAATTGTGTTTTTTATTTAGGAATACTATTGCGCATTCGATCTGGTTAATTTAAATAGGGTTAAATTTGTGCCCTAGTTATTTGAAATCGATGGTTTGTAGTTTAGGGTTTTGATGTGTCTGTGTTTTTAATTTGAATATGATGCCCTAAATAGTATAGTTGCCTCTCGATCATACGGGGATGGTTTTATTAGGTTATTTTTAAACCCCTTTCATTCCTAAAATGACCTAGTCCTTAAATCATGAAGTTATTTATTAACTGTTAAAAATCACTTATGAAGTCATGGTCATTTTAGGTGGAAGCGGAATCGGAATCAATCTAGACTTTGAACCATGTTTTCCAATAAGTATCGATTCTATTTCCATCCCATTTCTAACTCCTCTTACAATAAAAATAAATCTTTAAAAATAATGATAACCTAGCAAGAAGCGAAACCAAAACTGAATGTGAAATTAGAAAATCTGAATGAAACCAAATCAGTTACCCTTCCGGTTACCATTCCAATTCTGACTCTGGTAATGCTTTTATTACTGTAATCTTAATGACGGTTTTGGCTCCAAGCCTGAATTTTTTTAAAAGAAACTGTTTAGAATGTTTTTATGCTTGGTTTCGCCTCCGATGTATATATGAAGGGTAAGGTTTTGAAGAATATTTTGTGATGTTTATTCAAGGGTCTAATTAGAGGTTTTGTTGTAGGAAAGCTAAAGAATTTCAGGAGTATCAAGAGAACTTGCCCAAAGGAATTGGCCTACAGAAACATGAAAGGTAGCAACTAAGGCTAAGAAGATTAAGCCAAAGCAACTACCTTATACTTTGAGGTATAACCATAGGGGTCCTGTTGTCACTACAAGCAAAGTGGAATTAGATTGGTCTGATATAACTGACACCAATCTAGGCTCATATAATTTTGGGGAGTTGTAATTGGAAACATTCACCGAGGATATAACAAGGAGAACTGAAAGGATAGTTGAGTCTGGCTTGGATCACATCACCTTATTTCCTCTATCTATCCAGTGCCCGAAGTTGATTATGATAGTAGCAGGAGCTTACAATTTGGCCACTAGGTAGTGTATGGATTCACAGGACAATTTTATTATTGATTTAACTCCTCAAATGTTTCAACACATGTTTAGTGTCCCGGATCCAAAGAGCCTAGTACAGTTAAAGGAGACAGAAGCTTTATTTATATATAGAAAATACAAGGAGGCTAACAAGGCTCATTTGAACAAAACATGGTTGAGAATAGAGAAGAAGTCTCTGACCAAGCTTCATGATCAACCAAAGAGGACATAATTATATAAAGAAGTATCATACCTGATAATGATGTTGTTTAGACCCTTTGGAAAGAGGGATGCATTTCATTTTAAGGAATGGATGTTTCCCTTCATTCAAACCATATTTAATGGGAAATAATAGTTTGATTGGCCAAAGATTGTCTCTGATGCTATTCATGACCAATTAACTAGAATAAGGGAAACCAAGAGATTTTTCATGACCTCTTATGTTTTTATCCAACAAGTAGAGGAGGAATCTTTCCAGGTTTGAATAGAGTGGGAATATTGGGAGAAGCTGATGGACAAAGGAAAGTTTGGGATCATTATGATCAGCTATCTCTACAAGTTTCTGAAACACAATTTAGAAGGGTTAATGATGCATTCTTATATTTAATTGTTAACTAACTTAATGGAGATGCCAGAGATAGATTGAGCCAAAAATATATGGCCTTTATCATGGATTGGGGATGTTGGTATATCCAATACCCCAAGTTCACTTATTTTGAACTGGCTGGATTTGAAGGTCATCCCCACTTAATTCAAAGATTTTGTAGCAACAGGATGGTTCTAATGGAATTTGTATATCAAGCTCTGGGGATCAATGCCCGATTTGGGTTGAAGCATAAAAAAAGGTGTCATAAGTTTCCCATGAAATTGAGTGAATACATTTGCCAACATCTTGTGGGAGCTAAGGTAGTGTATGACCTAGATTTGTGCTTGGAGATTAAATGCTAATAGTTGCACAAATTACAATGATCAATTCTAAACTAACAAACAATCTAAATAAAAAAAAACAAACAACGAATAAGTAAACATAATGAACTAAACAAATTAATTGAGAAGATCTCAATGAATATGAGTTCACTCCTTCGAATTGCCCTCAGATTTTTAGTATTGATGCAAGCATAACCTTGTTGAATGTCTAAGAAAAATATCAAAGATAAGTTTCTTCTCAAAAGTGTATGATTTCGGGAGGAGGAATAATGATAATGACAGGCCATTTTATAGATTTTGGGGTTTTGAACAATTGACTCAGATTCAAAGAGAGATTGACATATGAGATTGATGAATGCCATGTGATGTGAGTTTTTTGTCAGTTAGAACATGAGTCAGAAAAGACTGCAAGATAAAGATTAAGTTAGAATTATAACTTAATCTTGTGTCAAGACTGTTTGAAAACATGAAGAACATGAGTTCTCAATCTTAATCATCAGTTAAGAGTCTTTGAAAATAGAAGAAATAGAATTTGAATGTCAAAGAAAAATTTAGAACTCGAAGAATAATGCATTTGAATGCAAACATGAGTTAATTAATTAAATAAAGATATTTTTTTTAATAAACACATCATGCATATGAGTTAGAACTAGTTAACTGACTAGTTGTGACAGAGAGTCCTCTCGCAGAGACAATCAGATGTTGAATCCAGAGATAAGTGGAGAACTAAAAATAGATCTTGAGTCAGAAGGTGAGTGAATGATTAGTCAACTGATTGATAGAAGAATGTGACATAAATAAATAAATATGAATTAAATGTTAATTTAATTCAACATTCGAAAGTGAGAGATTTTAATTAAATAAATAAAGATAATTTAGTTAATTTGACTGGTGTAAAGGTAGAATTGAATAAATTAAATAATAAATATTTAATTATAGATAAATTATGACAAAGGGGTAAATAAATAATAAATTATTTAATTAAGAAGGAAGAATTAATTAGTTAGCGACATAATTAAATAATTATGATTTATTTAATTAATCAAAATTGAATTAATGAATTAATTAAAAAGGGGTATTTAATTAATAGAGGAAATATGTGTTAGAAAGGGTAATTAAATAATTGACATTATTTAATCATGACCATGAATAATAGAAAATTGTGTCGAAAGTGGTGTTCATAGGCCTAGACTAATTTTTGATGTCTACAATTTGCCCCTCTTTGATACAATGTTGTTTTGGATTTGTGTCAAAAAAAATATGCCCCGATCGTGCCCCAACATGAAATAGGTTAGGGTATGCCCCCTCAGAAAAATTGACAATTTTTGAAAAATTTCAAAAAAATCAAGAAATTTTCCCGATAAGTCCATTTGATAGTTAGAAATGCTATGGATTTGATGGAATTGAAATTGGAAGTGATATGGATGTGTACATGTCATTTTAAGTTTAAAGGTTAAGCGGCCAATAGACAAGGTCAGAAGAAATTTCATTCTAATTCTAGCTATAAATAAGAATTAGGTTGAAAACCAATTCATTTGCACCCGTAAGAGTTTGGAAAACTAAGATATTTCTCTGACTAGCCGACAAAGATGGCTCCCATTCCCTATGCTGTGCATCGAGGATATTGGATCCAAACCTTCAAGCGGCCTGCCAATGCAAGAACACTGATATGCACCCAAAAATGAACTCTTGAAAGTTATTTTTGCATGTATTCTAGGCCTTTAATATTTAATTAGCATATGTGGTCTTTCGGGATCAACGCATATGCCATCGTATGCATCGCATTTGATTGCAAAACTATGCATATGCTAAAACACGCCTAGGATAGGTTAGGAATTTTTATGAATAAAAACATTTTCATTATAATGCACCACATATGTATGTATGGAACACATCTGCATTAGGAATAAATGCATGTAGGGTAGTGAACCACATGTGCATTTGTGAAACACAAATATATCAACCAGACATGTTGTAGAAAATGCACCGCATTTGTAGTAGGTAGAAATTGTTTGGGTAATGTGAAATTCATATGGAATTTGTGACACAAATGATTTTTCATGCAACACATTTGTATTTATGCACCACATCTGTGAAAGTGAGCCACATTTGGCTTGCAAAATTTTTTGAAGGAATTTTTTTTGAAAATCTTGACATCATGGTTGAAATGCAGGTTGTATAAGATCCTATTTACATGTGGGAGACACGTCCTGACACTTTTGCTCTAAGAGATCATTTGAGTAGTGTAGAGATACGACTCTTGTGGAGACTTGTTCTACATCACTGTCTTTTGATGCCCACTATTCGAGCAAACATAGGGATGCTCACCACATTGTGTGAGTGATGGCACTCTGAGACATCTTCATTTCATATGTTGACTCGGGAGGAAACTGTCACATTGGAGGATTTTTATAGGATACTTAGACTTTTGATTAAAGGAGAGCGAGAGATGTATGATACCCAGCATGGATTGACTGAGCTAGCTATATTTTATCAAGTTGACGAGATCAGTAGGCTCGACATTGAGCATTATGAGATCAAATGGCCAGTGTTGGCCGATAGATATGAGAGGATTGACTATATATTATGTAAACTGATAGGTGGGATAGTATTACTAGATTGATGGGGTCATGGTTTTCCTATTGGATGGGGATAGATTTTGGTGGGTATGCTAGAGAGAGAGACTGTGTATGCCTAGGGTCCATGTCTATTAGGGATGTTATATTTTCACTTGCATGATATTGCATATAGAGACACATAGTTGATGAGTTATGGGACTACTTTGTTGATAGTTTGGGCATGGGAGAGGATAGCTATTTTTTGTCCTCCGATTACTGTAGAATGATAGGAGAGATCTCCGTATTTTTTCTGTTCATGGGAAACATCACTCAAAGTCATGTGGGAGATACCCGATATTGGAGACATGCACTCAAAATTCTAGATCAGTTCACTTGCAGACCATACTTGGACTGTGAGCAGTGGTCTGATGAGGATAGAAATTTTCTGTATTGTAGAAAAACATAGTACCTATTTGGGAGGACTGTTTTGAGTGTGTACATCATAGAGACACACTTTCCAAATAGAGTTTTGAGACAGTTCAAAGAGATTCAGGATGAGCCTCAGAGTAGAGAAGAGTTTGCTCATTCTTCTAGAGAGGTTCCATATTGGGGGCCTATGATTCCTGTTGCTACCATAGAGGCAAAGATACAGGCTTTACAACTAGTATAGTGGGGATGGAGAAACAGAGCAGTAGATCCAAGGATGACAGCAGCATATGATGCATGGTGGGCATAGAATCATCTGATTCCATACACCGATCTGGATCAACTGACACCAGCTGAGAGATGAGGCATAGGACTGAGAGGATGATAGAGAGGTAGAGGTGGCAGAGTTGGAGGGATGGGTGATGATGGTAGAGGCGATAGGTGAGAATGGAGAGTGCAGAGAGGAGGTTGGGTAGGTGGACTTTCACCTATCCGAGAGGGAGTGGTAGAGGATGTACCGATGTTGGTTATCCGAGGTGGATCTGATGTACAGGTTGGGAATGAGCATGATACAAAGGAGGTAGCTGAAGAGGAGTTAGCCAATGTGGATATTGGGGGAGAGGATTTCGTAGCGGATGAGGATATGGATATGAATATAGACCCTCTAGGTATTCTGGCAGGATATGGGGAGGACGATGTTGAGGAGGAGGCACATCTGGAGCAGCAAGAGAGAGAGCTTAAAGATCAGATTTTGGAGGGGAGACGGGAGGATGATGCCCCTAGGGATGGTGATAGGGAGGCCACAAAGGAGAGACTAAGATTGATGATAATAGAGCTTGATGCTATGAGGATAGAGAGAGATAGTGCCCATGCAAAGAGAGACAGTGCCTATGCAGAGAGAGAGTGTCCGTGCAGAGAGAGATAGTGCACTGATGGAGAGGGATTAGTCCATATCTCGGAGACATGAGACTGAGTAGTAGTTTATAGAGGTCAGACGCCTAGTCAGTGGGTCTTCATCTAATGGCATGGTACGAGAGTTAGTCAGAGTCATAGAGATAGCATCATATTACAGGGACTTATATGAGTCTATGGTACCAACAAAGAGAAAGGCTCCTAGCTTCTCAGAGGTTCACAACCATAGATCATAGAGAAGGAGTCATACTAAGACATAAAGTAAATAGGGTGTGGCAGGACCATTGAGGATAGGTCCGTATGATAGGCCTTCCACCTCATAGAGAGCGCCTTCGAGGCAGTTTCCTCCACCTTCACCATGGGACACGATGACAATTGTTATATATGTAGACACTGTATTTTGATTAGAGAGCCTGCAAACTTGTTTTATTTATGGATACATTTTGACATTGTACTGTGACACATTATTTTGAGTGATATATATATATATATATATATATGATTTTGGCGGCTTCTATATGATATGCAGTTCTATTTTATGGTGATTCATTTGCTTCTATATGGTTATGTTTCCTAGATGTTGCATGTATATGTGTTATGAATGAATGTTTCTACATGTGATGAGTTTATGTAGTTTATGATGTTATGGATGTCGTTATTTACTTATGATAATGGATGTAATGAATGTATATAATGTTATGTATATGTGATGGTGAATTTCTTGTGTAATGATTCCATTATGTACCTTATGATGATGAAATTCCTTTTATGCAATGATTTCATAAATATGTTCCTATATGTTTGAAATGTAATGTGACTATACAAAATATTTATAGAATGTATGCAAATACAGATTATCTAATGTTTTTATTATGTCACAGGACTTTATCATTATGTCAGAAAAGAAATGTTAGAATGAATGAATTTAAAATTTTAGTAAGAAATAACGAAGTTTGATTGATTGAAAAACATATGATCTTCGATATTGTGCCAAATATGTTATGCTTTCCTTTATCATCATTGGGAAGGACATGACACAAATGGATAGTACACACCATGATATGAGATAGACCATAGTGTAAAAATTCATTCATCTATGAAAAATAGACAGTCCTTGACAAGGAGTATCTTAACTCATACTAAGGACAAGATTGCCCCAGTCTTTTTGTCAAGAAAAACCACAAACAACAAACAAATAAAAGATGGGTCATGAGACATCATTGCTCCTCTAAATCCTTTAGGAAACTAGTAACATGACTCAAAAATAATGTTAAAAAGACAGTTGATAGGCAATAGCCAAAGAAAAAGAGTCCTGAGACATCCTTACTTCTCTAAATCATTCAAGGGACATCCTCGAGAAAGATAGTAACCAAACTAAATTCACAAATCGATAAAAAGATAAGACAAAATATGATATAAATTCATAAAGCCAAATAAAAGTATTTGCCAAAAACTTGATCTTGTAGGATTTTTTGATTGTTTGATATTTGACATAGCGTAATGTGACAAATGACACATACTACAATAAGACATTGAGTTTGGTTTCGACTAGGTGAATATCTATATAAGGCATGACAGAGCCTGGTTTCAAAAAGACATGCACCATATAAGATGTTGGAGCTTGATGACATTGATGTGACAACCTACATGAGACTATGAAAGATTCGATGACGTATGTTGACAAGAAAGACATATCTTACTAAGACATAGGTTGATTTCTTTAACGATGTGTTTGATACTGACTTGATGACTGTTTGAGATGTTTCCTTGTTGGTGCATGACTTGTTTTGATTCATTGAATGATTAAAAGCGTGTGTGTGTATTGATGGTGTATGACTTGAGATGATACCCTAAAGGACTGACCAAATGCGGCTAAAGACATGCATCTAAGTGAATGATATGCAATGTGTGTGATAGTGAATTGTGATAAATCCTATTGGACTAACCTAGTGTAGTCTCAGGAGCTCATCAATTGATTATCCTTGCCTACATTGTACACATAGAGACCTCATAGTTCGACATGACCAATGAATTTGAATGTACAAAGAGTCATGATTTAATGTGTGTGATACATGACAAACCTAGACAGAAAGACCTAATGCCTTGGGGGCACATCGATTGATGGCCTTGCCTACGTCCCAGTCATAGAGGCAACGTAGTTCGACTATGTCTACGACTGACTTAACATGACTTTCTTGGCATGACTAACTTGACATGATTAACTTGACCCTATTTTTGGGATTTTTTTGACATGTTTTTAAATTTTTTTGATGTTTTTTGATTTTTTAGGACATTTTCTGATGGTGTAATGCTATGTAAAAGGTCTTCATGGTACAAAACAAGGATTTTCCCCTAGTCAGGAATAAGACATGTGAGATGGGGTGGGGAGTGTGATAGAATGGACCTTAGATGTCAATCATTCCAAGAAATGGATAGGACAACCATATATTATGAGGGATGGTGAAAAGTTTGATTTTTAATGATGGTAGATGGAAGTGTGAGTTTGACTACACATGGCACCTATTTACTAGGTTTTCACCATGGTACTTATCCATAGTGCCACTAAAGAATTTTTCACTATTGGACAAATTATTTCTCTTTACCTTTTTGTTATTTTTGGTCTTACAAAGACGCCTGTTTGCCAGGTTTTCATCAAGGTAACCATTTTTCTTTTTTTTGGTATTTTTTTGGTTAAGACAAAGACTCTCAGAAGCTATGCATAGAACCTTTTCAGATGAAGGTCTTTGATTGGTGACAAAAGTGGCTCTCCTTCAGGAGTAGGGAGTTGGTATGCTCTTGATCCAAAAAAAATTGTGACAATATAAGGCCCTAACCAATTAGGTTCAAACTTTCATGGATTTTCACATTCAACTTGATTCTTTGGATTCTCCATTAAAACCAAGTCACCCTTGTCAAAGTGTCTATTTAGAACTTTCCTATTATAGCTTCAACGAAGACAATTTTGATATGCTTGCAAATGGTCTAGTGCTTTTTGTCTTCGTTCATCCAGTAATTCTAGCTCTTGTAATCTAGATACACGGTATTCTTCATCGTTAATGTGAACTTTCAAGGATACCCTCAGGGAGGGAATTTCAACCTCAATAGCTAAGATAGCTTCGTTTTCGAATACTAGAGAATATGGAGTGGCGCTAGTGGGAGTACAGATGCTTGTGCAGTAAGCCCATAAGGTAGGATTTAGTTGTAGGTGTCAATCATGACCAGCGTCATTGACAATCATCTTTAGGATTCGAACAATGGTTTTATTAGATGCCTCGGCTTTGCCATTACCTTGTGGGTAATATGGGGTGGAAAAATGATGTTTGATATGGAACTTTTCACATAGATGGCATACTTCTTGGTTTTCAAATGGGTGGCCATTATCTGTGATTATGGATTGGGGCACACCATACCGACAAATGATATAGTTTAAGATAAACTTGGATATTTGTGTATCGGTGATGTAGGTCATGGGAATAGCTTCAATCCATTCGGTGAAGTATTTTTTAGTGGTTATGATGAATTTATGGTTGTTCGATGATGGAGGGTGTATCTTACCTATGAGGTCATGTACCCATTGGGAAAAAGGCCATGGTGATGTAATTGGATGAAGATCCTGTTCTGGTGCTCTTATCAAATCTCCATATATTTGACACTGTCTACATTTCTTTACAAATATATATGAGTCTTTCTCCATTGTAGGCCAATAATAACCTAATGTCATAATCTTATGGGATAAAGTAGGACCACTCAAATGGGATCCACATATACCCTCGTGCACCGCTCACAAAGTTGTTTGTGCTTCTTCAACATCAAGAAATCTCATTAGGGTGTTATCTAAGGTATGTCTATACAAGGTATCTCTGATGATGGTGTATTTAATTGACTTATGGATAAAGGTTCGGCGTTGGTTATTTGATAGGTCTAGATGTAAGGTTTGGTATGTTAGATAGTCGAATATGTCTTTATACCAAGGGGAAGTAGGACCAACAATTGTACACACCATCACAAAATCGGGGACATCATAGGCGGGGAGCAATAGCTGTTCAACCAAAAACTCAAACTTAGGCACATTACTTAGAATATCCAATAAGGAACCCACGGTTGCCATAGCATCTACAACCCTAATATAAATACATGGGATTTTTTGAAAGGAAATATCATCAAAGTACTGCTTGAAATTGTTAGCCATGTGCTTGTAGGGGGAAATTTTCTCATCTTTAGTCTCATAATCATCATTTACTTGTCGGACTACTAGCTAAGAATCGCCAAAAACATGTAGACTCTTAATCTTCCATTGTGCTGTCATTTTTAATCCTGTCACTAAGGCTTCATACTCTATTATGTTGTTGGTACAAGGGAAATAAATCCTCAGTGATTTAGGAATGTTGTCGCAATGAGGTGTAACAAATAGAATACCTTCTCCTGACTGACGTTGTGTATGTGACCCGTCAAAGTATAATTTCCATTCAGTTCTAGTGTCAATGTTAAAGATATATTCATCAAGAAAATACAGCACTAAAGGATGGTTTTCCTTCATGGATGCATCTGCTAACTAATATGCAATCACTTGTCCTTTTATAGCCTTCCTCTCCACATATTGGATG
This sequence comes from Sequoiadendron giganteum, assembly GCA_007115665.2. NCBI lineage: Eukaryota > Viridiplantae > Streptophyta > Pinopsida > Cupressales > Cupressaceae > Sequoiadendron > Sequoiadendron giganteum. The sequence continues at coordinate 47,086,163 of VCHN02000014.1, read as the reverse complement.
TCATACTCTCTGAGTATCATAATCCATTTTTCCAATCGGCCTGTTAATGTTGCCTTACTTAGGAGATATTTGAGGGGATCAATCTTTGCAACCAACATTGTTTGGTGATTGAGCATATAGTGCCAAATTTTTTGAGTAGAAAAGACTACTGCAAGATAGGCATGTTCTATGTTGCTATAGTTTAATTCATATCCTACCAAGGTATGAATAATGTAGTAGACTACTCTCTCATGACCTTGATCATAGTTTTGTGCGAGAAGATCTCCTAATGTTGACTAGGTTGCTAAAATGCATAGTATCAACAGTTTTCCATATGTAGGTGGCATTAAAATAGGTGGAGTGAGGAAGTAATCCTTGATTTATTGGAAATATTCTTGACATCTAGGTGTCCACACAAATGGTACTCCTTTCTTGAGTAAATGTTGAAATGGGTGTATTTTGTCTACCAGTTGTACAATGAAACACCTGATGGACTGTAATCTTCCCTATAGTGTTCCTAGTTGACCAATGATGATAGGAGGAGGAATTTATATGATAGCTCTTACCTTCTCTAGATCTACTTCAATGCCTCTTCTGGAAATGATATACCCTAAAATTTTCCCTGATTTCACTCCAAAGACACACTTCTTCAGATTTAGCCTGACGTTGTAATCCTTTGGAATATTTTGTCTGGAACCTACAAATGATCTGCCCTTGTTTCTAATTTAACTATAATTTCATCTACATAATCTTCCATTAGAGTGTGTACAAAGTCATGGAAAATTGTATTCATTGCCTGTTGATAGGTAGCTCCTATGTTCATAAGCCCAAATGGCATAACATTCCAATAGTCATTGCCCTCTAGTCTTCAGTTGTGATTTTGATTTGGTTATATCTAGAGAAACCATCCATGAGGGATAGCATCTCATATCCCATTGTAAGATCTACTATCATGTCTATGTTGGGAAAAGGGAACTTATCCTTAGGACATACTTTGTTGATGTATCTAAAGTCTATGCAAATGTGGATGCCCCCAGTTGGTTTAGTCACTTGCACAAGATTTGAAATCCAGTCTGCATAGTTTATAGTTCTTATGAATCCAACATGCAAGAGTTTCTTAAGTTCTTCTTTGACTAGTAGGGCAATATATGGATGCATTTTCCTTAACTTCCATTTGACTGGCTTAATACTTGGCTGTAATGGTAGATGGTGCAATATAAGGTCTAGATCAAGCCCAGGCATGTCAACATATGACCATGCAAAGTTTATCTATCTTTTTGCGAATAATTCATTAAACTCAGGCTGTTCTACCTCTTTCAATGATGCTACAAAGTATATGTGTCGAGGGTTTTCTTCTATATTTATGTTGACTACAATAGACTCTTCTACAAGCATTGGTGACTTTTCTTGTTCAACGGGGAGAATATTTAAACCTCTATCCTTGGGTTCCTTAGAGAGATTTTCTCCCTCAGATATGTCCTTGTAAGTGTGAATATGTGAATAAGATTAAAACACTTCTTAATACGACATTATATCAAAGATTAAACTAATTCAACTAATTCAAAATAGTAATCAAATGAAAGCGTCATATTGCTCTCTATCTCCAAATATTTATTAAATCTAAATTGCTCTCAGATTGTTCAAGCAAATAAGACTGTTAAAATGACAATTCAAAGAACAAAATACTACTAATAGAATACTAATTGATTAAACTAGCATGATATTGATGTGAAATAGATAATTATAGCTACAGGAGTCAGCCATGGTTGAAAAATTGATTGTTTGATGCTTGATGTTTGAACTCTTGCAGAGTAAGAGTGCATAAACCTGATTATCTGGATCTTTTCTTGGTTGAATGAGGCTGTATTTATAGATTTCCTAGATGTAGAAATGCACAGGGAAAGCTTTGAGAGGCTTGGATTCAATCTGGAGAATTGAATGGTGAGAGATTGAGAGAAAGATGGAGATTGTCTCTACCCATGAAAACACCAAGCAAGAGAAGAGGAAGAATTGATGGAGGAGGATTGAGAGATCAAATTCCAATTTGTCTCCAATTTGTCTCCAAAACTTCTTGTGAAGTTTCAATCAATTAATTTAGACATGATTTTGACATAATTTAGACATGGTTTAGACATAGGATATCTAATTCATTTGTGAGAGAATATAGATGGAATATTCCTTATGCTCTAATTCAAATATTTTTGATTTATTTAAATTAGCAAAAGAGAGATAAATAATTTAATAAAATGAACTATAGGATAGTTTTTTATTAAATTAAAATAGAAGAATAATGGAAATTAATCAATAAAGTGTTTTGATCTTTATTTAATTAATTTAAGATGGATGTGATAGATTGAAATAGGGATTTGATGATTAAATCGAACAAAGTATTTAATTTTGTTTAAATAAATATTTCTATTTATTCAATAGTAGAGGAAAATAGGATAATTAATCAAATAATTTGTATCTAATTAATCACATGCTTGAGACCAATTTTAGGTTTATACATTTTTCCCCTCTTTGAAGTGATGTGTTTACACGTTGCTTCGAAGAAAATTTTGCTACTATTGCTAGGATTGATGATATATAAAAAAAATAATTTCGTATGCCCCAGACATACCCCAGATTTTGATTTTCAGATGATTTGATGACAATATGCCCCCTCAGGAGATAAATTAATGATGTCATGATTTTTTAGAATTTTTCAAAAATTTGATGATTTTTTGATATTTTAATCTTATTCGACGTCACCGACGGCTGCCTGCGTATGGACCTCTGGTATGTACCCCTCGACCTCCTTGTAATTCATGCATTTCTATTTTTTTATGCTTTTTAGCCTTTAGGCATGTCTAGGTCAGTTTTAGCGCTTTCAAGCCGTACTGTAGCGCTTACATTCCGATGTAGCGCTTCCAGGAGGTATTTTAGCGCTTTGAGTTTTAGCACTTGTGTTAAAAAATCTAGCGCTTCCAGGTTGTAATGTAGCACTTTTGGTGATGTAGCACTTAGGAGTCAAGAATTAGCGCTTTGAAGCCGAATTTTAGCGCTTTGAGAATTTCAGTGCTATGAGTCGATGGATTAGCACTTTCAGGATCTATTCTAGCGCTTCTGGTAAAGCAGCGCTTTGACGGACTGTTGTAGTGCTTTGATGCAAAAAATTCGCGCTTCGGGAATTTTAGCACTTTGGAAGCTTGTTTTAGTGCTTTGGGGTGTTGAAATAGCACTCTCAAGGTTTTAGCACTTTGGGTTCCTGATTTAGCGCTTTTAGCTGATAAAGTAGCGCTTTTGGGATTTAGTGCTTTGGAAGTCTGTTTTAGTGCTTCTATGTCAGAATTGAAGATTTTGACTTAGTGAACCTCGATTTCATCAATTCCGATCATGTCCATTCTTCTTATTGGTTATGATTGACAATCCACATTCTCGATGTTGGATTTGATGATTTAAATAAGACTAAATCTCATGATAGGCGAGAAGAAATAGTATTTATTGATGATTCTCATGATAGGCGAGGAAATGATTCAATATCTGATAAATCTCATGATAGGTGATATCTAGATAATGTTTTGATGAACCTCATGATAGGTGAGGTTTGATGTTCGCCTATGAATTTTGATCAAAAATTCATACCAAAGCTTTTGAAATAGACTTGATAGTAGAATGACCTTTGATTTCTTGACATAGTTCACTGATTGTAGATTTATCGTTATGATGATAGGATGATTTGGGTACTCTCTAGATGTGAGAGAGGTTTCCTCTGATGAAAAACTTGATACCTCATTTGACACCAGATGAGCTTCAGGTGATAGGCCATTGATTAATCAAGGTCTATTGACTGCCTTGGCTGAGAGGTGGCATAGTGACCACAACACCTTTCACCTACGTACTAGTGAGATAACAGTCACACCAGAGGATGTGTGGAATATTTTGCGCATTCTGTTCATGGGGGAGATTGTCACTTATGATTCTCTTGGGACCAGCAGCAAGGATGCTCTCCGCAAAGTTTTTTAGGATCAAGACATAGAGGGTCCAAGCATTTGATGGCAGAGGATTGTGGATTCCTATGTGACACTACCAACAGTGCTAGCTGAATTCATTAGAGGTTTCCTTTGCCTTGTTCATAGGTCAAAGGGATTCCTCATCGGCTGGGGTAGGACTCTTCAAAACATGATGGTACATGGTACCAGATATGCATGGGGGATGTTCATGCTAGCGCATCTTTATCATGATCTATACTCAGTTGTGTACCTAGATGCATGTAGTTTATCCGTAGGGATGACCCTCCTACAGGTGTGGGCTTAGTAGCATTTTGCTATTTGTCAGCCGTTTCCAGTTGCAAATAGACCAACCGACAGACCGTATGTTTTCAGATATAGAGGTCAGTTTGCTCAGGCCCGAATGGGCAAGTTAGAGCATTGGAGATGAGTGCTTGATGACACCGAGACAATTATCTAGTGTCCATACCTTGAATGTGAGGAGTGGGATGAGGATGGTACAGTGTTGGGATTTCTTTGTGATTATATGTACCTCACCGGTCGGACACCATTTGTTCTTGAGAGATTCTTGCTTCGTCGAGTATATAGACAATATGGCATTGTTCAGTGCATGCCTTATGCAGTGGCCCATTATGCCTAGCAACAAATGGATATTCCTGATTGGGGTCCTACACTGTCATATGATGTTCTTGTAGAGGGGTTCAGAGCATTAAAACCATATCCTTGGGACATGCAAAGAGATATCTTAGAGGCAGTTGTGACAGAGGAGTATGCACCATTCTTGGCCTTGGTCCCCCATCCTCGTATTACCATCCCCGATGGGCCAACACCTTTACATGTAGAGGGGGATGTAGCTAAGGGTTCTGCAAATAGTGGGGGTGGATAGGATTCCTCATTAGGCTGTAGCTCAGAGAGTAGCAGTAGTGGTGATAGCAGCAGCAGTGATGATAGTGATGGCGGTGGTGGAGGAGATAGAGGGACAGGGCCAGGCATTAGCAGTGCTCCTTCCTCTAGTAGGCCTCATAAGAGGCAAGCAGTGACAGTGCCAGCGGTCGGGCAACAAAGACAGATAACTGGGCTCCAGGCATAGGTCCAGACTTTGCAGGGGCAGTTGGTACAGGCTCAGGGTATGCTTGTGCAGAATTAGACTCAAATGCAGGCCCAGGCACAAGCTCACACACAAACCTTAGCACAAGTATAGGGATAGTTAGCCGCCAGGAAGACATAGGTTGATACCCTGACAGCTGAGTGAGACAGTGCTCGACAGATTGCCAAGAGGGCACAAGAGACAATGGAGACTCTCCAGAGATTGGACGATGGCACCTCCATAGGTGATTATATGAGAGAGGTTTTGCAGGTTGGTTGAGAGGCCGAGTTCTACAGAGGTCAGTATCATGATGTAGTGCCTGCTGAGCACCGAGTCAGTTATGCCCCGTCGAGATTTGGGCGGACACATACACGGATAGTTAGTGAGGGGGTGACACAACCTCTACACAGAGATTCCAGAGATCCGGGTCCTTCTGGGGATGGTGCTGGTACAGGTCTCGTTGGGCCTGCTCATTCTGGTAGTAGTAGGTCATAGATGCCATTGTGATCCTCTATGATGTATATTGTGATTGTAGCTCATTGTTGATTATGTATTTTGCAGACCAGACTTCATTGTATACTTGACATTTGTGATATATATATGAGATGCAGTGATGTGATATGACGATGGCTTTATGATTTCTATGTGATGGATGCTTGTATTATATGATTTTGTGATGATTTAAATCTAAATGTGATGATATATATGAATGATTTTATTTGAATGTAATGATGTAACATTAAATGCATGTGTAGAATATGATATATGGATAAATGATGTGATGTGATAATATGTATGGATGGTTGGATAAATGCTTTTTATTTTATGGAATGATCTTTGATGGGTGTAATGATAATAATGACATGATTTCATTTATTAAATGTATGGATGGTAAATGATGTATGCATATGATGTTGGTAGATGATAATGTAATGAATGATGTTATGGTAAAATGAAACAGGATGTACTTATGGTACAATTTAATTCATAGTTTATTTGATTTATGTATGAATGATGAAATGATGATACTAAATGATGCGATGATGACTTTTACATGTTTTGATGATTTTTGGATTTTATGTCAAGTATACTCAGTCTTATTTGTAGATTAGATAATCATTGATTGGAATCCTTTATGCAACAAATATTCTGCAGATAATGAATGATGATGAATGCAGTCTAATTTAATCATGCAATGATATGCAAAACAAATGTCATTTTAACAGTCTTTTTGTGTTTGGTATCATCATAGAACTTTATTAAATGTTGAAAGTGAATACAAGCTTCAATGGTATGTGTTAGAGCAATGACGACCTGAGTATTACTTTTCTGATTTTTGATATTGCAATCGAACACAAGCATCTAGGTATAATTGAACCGAGATGACCTGAGCATTCATTGCGTAAACAAGTAGAGATAATCATTTGAATGTGTGAATTTTGAATTTCATCAGTGATACATTTGCATAGCACATCTCCCGACAATTCACACATTTATATGATTATCGTACAGACAGCAGAAAATCAAAATATAATTCTTTTTCCTTGTTCCTCTAGTTCAAAACATCATCAAGTCACTCTAAAGAAATGATAATAAAAAAGTACAATATATCCATTGATTACTTAGAGTGTTTCATTCATTATTCAGATTTTAGATCATCCATCCTGATTTTGACATGTTTTTGAATTTTTAAGATTTTGACTAAAGACCTAACCTACTAACCTATCTTAGGGGCCTCGGGGGCTAATCAAGGATTAGCTTTCCCTACATTACATACGCAGAGACCATGTAGTTCGACTGACACAGACCTATGTTTTTGGATTTTTCCTTTGCAGACGTACCTTTTTGACATGTTTTTGGATTTTTGATACGATATGGATGGTTGATGCTCTTTTGATGATGATTGATATTGCGCTTTGATTTTTTTTTTGGTTTTCTACCATATTGTCATATTCCCAGATTGGTGAAATCAATACATTTGTATTGCCCCTAATGATATCCAGATGTTGCCCCCAAGCCGTGGAGTGATACTCGACTATTTGAAAATGATTTTGATATGGATGCAAAGATGGCCAGACGAATGATATGATATGAATTGATATTGACTGCCAGACTAATGATCCTGATATATATCCAGATAGATGGGAAAGCTGATTTTAGAATCACATACGACGCTTGTTTCTAGGTTTTCACCATATGCTTTGACTACACCTGTTGTGTTTTTGTATTTTTCTCATTTTTTTGTTTCTCTTTCTTTTCTTTTCTTTTTGTATTATTATTATTATTTTTTTTATATTTTTGTGTTTGCCAAGATGCCTATTTTCCAGGTTTTCACCAAGGAAACCATTTTTAGTAGTTTTCCCCGTGCACTAGGAGATTTTAAGTATATAATTTTTTGAGATGAATATTGTTAATAGGTTCATCAAACAGATCCCCTTCTGACGTTGATAGTCGATATGCTCCTGATCTATACACTGATATGACAACAAATGGACCAAGCCAATTAGGCTCAAATTTTCCTTTCTTTTCTCTGTCTTGTTGATTCCTAGGGTTTTCCTTTAGTACTAAGTCACCAACTTGAAAGACCCTCGATTTACCCTATGATTGTAACTTCTTGACATCCTCTGTTGATAAGTTGTTAGATGATTAACAACTTGTTGACGATGCTTGTCCAACAATTCCAATTTATGTAGTCTAGATACCATGTAGTCTTCATCTGAAATGATACCTCTGAGTGATACACAAAGAGATGGAATTTCAAATTCAATGGGAAATATGGCTTCTGATCCATATACCAAAGAAAATGGTGTAACTCTTGTTGGTGTTCTGATGCTTGTTCTATAGTCCCATATTGCAGGGTTGAGTTGAACATGCCAATCACGTCCAACATCATTAACCATCTTTTTGAGAATTTTGAGTATGGTTTTGTTTGAGGCCTCTGCTTGGCCATTCCCTTGTGGATAGTATGGTGTTGAAAACTGATGTTGAATATGAAACTTATCACATAGATCCTTGACATCTTGATTCTTGAACAGTCATCCATTATCATTGATAATGGATTGAGGGATTCCTTACTGACATATGATGTAATTCAAAATGAAAGAGGAGATTTGCTTCCCAGTGATTGTAGTAAGAGGTACTACTAAAATCCATTTTGTAAAATATTTTGTAGCTGTTATAATGAACTTGTGTCCATTGGATGAAGATGGATTGATTTTCCCTACTAGATCAAAGCCCCATTGACAAAAAGGCCATGTTGATGTGAACGGATGTAGTTCCTACGCCGGAGCATGAATGAAATTGCTGTGAATTTGACACTTTTGGCATTTCTTGACAAACCGATAGGATTCTTTCTCCATGCATGGCCAATAATATCCCAAATGGAGGAGTTTCTTAGCTAGAGTTATCCCACTTGAATGAGTACCACAAATACCATCGTGAACCTCTTGTAGGGCCATTTTAGATTCACTATGTTCTAGAAATCGGAGTAAAGTACCATCAAGACCTCGACGATAAAGTATATCAATGATTAAAGTATGTTGTGTGGATTGGCAGATGAAGTTTATTTTCTAGTTCCTAGATAAATTAGGAGGAAGGACATTGTTTTTTAGATAGGCATAGATTGTTTCATAGATGGAGGTTTCTAATGTTTCGATATGGTAGATGCTAGTAGATTCTTGATTATTATGGGAAGGACATGATACTTGTTCCACCATAAACTCATAACAAACACGTTTCTCAGGCAATTGTAGTAATGAAGCAATTGTAGCCATAGCGTCTGCAGCTTTGTTCTCAACTCTTGGAATCTGATCAAACTGGATACTGACAAAAGACTGTTTCAGATAATCTATTTGTTTCTTGTAGGGTCTCAAATTTTCATCTTTGGTTTGATATTCATCATTCACTTGATAAATAACTAGTTGAGAGTCCCCATACACCTGTAAATCCATGATTTTCCATCAAATTATTGTTTTTACCCAAATAATCAATGCTTCATATTCTGCCACATTATTTGTACATTGAAACATGAGTCTATATGATTTCAGAATTGTGTTTCCTTGGGGAGAGATGAACAAGATCCCTACTACTGATCCTTGTTGTGTATCCAATGTTGGGGCATAGCTGTCATAATGTCTACATCTGGAAATTCCATTGTCATTGGGTGATCATCTGACAGAGGAGTTTCAGCTAGCTGTTCAGTGATTGCTTGTCCCTTGATTTCCTTTCTCTCGACATATTGAATGTCGAATTCACTTAGGAGCATAACCCATTTTGCCAGTCTACCTGTTAAGGAAGCTTTACTTAGTAGATACTTCAAAGGGTCGATCTTTGCAATTAACCTGATTGTATGAGTCAACATGTATTGTCTCAGCTATTGAGTAGCAAACACCACTGCTAAGCAAGACTTCTCTATGAATGTATAGTTTATTTCATACCCATTCAATGTCCAGTTGATATAATAGATGGCACGTTCTTTCCCTTCATTATCCTCGTGTGCTAATAGTAACCCCAAAGAGATATATGTCGTGGAAATGTACAAAATGAGAGGCCTTCCTTCTGTTGGTGGCATGAGAATGGGTGGTGACATTAGATATTGCTTGATTTGATTGAATGTTGCTTCATAGCTGTCATCCCACTTGAAAATTATATTTTGATGCAATAGATGAATAAAAGGATGACTTTTTTCCATTAGCTGGGAGATGAATCTTCTGATTGATTGGAGCCTTCCCTATAGTCATCGGAGTTGACTTATGTTCCTAGGAGATGGCATTTCCATGATTGCTTTGACATTTTCCAGATCCACTTCTATACCCTTTTCCGAGACAATGTACCCTAACAATTTTGCGGTTGTAACCCCGAAGACACATTTCTTAGGGTTTAACTTGACATTGAATTTCTCCATCTGTGTGAAGATTTTGTCTAAGATATGCAAATGTCCTTCCCTAGTAGTAGATTTTGCCAAGATGTCATCCACATAATCCTCTATGAAGGTGTGCATCATATCATGGAATATTGTCGTCATTGCTCTTTGATAAGTGGCTCCTGCATTCTTTAGACCAAATGGCATGACATTCTAGCAGAAGGTTCCCCATGGGCATGTGAAAGCTATCTCTTCTTGATCTTTAGGAGAAATTTTTATCTGATTGTATCCTGAGAAACCGTCCATGATCAACAACATAGCATGCCCAACTGTCAAGTCCACAATGATGTCTATGTTTGGTAGTGGAAAATCATCCTTCAGACATGCTTTATTCAGGTTCCTGAAATATGTACATATTCTGATACTATTGTCTAGTTTTGAAATAGGTACAAGATTTGATATCCATTCGGCATAATCTATAGACAGTCTGAATCCAACATCCAATAATTTATTTAGCTCTGTTTTGACCATCAATGTGATGTGAGGATGCATTTTTCTTAATTTTTGTTTGACAGGCTTGATTCCTGTGGGCAAAGATAAGTGATGCATCAGTAGATTTGAGTCTAAGCCTGTCATATCAGAATATGACCAAGCGAAGTTGATGCTTTGTTGTTTAAAGAATTGGATGAATGTTGGTCTTTCCTGTTCTGTCATAGATTCCGCCAGATGTAAGATTTGTGCCTTGTCTCCAATGCCAATATTCACAAACTGTGTTGGTTCTACTAGGACTGATGATCTTTCATGATAGTGTTCCGGAAGAGTGTCAAACCTTCCATCCTTTAGTGCCTCAGAAAGGTTTTCACTATTAGATGTGTTTTTTATTTTTACTTTTTCCAAATCTAATGCTGCCATTGAATGGTTTTCACCATTAGATCTATTTTCCCTATTATCATTTTTGCAACTGGAAGATTTGACACCCTCTTACCGAGTCACGTTGTTATGATTATTATAGTCAGAAGTTGTACTAGGTTCGACTTGACATAGGAATTTTATGATGGCATCATCATTTGTAAATATTGGTATATCCAAGGGTTCAGCATGGATTAATGGCATTTGGTTATTAGATGTTTGAAAAGTGATGGTAGTAAGGGTGTGGAAAACTGTTTCATCATAATTGATTACTGGAATATCATAGTCCGTGATGGTACTTTCTTCCATATTGTCCAGTCCACTTGAAGTCTGCTCGTCCCTACTCGAATCATCGATATCTAGTGAACCTTCTTCGAGTGGTCTAGACCTAGAAACTTGGCCCTCCTCACGCGCAGGTGCATATTTTTAGATTACATCTACTTGAATATCAATGAAAAATAGATCAAAATATAATGCCCATTCATATTCATTTGGGTCTGTTTCGAAGCCATCCCAAAATTGATTGATATTGTCGATAGTTGTCTTTGTTAATTCCTGCTTCTCTTCCTCAGAGTATCCTAGTCCTAGCTTCTCTTTTGTGTGGAGAGTGAGGGGTGAAATAGGCTCTGTGATTCCTTCTTTTCAAAATTCAATGGGTCCTTGTCCTTCATATCCCATCTTTTCTAAAATAGCCTTTCCTTTCCCATATTGATCGGTGTTGATGGTGACATTTTTGATACTATCATCTAATGTAGAGGGCTCCTCATCTTTGTATAGCCAATCTAGGATCACTTTGTTGCTTGTTTCATCCTCTATTCTACCCTTTTTGACAAACATTTCATCTAGAGCTGTAATTGGTAATGATTTTTGAGACTTGATCAAAGACGGTTGACCATACATTCTAGGAGATGGCATGAACTGTGATAAGTTAAACAATTGCTCTATTGAATATGTGCCCATCCCTTTATCCTTCAGTTGGATTTGTTATTGGAACTTGTATGATAAAGAAGGTTTTTGATTTGGTTTTTCTATTGATTGAATTTGAATAGGACTTGTCTCTTTTTCTTTACCCTTCTTTTCTACCCATTTAGTAGTGATGCTTGGATGCTGTTCATCTTTTGATGATGATGCTTTCTTGTTGTGTGGTATGAATGTATCTTGAGAGATCCTAAGGGTATCAAAATGTTGAGGGTGATTGTAATCATCAGATATAGTCACCTCTTGTCCATTTACTGGAAACTTCAAACATTGATGGTATGTTGAAGGTATAGCTTGCATTTCATGGATCCATGGTCGAACCAAGAGAATGTTATATGTTAATTCTTTCTCCAACACTTGGCATGCAATATGTTTCATCATGGGCCCCACTTGGATGGGTAATACAATCAAGCCCTTAAACGACCTCTCTTCTTCATCATATGCTTTAATAGTCATTTTTCTATGAGAATCAATAGCATCATCTGAATATCCTAGTGCATGGATTGGCTTGAGAGTGCGAATATTCAGACCAACTCTCCCATATATTAAGACTCTCTTGATGCGGTGATTGTGGATTAAGACCTCAATATGGAGTGTTGTATTATGGGGATGGTTTAACGAAATATCATCCTGTTCTGAGAATGATAGACAATGTGGAGTAGTCAAATGTCCCACCATAGCTTGAAATTGACACACATCTAGATTCTTTGGTACTGTAGTGGCAACTAAAGCTTGTTCGAGAACCTCCTTAGGTGAGGGTGATATTTTAAAGAGATCTAGTATGGATATCTGAGCAGGAATCCTTTGCAATTGATCGACGATAATAGTGTGATGGAGGTGGAACCGCGTGTTTAGACCCAATTCCTTTTAACATGACCTTGGCTTGCCCCCTGGTCATTACATTTACTAGTTGATGCTCTTGATGTTCTCTGATTTTTATGACATTGATTTGATTATTAGAGTTTGATATGTTTGGGAGGAAGTCCAATGGAGTAGTGTTGTTGATTTCTAGTCTGTCAACGTTGTGGTCAACTATATGATTACTCTCTATTCTAGATAGACAATAGATTTTTGTGTCAAAGACATGGTTGAAATTCCTCCCTTTGTTGTTTGAAGATGAAGATGCTCTTTTGTCATAGTTGGGCAAAGGGTCTTTGAACGCTGAGTGATCGTTGTTGTTTTGTGGTGTCTCCACATATGCTTTATTGTTGTCAATCAAATCTTGTATTCCATGTTTTAACTCCATACAGTCGTTTGTTTTGTGACCCTTGTTGTTATGGAAGTTGCAATAATCAACGTCATTCCACCATGGTGGTTTGACCTTAGGATCCCAGAATCGGGCTTCTCTTGCAGTGATAAGACAACTGGCTACTAGTTCTTTCATTGTAGATTCTATTGATTAGCCTAGGGGTGTGAACCTTTGCCGATTTGATGGTTTCTGATATGGTTGCGCCTTGGTGACCTCGTTGTTATGTATGAAATTTGGCTTGATAGGTTGATCATTGTTTTGATTCTTGGATGCAGATGCTGTCAAGTTAAAAACTAGTTTGGCATTTGAAGAATCATTTGTTGTTTCGTTGATAGTCGTGTTGTGATTCTTTTGCCAAAATTTCAGCTTATCACTACTTGAGTATTGATTTGAGGTGTTTCCTGTGTTGTTTGATTTATCGTTAAAATTCTTGATAACTCCTCTCTTGACCAATGCTTCCTCAATTTTGAGGCCATTTTTGATGACTTTCTCAAGCGTAGGAGGGCATTGTAGTTCCAATCTATAACTCATTTTTTTTGTTAAGTTGTCAATAAACAATTCTATCTTTTCCTCTTCCGAAATTGATTTAGGGTATCTAGCGAACAAGCATCGCCATATTTGGAGAAAATATAAGAATGTTTCCCCTTTGTTTTGCTTTAGATTATAAAGATCCTTGACCGTTACATCGTGTTGGATATTGAAGGAGTATTGGGAAATAAATCTGTTGACAAGTTCCTCAAAAGTTCTAATACTAGGTTTTAACTTTGAAAACCACTCCATGCATGATCCTCCCAAACTCCTTGGGAATAGTCTCATTAAATATGTCTCCTCTTGTGAAAAATCAAGACTCATCATTTTGAATTCTCTGATGTGATAAATTGGATCCGTTCTACCATTATACTTATCGTATTTTGGGATCTCACAATGTCTTGGAAAAGGTACCAAGCAGACCATTGCGTCAAAGGGGTAAGGACAAATGTCCTGTATCACATATCTCTTGGTAGTCCCTTGCGTCATATCTTGTATTTGTTGTTGTAATAGTTGCATTTTTGACATTAAAGTGGCAATTGGATCTATTGTTTGCGTTGGTTGTAAAATTTCAGTCTCACTTGTGGTTGGTGCTTCCTTTAGATGGTTTACGCCAAATTCCTTGGGATGTTTGGCACCTGATTCAACTAACATCAAAAGATATTTCTCCATATCTTTTTCTAGAATATTTTCCATAAATATATGGAATTTAGGACCTTGTTCAGCTGCTTGGATGTCCTCTGGAGTGATTTCTTTTTTATCATTTTGGTTTAGATTGTTCCAAGGATTTTCCTCTGCCATTGCTTGGGATTTTAAAATATCTTGTTCTAAGAATCTCCGTTTTTGGGACCTAGTGAAGATTGGCATACAAAATTTAACTCTTTCTTTTGAAATACTGATCTTCTATGCTGAAAATGTCAATGGAAACTTTTTAACAAAGTCGAATAAGATGACAGATCTTATTGATTAGGCTATGTTAGAAAATTTGATTGATATACTTAGTTTCATGATTTAGGATGATAATATCCTGATAAGGAAACTTTAGTGTAGTAATTGATTGTGTATTTGATTTTGACACTTGTGATTTGCAAGATCTTGTTTCAGTTGATAAGTTTGGAAATTTGTATAAATCTTTCTGACTTTGGTTCCTAGACAGTGATTTTGATAAGAAGAAATTTGATTCTAATGAAAAATGTGGATAAAATGACAAACTGATGGACTGGTAAAAATATTGAACTCTCTATTTTAAAAGCGCTAAAACAGAGGCCAGAAGCGCTATTTCCCAAAAGTGCTAAAACAGAGTCCAGAAGCGCTGAAACAGGTGACCGAAGTACTATTTTGACAGAAGCGCTGAAACAATGCTTGGAAGCACTGTAGAATTTGATGAAAGCACTATTCTACTGAAAGCGCTTAAACAGTACTTGAAAGCACTGTAAAATTTGACAGAAGCGCTACTTTACCGAAAGCGCTGAAACAGTGCCTGAAAGTGCCATTTCCCATAAGTGCTAAAACAATGACCAAAAGCGCTAAAATAGTTTTCCAAAACACTTAAAAACAAAAGTTTAAATTTCTCTATTGTAGAATCTAGTTTGGCCTTGTGGCATACTGTATCAGGAACTACGAAAGATATGAAGGATGAATCCATTGACTATGGTTGTGGAATTGCGTGAGAGCTCTTCTTTGAAAGAAGGCTCGTGAATAGAGTGGTTCTACCATGTAATCTAAAGAGTGACCCCTAGAAATATCGTGATATCGGTGAATGAATGTTCTATGCTATAAGAAGAGTTTCCAATTTTGATATAGAAAACATTGTTTTCTCAATTTATTTCTATAACTGAGAGGTTGTTTGGGCCTTGTAACCTTGATTTTTCTCTTAACAAACATGGTGGACTTCCACTTTCGCAGCATGGATTTTCTGATTTGTTCTGACTTGATGTTTTCAGGATGATTCTTAATCTGATTTAAATGAATTTGTGAAAACACGAAAAGCAATTTTGAATAAGTGTTTTAAAACTGAAAAGATTGTGTATGTTCAAAAATCACAAATGAACTTTATTGATTTTGACGGGTTATTTTAATAATTTGTACACAAATCAAACAGACTCATACTTAAGGACAAGTAGGTCATCATTATACTCACAACCCACATATTGCAATAACATTGACTCACACAGCCGTGTCACCCCCTAGAGGGCGCCCATGTTTTTTTTGTTGCCAGGTGTGTACTCAAAGTGATGAAAGTGGATACCGAATCCCTTGAGCAAGTGGTCCTTGGTAATTATATGGTGAGTGTCTTGGGGGCAGATTCTTCCCTCGCCTTGCACCGTGAGTATGACACTGTATGGATATTGACTCGGCAAGAAACTACTCTATGGTTCATATATAGGGTTCTGTTCGGTGTGGCAAATAGATAAACTCCATCAGGAGACCTCCCAATTTTTAGAACAAAGATTTTGGGGATGGTTATCTTGCTCACTACCATCAAGTTGGAATTTCATCAACAACTTGCATTTTTATTATAGTGGGTTGGATATCCTAGCTTTGGTTGTTCCCGCTTAGGTTGTTCCCGTAGGGTGAGTACTTTTTCCCACTACATCAGGCCTACTAAAGGATTTAATAAAGCATAAATGAAATGAAGTAAAAGTGAATCTGGCACTTTGGTCACCCAGTCAAGGGGAGAGCATAACCCTAATCACCACAAGCACAACATATAAGTTTATCTTGTTTTAAGCCAAAAAGTAAATTTTCTAATCTATGTGAAGATGTTGCTTCACAGAAATCTTGATGTTCTTTTTAACTTCTACTATAAGAATGTGATGACTATCCTAGGATTGATAAATTTCTTTAAGAAAAACAAGAAAGTGACTAACCTAGGATTGATATATTTTAGGAATTTTGAAGTGACTATCCTAGATTGATCAATTTTAGTCCAATTGTGAAAAAATAAGTTAAAATTTGCCCGCGGATGCGTCGAATCCAGACCGATTTTTACAAAAGCGCTGAAATATTGCACCGAATCACTAAAATAGTTACCTAATGCACTAAAACCCGAAAGCACCGAAACAGGACCCCAAAGCACCAAAGTTTGCCCTGGAAGCGCTAAATCACCCGATGTGCTAAAACATGGATCAAAAGCGCTGAAACAGTGACCGGAAGCGCTAAAGTCGAAAGCGCTAAAACAACAACTAGAAGCGCTAAAACAATGACCAAAAGTGCTAAAACTTTTAACGGAAGCGCTACAAGAAAAACACGCCAAGAACCTTTGTGACACTTTCCAGAAAATTGATAATTTTGATAAAATTGGGGTTAATGCGCCACGTTGGTGCCAAATTGTAAGTGTGAATATGTGAATAAGATTAAAACACTTCTTAATACGACATTATATCAAATATTAAACTAATTGAACTAATTCAAAACAATAATCAAATGAAAACATTATATTTATCTCTATCTCCAAAGATTTATTATATCTAAATTGCTCTCAGATTGTTCAAGCAAATAAGACTATTAAAATGACAATTCAAAGAACGAGATACTGCTAATACAATACTAAATTATTAAACTAGCATGATATTGATGTGAAACAGATAATTGCAGCTACAAGAGGCAGCCATGTTTGAAAACTTGATTGTTTGATACTTGATGTGTGAACGCTTGATGCTTGATGCTTGAATTCTTGTAGAGTAAGAGTGCATAAACTTGATTATCTGGATCTTTTCTTGGTTGAATGAGGTTGTATTTATAGATTTCCTAGTTGGAGAAATGCACAGGGAAAGCTTTGAGAGGCTTGGATTCAATCTGGAGAATTGAATGGTGAGAGATTGAGGAGATTGAGAGAAATATGGAGATTGTCTCTACCCATGAAAACACCAGGCAAGAGAAGAGGAAGAATTGATGGAGGAGGATTGAGAGATCAAATTCCAAATTTGTCTCCAAAACTTCCCGTGAAGTTTCAATCAATTAATTTAGACATAGGATATCTAATTCATTTTTGAAAGAATATAGATGGAATATTCCTTGTGCTCTAATTCAAATATTTTTTATTTATTTAAATTAGAAAAAGAGAGATAAATAATTTAATAAAACGAACTATAGGATAGTTGTTTATTAAATTAAAATAGAAGAATAATGGCAATTAATCAATAAAGTGTTTTGATCTTTATTTAATTAATTTAAGATGGATGTGATAGATTGAAATAGGGATTTGATAATTAAATCAAACAAAGTATTTAATTTTTTTTATTTAATTAAGATGAATATTAAATGTGAACTATATAAATAAATATTTCTATTTATTTAATAGTAGAGGAAATTAGGATAATTAATCAAATAATTTGTATTTAATTAATCGGATGCTCTAGACCAATTTTAGGTGTATACAATCCATTATTTTGACAGTTTCTTTGTCCAAAGGCGCCTTTCAATTTTCACCTAAGAATGCATCATTTTTCTCATTTTCATCATTTTTCTTTATATTTTCATTTTTGCGACTAGAGGTATAAATAGACTCCCCAAAATATGCTTTGTCATCCAAGTATATGGTAAAACTAGCTTTATGATCCCCTCTTGGTATGCCTTCTTGAAGTCCCATGAACTATGCAATTGCTTCATCATTCTCGAATGTATCTATGATGGGAGTACCTTTTTGATACCAGTCGATAAGTTTGGATATATGAGAGGCATGTCATCATCAGAGTTATTAAAGGTAGTAGCTAAAAAGGTGAATATAGAGTGGTTGACATGATCATATAATTTTTGGACTAACTCCTTCTTGTTCTTCTTCCTATAGGTAGGTATACTCTATTTTGGGACTATTGTAAGGGTTGAATCATTTGAAGATGGTTCAGAAGGTTCCCAAGATGCACAATCAAGGGTTTCCCAATAATATTGTTTATGCCACTCTTCTTTAGACAAGTTCTTCCTATCATGAGGACTAGATGGTTTTGGTACACGTTTTATCTTTAGGTGCAATTGTCCAAAGACATCATCTATGATCATGGTACTGGTAGAGGAAAAATAATCCCATTCATAATCGCTTGAGTCAGGAGATTCATCATAAACTGGGGGAAGTTGTTCATGAGACTCATCATAGACTTGGGGAAGTTGTTCGTGAGATGTCTTGATGCCTGCATAAGCACACTCTTCCTCTTGAAATGGTGACAAAGTACAAGGAAATCCAATTCTAAGTGGTTGAAACCCTAGACCTAGGTATTTCGGTCATGGTGAGATAGTGATCAGTTCTATCCTTCCATTTTGATGTAGTCCTAACCCACTATGCCCATCATAGCCTTCATTTTGCATAATCTTAAAGCCTTTTCCATATTGGTCCTTAGCTATTTGAATAGACGACGAGGGGTATTCATTGTCTTCTTGATACAACTAGGAGGTAATATCACCTTGATCGACAATTTCATCACTTAACTCTCCCCATTTGGTCAATGTCATTATAGGGGGAACACAGAATGTGACTATTGACTATCTTCTATCTTCCATGGGTAAGTCGTATGCCTTAGGTGGAACCAGTTGACTGACACATTCTGATACCTTTATGTAATATTCACCACAACCCTTGTCTTAGATCTTGACCTTAGGAGTGTTTGATGGTGGTATGAATGAAATGGACTTAGTAAGATGTGATGGGTCAATGTATAGTGATAAAGTGGATGATGAAGCTTCTTGGTTAACTAGTACCTTTCATTGTGGAATTTCCCTTAGGCTTGGACAATATTGAAAAAGATCTGGATCACCATCAATCATGATCTCGGTGCCATTATAAGGGAATGTAACACATTGGTGATATGTTGAAGGTACGACTTTCATTGCATGTATCCAAAGTCTACCTAACAACAAGTTGTATGGAAGGGTGAGATCCAAGACTTGGAAGTTGGTGTTCACAATTGATGGGCCAATTCTGATAGGGAGTGTGACAACTCCTTTGGATGATCTTTCCTCATCATTGTAAGCCTTGATGACTATACTCTTAGAGGTGTCTACACATTCTTCTGAGAATCCTAATGCCTTAACCAATTTTAGGGTACACAGGTTCAAACCTACTCCTCTATCTACCAAGACTCGTTTGTCTTTGGTTTGATGGACTAGGACTTCAAGATGTAATGGGTCATTATGATTAGAATTTTTGGTTGAGTAATCTTGTTGGGAAAATGTGGCATGATGTGATTTGGTGAAATATCCCACCATTTCTTCAAAATTATTGACATCTAAGTTTGTAGGAATAGTCGTGTTCTGCAAAGCTTTGCCAAGAATGGCTCGATGCTCAGGTGATAAAATTAATAGTTCCAAAATGGATATCTGTGCAGGGGTTTTGCTCAATTGATCAAGGAGATTATATCTAAACTTGAAAGTCTGTGTAGGTGGCTCAGAAGAAGGACCTAGAATAGTAATCTTAGTTCTGCATGTGTTTATAGCACATTCTGGGTACTTCTTAATGACGATAGTATTGACGTTTTCATTTGCAACTCGGAGATGATTTACAACCATTCCTTTAACATAGTCATACTTGGTATTGGTATAATTGTTTGATGGATTATTCCTAGATCCCAAACTATAGGATTTTCCTTTCGTGTGGTCATGTAATGGGTCTATGAAGACTTTATGATCAATATTCTTAGTATATTTCTTCCCATTCATCTCTATTGTTTCGTTTTCAACAAAGTCTTCTATAATACTCTTTAAATGTCGACATTGTTGTAGGTTGTGTCCCTTTGTGCGATGATAGTCACAATAGGAATTGTCATCCCACCATGAAGGTTTAAATTGTCCCAGATAATATTCTTGTGGTTCCAAAGGTTTAATGAGATTATATTTAATCAAATCCTTGAAAACTGTCTCGATGGGCTGCCCTAAAGGGGTAAATTAAAGCATAGGAAATCTCCTTTGTGGTCATTGTTGTTGTGAATTTTGGGCATAATTAGCTGTTTGATCTAGACTATTTGTCATGTCTGCATTTTGTTTGCAACCTCTAAGTGTGACAACTGGTCTTGTATGTATGTTTTTAGCATCAACAATGCCATCATTCATTACAATTTTGTTTCTAGACCAAAAACATTTTCTATCATCTGGTGCGTTTTGATGTTGGACAACTAGGTTTCTATCTGGTAATTTTATTTCTCCTTTGTCTATAAGGACTTTTTCAAGGATCATTTCCTTTTGTACCAAGTCTAGGAGTGAAGTACAACAATGTACCCGTAACTCACCTCTCAGTTTTGGATTGATGTTTTCAAGGAATATTGTGACCTTCTATTTTTTGGGTATTTCAACTAGACATCTGCTAGCTAGACTTCTCCATCTTTGGAAGAAAGTGGTAAAAGTTTCACCATATTCTTGTGTCGTGTGGCACAAGGTTACTATTGTTACTTCATTTTCTATCTTAAAATAAAAGTTTTCAACAAACTTCTTAGCTAATTCACCCCAGGATCGTATGCCATATGGTAATTTAGAAAACCATTCCAATGCTATCCCTATGAGGGTTCACAGAAATAGTCGCATCAAGTATGTGGGTTCATATGATATGTCCATGAACGCCATTGAGAATTATCTAATGTGTTCCAAAGGATTCTTCCTCCCATTATACTTTGGCAAATTTGGTATTATGTATCCATGGGGGAAAGGTGTCATATAACGCACTTTGTTAAATGGAAATGGACATAGATCTTGCACTAAGATAGTTCATTTCCTTGACATAGAAATGTTGTCCATCTGTTGTTGAATATTTTGCATTTGGTTTTGGAGGACATCTACTTGTGTCAAGGACATGTTGTTGGCATTTTTTAGATCAATGTAGATATTTTGAAATGCCATTTTCTGTGATGGGTTGTGATTTGGCGAGGGAATATATCCCGTTAGAATTTTATGATTCGGATTGGGGATATTTCTTGTTTGAAAATTATAATTTGGTATAGGAATCTTCCCTGTTTAAATATTCGGATTTGGATTGGGGATATATCTTGTCTATATGTTCTGATTTGGATTGGGGATATATCATGTCTATATACTTTGATTTGGAATAAGAATATATCTAGTTTGCATGTTTTGATTTGGTATAGGAATATATCATGTCTATATATTCTGATTTGGATTGGGAATATTTCCAGTTTGCGTGTTCTGATTTGGTATAGGAATATTCATGCCAACTTTGGATTTATTACAAGTCATGTTGGTGCCAAAGGGGTTTGATGAAGTTTCTCTCACAGTAAATTGAAAACCTTGTGTTATGTTGAAAGGGGTTGTGTTCACAATTGATGATGCTTGAGCTGGTATGCCAGTTGTATTGCTGTGGTGATTTGGGGAATAGAAACACTTGATGTCACTGATTGTGTCGATTGAATAGATGGTGTTTTCAAAGTATGAATGTCAAATCCTAGTGGTAGTGTGGAACCTTCTACTAGAAACTTTGCTCAATGTAGATATTTTGAAATGCCATGTTCTATGACGGGTTGTGATTTGGCGAGGGAATATATCCCGTTAGAATTTTATGATTCGGATTGGGGATATTTCTTGTTTGAAAATTCTAATTTGGTATAGGAATCTTCCCTGTTTAAATATTCGGATTTGGATTGGGGATATATCTTGTCTATATGTTCTTATTTGGATTGGGGATATATCATGTCTGTATACTCTGATTTGGAATAAGAATATAACCACTTTGTGTGTTTTGATTTGGTATAGGAATATATCATGTCTATATGTTCCAATTTGGATTGGGAATATTTCCAGTTTGCGTGTTCTGATTTGGTATAGGAATATTCATGCCAACTTTGGATTTCTTACCAGTCATGTTGGTGCCAAAGGGGTTTGATGAAGTTTCTCTCACAGTAAATTGAAAACCTTGTGTTATGTTGAAAGGGGTTGTGTTCACAATTGATGATGTTTGAGCTGCTATGCCAGTTGTATTGCTGTGATGATTTGGGGAATAGAAACACTTGATGTCACTGATTGTGTTGATTGAATAGACGGTGTTTTCAAAGTATGAATGTCAAATCCTGGTGGTAGTGTTGAACCTTCTACTAGCAACTTTGCTAGATAGCGTTGAGGATAATTTTTAAAACACTCATCCATGAAGGATGCAAATTCGGGATCTTGTACAGTGGCATCTATGTCTTCAATGTAAATTTGTCCATGTGTGTCCCTAGTGACATGTTTTTTAAGCAAAGTTTTGTGTGGTCTTTCTTTCCCTAATGGTTGATTTATGAAAGGATTGAAAAATTCGATAGGATCCCACATTGCTTTTTGTTTCTTTTGAGACCTTGCTTCGACCATGAAAAGTTGCTCAAAATGGGGTAATGCAGACTATGTCTAAAAATTGATATGTCCTATTTTTATGTTTTTGGATTTTCTGACAATAAAAGATGTTGCTAAAAATGATTTCTAAAATGACATATACTAAGAAGAGGTATGATAGGATGGACAATATACAAAATTTTGAGTAGACTAAGATGATAAATGATTCTAAAATGGGTATAACCTACCACCTATGCAATAAATGCATGCAAGAATTTGAATCTAACCAAGTAACCTGATTGTAGAACAAAGACAGTTGACAAGATGGATTTTCCAAACTAGAATGTTGAGTTCGAAATATTCACAAATAGTACTAAAGTGACTAGGTTCAATGACTTGTGACAAATTGGAACATGAACTTATCCAATGATGAGGAAAGTTATCTATTCTACGATATGCAATTTACTAGGGAGTATCTATATGCATGCAACTTAGGATGACTATGATTAAGATGGTTGAGTGTGACTAAGATGTATATGAAACCTAATAATGCAAGGTTTTTGAGCAAATTTTTTCCAGTTTTTGTCCAAGGTTGATCTTAAGAAATAAAAGCAAAAATGGTTGTTATGTTTTAGACTCGATTTGTAGTTTGCTAAGTTTTCTATTGACAATCAAATGCAGTTCACCTATCAGATGTGGTTCTAATTTTGACATATGTGGTTTACCAATGTGCATGCGATGATTTGACTAAAACTTGGTTTCAAATATCGACTAGTGATTTGGACTTGTGACAGATGCGGTTTATGTTTTGGCAGTTACAACTCAGAATAACAACTCTGTGAATCTAAACTTGTTGATAGACACATGCAATTTTTCCTTTGACAGATGCGGCTTGCATATACACATGCAACTAAAAGTTTTATAGTTGCGGCTCATAATGCTTAGACTGTAAAAGTGGAATTTTTGATAGACACATGCGGCATTTCTAATGATAGATGCAACTTGTTTACACACATGTGACTCAAAGTTTGATAGTTACGGCTCGTAAACTTGGACTGTGTAAAAGAGGAATTTATTTTGACAAACACATGTGGCATTTCCCCTAATAATTGTGACTCACTAGGACAAATGCGGTGTTAAAATTGATAGTTGTGACTTACCATGACAATTGTGTTTTTCTAAAGATTGTTTTTTTGACTGACTCCATTTTGTAGATCATGTGTTTTGATGAATATAGAAAAAAAAAGCACAAAAATCAACGTATTTTCAATTTGTGATGATAGAACTTGTTAAGACCAAAAATATTTACAACCTAGGCTTTGTGGATAATACTTGTTGAGTTCTTACTTGGATTTCTCCAGCTACGCATATTCAAGGTGGATGACTAGTAGCTTGACCCCACTGGCTCCCCTCCATGACACTCACTTATATGGGGCAGCCAAGCTAAAGAATTTGATAAATCTCAACCTCATAGTCCCCAAGAATCACTTACATGCAATAGATATTCTGAACAACCAAAAAGAGATGTTTTGTAAACCCTCAGAGAAAATATGTGCAACCTAAAACCAGAATAATATTATTGAAAGATCTAATACCTACAATGTGTCAATCCTTATGAGGAGATCAAGAAAACCTAAAATTAGGAAAGCCTAGTGTGCACACTTAATAATTAATAAATAATTATTAATGTGCCTAAGTTTAGCTTAAGCAACCTAAAGGAATAAGTGACTTAATTAATTAACCAATACGATTAAATTAATTAAGTATAATAACTTATTACTCTAACACCCCCCCTTAAGATGAACTTACGGATTAGCTAAAACACTAAAAAAAAGATGCATGAAAGCCAAGATGGGTCCCGACAACAAAGGCCTGATCAGGTACCCAAGTACAAATGCAATGTAAACTAACTAAATGGGGTAAAGGAGAAAACCCGGTGGGAACAAAACTCCTCCCCAAAATAGAATGCAAAGAGAAAATAAGTGATGAAAGATGGAGGACTCCATAATACCCCCCAAGGACACCATCCATCAGAAAGATACATGAAAGAACCCCCCCAGAAGAGAGGAAGAAAGAAACCACAAATCCCCCCCAGAATGAAGTAGCCCCAAAAGAACTGAAGAAACTGCATCTTCTGAAAGAAGTGAGAGGGAGGAGGTCGAATGAAAAAAATATCTGAAGGTGAAGTAGGTGTAGCCCATGATGTCTCCAAAGAATCAGGTGTTACCTCAATAAATGAAGAAGTCAAAGTGGGTGAAGACTGAATAGGAACCTCCAAAGATGGATGATCAACTGGATCCTGCTGCACTGAAATGAAAGAAACCACATATGTAGTTATAGAAGTATCAACAACTATAACAATAGGTGGAGAAGAAGGAATGGATGGCTCAAGAGCAGGATCTGAAGTGAGAACTCCAATATTGAAGAAGCTAAATTTATCCTCTGAATGATGATTCACACTAGAAGTGTGATGAAAAACTATAGGAATAGAAGCACCATCAGTAGCAAAATCTACAAAGGAATACAATTGAGATGAGTGATCCACCTCCCCAGTAGCAATAACTGCTCTACTCTTCAAGTCTCTAATGATAACTAAATCAGGTGTGAACTCCACAGACCTCCCATTGCCTCCATGTGTGATCTGATATATAGAAAGAAGGTTGTTCATCAAATGAGGAACACACAAGATATCCTAAAAAGTGTTGTCCACAAAACTAACATACCCATTCCCTATAACACTCATGTAATTATTTTTTCCCATAAAAATAGGATACATAGTGTGAGACTCAAAGGAAGTGAACATAGACTATCTAGAAGCCATATGATGAGATTGTCTTGAATCTAGAAGCCATCTCCCTAAGCCAAGACTTGAAGAACTACAAAGAGCATGTCCCTTCATATTTGATGAAGTATGTAAACCAGTTGTGCCCCTGTCATGTTGTACTGAAGAAGAAGAAGGAGGGGAAGGAGATGATGCAAACATCCTAAAAGGAAAATCAATCTAATGTTTCTAAAGAAGATTCTTCAGCTCATCAATGTCCTTCTTGTAGCAATTATGTTCTACATGTCCTTCTCTCTTGCAATATGCACATGGTCCCTTCTCCTTCCTAAATGATCTCCCCTTAGAAGAGGATGATGAATCTGAGGAATCCTTCTACTTCTCATGAGATTTGGAATCCTTTTATTTATGTTTCTTGCCTTTTCCTGTAGTAGCCTTCTGATCTTTGGGATCCTGTGATGCAATGAGTGCCTGTGATGAAGAGGTATTCAACTTGCCCATATTGGCTAGCATGGCTTGCTCTTGAGTGAGAGAGGATGCAAAATAATCAAAAGAAGGCATAGTAAATCTAGTACCAAGTGCATCCCTAGTAACATAAAAGGTAGAAACAAAAATTGAATAATCTGGTCCAAGCTTAGAAAGAATGGACAATATCAATTAAGAGTCTTCCTTTTGAACACCACACTATGACAACTGCAATCTAAGAGACTTGAGTTTTGTGAAAAACTCCTGGATGTTGTCAAAATCCCTAGGATTTAAGAAAATGAGCTCATTCTCTAACTGAAACCCTCTCATAGTATCCTGCTTCCCAAAGAAAGACTGCAAAGTAGTCCAGACCTCATGGGGTGTAGTGTAAGACTCAATATGAAAAATAAGGTCAGAAGAAAGAGAAAGAAATAATGTACCATAAGATTCATCACATCTATTAAACCACTTTCTCTTTTTAGCAACACCTCTAGGTTCAATTTTTGTACCCATGGTTACCCTATACAACCCTTTGTGTTTCAAGTGAATCTCCATTTGTTTTTTCCAACAAAAATAGTTGAATGGAGTAAGGGGTGCAATTTTATGTGTATGCATGACAAAAAAAACAATATATACTCTCAAATAAAAAATAATGCTCGTTGATCTCAAAAAAATAGCCTGATTACATGCTTCCCAAGAAAATAATTGAAAAACTAAAGGTGGAGATCAAACAAAAATATTAGATACCTGGTAAAAAAATCTGAAAAAATAGGTCTGAGATCTATGTAGAGCACTAAGCTAGCTTTTTGATGCTTATTTTTTTTCGCAAAATGAAGTTCGGATGCAAAAATTATGCCTCCCAGACTGAAAACAACAACTTCTAGCTTTGATAGGAAAAAAACACACCAAAAAAGAAAAATAAAAAATTCTAGCCTCCACCATTGTGAATTTTTTCAAACCAGCTTTCCGATGATATCTCATTTTCGAAAAAAGATCTTTGTTTGCAAAAGTTATGAGAAAACGAAAAAAAGGCCTATAAAAGGCACTTTGAATGCTAAACAGGAGCAAAAATGGAGCACACAGAGACTTGCCCTTGGTCACGCATGTGACCTCTGCTAGCACTTGGAGGCTAAACCTGCTAGCTCTTGGTCACCCACTTGACCATAGGCAGGAGTTGGACAGACTGATGAGGCTAGGCATGGAGCGCCTGGTCACTGATGTGACTGGGGCACGTGGTAGGGAGCCTGTGGGGGCTGAACTCATGAGCAGTGTTGGTGGGCGTAGGTAGAGACAGTCGATGGAGGTGGTGAATCGGTGTTGTAGTGGTGGCCACTTGGTGGTGGGCAGGCGGTGCCTGAATTTATACGGGGAGCACAAATTTTATGCATGTTTTTTTAAATTTTTTTCTCGATTTTTGCAAAAAATTTGCTTCGAATTGCATGCTAGGGAGGCTGTACGGCTTCCCTAGCAAAAACATTTCGCTATTTTTTTCAACAGGTCCAAAATCAACAAAACAAAAGGAATTTCTAGGGTTTTGGGGCATCATGTATGCGATGGCGATGCCCGTTTTGTCCAAAAATGTACAAAAAATATGCCAAGCCCTAGATGCACAAAAAATCACTCTGGCTTGAAACCCTTGCATAGAAAAAAAATGTTGTGAGAGAATATCTTCAAATCACGAACAGGAAGCCATAGGTTTGGAGCTCTGATACCATGTAGAAGCTGATAAATCTCAATCTCACAATCCCCAAGAATTACCTACATACAATCACCTGTCACATGCAACAAGTATTCAGAACAACCAACAAGAGATGTTGTGTAAACCCTCAGAGAAAATATGTGCAAGCTAAAACCATAATAATATTATTGAATGATCTAATAATTACAATGTGATCAATCCTTATGAGGAGATCAAGAAAACCTAAAATTAGGAAAGCCTAGTGTGCACACTTAATAATTAATAAATTATTATTAATGTGCCTAAGTTTAGCTTAAGCAACCTAAAGGAATAAGTGACTTAATTAATTAACCAATATGATTAAATTTATTAAGTATAATAACTTATTACTCTAACATAAGCTACTATACCAATGAAACACCCATGGCATACATCGCATCTCCACACATGAACTGTAAGAATGTAAGACTGCTTCACAGGTCCGAACCTGTTGCACCAACAAATAGCTAGGATTTTGGAAAATTTACAACATGGTTTTTAGTAAGGGATTTCCATTCGTGGGGCACTATTCAGCTCGACGAGAGACCATTTCTGCCCTTCTCGTCGCAATAGTGATCATGATTTTTGGGCTTTCTCCAGAAATCCATTTTTATATACCAGGTGGAAGTCGCTTGGCTTTAGCATGTTACCAGTCTGAGTCATCTTGGGGTGAGTACTTTTTCCCACGAAGACAGGCCCAAGTTCTAGATTCAGTAACTGTTTCTCTTACACCCAGGATCACGTGATTGTGCAAGGGGAGAGGATATTCCGATATATCGAATCGTGAAGGGTTACAAAAACGTGCTTTCACACCAAACAAGGAAAACAGTGGTTCTTTTTAATCCAAACGAAAATTATCAAACTACCAAACAAAAAGCTTACAAAAATAAAATTGAAAAATTCATTAGGTCCTGCATGCAAAAGTATTAGTAATTTGTTTTTGGTGTCTTCGACTTTCGTCCTACAGAAAACAATGGTTTGTATTTTTATATGGTCTTCTATGCTTCGTATTGCAAGCACTAAGTTAATCCACCTTAACACAACTGTAAACAAACATTAGAGAAAATTGAAATAACATAAAAAGAGAGAATGCAAATGTGAATGTATGGAAACAACAAAAAAGTGAAAAAAATTGTTTACTAGGCAGATGTGGCGTTTCAAGCCATAGATGTAGTTCGTGAATTGTTGACAGGCGGATGCGGTGCACAGTTTCACAGATGCGGTGCCAAATGGAAGATGTGTAGCGTAATATGGTAGATACGGTGCGTGAGTACAAATGCGTTGTTTTTTTAAACAAATGTGGTGTGTCGTATGATAACCTATAAAAAATGATAAATGAAAATATGTTGTTCGAATTTGAAGCTTGTTCTTGTCGGGTTCACCAAATGTATGACCTATATTTATGCTTGGAGATTAAATTCTAATAGTTGCACAAATTACAATGATCAATTCTAAACTAAAAAACAATCTAAATCAAAAACAACAAAGAACAAATAACTAAACATAATGAACTAAAAAATTAATTGAGAAGATCTCACCGAATATGTATTCGCTCCGAATAATCTTGATTGTCCTTCTCCATTTTTCTGTTTCAGTATTCTTTCCCTTAGATTTTCAGTATTGATGCAAGCATAACCTTGTTGAATGCCTAAGAAAAATATCAAAGATAAGTTTCTTCTCAAAAGTGTATGATTTAATTCAACATTCAAAAGTGAGAGATTTTAATTAAATAAAGCTAATTTATTGAATTTGACTACTGTAAAGGTAGAATTGAATAAACTAAATAATAAATATTTAATTGTAGATAAAGTATGACAAAGGGATAATTACTTAATAAATTATTTAATTAAGAAGGAAGAATTAATTAGTTAGCGACATAATTAAATAATAATGATTTATTTAATTAATCAATGTTTAATAAATGAATGAATGCATTAGTGAATTAATTAAAAAGGGGTATTTAATTAATAGAGAAAATATGTGTTAGAAAGGGTAATTAAATAATTGAGATTATTTAATCATGACCATGGATAATAGAAAATTATGTCGAAAGTGGTGTTTGTAGGCCTAGACCAATTTTCAGTGTCTATAGGTAGTTTGCAATGAATTGATACATCTGAAGCTAGGTTTGTACACTGCTCGAAAGCACTTTGACCCAAGGAAGAAAATGAATGCCTTGCTGCCTTCGGTTTTTGATAAACATTTCAACCTGTTAGAGGATTTCTGGAGTGATCTTTAAGATGAGTATGACCTGAGGAAAAGGAATTATGAGAGGTTACCCATTTCACTCATGGTAGAATTTAGGATCAAAGATGAAATCCCTGATACATTAGTAGATGATGGAGTTGGGTTAGATCCATCATATGAAGCATTAAATATTGGCACCCAAATTTTGGATCCGATGGACTTGGATGGTGAGGAAACCACTGATATCAAACAAATAGGGAGGCCAGTTCTCGATAGAAGTATCCACTAGGTTGTCCGAAGAACCAAAAATCCTCACGGACCGGCTCCTAAAAATGGGAAGTGATATAAAAGAATTAAGAGGAAATTTCCTTCCAAGGAGCCTTTGGAGTTCTTTCCTCCTGACATTGAAGAGATTGAGCTTGAAGCATTTACTCAATATTTACCTGGAGTACAAGAGGGGGATGCCCAAATAGGACGAGTGGTTTCAATACCAGCCATAGGTGAGTCATCTACTCAAGTCCCTCTTACAGAGCAACCAAGTAGAGAGATGCCTAAAGTAACTCTTCATGGTATAGGCGAAGCATTAAAGGAAAAAGAGGAGCAAAAGATCCATTAGGTGGAAAAAGACTCTGATGAGACCTTATCAGAAAAATATGCACAAGAAAAGATGCCTCTAGAGGAGGAAACTGAGCATGTTTGGACTGAGGAAGATCAATGGGCCCTTTTGCACACATTATGCTTCCTCTTTCTTTTAATAGGCCTCTTCAGCCAGCTTCAATTTGGCCACAAGAACTTATCTTTCCATTCGTTGCTTTGCCTTTTCTTCCTCTAGATCATGAATTTTCTGTACTAATTCCAGCTTATCATTTTATTCTTTTATCCTCAGCTCTTGCTCCTTTTGCCTTTGCTACTTTTCTATTTCGTCAGCTCTTCATTTGGATTCTACCTTTTGTTGCTAGAGTAAGGCATCAACTTGTACCTTAGCATCAATTGTATTTCACTTCTCCATCACCTTTGCATGTGCTTGAGCATCTGAGGCTTTCTTTGCCTCCTCAAATAGGATGTTGAGGAGCTGGCCAAGCAGCTATAGAAATAAAAGGAAGATGTAGATAAACTTAAGGAATTGGAGGAAGAAAGAAACCGGGAGCTTGAAAAGAAGAGATTAGAAGAAGATAAGTTGAAAAAGGAAGAAGAAGACAAGAGGATACAAGAACAAAAGGATAGGGAGGAATCTGAAAATGTTGCTTAGACAAATGTGAATCAAGAACAACAAGAGGTACAAGGGGTTAATTCTCAACCTAAAGTAAATATGCCACAAACCTCTACTATTGTTGCTTCTTCTTCAACTATAATGACCACTACTCTAGGTGCTCCCACTTGGTTGAAATTGGATCTTCAAAAGAGATCAGTGACACCTTCACAGTCTCTCAATTAGGATGATATAATGAAGGAAATTGAAAAAGAAAGGCCCAACAAGAAGGCCAAAATCCTACATTCCACTAGACTCACCGAAAGAGCAGAAATTTTTGTTGAATGTTCCATACCAATGATGGAAAAGGATGTAGGGGATATTCAATTGACTAATTACTAGCTGGGCACTTTCAACTTAGGGAGACCCACAAGAGATCAACAAATGAAATTACTAGATGTGGTAGCTTCATCCACTAAATCCAGAATGATGAAAGATAAGTAGAAAAAGGATGAGCTGAAGGCTCAATTAGATCAATTGCATTCTTTCTTGAAAAGTGTTTATGCTCTAAGGTCACATCAAGTTGCCACCATTGAGACACCAATTTTACTTAGCAAGAAAGCAGTGGATGATTTGGTGCAGGTAAGGAGTAAGGCAGAAATGTTGGATAGATGGACTGGTAAACTAAATCAGGAAATAGGTGAAGTGTTGGACAACAGTTTTGAGGTTCACAAAATAATGGAGGAGTTAATAGAGGAAATGAACCATTATGTTAAAGTATTGGGATAATAGGAAGAGAATTACAGAGGATATAGTCAAAGGCTAAAGGAGGTTAATAAATTTTTGAATTCCACTCTTCTAGAATAGTCAATACTTGAAGAGAACAATAAAGATTTCTTGGAAAAGACCTCCAATATAGTCCAATTCAAATTTGACGTTTTATATAAGCATAAAAATGAAGTTCAAGATTTTTTCAAGGATCTGAATGAACAGTTTGAAGAGTTAGAAGTAGTTATTGATATTATTATAAATGTTGATATACTGGTGAAGGAGGGCCTATCTTTGAGCCAAATAAAAGAGAAATGGGATGATAGGTTTAAAGAGGTCATGCAAGAAGGAGATGATGGAGAAGACTTGTTTTTAGATCGGTTAATGGATATTAAAGAAGAACTGAAGGCTGCTAAGAGGGAGTTAACAAAGCTAAAATACATGAGAGGATTTTCTATTGTGGAGTTATAAAGGATCAAGTTTGAAGATAATTGGGTTGATGGGTCGGATTTGGATATGCTTCAACAAGTATTCTCTAGTTACAATGAATACGTTATAGAGCAGGCTTCACATGCATAATTGATAACCTCATGCATGCATAACTGGCAGTTTGTGGATGCTTGGATTTATTTTCTCCTCTCTATTCTTTTATTTAGTTAAACTAAATGATCAAGGTGGGAACTAGAGATCAAATTGATCTGAATTTCCAAGAAGACTTAAAATCCTAAAAAGGTGGATTGACGTAAGATAGAAACGACTTTATATTTTTGTATATCTATAAATACCTATGAGGTATCATATTGTAAGTGTCAGCTGATGAGAATAAGATTAGCCACCAAATAGTAGGAGATAGAATTTTTCGTATTTTTTACAAAGATACTTTGTTAATTTATTTACAGTTGAATATAATTATAGGTTTTTATGCAATATGGTGTTGAAATTGAGTTTTATTGAATAAGGTTGATGAATTATAGTCTATATGTATGCCAGTGGTTGTGTTGAAGGATGAGTGTTTCTTATGTGATGAAAATCATTAGAAGAAACCATATTTAAATATTATTTCATTAGATTATATGTGAATTGAGTTTATTGAAAGTCTGTTGATCTATGGTCTTGGCAACGAATGAGAGTGTACTATATTAACTTTGAAATATTTATGATGTGTGATTGTGGGATTAAAATAAGCACCTTAGATGCATGCAATAGTATGGAATATTCTATAAATTGCATCATGCTATGGTTTTCTTGATCTGTGAGAAGAACATTCATTGTTGAAGATATATGTTTGGATATTAGATAAGTTTTATTCATGTTTTATTGATATACGCCTTGATCTATCTTTTTCTTTTATTTTAAAACCCCCTTTTTCATTAAGAACAGTTTGATGAATAAGTCATTGCTTGCATTCCTTATTACCAACAAAGGTCCCTTGAATATTATAGTTGCATGGACCAATTGAGTGACATCAGATAGTTGAGAACCAACTACGCAGACCTTGGGAGTTAGGATACTATATGTTGTCTTTCTTTTTCAGGAGAAATAGAGTAGAAATATTTTTTTTAGTGTTGTTTGTGTCATTTTCACCATCAATAGAGTCATCAGTGGAACTCTTCACCGGGCTACACCAATGGACTGATAGCAAATGGAAGTTACTTAGATTTTGATGGTAGTGGGGACCACAATAAAATTATTGGGGTGACTTGGGATCATCGGTGGAACTCTTCATTGGGCTAGGTCGATGGAACAATGCTTGTTAAAGGTAATCTTGATCTACATTTGCAATGAGATTAATCTAACGATGCTCATTTTATTCTGTGCTCAATTGTGGTGAGTACCGATGGAATATTGTGAAGTGACTAGAATTCCCTGAGTGGTTGACACTTGGCAGCTTGATCAATAGTGTTTTCTAGTCATGTGGCTCGTGTGGTGGGTCCTGAGTGACTCATGTGAGTTGTACAGGCTTCGAAGATGTGTCTCTGTTCTAGAGAAACCTTGAGGGAATATTGTGGATTCTTTTTTGATTCCCTAAAATTTCACTAGCAGTGTACGCATGTCTTCGTGGGTCCTAGCCATAGCAAGCGGTATATGAAGGGAAAGTGCTCGGAGGCTGTTTGAACATTTGGGTAGTTTTTGATGGTTGGTCTGCTATAGAAGTTGAGCTGAACCAACTGTTTGGAGTGATAGCCAAAGCAATGAACGAATAAAATTATGACACATGGTGCGATATTATTCATTGATTTTACATCGTTGTTGTAAATTAACGTTGATTGGTTGGAAGCTTTATTCTTTGGTAACGATTAATTGTAGGGGTTGACAGAGTGAAGTTCAAGGCACATCTCTATAATCCAATTCAATATTGGGTGGCTCGACGCGGGTTGTAGGATGGTTTCTCTAGAGAATTGTGGAAGCTTCTTAGTCGGGTAATTAATTAATCTAATTGTTCTTGGTTAAAAAAGGGCATAAAAGAAGAAGAGAAGTAACAAGTGTGTGTGTTTGAATGGTATGCTCTAAGAATTGTAATTGTGAATATTGAGACACACAAAACTAAAAAGATGTGAACCTAAGAAGCCGTGAGGTTGTACCAGCCGAAAGGTTGGCTGTGTGTGTGGGCTGGTGAGATGAAATGAATTTTCACTGTATGTCATGTGAGGACATTTTAACAGTGAAACGTCTCAGATCTATGTTGTTTCCTGTATCCTCTAGATGAAATAAAATGTAACTCTTGTAAAGGCTATGAGCCTGAGATTGTATTGTAACTCTATTTGTTTCTGAATATACAATGGTTGGATCTTTTGGAGGGTGGGGTTTTTACTTGGAAGGGTTTTCCCCACATAAATCTATGTGTTCATTAGTTTGTCTTCCATGCTATTAGATTTTTTGTTTTGAATCTATGTATGTGTTGAATCTGTTATTTTTCTAGATGTACTTTTCTTAGAAGGATTAATGGGGAAACAACTATGCCTATTTTTGCTTTATGGCATAGTGGTTTTGTGTCTTTGAGGTGATTTGAAGAAATTAATGTCACTAAGGCACTATTGTTTTAGATGTTTCATTCTAAGATTACCCATCCTTACCCAAATAGTGGTATCAAAGTTGGTTAAGGGAGGTCAAGGTTTGTTCATGATACCAACAAGTGGTATCAGAGCCTTCTTTTGGATGCTAGTTCTAGGTATTTCTCCTATGAATATTTCTTTGTTTTTCAGGCTTGAGGAAATCTGGAGGAATTGACGGATGATTTATCCTTTGGTGTGTGAAATTTCTTTCTCTTTTGAGATAACATGTAGTGTGAAAGACATTGAAGATGGAGAAATTGGATTTGATCATATTGTGATGATGTGATTTGAGGTTCCTGTTTGGCAGCAAACGATCTTGATGCAAGGGGTGTGATTTTATGCTTATGGTTATGTTGTAGTAGAGTGTGGTTCATACTAGGTGTGTGTGAGAGAGGATCCCTATTGGTATGGAAATGCTTGGACTACTATTCAGCCATGGAGTATTGTGCTTGTGCTGGGTGTTTTGACTTAGCATTGAAGGCGTTGTTCTCTATTACCTTGATTGCATAAAGGCTATGAAGTTGATCTTTGGGTGGTCTAAACACTTCTGAATATCTTGGATCTCTCATATGCTTGTACATGAGTGTGGTTTTGGAACTGGTTTGAAATGGACCTGGAGTTCCTATATTACCTGTATCTTGTACAAGCATGTTTTAGTTTCATGTTCTTTGGCTCTGAAGGTTTTCTATAGATTTTCCTAAAAAGTCTATGATGCATATTCATGTTATCTTTGCATTGTTCTTGTTAACCATGATTATTATGTGTTGAATCTTGGGTCATCTAGACATGTAGTGGATATGGATGTGTATGGATTTTTTGGAAACACGGTGGTTTTGTAGGTTTTGCACGGTCAAGGAAAAATTGTGGTTATGTGGAGTTGTTGTTAAGCTATTTCCTGACCCTGGCTTTTGGTGTGTTACTGGATAAGATAGTTGCAGTTCGACATGGTTTGAGGAGGTGTGATATCTTCCATACATGGGAGTGTTGGTATGTGATTTGTCACTCAACATTCTTGTGGTGTTGCTTGCTAGTTTTCTAGACTATGGTGCTTGAGTTGTGGACATGATTGGCAAATCGGATTTGGTTTTGATTTGGTGTTTGAGTCAAGTTTGTCTACATTTTTGTTCTCTTTGAGATCTCAGTTTTGTAATTTATAGTGCGATGATAGATTTGTAGGATTCATTGAAAAGATCTATGGGTTGAGCATGTGGTGGGTTGTCTTTATCTAAATGTTTTCTATGGGAAAACTAGGAAGTGGACTATCAATATCCACGAGGTTGTTTCAGTGTTGATGTAGATCTATTAGTTGGCCTTGTTTGTGGTCACGTGTGCATTGGTGTGGCTACTCTGAGATAAGAGAAATGCTAGTTTTGAGTACCCGAATAGTCGATTATGGAGACCTATGGAATTTGTATTACAATGTCATGGAAGGCTTGGGTACCCTAGTTAGTGTAAGCTTTTGATAGTGATGGTGTGGTCTGTGTGGTTTGGAGATCTTGGTGTTGTTTGACATTGTTGTCAGATGGAAATGTTGTCGATTGTACCTAGAGACTTTTCAGATCAATAGAGGTTGGTTCATGATGCTTGAAAAGCTTGGTGCCATGGTTTAGTGGGATTTTTAGCAGTGATTGTGGATTCATCACTTGGGGGTGAATGATCTTCTTTAGTGTTACAGATGTTAGTAGGAGGGACTCTTAGATACTATTGTTGCAAAAGGGTTCTTTCGTATTTGCATGGACACTATTTGAGGATGTGCAACATCTTGGAACCATGGAGGAAATTTGGAGTCTTTGGCTAAGATGTTGGTGGTGCTTGATAGGTGATGTTGGTTTAAAATTTGTTTTCTTGATGTCATGTATACTCATTCTTGAGCATTAGAGTTTTGGTATGTTGTGTTGCTCTCGAAACCATAATTTGTTCAATTGAAGAGTGGTATATCCTAAGGGGGATGAGTAGATCATGATGTCATGATAAGTTCCTCTTTCAGATGTTTGGAACTTTGAAAATGGTCTAGTAATTCTCTATGGTTTGAGTACATTGGTCATATGCTTGATAAATTCTTAATAGTGCAGTAGTGCAGATTGGAGTTTATCATGAGATGGTCGGTTGCTAGTGTTCATGGATACATGGAGAATACAATGAGGTTTTGATTCTCATGGAATGAGAAAGGTGTTGTTCATAGTTGAAATTCCAAGTAGCCTACACCTTTTTTGGACATGAGTTCAATAGATATCAATTAGGAGATTTCTCTTGGATGAGTCATGGTGGCTTGTATATATTGGAGGAGAATTTTCTTCTTCACTCTTGGTATGCTCAATGGAGAAGTTTATTTGAGAGGTATTTTCTCATTATATCTTTCAGATGTGTTTTATGCTTTATCTTTCATAGATATGGATCTTGAATTGTTGTTGTTAAGGTTCTGGAGGATTCATAGTGGAAGGTGGACAACATACGTTATCTCCTTAAGCTTCTGTGTTATATCATATTTTGATGAGAACTGGTAGGAGATGTTAAATGGGCTAGTTTGATCTTCTTTGTGAGGCTTACATCCATGATTTGTTAAGTTTGAATGATTGGGTGTTGTTATGGATTTTCCTTTGGGATGTGAAGGTGATCATACTTGACATAGCTAGATTTTAGAGGTGTATGTAGGAGGAGGTTCTATAGGTATATGTTGTGCATTGTTTCTCTCTTTGGTCTTGGTTTCCTTCCTAGAATTTATTTTTCATCCTATGTTGGGTGTCAAGAACTTGGAAGAATTATGGAAGACTGTTGAGAGAAATGGTTCCTATAGCAGTTGGTTGCAGGTTATACACTTCATTGTGGATGTTCCTTAGTACTACATGGTTATGTTTATCTATGTGATGTGATTGGTATACTTTTTATTCCGTTGATCTTTCAGATTTGGAATTACCCATGCAGTGGGAGTACTTGTATGTGTTTGGTCTTCTTTGATTGGTTGGCACATGTTGCTTGTATCTACAGCTGATGGGCTAGTTGTATTTTTGGCATGAGTTTACTAATGAATATACCTTTAAGGTATGTGAGATTGGATGGAATAACATGAGCTATGGGTGTTATTTTTAGGTGCATGGGTTTGATCAGTTGGATGGCAGTCAGTTTTCTGGTTGATATTCTAGTTGGTGTTCTTTCTTGTTTTTGGAGAATATTTTTCATAGAGGTGATTTGCTTTGGCCCTTGAAGTTGATGTTGTATATGCTTCTATATGGTTTTTTGTTGGTGATCTAGAATAGTCAGTAAGATCTTCATCAAGTGAGAGATTGTTGGAAATATGTGCCTCAATCTCACTGACCCATTCATCAGTGTAACTTGAGCAGTTGGTGCAAGTCTCATAACTCTTGATGAAGATAGAAGTCTAACCGAAGGACTTTGTTGGTGTAACTTGTTCTATTGGGATGAGTGCTTAGTGTTGGCAGTTTTTTTCTATCAGTGTGACTCGGGGCTATCAGTGGAATCTGATAGGTAGTCCTAGCGATAGAATGATAAACTTATATCAGTGTGACTTGGAGTTGTCAGTGGAAATATTCACCAAGCTACGCCGATGGACTGATGGCAAATGGAATTGAATCAGATTTCTATGGCAGTGGGGACCATGAAAAAAGTATTAGCGTGACCTGGGGTCATCGGTGGAACTCTTCAATGGGCTATGCTGATGGATTGATGCTTGTTAAAGGTAATCTTGATCTATGGTTGTGATGAGATTAATCCAATGATGCTCATTTTATTCCACACTCAGTTGTGGTGAGTATCAATGAAGTCTTATGAAGAAAGCGGAATTGGCTAAGTGGTTGACCCTTGGTGGCTTGATATATGGTGTTTGCTAGTCTTGTGCCTCATGTGGTGGGTATTGAGTGACTCGTGTGAGGTGTGCAGGCTTCAAACACATGTTGTTACAGAGAAACCTTGAGGGAATATTGTGGATTATTTTTTGATTCCCTGAAAATGCACTAGTGGTGTATGGATGTCTTCGTGGATGTTGGCCACGACAAGTGGTATATGAAGGGAAAGTGCTTGGAGGCCATTTGAACACTTGGGAATTTTTGATGGTTGGTTTGCTATTGAAGTTGAGCCAAACCAATTGTT
The DNA here is from genome assembly GCA_007115665.2 of Sequoiadendron giganteum. Taxonomy (NCBI): domain Eukaryota; kingdom Viridiplantae; phylum Streptophyta; class Pinopsida; order Cupressales; family Cupressaceae; genus Sequoiadendron; species Sequoiadendron giganteum. The sequence goes on along the minus strand of VCHN02000014.1, from coordinate 47,047,084 downwards.
TGGAGCAACAACCAAAGCGATGGATGAATAGCGTTATGACACATGGCACAATATTATTCATTGATTTTATATCACTGTTGTAAATCAATGTTGATTGGTCAAAAAATTTATTCTTTGGTAGTGATTAATTGTGGGGGTTGATAGAGTGTAGTTGAAGGCACATCTTTGTAATTCAATGCAATGTTGGGTGGCTCGATGCGGGCTGCAAGGTGGTGTTGATAGAGAATGGTGGAAGCTTTTCAGTGTGGTAATTAATTACCTTGATGGTTGGTGGTTAAGAAAGGGAAGAAAAGAAGAAGAGAAGTAATGAGTGTGTGTGTTCGAACGGTATGATCTAAGCATTGTAACTGTGAACTTGAGAGGCAGTGAGGTTGTAGTGGCCAAAAAGGTTGGTTGTGCGTGTGGGCTAGTGAGATGAAATGAATCTTCAATGTATGTCATGTGAGGACATTGTAATAGTGCAAGGTCTTATATCTAAGTTGTTTCCTGTATTCTCTATATGAAACAACATGTAACTCCTGTAAAGGCTATGAGCCTGAGACTGTATTGTAACTCTGTTTTTTGCTGAATAATACAATGGTTAAATTTTTTATAGGGTGGGTTTTTTTACCCAAAAGGGTTTTCCCCACGTAAATCTGTGTGTTCATTAGTTTATCTTCCATTTTGTTAGATTCTGTGTTTTGAATCTATGTATGTGTTGAATTTTTTATTTGTTTTCATGTAATTTTCTCAAAAGGATTAATAGGGAAACAACTGTGTTTGTTTCTGCTTTATGGCATAGTGGTTTTGTGTCTTTGAGGTGATTTGAAGAAATTAAAGTCACTAAGGCACAGTTGTTTTACATGTTTTGTTCTAAGATGACCGGTCCTTCCCCAACATTAATTTCATGTTTATCAATACAAAAGTCGACTTCATGAATATAATGTGTTACAGATAATTAAGGAGTAATTGTTTAAGTATTTTCATGTTCAATCATATTGATTTGGGTCATTACTATGCTATGGCCGAATTTGGTAGGTGTGTATTGAGAAATAACTTTGGATTGAGTTGATAGTTTGTAAATATTTTCATACTTTTATTGGAGTCAAAAAGTAGTGATTAAATCCTTGGTGGCAGATATATACAAGTGATCAATTATATCATTTTGATATAGGTGTGTGATTTTTGTTGGTGTGTGTTGCGAATAGCAGAAGGATTATGCATAGTTTCACTTGTGCATAAAAGGATTTGTGATATGAATTGAAGCAAATCAGAGCAGAAGAGAAGAATCAGACAAAAGGTCAAGAATTCAATTTTTGAGCCTAACTGGAACTATGATAAGGCATTCATAGACACTACTCTTTTAGCTCAAATATCTCAGATGGATTTAATTTGAATATTCTATAAGATAGTGAGTCTTCATTCCTGAGTAGTAAGCTCTAGGTAGTGTTCCTGAATGCAAGTGCATTCCCATTTTGTAAACACTTATTTCTGAGGATACTCATATTATGGATTTTCCTTCCATGGTTGTTTTTCCCCTAAGAGGGTTTCCATGTAAAAATATTTCCGTTATGGTGTTATGGTTTTTTTCCTTATGTTCATGCATATTTCTTTTGGTTGAATTTTATAAGTGCTTTCAGGATTAGATTAATAAAATTAAAAATTACAAAAAACTGATTCCCCTCTGTGTTCCTTGATTCTAACAGAATTTTCACTTCATGACTACTAAGAGAATTTTGATAATCATGGAGGATGGTACACAACTATGTGAAGGAGGGAAATTTCAACATCTCAAGCTTAGTTTGGATATTATTTTACAAATTGGGAATAAACATTATTTAAGGTCATCATCAAGAATCTTAATATTTATTTGTGAGTAAATAAATTGGTATCGTGCTATGAAATCAATAAAATTTTCATCATCCTTTTGTTTCCATGTCATTAAATCAACCAAGGTCATCTTAGGAACCATATGTATTTGGAAGAGATTGTAGAAGGCATCAATAAGTTCATTGAATGAATGTATTGAGTTATTTGGTAAGGAGTGCTAGGGTTAGAAGGTAGATTTTAATCAATTAAATATAGTTTTGATCAATAAAACAAAGAAATAAAACACACAAAATTTTAGAAAAAAAAAAGAACACAAAGATTTAACACGGTTCACCCAAATCTGGGATACATCCACCAATAAGAGGGTCCAAAAGATATTAATCTCTTATAAAATAGCCTTTAAAATGACATGCATAGACATGCAACAACGTTTTTTTGAATTTTTTCACTTGTTAGTTTTACACGACCATGGCTATAGGTACCCACAACTTCTCTTGCTTTTTTCTAGCCACTACTCTATGATATTTTCTAATGTTTTTCATGAATTGATACTCTAAAAAATCATCATTGAGTGTTCTAATATGCTCCCACACATGTCTAAATAATTACCAATGAAGTGTGGCCATTGGTTTTTCCTCATGCACCTAATAAAACATTTTCTTTGGGTGGCTACATTTAATGTTTCTAGCTACCCATTGACTTTATATATAAATATTGTAACCAATCACTTCCAAAATTTAACAAATTTGTTTGTAACTATCCTTTTAGATACAAGTGCAACATAAATATTTAATAAGTGCAACAAATTATTTAATGAAAATTAATATGAATATTTTATCTGAGTCTGATTGGTTTCCATAACACAACAATATCCCAGTTGGATACTGATCAGACTCCAATTGATACCATCTCCTACTTGGAGACTAATCATAACACTATTGCACTTACAACTCCCACTGGAATCAACACCTTGGACCCTACTATGTTGTTTTCTCTTGAATTCAACCTTGAAGCCCAATCGAAGCTGAAGATGAGCTCAACTTCTCCCTTGTCACCACCATCATAAAAATATCTATTGGATTTTCATTTGTATATATATTTTCCATATTGACCTATCCATCCTCCAATATCGATCAAATAAAAAAATATCTCAGTTGTATGATTTTGGTTTTAGAGTGCAAGAAAAAACTCTTTGCAAGATGTATATCACTCGGACTGTCCATAAACAAGCAAATTTTAGCTTGCTATTTTACGAAATCTTCCGTGAAAAGTCACAGCCATATCATCTCTTTCTCCACCTTTTTTGTAGCTACATACTCTTCCTTTGTGGTGGATAAAGAAACCACATTTTTCAATTGATAAATCCAACTCACTATTGTCCCACAAACTATACATACATAACCTATGGTACTCCACTTGGTATCTATATCCCCTACTAAATCTAAGTCAACATAGCCTTTTAAATCAATATTAGAGCCTCCAAAATATTAAAATTTATTGCATTTACCTCTCAAATACTCGAGAATATAGTTTACTCTATTCCAATGCTCAACTTCGAGATGACTCATATACTTGCTAACAACTCCTATGACATATGCAGTGTTTGTTCTCATGCATACCATGACATACATTAAAATTCCAATAGCTGAAGCATATGATACCTTGGACATTTTTTCTTCCTCCTCTTGTGTGTTAGGACACATATCCTTAGTCCATTTGACATGACTAGGCGAAGGTGTGCTGACAACTTTTGCATTCTCCATATGAAATTTGTGCAACACCTTTTCAACATAATTAGCCTGAGATAAAAACTTTATTTTTTCTTATATCTTGTAATATTCATCCCAAGGATTTGTTTTGTTGCCCCCAAATCCTTCATAGAAAATGAATTTGCTAATTGTTGTTTGAAATCCTTTATGCGATCCATGTTAGACCCTGCTACAAGCATATCATCAACATACAAACATTAAATAATGTAGCTATCATCACCTAACTTATTAAAGTAAACACACCAGTATACATTACACTACTTGTAGCCTTGCTCAGCCATAAAACTATCAAATTTAATATACCATTGTCGAGGTGCTTGCTTCAAGCCATATAAACTTTTCTTCAATCTGCACACTAGTTTCTCCTAACCTTTGACGTCAAATCCCTATGGTTGTTCCATATATATTCCCTCTTCTGAATTACCATGGAGAAAGGTTGTTTTAACATCAAGTTTTTCTAAATGTAAATCTCCAACATCCACAATACTTAAAATAGTACGAATAGATGTCATTTTAAGAATCGAAGAAAAATATTTCATTAAAATCGATACCCTTTTTCTATCCAAATCCCTTAACAACTAACCTAGGTTTAAATATTTTCTAACCTCAATCACCCTCTTTTAGCCTATAAACCCATTTGTTTGGTAAATCCTTTTTACTTGCAGACAATTTTCAAAAGTCCCAAGTTTGATTTTTTAGCAAGGAGTCCATTTTTTCTTTCATTCCATGCTCCCACTGAACCTTGGTATCCACCTACATAGCTTCATCATAGCATTCTGGCTCCCCAACATCAGTTAATAAAATAAAATATAAAGGGGGAGAAAATATTTCCTACTTATCCTTGAAGATTATCTAGCATTTATTGAAGTTTGTGGTATTTTCTATTTTTTTTGTTGCAGAGAATGAGGAACTTGTGGAACATTGTAATTTGGAGTCTCATCCAATACTACATAATTATTTTATTTCTTCTCATGTTGCTGCAATTGAACTTTGTACAACATTTTCTTATTGAATATGACATCCCTGCTTCTCACAATTTTTTTATTTTCAAAATCCCAAAGCGTATAACCAAATTCATCAATTCCATATCCAACAAATATACATTTCTTTGATTTAGCATCAAGCTTGGTTCAATTTTTTGAATCTACATGTGTAAATGCTTCACAACCGAAGGCTTTGTAAAAAGGAATAAATCACCTTACTTTTCCATGCTTCCTTTGAAATACCACAACCCAAAGGATTATAGGGATCTCTATTAATTAAATAAATAAATAAAATTATAACCTTTTCCCACATGTTTAAAGGTAGCCCAACATACAATCTCATAGTCTGTGCACACTCCATTATTGTTCTATTCATGTGTTCAACCACTCCATTTTCCCGTGGAGCCCTTGGAACCATTTTATACCTATGAATACCATTAGAGGAACAATAATATTCAAAATATTTGTTGTAATACTCACCAGCATTATAGAACTTGATACATTTTAGCTTTTTACCCATCTCATTCTCAACCAAGTTTCTCCATTTTTTAAAAGTTTCAAATACATCAGATTTATACCAAATTAAATAAATCCATACCTTCCTTGTTGCATCATCAATAAAAGTGAAATAGTACCAAGAGCCACCGAGAGAAGATACTTGATCTGGTCCCCATACATTTGTATGCATAAGCTTCAATTTCTCATCTTTCTTTTGCTTCCTATTCTTGAGAAAAATAACTCTCTTTTGTTTTCCATACACACAAATTTCACAAAAATCCATATTAGCACATTTTATACCTAGTAAAACATTCTTTGAATGAAGTAATTTCATACCTTTTGCACTCATATTACCAATTCTATTAGACCACGGTGTCGATTCAGAACCCGCAACAACTATTTGATTTTCTTCTTGCTGAACTATAGCAACTGTTCCTCAAAAAATAACTTTTATTTGCAATAGCTAAAGTAGAAAGAAACCTATGACCTGTACAAAGATATAAGGTGCATACTTTCACACCTTTCACTACCACTAAGACACCTTTTGTAACCTTCCAATTTTTATCACTAAATTTAACAACACAACCTCCATCATCTAGTTGCCCTTCTAAAACTAAATTTGTGCTTAACCTTGAAACGTTCCTTACCTCATGTAGTAACCAATGATTCCCATTCTGAAACTTAATCTTGATTCTTCCCTTTCTAACAATCTGATAGGGTTTGTTATCTGTAAAATAAACCAGTCCAAAATCCCCTTGGACATAATCAAAAAATAAATTTTATAGGTCATAGCATGAAATAAATCCCCTAAATCGAACACCCAAGAATTATCATCATTATCAAGGGAAATAATCAAAGCATCCTCTTCATATTTATTACTTACCACATTTTCCTCTTTATTTCCTTCCTTTTTGTCTCCTTTATTTTTCTGGGACCAAGTTTTATTCTTTAAATGACCAAGCTTATCATAGTACAACCAATCCTTCTTTTCTCTAGATTGAGATCTCTTGTCCTTTGATTTAACTTGTGGCTTACCATGACCTCCAAAATTATTTCATCTCTCCTTTGTTTTGACCCTTCTTTCTACATTCAAAACACTACCTGATGTGGATGTACCACCTGAGCTTTTCCTATGAATTTCCTCGCTCAAAATAACACTAACAACATCATCAAATTTTAGCGTTATTGAACTAGAAATAAAATTACTAACCACCATTACCAAGCTATTCCAAATTTCAGGCAAAGAACATATAATCAAAAGAGCCCTAACTTCTTCATCAAAGTTTGCATTAAAAAAAGTCAAATGAATGGTAAGTTTCTTAAACTCATTTAACTGATCAACAACTAACCCAAATTCTACCATTTTCATATCAAATAAATTCTTCATAAGAAATACCTTATTTGAAGTAGAAGGATTTTCATATAAATTCACCAGGGTCTTCATCAGATCTTGAGTTGTCTTTTCTTTTGAAATATTAAATGCCACTGATTCTGCCAAGCATAAATGAATATTGCCAAGTGTCTTTCTATCTAGAATATCCCATTCCTCATCAAACATAGTTGAGGATTTCTTGGATTTCCCTTCCAATGGGCTCCATAAATCCTTCTGATAAAGATAGTCATCCATCTTCATCTTCCATAACTAAAATTTTTACCCATTTAATTTATCTACCTTCAACTTACCCTCGTCTTCCATAACTTCCACTCAACTGTGAGACTTAAACTCAACCATGAGACCTTATTGCAAAGGATAACTAAACACAAACCTCTTTAATACTACTTGCTAGGGTTATAAGGTATATATTAATTATTTTAGTGTAGATTTGATCAATAAATAAATAAAAAACACACAAAAATTCTAGATAGGAAAAGAAGAACACAAAGATTTAATGTGGGTCAGCAAAATCTAAGCTACATCCACCAACAAGAGGGTCCAAAATATATTAATCTCCCAAAAAATACACTTTACAATGATATGCAAAGACATGAAACAAAAAAATTTCCACATTTTTCACTTGCTCGTTTTACATAGCCATGGCTATGGGTACCCACAACTTCTCTTGTGTTTTTCTAGCCACTACTCTATGGTTTTTTGCTAACATTTTTCATGACCTGCTACTCTCAAAGCTTATCACCAAGTGTTCTAATATGCTCCCACACATGTCCTGTTAATTAAAACTGAAGTGTGGCCATTGGTTGTGTCTCATGCACCCAATAAAACATTTTCTTTGGGCTGCTACATTATATATTTCTAGCTATCCATTGATTTTATATTAAGATATTATAACTAATCACTTCCAACATTTAACATTTGTTTGTAACAATCCTTTTTGATACAAGTGCAACATAAATATTTGATAAGTGCATCAAATTATTTAATCAAAATTAATCTAAAGATTTTATCCGAGTTTGATTGGTCTCCATAACACAGCAAGGAGAAAAACCATTCCAAATCAGTATCTTTCAATGATCTAGGGAAGAGTTTATCCAAGAGTTTATCCTCAAAAAATGAAGTCAGTACATAGGGTTGTATATGCAGAAACATGGCTAATAGGATATCATTTACCACCATATTTCTCAAATCTAGGGATGTCTATACCTTGCAGAATCTGTGTTCTCGATATCTCCAAGGAAAAGGGATTTCATTTGACATATTGTGAAGGTTTTCCATTTTTATTTTGACTTAATGTAGTAATTTTTTGTTGGAAAGCTGAAACATTTTGCAAGAATGTGTTAAAGATAAGATCATTGTTAGTGTTATGAGATGGAGGGGAATAAGGTGGAGGTTTATATGTACACAGAGGGAAAGTGACTTGTAATTTTTTGAGGGGATATGTATTAGGAGATATTAAATTTGAATGCACAGAGTTAAAGGAAATCTTAGTGGAAATACCTAAGGAAGTGTTGACATTGCTAGTAGGTTGTATGGTTGTTGTAACATTTGGATTAGTGTATGTTGAAATAGAGGTTATGGTTGTGGAAGGAGGAATTGGATTTCCACCTTGACTTTGAGTATACCCCAAAGCTTGAGAACATTTACTTATGATAGGTACATGTTTATTAATAATGTGAGGCAAGCTACAAACAATCTCTACTCCTTATTTGTTGTCAATTATCATCCCCATGTTATCTATGATATGGACCACATTAGGAGAATTGCATTAAGAACTCACAAATCTTACAATTTAGGAAGTTCTTCATCCATTCTTCTAAAGTTCTCCCAAGGGACATTACCAATCATTACATCAACATTAGTCAAATTAGGTGTAGGTAGGGAAGTCATGGGAAATGAAGTGTTAAGGGTATGACTCATAGTGGGTTGACTAGTGTCAACACTATGAGTGAAAGAAAAAATAAATAATTTGAGATGTAATTTTGATTCAATTTGTAATGTAAATGAATGATGATGAAATTCTATGTAAACACTATGCAAAATGACTTGATATTTTTAAATTTTCTAGATTTTAAAGAATGCAAAAATGCAATCGTAAAATCTTAAACAAGATGAAAACTAATACAAGGAAACAACCCTAAATGAGATGCAAATCAATGCAATACAATGACAATGACTATAAAACCTTAATATAGGGCTGAAAATGGACTTCAAATCAGCAAGATATGATGCTCAAAAGTTGGGTTCACCAAAATGAAAGAACAAAAATAAGGTGGGGTTTGAAGGGTCAAAGTGGATTGATGAATATATGTAGGATGTAGGACCTATTTCTCACTATTTCATAAGGAAATGAGACCCACACAATGAATTGACTATCAACCCTTAGGTGAATCAACCCAAAGTGAGAATCTTCAAATTAATTGATGACTAAAGGATGCAGGTCAAGGTCAAACAACACTTTGGGGAGAAAAACTAAAAATAGAAAATCAACACCAATGCAACCTAACACTTGAAACAACAATATTAAAATCAATATTTTTAAACCTAGAAAATATAATGTACATTTGAGAAGGGAATAAAATTGTGTACTAGTCACCAAAAGTTCTTTTTAGTTGTTGATCTGAGACTCATTCGCCCCTAGGCTAATTGTCCCAAGTATAGGGGTTGCAAAAATATTTTGGGAGCCTCTGGTGCAAATCTAAAGCTTCTAATTTGTTTATGTTTTAGTGTCAAAAATTTGGAAATCCGATCTATAGGTGAGATTATGTGATTTTACGATAACTTTTTCAACTTTGACAACTTTGTAAATCTTTCTCTTTAAAAGGTCTTCAAGTCTTCTTCAACCTAAATCTGAAAACGCACATATAAGAGAAAAAAAAATGTTTGTTTTGGGTGAATGGGGGTTTGGCTTGGTCAAACCCCATTTTGGTAATCAAACCTTGAATTTAAATAATTCATGAAAGAGGTAATGAATAATGAATAAATCTATGTTATGGGTATGTGCATAAGGACAATACTATGGTAAATCCCATTGAGAAATGAAGAATATCGAACTAGACAACAAAATAGATTCACCCATCATTGGTTCCATCTGGCACCAGATTCATAGTTGTATTGAATTCCTACATGTATACCCATTAATCCTTCAACTTCCTCAACTGTCTCTCATCAATGCTCCCACTTCCCGCATTAAGGCCTAGTCCAAATCCCCCCAACCTCCTCCTCCTTGACTCCACACTGTAAATGCAGTCCCAACTTCCGCCCTTTCTACCATGTATTTTGTGCTACTGCACACTATTGTGGAGAATGGGGTATTCCACATACTTCACACCAAGGTAAATTTTTTATGGCATTCAGAGAATGCTTATGTAAAGGATCAGGCATAACTTGATTGTTTCTCTGGTTTCCTTGTAGAGGTTTTCCATTATTCCAATTGGTATTATAAGCATAATCCTGTAGCCTAGGGGGCCTATCATTTCTTTGAAAATGAGGCTTGTCATTTTTTGCTTGTTTCTATAGTTCAGAAAATTAGAGTTAGGAAACTTGACGTAAAATTTTGAATACGTTATCTATATTTTTTCAAAAATATGTAAGAATAGAATCTATATAAAATTGAATGTAGTTTCCAAACTATTAAGTTTATTTTAAAAAAAAAAAAAATCTATTTGGTGAAATTTTGAAATTTCAATGTAGTAGTACTTAAATTTGAGGGAAAAATAAGAAGTAGGTGTTTGTCTGACCACCCTAACCACAATAAAATGATAATTATTTTTATAATATTTTAGATATAACTAGGGGACTCATGTATGGATGTGATGCATATTTTTTTGTAATTTTTTCCCAAGTAAATAATTAATTATGATTTTTTTATTACAAATTTTTAAAAATATTAAAACTCGTATGTCTAACCACCTTAACTTGGTCAAAACTTCATGAATTTTTTTTTTTTTAATCCTATAGTATGTGAAGCATAGAATATGACACATATTATAGATTCAAAAAATGTGATACCATTTGAAAGTTATAGATGCTTTTCAATCATCCTATCAATCAGAACTTTAGTCATAATTCAAATAGCAAATGAATAATAATAATTTATTAAATTCAAAGTAAAAGATAATTTATATTGGTGGAAAGCTAAGAATCTTATTTAAAAAACCTTTTCATTTCATAAATTTTGGGTAGAAAAAAGCTCGTCAGCCACATGGGTCATCATATCACTTAGATGGGTATGTGTAGGATCATCATGGAAAATATAGGGACTTAAGTGGCAATAAAAAGACAGAAAATCAGAGTTAGATAGCTTGACATAAAATTTTGAATAACTTATCTATATTATTTCAAAAAAATGTAAAAATAGAATCTATAGCAAATTGAATGTAGCTTCTAAACTACTAGACCTTTATTTAAAAAAAAAAAAATCTATTTGGTGAAAATTTGAAATTTCAATTTAGTAGTATTTGAATTTCAGGGTAAAAATAAGAAGTAGGTGTCTGTCTGACCACCCTAACCACAATAAAATGATAATATTTTTTTATAAGTTTTTAGATATAATTAGAGGACTCATGTTCAAATGTGATGCATATTTTTTTATAATATTTTTCCAAGTAAATAATTAATTATGAATTTTTAATTACAACTTTTAAAAAATATTAAAGCTCGTCTATCTAACCACCTTAACTTGGTAAAAAATTCATGAAATTAATTTTTTATTTTTTATAATCCTATAGTATGCAAAGCATAGAATATGACACATGTTTCAGATTCAAAAAATGTGATACCATTTTAAAGTTATAGATTTTTTTCAATCAACCTATCAATCAAGACTTTATTCGTAATTTAATAGAAAATAAATAATAATAATTTATTAAATTCACAGTAAAGCATAATTTATATTGGTGGAAATTTGAGAATCTCTTATAAAAACCCTTTTTGTTTCATCAAGTTTGGGTAAAAAAAAGTCGTCACCCACATGGGCCATCATATGGCTTACATATCACCACTTTTTGGCCCATCATGATCTTGCACATACCCAGATATTGCCACTTTTTGGCCCATCATGGCCTTGCACATACCCTCACCACTCAACAATCCCTTGAATGAAACCTTGATAATGGAGATCTTAGGAGATCTGCAACTTGCATGAGATGGTTGAATTGGATGTGGAACTTGACACTTGAATTCATGCTTTGAATGCTTGAAATTGATCTTCAAACCTATATCACAATATTAGCTTGAAAAACATGCATGATGCAAGAATAATTTGACATGATGAATAGATTTTGAATGCTGCAATAAAACTGATAATTTTTTTGTTGAATTCCTTTGATCAAGAAAATTTCTATACTTTTTCTCACATGAAAATTCTAGGTGAAACTTAGTGAAATGACCTTGTATTTATAGGTATGTATCTTTAATTTCCCATAATTCAAGTATCAGAAGATGACATTGGATTATAGATTTGAAAACATTAAAATACCACCAAAAACATAATTTAAATTTAGGTCCTAAGGTTTAGGGAGGACCCATTCGCCCATGGACGAATGGGTCTTAGGTCCATAAACCTGGAACACACATTACTCAACGTAAAGTGTTATGTTGAGACATTAATTATTGTTGGGTTTCTCCTTCATAAAATGTAATTTATTAGGCTTGAAATTAATAAAGGGCCAATTAGGGCATAATTAAGCTCAATTAATTAAGAGGTCCCAAATAATTATATAAATGTAAAAAGGTACATTTATTAACACTAAATTAAAACAATATTAAGTCCAAATTAAATAGAAGGGCCCAAATAAGTGAGAAAATGTAAAGGATTACATTTTTCTACAGTACAGTTTCAAATTTGAATAAGTTTAGAGGACTTGATTAAAAATTATTTATTCATTATTGCATTCAAACCCTAGATCTTGACAGTAGATTGAAACTTAGTTACAACAATATCTGATAGTAATCCAATAGTGGGACAAGAAGAAAATGAAGACTTTGATCTAGCACTAGAGGAATGTGAAAACATATTGAAGTGGTTCAACTAGGACATAGTCACCCTAGGTGTCTTAGTCCTCAATTTTCAGCTCTAGATTTATATGCCAAGTGCACAATATCCTACTCAGTGTGTTTTTGAAGTTTGAGTTTTTTTGTGACTTTCCACATTTGTTGTATTTGCATCATAATAGTTATTTGCATCATTAGCCCAGTCATTTCATTGCATCTCATTCCAAATTTCATCCCAAGTTTTTTCAAGAGTGTTTTGACTCACCTTTCAATTTGTAAGTAAATATTATACCTTGTCCAAATCTATCAAACCCCTACTACCTCAAATCTTAAATTAGGGTGATCCCACAATAGTGGTTTACACTTTCTAGGACATCCTAATTTTTACTGAAATCACATATTTTTAAAAAATATAATGATTTAAGCATTTAAATGTTCCATTTAAAGGATTCTAATTGAACAGGGTTTGATCAAATCCCCTTAGATCAAACCCCCTTGGATAAAACCTTGCTACTTTCAAACCATACCTATAATGGAGTCTCCTCTACACCTACCAAAATGCTGATAAAAAACCACTTTTGATTTACCTTTTGGGGGATCAACTGAATTCATTTAAAATTTATATTTTTAGGTATGTAGTCTTTATTATAAGCTTCGCAAAAAGTATAACTTTAAATATATTTAATTTGATTAATATACTTATTTTTTATTTCTTGTTGTGGATGTATATATTAACTAAGCTAAATATGATTGTAATTAGCAAGATAAAACAATTTAATTAGTTAAATCAAGTTACAATCCAAATGAAATAATTACAAATTTAAAATAGGAAGCCATTAAAACTTGAAATAAATCTAAAATGTCACAAAGAATCCTAATTAAACTCATCAAACCTCATCCCATTCGGCGATTAGTTTTTCATCAGATGTGGAATTCAGATCTTTCCCAATCCCATTTTTTTGAAATAAGTGTGGATGATGTTGAAGAAAATTCTCTCAAATGGATGTGATAAAATCCAATTTCCCTCAAAGATAGTGATAGCAATTGGAGTATGCAAATGTGTGTGTGTTTCAACAACATGACTTTGATATTAATATATGGATCCATTTGTCTCCAAATAGTGACCTATTTATAGGAGGACAAATGATAAATGAAGGGTTAAGATAAAAAAGGTTAATAAATGGTTGAAAAGGAAGTAATATGGAGGCATGAATCATGGATTCTCATCAATGATTGCATGGATCAAGGAGAGAATCAAGGGCTCATATTCTTCCAAACAAACACACATGTTCAAAACTTGCACAAGAAGTCTTGTAAGTTTGTTATAAGGGAGAATATTCCTTTTTTCAAATGAGTGAAGAAATATAATATTCTTTGGAATATTCTCATGGGTGGGGAAAATGTATATTTATTTAATTAAAACCAAATTTGATTGTGCAAAGGAATATTCCATGTGAATATTCGCTTTTTGGAGGAATGATATCAAGGGTTTAGATGATTTTATCTACCAATGGTCAATAATGAAAGGAGGATGAAACATGGATCAAGGATTCTTAGCAATGGATGAGAATAAATGTTCACATGGATCAATAAAAATATCAAGGGCTCATAATCATTCAAACAAACACACTTTGCAACAACTTTAAAATGTTGTTTCAATGTCTTTTGGAATAATAATTGCCTTTCTTGGAGGAAAATAGGAGAATATCCATCTAGAATGTTCCCTATGCAAGTGGATGGGAGGGAAATTAGAAAATTTAGTAATTAAAATAAAATTTTAATGTGCAAGATGAGGAATGTGAGGATATTCATTAAATTATTGATTTATTTAATGAAAAGGTGATTTAAGGATTTAATTAAATAATTAGGATTATTTAATCAAAGAGTGAATAAATGATGAATCTAGAAGAATTTAATTAAATAATTTGGATATTATTTAATTAAATAGGAGGATTAGTCTTAACATGATAAATTAATCAAATAATGTGAGTTATACACAAGGGCACACAACTGAGAGAGGGGGTGAATCAGTTGCCACAAATTTTACAACTTATTAAAATTATTAACCTTTAATCTCATATTTGATTAACAATGAAAGAATGAATCGACAACACATCAAAAGCACACATAACACCAAGATTTCTTGCGTGCAAACCCTGTTAGGGGAAACACCACGATGGAGGTTAATCCACAAGTTATACCCTATTAAAAGTATAAGAAAAATATATGGGGAATGCACATGCATTCAGGAACGCTACCTAGAACTCACTGCTCAAAGGAAGACTCACTATATTATAGAAAATATTTTAGATTAAAGCCATATGAAGAATTTGAACTAAGAAAGTAGCATCTGCTAATGCCTGAGTACAGTTCCAATTAAACACATGAACACTCACTTTCTTTCAATCTTCTTCACATTCTGCTCTGCCTTCGAATGATCTAAAACTTATTCACACACAGAATTTGTACACTTCACATCATACATGTCTCAAATGAGATAAGAAATCACTTATATATATCTGCAACAAGAAATTACATTGCTTCATGTCAACTTCAACCAAATAATAAAATTAATGCAAACTGTTGGCCCAAAAAAATAAATATTATTAATGCACATCAAACAAAGTTGGCCATAACAAAGTAGAGACCCAAAATAATGTTCTCGAACACAAAAAACCTTCAAAGATTCTTCCTTGAAGATCTGTAGCACACTTCAACCATCTTGTCGGCCATGAACATGAAAAACATGAACATGCAAGAGAAAATCTCGGATCAGAAGAACAATGATCAATTCAAACATGCAAAAAAGATAGAACATGATCTAGAAACATCCATGAACATCACAAGAAAATATGCAAAAACTCAGATTACCAAAATTACATTATCTTCTTCCATGAACACCATTTGCAGTAACAAAATAACTATTTGAAACACAAAAAATTACAACTTCCTCAAATATTCATGCACACCTCTGAAAATTATAGAGTAGAAACTAGATAGTCTTGAGAAAAAACCCTTTGATCAACAACACCTCACTATCAACACAATGAAATTTCTACCATACTGATATGCACTGCTTCATAGACAACCTGTAACATATTTATTACAATTTTCTCAATATCCTTGACATATACAGTCTTAAGGACATTAATGCTAATAGTGTTGAAATCAATGAAAAATACATATCATAAAATCGACCACAACATCCAAAAATATCCCCCTTTGGAATTGATGGAAACACATGATGTGAAAAACACACCATCAATGCAACTATCTCTTCTTCCAACAATCTCCCCTTTACACATTTCTCTTCTCATACTATTCTTCTTCCCTTTATTTTTAGCTCTTCCATAGTTTTTCACATTACTCTTCTCCTCATTTGAAATCAATGGAAAAGGTACACAAGCTTTGAACCACATATCTAAACCATTTCACTACTCCGCCTGAGTAGCAACCACCACAACATCAATCTGCATCAAGATATGAATATGAATGCATGGATTGATGCAAAGACTATGCATCTTAGTTCTGATTAGGAGGGGTAATCACCCCTAAATTCCCTCTAAGATACTAAAAATTATCCTTTGCCAAAGGCTTCGTAAAGATATCTACAATCTGTTCCTTAGTAGGCACATTCTCCAGTCTGATTTCCTTATCACTCACTTTGTTTGTCAAAAAGTGGTACTTGATAGATATATGCTTTGTCTTTGAATGTAACACCAGATTTTGAGAAATTTTTATAGCACTTGAGTTATCACAGAATATGGCAATAGGTTCATCATACACAACTTTGATATCTTTTAGCATTTGTTTGATCCATAAAACTTGTGTATAATTTTTAGCAGCAAGAATATATTCTACCTCTATAGTAGACAAGGAAATGACATTCTACTTTTTGCTTAGCCATGAAATTAGTTTCTTTCCCATGAAAAAATGCACCACCACTAGTAATTTTCATGTCATTCACATCTCCTACCCAATTAGCATGAGTAAAGGCACTTAAATTAAGATCATCATCTTTAGGATACCATAGGCCAAAATCAAATGTTCCCTTCAAGTATCTGAAAATTCTCTTCACATCAGTCACATGAGATTCCTTAGGATCGACTTGAAATCTAGCAACAATGCATACAACATTCATGATATCAAGTCTATTTTGAGTTAAATAAAAAAATCCACCAATCATTGATTTGTATCTAGTCTAATTTTCCTTCAGAGAATCATCATCTTGTCTTAACTTACATCTAATCACCATGGGTGTAGCAACTGGTTTTGAATATTCCATACCAAACTTCTTTAGTAGTTCCGTCACATACTTGGACTGAGATATAAAGATCCCTTTGTCTACTTGAGTAATATGCAGTCCCAAAAAGAATTTCAACTCTCCAATAATTGACATCTCAAACTCATTTTGCATCTCATTAGAAAAATTCATGCACAAACCATCATCTCCTCAAAAAATGATATGATGAGGGTGCAACCCAAGACACAGAAAATCACACAGAAAAACTAACAGATCTTATTATTTTCAAAGTATGGAATTCCTACATGCAAAGGATCTCAAATCCTCGAGTTCTGCAATACATGCAAATTACAGAAATTCCCCTATTCGCAGCATGCAATCTTCTTTCCCCAAAAACTGCCTAAAAGAAACAGTAACTCGCCCATAAATAGCCCGTTTCTTTGTTTGGAGCCAAAAACGGGATTCAAATTATGCACCAACTTTCGGAAGCCCTAACTCAAGATCTAACCATCAGATCTTCAATGATAATACCTTTTCAGAAAGCTCTCGCGAAGATCTCTTGCCGGAAAAGTGGGGCCTAAGGCTAACCACTTTCGTATTCCGCCAATTTTTCAGGCCCATCCGGAGCCTCTAAGTACCTCAAAATTAGCTCCGAAGATTTCATAAGGCAAAAAGCAGAAATTGAAACTTGAATAACTTTTGAACCGGAAATGCTCTTGATCTGATTCTTTCACCAAAGTGTTTATTATTATGTCCTGAAGCTTCCCTTAAATTTTTGTCTCCTCACGCCTTCAAATTCATACCTGCTAAAAATAGCAGTTGAGCAGAAAAAGCAGAAAAGCAGTTCTGAAAGTTGGGAATTCTTCTTCGACGAAAAGGGTATCCAGAAATGCAAAAACATCTACAAAAAAATCTAAATGAAAGTAAATATATTTTTGGGTGATGTAGGATTGCCCTTACACCACTGGATGCTCCTGCATCAGACACCCAGGGTAATTTGAAAAGTGACTCCGTCACTTCTCAGATGGTTGAGGAAAACCCAAACGGTCAACCTCTGCCTTGGACAACCAGGATGAATCTTCCACAGGCCTTCCTTTCCACTTCACCAGATATTCTTCATATTGCCTATTTCTGGTACTCCTTCCTACACGGCTATCCAAGATTTCTTCAATCTCCTCCTTTTCTGAAGTAGGTGCTGGAATACCGCACTGTTCCATTGCTGGTACTTCCTCTGCGCCACCCTCATGATATTCTATCAAATCTGCAATGTTGAACATAGGGGAAATGTTGAATCCATCTGGCAACTCTACCTCATATGCGTTCCCTGAATCATGCCTCTTCAAAATTTTACAGGGACCGAACTTCTTCATCTTCAATTTGTTATAGGTTCTTATTGGAAACCTTTCTTTCCTCAAGTGGACCATCACTTCATCACCAATCTGAAACTCCTTATACCTCCTCTTTTGATCTGCCTTAGCCTTATACTGCATATTCATCTTGTTAATGTGTTCTTTTACCTTCTCATGCATATTCTTGATGTGTTCTGCAAAGTCTTCAGCTTCAGCACTTGTCTTCTTCTCTTGGTCCATCTTCCTCAATTCTGGAGCAGTCCTAGGACTACTTCCATACACAATCTGGAACGGTGATCTACCAGTGCTTCTATTGACAGAATTGTTGTAAGCGAATTCTGCCTGGGGTAAGATCAAATCCCATCCCTTTGGTTTATCTCCTACCAAGCATCTCAGTAGGTTACCCAAACTCCTGTTCACAACTTCAGTCTGCCCATCAGTCTGGGGATGGTGTGCAGAACTAAACTTCAACTCTATTTTCAACTTCTTCCACAAGGTCCTCCAAAAGTATCCAACAAATTTTGTGTCACGATCTGAGACTATACTCTTTGGCAAACCATGTAGCCTCACCACCTCTTTGAAGAACAAGTCAGCAATGTGGACTACATCATGGGTCTTCTGGCATGGGATGAAATGTGCCATCTTCGAAAACCTATCAACCACCACAAATACTGAATCATTCCCTCTCTGTGTCCTTGGCAAACCAAGAACAAAGTCCATACTTATATCTTCCCACGACCTCTCTGGTACAGGTAAGGGCTGATACAACCCTGTATTCTGACTCACTCCTTTAGCCATTTGACATACCCTACAACTCTGCACAAACTTCTTCACATCTTGTGATAACTGAGGCCAATAATAATGCTCATTGATAATGGAAATGGTCTTATCCCGACCAAAATGTCCTGCCATTCCTCCACTGTGCTTCTCCTTTATCAGATTCTCCCTCATGGAACTCCTCGGAATACATAATTGACTTCCCTTAAACAACATGCCTTCTTGAATTAGGAAATCCAACCACTTTGTCCTGTCAACTGTAACAGGTTCCTTGCAAGCTTTCCAAGCCTCTGCAAAATCAGGATCATTCAGGTACAATGTCTTGAGTTCACTGAACCCAACCACCTCAATCTGCATTTCTATCAACAATGTATGCCTTCTACTTAAGGCATCTGCAACCTTATTTGACTTCCCACTCCTATGCTTTAAAACAAATGTATAACTCTGCAAAAATTCTACCCATTTCATATGCCTCTGATTTAATTTTCCCTGACTACTCAGGTACTGCAATGCTTGATGATCAGTATACATAACAAATTCCTTCGGCAACAAATAATGCCTCCATTTCTTTAATGCTTGAACTATTGCATAAAATTCTTGGTCATATACAGAGTACTTTCTCTTTGCATCATTTAACTTTTCACTGAAATAGGCAATGGGCTTACCTTCCTGGCTTAACACTGCTCCAATGGCACAACCACTGGCATCACAATCCACTTGAAATACCTTATTGAAATCCGGGAGAGCCAAAACAGGTTGTTCTGTCACCTTCTGCTTCAATAGATCAAAACTCCTTGCTGCTCCAGTGCTCCACTTGAACTCTTTTCTATCCCCTCTCATTGTTTCAGTTAGGGGTGCACAAATACTACTGAAGTTTCTAATAAACTTTCTGTAAAAACTGGCCAAACCATGGAAAGACCTCACCTCAGTAGTAGTTCTTGGGGTAGGCCATTCCAGAATAGCCTTCACCTTCTCTGGGTCCATCTTGAGACCTTCTGTCGAGACAACAAACCCCAAGTACACTAACTCCTTCTTCACAAAACTACACTTCTTCAGATTAATCAGCAATTTCTCTTCTCTTAACTTCTCAAAGACTCTACCAATATGCATTATATGCTCATCCAGTGACTTACTAAATATCAAAATATCATCTAAATACACAATAACAAAGCTTCCTAGGAACTCTTTCAGTACCTCGTTCATGAGCCGCATGAATGTGCTCGGTGCATTGGTTAGCCCAAAAGGCATGACTAACCACTCGTACAGGCCCTCTTTGGTCTTGAAGGCGGTCTTCCATTCATCTCCCTCTCGAATCCGAATCTGGTGATATCCACTCTTCAGATCAATCTTTGTGAAGTACTGAGCTCCACTCAAACAGTCCATCAGGTCATCCATCCTTGGCAGGGGAAATCTATACTTGATTGTTATCTTGTTTATGGCCCGAGAGTCTGTACACATCCTCCACTCCCCATCCTTCTTTGGTGCTAGTACTGCAGGTACAGCACATGGACTCAAACTCTCTTGAATCAAACCCTTTCTCAACAACTCCTCAACTTGTCTGTTTAACTCCTCATTTTCTGCAGGAGTCATTCTATGAGCTACCTTATTCAGCAAACTGGCTCCTGGGATCAAGTCAATCTGATGACTAATCTTCCTCATTGGTGGTAAGCCCTCAGGTACATTATCAGAAACAATATCCTGAAACTCATTCAATAACCCAGAAACTTCTACTGGAACCTTCTCACTACCCTCCTTATCCATTTTAGGAATTAATGCATAACACACATGCTCATGTTTTATGCCTTCTAAAAATTTCCTTCCATCGACATAACAAATTCTAGCACTACTGCATACCTTTTCTTCGGCCTTCTTCAGGGGTTTCAACTTATGGCGGACTCCACCCTTCATCAGGGAATAAGTGTTTGCATGGCCATCATGTACAGCTCGCCTGTCAAACTGCCACGGCCTTCCCAACAACATGTGACATGCATCCATGGGGATGATATCACAGAGTACCTCATCACGATAGCTTCCGATCTTGAACTTCACCAGGCACTGCTCATTGACTAGAACTTTGTGGTCTTTCTGCAACCAGGCAATCCGATATGGATGTGGATGCCTTTCCCTCTTCAGCTTCAACTTTGTAACCATTTCTTCTGACACTAGATTATCAGTGCTCCCACCATCAATAATGACATCACAACATTTGTCTTCACACTTGCACCTTGTGCGAAACAAATTCTTCCTCTGTTCTGGCTCCTTCTCTTCAGTCACCAAGGCTCTTCTAACCACTAGGGCTTCTCCCCTTTCAGCATCATCTGAATGCTCAGATTGAGCCTCCTCATCTACATGCGCAACTCTTGCACGACCTTTGGCCTTTTGTCTGTCCTTCCTTGGTATTGTGGACATTCATAGGCTCGATGCCCTTCTTCACCACATCGGAAACAAGTTCCTCTGAAACCACCTCTTCCAGGTCCTTGCCCAAATCTTCCTTGTCCTCTACCTCTTTGATCACCACCATTCTGATCACGTGGGCGGTAGAAGTTATCATTCCTCTGGCTTCGACTGGTACCCACATCTTCATTTTTCTTCTCATCCTCATTTCGGCTTCCAAAAGATCTTCCGCTACCCCTTCCGCTTTGACCTCCTCGTCCTTTTTGCTTGCTATCAAATCTCTTGTTCAACTTCTCTTCAACTCTCAGCGAAAATTGGTAAGCATCCTCAATGGTGGCCATTCTGACCAGGCTTAACTCCTCTTGAATGCTCGGTCCGTAACCCATTAAGATAACGGGCTACCTTCTCCTTGTTGGCCTCTGCATGTCCCGTTCTGATGATCATCTTGTGAAAATCTTCTGTGTATTCTTTCACAGATCTACTTCCTTGCTTCAACCCTTGCAATTTCTTCAATAGATCTAACTCATAGTCCATTGGCATGAACTGCTTCTTCAGTTTCTCCACCATGCGATCCCATCTGGTGATCTTTCCCTTTTCTCTCTTATTTCTTTCTAGTTGGACCTCTTTCCACCAGATACTGGCGTGGCCCTTTAGCTTCGTTTTTGCAAACTTAACCCGATCTGGGTCCTCTACTTCTTCATACTCGAAATACTCTTCCAACTCATTGATCCAATCAATCAACTCTTCCGGGTCTAGACTTCCGGAAAAACTGGGAACTTCTACTCTAGGTCTTTTTCCGATCTTCGAAATGGCCCTTATCAGCCGCATTTGATCTTGATCAATAGCTTCTTCTTCCTCTTCTACATCTGAATCTTCCACCTCTTCTTCATCCTCACTTTCTTCTCCCCTTCTCGGGTTTACCCCTCTTCTTAACTCTCTTTGTAATGCATTTATTTGTCTCTGGAGGGCTCTGAAACCCTCAGCCGCTAATGGATCTCTTCCACCAGCATTTCTGGCACCACCTCGCCTACCACGTGCCACTCTTGGAGGCATCTTGAATATCTTGAACCCACAACCACAGTCCTGGTGCGAACTGCCTCACGATCGGCGATCTGTCCACACGCTCAAGAAAACCCGCTCTGATACCACTTGATGAGGGTGCAACCTGAGACACAGAAAAACTAACAGATCTTATTATTTTCAAAGTATGGAATTCCTACATGCAAAGGATCTCAAATCCTCGAGTTCTGCAATACATGCAAATTACAGAAAGAAACTACATAAATTCCCCTATTCGCAGCATGCGATCTTCTTTCCCCAAAAACTGCCTAAAAGAAACTGTAACTCGCCCATAAATAGCCCGTTTCTTTGTTTGGAGCCAAAAACGGGATTCAAATTATGCACCAACTTTCGGGAGCCCTAACTCAAGATCTAACCGTCAGATCTTCAATGATAATACCTTTTCGGAAAGCTCTCGCGAAGATCTCTTGCCAAAAAGTGGGGCCTAAAGGCTAACCACTTTCGTATTCTGCCAATTTTTCAGGCCCATCCGGAGCCTCTAAGTACCTCAAAATTAGCTCCGAAGATTTCATAAGGCAAAAAGTAGAAATTGAAACTTGAATAACTTTTGAACCGGAAATGCTCTTGATCTGATTCTTTCACCAAAGTGTTTATTATTATGTCTTCAAGCTTCCCTTAAATTTTTGTCTCCTCACGCCTTCAAATTCATACCTGCTAAAAATAGCAGTTGAGCAGAAAAAGCAAAAAAGCAGTTCTGAAAGTTGGGAATTCTTCTTCGACAAAAAGGGTATCCAAAAATGCAAAAACATCTACAAAAAAAAATCTAAATGAAAGTAAATATATTTTTGGGTGATGTAGGATTGCCCTTACACCACTGGATGCTCCTGCATCATGATATCATCAACAAACACTTATACAAATAAATCTTTATCATCATCAATCTTGAAATATAGATTACTATTAGCAGTAATTTTGTTAAATCCAAGCTTTAGTAGGTACTTATCCAATCTTCCATACCAAGATCTAGGGGCTTGTTTGAGTCCATATAATGCTTTCTTCAACCAGAAAACCATATCTCCCTGATCAATCAATTGAAATCCACCAGATTGCTCAATATACACCTCTTCTTCTAATTCACCATTTAGAAATGCTAACTTGACATCCATCTGATAAAATTTACAATTTTTGTAAGAAACATAAGCAAGAAACAATCTCATAGCTTCAATTCTAGCAATAGGATAAAATTTTTCTTCAAATTCAATACCTTCCATCTAAGAGTATCCTTTACATGCCAATCTTGCTTTGTTTTTGATAGCTTCACCTTGTTCATTCAATTTGTTTCTAAGGACCCATTTAGTTCCAATTACATTTTTTTCTTTAGATCTAGGAACAAGGATCCATTTATTATTTTTCTCAATTTGTTGTAGTTCTTCAATTTCCTCAATCCATTGTTCATCTTTGCATGCTTCATTCAAATTACTTGGCTCAACCTTTGAAATTAAACATCATTCTTCTGTAACTCTTATCCTAGTTTGGACAACTTTGTTCTTATCTCCTATAATATGATTTTCTAAATAATTTAATCTCGCATACCTTGGAGTCTTAGATTGTTCTTGAATTTTAGGCTCTTGTGATCTCTCTTTTGTACTTTAACTAGTCTCTCCTTCTTCTTAATCTTATTAATTCATCGGAACAATCTGAACTTGATTTTAAGTATGTCTCTTGTTTGTATTGTCATTTTGATCATCAGAATCATATCCAAAGATTATGGAGGGTCTGGTAATTTCTTCATCAACCTTAACATTTGCACATTCAACCATATTTTTCAATCTCTTTTTGTAGCACCGGTAGGCCTTGCTCTTAGTAGAATAATCAAGAAAGATTACTTCATCACTTCTAGCATCAAAATTTCCTATATCTTCATCTCTCCTGATATAGAATTTTCTCCCAAAGATTTTGAAATATCTAACAGTAGGCTTATGACCAAACCATAGCTCAAAAGTAGTCTTACCACTATTACCTTTGATTTGTACATGATTAAGGATATAAATAGCAGTACTCACCACTTCTCTCCAATGGATATGAGGGACATTTTCTTCCAACATCATAGTTCTAGCAGTATCTTGTACTGTCCTACTCTTCCTTTCCACAACTCCATTCTATTGATGGGTCTAGGGTGTAGATAATTGTCTCTTTATCCCATGCTCTTCACAAAAATAATTAAACTTGTTAGAAGTATATTCACCACCTCTATCTGATCTTCAACACTTAATCTTCAGACCTATTTTTGTCTCAACCATAGCCTTAAGAGATTGAATTTTTCTAGAACTTTAGATTTCTCCCTTAAGAAAGTAACCCACATCATCTTAGAGTAATCATCAATAAGAAACATGAAGTACCTATAACCTTGTAGGCTTCTGATTCTAGAAGGACCTCACAAGTTAGTATGCAGAAGATCCAAAAAATCATTTGAACAGTGGTGTTTGCTCTGAAATTAAATTTACTTTGTTTTCCCAACTGACATTCTTTGCACATGGTATTAGTAGGATTCACCAAATTAGGAAGATCTATCAAATCCCGTGACAAACTAATCTTGATAATATTGTCAAAGTTTATTTGACACATTCTTCTATTCCACAACCAACTTTCATCAACTTCAGCAATCAGATAACTTTTCCTACCAACATTCAGATGAAAGATGTTACCTTTTGTTTTAGTACTTGAGGAAATCACATTTATAGAGCTTCCGAGTATGCTACACTTTCCATCATTGAATTGAAGAGTGTATCCCTTATCAACCATTTTTCCAACACTCAGAAGATTATGCTTTAAACCTTCAACATAAAGAACATCAGCAATATTATGCTTACCATCAAAAGAAATACATCATCTACTAAAGATTATACCACCATTGTTATCACCAAATCTTACAGCACCACCATCATACTTCTCCAAGATTACAAATTTAATTTTATCACCTGTCATGTGATGTGAGGAACCACTATCAATCACCCATTCATTTTTTTTTTCAACACAAGCAACTGGAGCCTTCTCCATTTGTACAACTAGTAGATTCAATAGAAACATAATTATTTTCTTTGATAGCAATAAATACAAACTCATCTTCACTTCCATTCCCTTTGTTAGATTCATCATTTGTCACACCTTCATCAACAACATAGTAACACTTCTTTTGAAATTTAGGCTTGTAAGGTCTTGACTTAGGAACTCTTTCAGGGCACCTTGATGCAAAATTACCTATCTTGTTGGAAGAAAAAAATTTAATAGGAAACTTTCCTTTATACTTGCCTTCTCCTTTGGCTTCCATTTTCACAATAAGTGCTTCAAGCTCATTCAATTATCTTTCTTCTTCTTCAATCTATTTCATTTCTTCCTCATATCTGAATACTTTTCTAGAAGAAATTTCACCTAGATCATATCTTTGCTTGTCTCTCCTAGAAGTAGTAGCCTTAAATGCATATTTTTTCTTAGGAAGGGCATCACCAAATTCACTTAACTCAAAAGCAGTAAGTTTACCAACCAACATATCTCTGGTTATATTTGTCAAAGTTAGGAGCTCCTCAATGGCTACAACTTTGATTTTGTATGCATCAAGAAAGGATCTAAGCACTTTAGCAACAATCTTTGATTCATCCACCTATCCACTAGCATATATAGTACCACACATGAGTTAATTCACTCTTTGCATGAAAGTAACAATATTCTCATCATTACCCATCTTCAACAATTCAGATTTTCCTTTCAGACATTGTAGTTTAGCCATCTTCACATTAGAATTAGCTTCATATAAATTTTCAAAGTTTTTCCAGATCTCATAAGCAGTTCTTAGATCCATAACATTTGTCATCTTAGAATCAGTCAAAGCACTCAACAATGCTTCCTTAGCCCTGATGTTATATTCAACATCCCTAATCTCAACAGTAGTAGTAGGACCATTTGGAGGGATAACATACCTATTGCATGTAATGTGCTAGTAGGATTCACCAATGCATCTCAGATGACACTCCATTCGAGTCTTCCACAGAGAATAATTCTCTCCATGAAATCTCAGACTATCCTTCTTGTATGTCGCCATCCCAGATCACCTCAAGTTGTTAAAATTATTCCAAGGAACCTGCTCTGATACCAATTGTTGGCAAAACAAGGGAAAACAATTGAGAGGGGTGGGGGGTGAATCAGTTGTCACATATTTTCCAGCTTATTAACCTTTAATCTCAAATCTGATTAATAATAGTGAAAACATGAATTAACAACACATCAAAAGCACACATAAAACCAAGATTTTTTTTGTCGAAATCCTGTTAGGGGAAAAACCATGGTGGAGGTTAATCCACAAGTTATACCTTGTTAAAAGTATAAGAAAAATATATGGGAAATTCACATGAATTTAGGCACAATACCTAGAGCTCACTTCTCAAAGGAAGACTCACTATCTTATAAAAAATGTTTCAAATTAAAACCATCTGAATAATTTGAACTAAGAAAGTAGCATCTGCTAATGCCTGAGTATAGTTCAGATTAAGCACATGAACACTTCTTCGCTTTATTTCAATCTTCTTCACACTCTGCTCTGCCTTTGCATGATATAAACCTTATTCACACATAGCATTCACACACATCACATCATACATGTCTCAAATGAGATAATAAATCACTTATATATATCCACAACAATAAATTACATCGCTTTATGTCGGTTTAAACAAAATAATAAAGTGAATGCAAACTGTTGGCCCAAAACAATAAAAATTATCAATGCACATCAACCAAAGTCGGCCACAACATAGTAGATACCCAAAAAAATGTTCTCGAACACAAAAAACCTTCAAAGATTCTTCCTCAAAGATCCGCAACATGCTTCAACCACCTTGTCGACCATGAACATGAAAAACATGAACATGCAAGATAAAATCTTAGATCACGAGCACAATGATCAATGCGGATGTGCAACACAAATATAACATAATCTAGAAACATCCACAAAAATCATAGGAACATACCAACAATTCAGATTACCAGAATTACATTATCTTCTTCCATGAACACTATCTGCAATAATAGAATAACTATCAGAACACATAAAATTATAACTTCTTCAAATCTTCATGCACACCTCTGAAACTTACGAAGTAAAAACTAGATAGGCTTGATAACTAACCATTTAATCTGTAACACCTCACTATCAACACAATGAACTTTCTACTATATTGATCTTCAATGCTTCACAGACAACCTGTAACATATTTATTACAATTTTCTAAATATCCTCGACATATACAGTCTTAAAGACATTAATGCTAATAGTGTTGACATCAATGACAACCACACATTAGCGAATCGACCACAACATCCAACATGTTATTCAATTAATAGGATATTTAGGTGAATTTAATCAAATAATTGACATTATTCGATTAAATAGAGGAATTTGGATGAAATCAAAAGAGATGATGTTAGTTAGCCAATTTGATCCATCAAGACATTTTTAAGTTTCTACACTTGTTAATATAGTTTTTCACTGAAAATCAAGCTCTATGTTTTGCACATGTGGAAAAATAGCAGATTATCAAAAAAAAATCTGAAAAAAATCTATAAACTTGATATTGATATCCTTTATCCAAAAAAAATAAATAGATTTAAATTTGATACATACAAAAAGGTTATGTGTTAGCAAGTAAACCTATGTCTAAATTGTAACTCGTTTGACTTCAAAACTTAATTAAGAAAAAAATATTTAATAAAACACTATGAAACTAATTGCATGCAGTAAATATTGTATTTATTAATCCAAATTTGAAAAAAGTAGAATTTTATCTTTCATAGAGAGAAATTTATGTGTTAGCAAGGACAAGTCACTCTTTAAAAGTGTTCTTTATGGATAAAAGCTATTTTTCCAAGGAGATGGAAAAAGAAGTGCAATTTTATTCCAATTTTAATTTTACATATATATTTGGAATCTACACACAAAATTTCACAAATCACTAATTTTCATCTTTAAATTTATCATGGTTTAGTAGCTATAGGTTCCTGATAGTGAAGATTTTGTTAAAAAATATCAGTTCCATGTTAAGTTTGGCCAAAAAGTGTAAAAACACTATTGTGGGATCACCCATTTAATGGCATGGAGAATCACCATTGAAATATTAGGTGAAATCCTAGGGTTTCACTTTTTCTACATTTCAATAGATAATTCAATTGAAGACCTACACTTTGTATTATTGATAGTTTTTTATAATGAAAACTAGTAAGACCAACTCAAGAGTAGGGTATGCCAATAGTCATTTAGTTAATAGTTATTATATGTGTTGGTATATGATTGTATTATTAGATTATATATTAAATACAATAAATTAAAATAATATTTAATATAGAAAAATCTATATGTTACCAACTCAAGGGTAGGCTATACAAGGGGTTGGGAATTTTTATTATTCTAAACTAGAGCCAAGCTACATTGTGTGTTTGGTGATAAAATATTTGTAAATTTGTGTGTTCTCTTACACATTGTGTTTCCATTATTATTTTTGGTCATGAGTCTATATATATTGTGGGTCTATGCAAGATCATTGGGTCCAAAGAGTGGCGATGTGAAAAAAAATACATTTTTAACTTGCTGAAAAATGTGAAATTCCATTTCGACTTTTTCTAGGCTTGGGTAGAAAGTACATAGTGTCAAAGGAAATACCAAACCAAAATGAATATTAATTTTATTTAGGTTAGAATTTTAAATTCGGTTGAGTCTGAGGCTAAACACTTAGTAAATATTATATAATATTATATTATAACATATTAAATATAATATTATATTTATTATATTATATTATATTATATTATATAATAATATAGTCTTATAATATATTACATATAATACTAAATTTATTATAATTATATTATAATATATTATAATAATATAATATTATGTAATATAATATAATTTATAATTTATATATTACATTATATATAATATAATATACATAATATAATGTATATTATATTATAAAATAATAAATAACATTATATAATATAATTTTATATTATAATATAAAATGATAAATGATTACTTACCTTCCAAATAATTCTGGCAATATCTCTATGGTTGGGTCCCAAACCCAACCATATATTAAAAAAAAGTACATAAAAGAAACAAATATATGTTTTGAAACGGATATACATTTCCTATTTTATAAAATCAAAATCAAACAATCTAGGAGCTCATTTTTAGTAGAGTGCATGCAAGTTTTCTACTCCACAACTTGCATAATCATTCATAGGTAAATCTTCTTGCTCAAATCAATCAAATTCAAAAGGTATTTTTGGATTTCTTATGTTTTTCTTCAATTTATATTAGTTTTGCATTGTTTTTTTATGAATTTTAGTCAAAAAATAAGATATTTGATAGGTTTTTTATTGTATTAAAATGATTGCTAATTTGTAATTTTTTATCAATTAATAGGCTTAAAATGGCTAATCCCAACCCCACTCAACATGAAAACCCTAACCCTGCTCAAGATGAAAACCCTCCAAATTTTCCTTCACCTAAACCGTTGTTTCCAAACCAAAACATGCCAAGAATACATGAATCTATTCATAAGAATTTAGATCAATTGATAAATGTATGTCAAACCTATGTGGCACTCGCTAAGCTATCAGACATGAGAAACACTTTAGAAAAAACCATTTCAAATGTTGAAACTTTGGCAACTCAACATAGTATATTTGCAGAGTGGTGAGAGGAACAAAGGAAATTTAATGCCAATTGGTTATATGATGAGGTGAGGGCACTTGATATTGAAAAATCCCAATTAGCCCAATTATGCATCGATCATAGAATAGGACAACCCCTTAATGTGTGAAAGCCAGTTTTTTTAATTAAATGGTGCACACATAGAGACATATTAGATAATTTCTGGAGATTTTGGTGGATGGTTTTTGATAAACCACCCAAAAACAATCTTGACGTCCCTTAGTATTTTCTCCAAAATTTATATGTTGAGTTTTTTTTAGGGAGGCATGTCAATTACTTTGACATGCAATATTTATAGAGTGTTGGTAGAGGGATGCCACATAATATGCCTAGATCACATTGAGTCACCCTAGTTCATCTTGCTCCACCTATTGTTGTTCCAACTCCACTACCTTACCCTGAGATTGCTTTAGATGTAGGGACTCAGAGAATTTATGCCTTGCATCCATTGAGTGATCATTTGGTCATGCAAAGACATCATGTTGCATAACCATTTCACGGTGCATCCCATCATGATGGTGATGAACCTAATACATCCAAACATGATGGTGATGCACCTACTACATCAAATCCAACCAGTACACCATCCTCTTTGGCACATATTTGTGTGCCCCATTATTGCATTGTGTGCAACAAAAAATGTTTAGGTCCTCTCTGACGGTCCATTGAGGATCCCATAGATACATTTGACTATGAGGTTCTGGATATGTCGGATGAAGGGATTGAAAAATCATAGAGTGGAGATTTGCAAGAGAGACATTAACTACGAGGGACGATTTGGGAGCATCAGTAAGACTTAAAGTAATTTCATAGTGTGTTTTATCTAAATTATTTCATATTTAATAAGAGATATTTGTACTAATATATGTTTATGTGCGAGAATATTTAATAGTTTCCAATAGAGGACCTTATTTCCCAAGTGTAGGAGGCTATGCAATCAACCATTTCAATTAGCCTAGAGAATCAGTATACAGTATTATTTAAATTTTTATTTAGATGTTAATTTTTGAAATATGTTATGTTTAAATATATGTACTACATATATTGAAAGTATAATGTAATCTTGTATTTTTATGCAGCAACCTAGTTCTTTTATAGCCATGTTGTAACATCCTATTACGTAACCCTGAAGGTTAAGAACAAAAGAGGACAAGATAATTTTTTATTTTTTTAAATAAGGAATAACATACAAATAAAGTTAATTACTAATTCAATAAAACGACAAAAAACATGGCCAAATATGACCTAAAGGACATCCCAAAGGAGAGAACTAATCCACCCTCCAGAGAAAATCCAAACAGGAGAAAAAATGATAGCTCCAGAGATTTGCTCTGGAACTTGCTCCTCTGCTCTGGAACCTGTGACTCAGGAGCCCGATACTATAGAACTCGTAGTTCTAGAGCTCGATACGACGGAACCTATAGTTCAGGAGCCCGATACTATGGAACCTACAATTCAGGAGCCTGATATTACAAAACCTACTCCTTTGCTTCGAAACTTTCTCCTTTGCTTTGGAACTTGTTGTTGCAACTTACAAGATAACAACAAAAAGCGTTGCTGGTCCGGTACTTACACAGATTGCAAATACGAAGGAAAAAACACATTTATAGATCAAGTTTAGCATAAAAATTAGGGAAAGAAAGCCAATAATAAACATCATTATCCAAGGGATTCTGATACCAACAGTAGAACCCGTAAACCAAATATAAAACATCACATATCTTCTCATTAAACTTATGATTACAACTTATCAAGAATTTACAATGTGCGTAAACGAAAAGGTGTTAATATAATATAATTTCCATGAACAAGATACAACAGCAGATAAGATAAATACAAAAAGGCATGTACACGAGTGCAATATGATAAATCAAGTACATGGGATAGATCAACTCTAATTGGTGCTCCGAAACCTATATGTTGGTCCCCAATGGTGGTGGCAACGCCTCCCTGCCATGTGGAATCCAAAGAGACACCCCACCATGCTTGTAGTTAGTCAAAAGCCCCAAGAAAAAGCAACAAGATAGGGGTAACATAAGGCCAACACTCACATCAAACATCGAGCAATACAAAATACAATGCATATAGCCGATCACCACAACATAAAGGTGCTTATCAGATGCCATGATGGGTACTACTCATGGCTACTACTGATCTAGGTACTAGAGTGAAAATTAGATGGAGATTCATCATGCGGGTTCAAAGAGATGGCACCACATGAAATCAAGTACACCTCTCATAGGAATGAGGAGGCTCAATCATGCCTGAATCCACGTCCCGTAGATGGATAACTCAATGCCCTGCAGACGGATGGGCCTTCTCGAGTGCATCCTTAGCCTTTACAAGTGCTCAAGGCCATGCATGGGGACTCAAAATCGTATTACTATTTTAACCCATTATTTTTATTTTTTTATCACTTGTTTACTCTACTCCGATACTAGTTTACCTGGCAGCCACTTGCGGGCCTCGAGCCCGTAGAGAGCCACTCCATATAACCACTCTTTTACCTAGACCTAGGCTCATCTCATTTAACCAAAAAAAGAATCCAAGTAACATGAAATACAATGAGAAGCCACAATTTTCTGTCCATGAAACATATCACACAACCAAGATAAAGTTGCTATAAAAAGACTCACATAACAGCAAAATTATAACATAAAATGGAGGCATCAAAATTGCATAGAAACTTAAATTGCCTGGATCAAATTTTTGAGCAAGACCCAGTTCATATTTTTCTATTTCTAATTGAAACCCACTTTCAAATTTTTTATTTTAACTTCGAAATAGCTGTTGTTTTAGAAAATGCCATTATGGCCATTTGGGCAAGAAAAATAATAATGAAAAAACAAAAGTGCCCAGAAATTAAATTCATGAAAACCCAGTTGATATATGGGCATGTGGAGTTAGAATCCACCTTCAAAATACATTTTTATTAGGTGGTTCATGAACAACAGGAAAAACATCTAAACATATGGCAAGAAAAACATGGAAAAATAAAAATGCTCCGATTAAAAATCTGCCAAAGACTCAGTTGAGATCTTGGTGATTCTACATGCAATCCACTCTTAAAATTCATTTACAGCAAGAGGATAATGAGAAAAAAATTAAATTTTAAAATAGAAATCATTCAACCTCAAGCATACAAAAATGAATGGAAGAGTTCATCCAATTTTGTAAATAAAATACAATTCAATTTAGAGATATACCAACATACAAGAAGCATGTGAGAATGCCAAAATTTTCCAGCCACATAAGATGGAAAAACAACAATAAAATACCTCAAGTAGCTCCAAAATAAAAATGGTAGAATGCCGAAAAGTTGAAGGCACAACCCAGCTTCAAATCCGAACAACAAGTGGAAAGAGGCATGCTGATTTCACAATCTTCAACCCACAAATTTTTCTAAAAAAATATTCCCCAAACTTAGCTGCCCCAAATCATAGGGTTTTCTACTCCAAGAAAAAAAAAAAAAAACCATTTGCTTCTCTCCCCAAAAGCTAAAAATGAAATATCCTCTCGAAAACAAAACTTCACTCTCTTTTTATATTTTCCCAAAATCTAAGCAAGGATGGAGAATAAGAAATTGAATAAAATTTGTTATAAAAACTCCCCCTCAAGGAAACAAATAATAGAGATTTCTAAATAAGAAAAATTAGAATTGCATAAAGTTTCCCAAAAGATAAATAATTCATTTAAAAAAAATATTTAAATCTCTACATTAGCTCCCCAAAAAGATTAAATGAAATTATGAAGGCTCACAAAATGGATTAATGAAATCATTTAAAATTTCCAAATGAAATGTGTCATTCTCTTGAATGATCAATAAAAATAATCTAAAATAATATATTTAAAATATCATGGATAAAACCATTGCAAATCTCCCATCCATAATACACTATAAAATACCATTTATGAAACTACGAAAAGATGCCAATGGAAACACATCATAAAACTGACTACCAAAATATAGCCACATAAAGATTAATGGAAACCAAGACAAAATACCTCAAGCAGAAAAACTGGAAAACCACCTATGATAGAAAGGTGTGCTGGACATACGGCTGAAAGGTGCTCCAGACATTACCCTTAGGTAACTGGATGGTATGACATCAACTCAGAAACACTGCACTAATAAGATACAATGGGCTAGTGTAGGAGACATTTGGCCTATATGACTACCTCCAGTTACCACCATCAAGGAATAGGAGTATGCTCAGGGCTATGAATCGAGGTAGAGTCGATACTTAGTACCTGTATCACTCCAATAACATGTCAAAGTATATATACATATAACATATATGATATAATTAAAACAACATCAATCATTAGGAACAAGGTCATGATATTGTAAGCCTCTCAAATACGAGTGTTATGACATCATCGCTTCCTATCCATAATCATACAAAAGCACTAATAACTAAGCATGTAATCCATAATAACTAATCATGATAACATCTATAAAGCTAATTCACAATTAAAATACCACCTTACCCACACTCGAGTTGGATAGGTGTGACATCCTCCCTCCCTAAGATTTGAATTACTCCTGGAAGTCATGTAAGCTCAATATGAAGCCATGTCACACATTAGTACTCAATATATAATAATCATCATTAATCGATTGTACTTCATTCCAAAGATGAGAAATATAATATACATCATTCACCATTGAACCAAATAGAAAAGACATCCATTTAGAATTCACTTTTATATGAATCATTATCAATATATTGACATATTCCTTACTTATAAAATCTCAACATGAAATAAAAAATAGCATGGTTAATCTTGCTAACATCACATGTATGCCAATTCTCAAAATAAGCATTTATTTTAACATCCACATTCATTCAAGGATAGGTTATAATACACATTGATTCCCACTAAGAATAGGGTAAAGAAGATGCATAAGCACTCAATAGTTCCCAAATCACCATTTTTTGCAACATTATTTATTTTCCACACACTTCCAATCTCACACATTAGAACATATTTGACATCATTTTCAACCAAATATAACAATTTTCACTTTCTAACAAAATAAACCATCTTTCAAATTTTTCATATGAAACCATATCCAACATGAGACATGCATTTACACTTACATACATACTTATATCATTGGGAATCACTTCGAAAGGCTACACAAGGGTCCATCTAGACACCGGGAAGCGGCATACTAATCCATGATACATAATCTGTGAACCAAGAGCCAAAATCCATATCACATAATCCATACCTCACACTTAGTGGCTTGATGGTGTTAGGCCACATGCACATGGTGAGACCATCCAAACAAGACCACAATGACATATCTCTTGTATAAGGTGGTTATCCTCCAAGAGATAGTCATCACACATAGGTGGGTAGTGGATCCTAGTTGTATAACAACCTCACATACCCCCATCCTCAAGGTTCCTTGTGTCTACTTCCTCATATACTCTCAATTGAGTCTGGCTCTCTTGTACCCAATGAGGAATTACATTACAACACAAGATCAACATTTGAAAATAACAAGTAGTAGTTTAGTCACCAAAGATCATAAATAAATATCAAATAAAGATTCAATTTCAGCATTAAAGCAAGAAATGTGCACAATTTCAACACTAAATCAAATGTAACCACGAGAGTTAAATGCAAATGAATATCACAAGCATGGCTAAACCATCACAATCAATTATAAATAAAGTGTTGGCCTTCACAATCAATAGAAGATCATCAATAACCATAAAGAAATTCCACAATCTTTGAAATGCACAGTACAACACTATGTGACTAGATACTAGCCACCAAACGAGGAAGGAGGGAACAATGTCTAACTATCACAATAGCCCCTCATGTGGTGTGGAGTGAGCATGCCAACCACATGGCATGAGGTGTACTCCTAGGCTACACCCCGCATCGCATCGTCACATGGCATGGACTCGCCAAGTGGCCCACGCACTCCTTGGTTGCCCACATGGGATGTGCACCTTGACCCCATCCCTCATCGTGTCTCAGTGCGACATGGCATACACCAGCCAAAGAAGGCACATACTGGTCATATCCCACATGGAAGTGTGTATGTGGCTCTGCAGAAGTAGGCACGTACAAAACACACCCTGCATAGTGATACCTCATGGAGAAGGCACATGCAGGTACTCGTCGTAGCCAGAGGTATACATGGCTAGGACATACCCATATGCTAATTGACCCAAAAAATATCAAAAGCAAGCATGAGTGTCCCTCTACAAGTGTACGAGGCCCCATTATGCTCATCACAAGTAGGCTAACAAAACACAATCTAATAGTGCACCTTCACATGTCTATGCATGTGGCATCGTATCTATTGCATCATGTCGAAACACTGACGGATACGGTATATATACAATGCATATATAAGTATATCAATATGGGGCTACTCGAGTCTCACCTCTCATATAGATGAGGTTGAATTACTAATGCTAGCTCAATGACCCTATAGGTGGCTAGGCAATACTAACAAATCAATGTTATTGTACTCAAATCTGGGAAATAGGCTAGCACATATGGATCAAGTACCTTGATCCATCATAACGGGAAGTAGTGAAAACTTTTCTTGGGATTGGTTGAGCTAAAAAAGCTCTGCACCACAATATGCACACACCACACACCCCACCCAAGGAACTTTGTGGCTGCTACTACCCCTTCACAGATTGAGGGACTAGAGAACCAAAAGAAGAGAATCAATGAAACTAACTTTTGGCTACTCTTGTATATATATAAATTTCAACCACACGTGGGTTGGCCCTCAATCAGGTAACAAAATAAAATCACACATAATGGTATGGTTAATCCCATACCTAAAATACAACATATTATTCATGGATGGGTACATAGTATCACCATCTATGGCACACAATGCAAGTACGGGTATTCACAACACTCAACCAATGCATAGTTACTGGTTTCTCACATATACGTGGGAGTTAAATTTACATACTCAATTTCCATTACTTTTCAAAAGATCCCATTCCATAAATACATATATTTCCGGAACCAGTGTGATTCCCTTTCCAAAATCATATCATCCATGGATGGGTACCCTATACCACAATCCTACGGGAACACAACTCAAGCACATGATATTCACAATACTCAACATGAACACTAATATAGGATGTTCATATAACAAGGAATACATTTTTCCTTTCCTTCTTACCAAAATAAAACAATTATGCAAGATCAAACTACCTTCGCAAGAACATGTACTCCCAACATCCATACAATCTTCTATTTTCAAGAAAATGATATCATTAAACAAAATTTTACAATTACAACCTTTATCTCATACGATATATCATAGTGCTACATGGAGTAAATAAATAATGCCATATTAATTCTCACATTCACATTCACAAGTATTCAGTGGTAAATCATCTTTTGACACACATGCATTGACCACATTTATTTCCTATACATAGTACAATATCATCGTAATGTTTACTCAAGACAAGGTATGCAACATTATCACTTCATCATGCATTAATCATTTTGCATTTTAAATCAAAGTACAATATATTAACATGTACATGATTTCGTAAGACCCAACAATGCAATTGGGGACTATAGGTCCTTTATCCAAGGTTTGATCTAATAAAACAAACCTTCACGAGAGCATAAACATTTCCTCATAAGAGGTAAGCATACAATGGATTTCATCATCACATAACCACTTTCACACAAATGCATCAATCATAAGAGAGCATGCAATAATCTCTATGAACTAACAACATGATCATTCATTTTCTATTACCATATTTATAATCTCAATAAAATGTGCAAAAGAAACTCCAAAACCACATAGGCTACAACCACACTCAGAAACCACTCAAGGGTCACAACCCTTTACACATCGAAAGAGCCACACATAAAGAATAAAGGTAAATAGAATACACTTCTTGGTAGGCTCAAGGATCTAACTAACCCTCACAAAAGCATCCCTCAACAAGATAGGCAAGAGGTAGGAAACAAAATCACTTGTTGCCATCCACCACACCCAACACACCAAGCAGGTATCAACCAAAAGTAGGGATCCTAGTGCTGCAACATGGGCTCTACCTCTAGGGCATCCTAAAGGAAACTAGGAACACATCAAAATACGTCATCACAAGGATGACCTATACACTATACTAAGGCATGAAAGCTAGTCAAACAAGACTATGGAAAATAATTTTACAAGCTCACACCACACATGCAAAACACAACATAACATAGAAGGCTCATGTACGCCAGAGCTCCCAGTGTGTGAACATGGGCTATGATACCAGATGTAACATCCTATTATGCAATCCTAAAGGTTAAGAACAAAAGAGGACAAGATAAATTTTTTTTTTTTAAATAAGGAATAACATACACATAAAGTTAATTACTAATTCAATAAAACGACAAAAAACATGGACAAATATGACCTAAAGGACATCCCAAAGGAGAGGACTAGTCCACCTTCCAGAGAAAATCCAAACAGGAGCAAAAATGATAGCTCCAGAGATTTGCTCTGGAACTTGCTCCTCTGCTCCGGAACCTGCAGTTCAGGAGCCCGATACTACGAAACCCACAGTTCTTGAGCCTGATACTATGGAACCTGCAGTTCAAGAGCCCGATACTACAGAAGCTACTCCTCTACTTCGAAACTTGATCCTTTGCTCTAGAACTTGCTCCTCTGCTCTAGAACTTGCTGCTGCTACTTACAAGATAGCAACAAAAAGCGTTGCTGCTCTGGAACTTACGTAGATTGGAAATACGAAGGAAAATACACATTTATAGTTCAAGTTTAGCATAAAAACTAGGGAAAGAAATCCAATAATAAACATCATAATACAAGGGATTTCGATACCAACATTGGAACCCATAAACCAAATATAAAACATCATATATCTTCTCTTTAAACTTATGATTACAACTTCTCAAGAGATTACAATGTGCGTAAAGGAAAAGGTGTTAATACAGTATCATTTCCATGAAAAATATACAACATCGGATAAGATAAATACACAAAGGCATGTACACAAGTGCAATATGATAAATCAAGTACATGGGATAGATCAACTCCAACTAGTGCTCCAAAACCTGTACGCTGGTCCCCAATGGCGGTGGCAACGCCTCCCTACCATCTGGACTCCAGAG
Source organism: Sequoiadendron giganteum (assembly GCA_007115665.2). Taxonomy (NCBI): domain Eukaryota; kingdom Viridiplantae; phylum Streptophyta; class Pinopsida; order Cupressales; family Cupressaceae; genus Sequoiadendron; species Sequoiadendron giganteum. Next base: position 47,007,946 of record VCHN02000014.1, on the reverse strand, counting down.
AGACCACCCCACCATGCTCGGAGGTAGTCACAAGGCCCAAGAAAAAGCAACAAGATAGGGTAACATAAGGCCAAAACTCACATTAGACATGGAGCAATACAAAATACAATGCATACAACCAATCACCACAACATAAAGGTGCTTATCAGATGCCATGATGGGTACTACTCATGGCTACTATGGATCTAGGTACTAGAGTGAAAATCATATGGAGATTCATCATGTGGGATCAAAGAGATGGCACTACATGGAATCAAGTACACCTCTCATAGGAACAAGGAGGCTCAATCATGCCTGAATCCACATCCTACAGGCAGATAACTCAACACCCCATAGATAGATGGGCCTTCTCGAGTGCATCCTTAGCCTTTACAAGCGCTCAAGGCCATGCACAAGGACTCAAAATTGTTTTAGTGTTTTACTCCATTATTTTTATTTAGTTATTACTTGTTTACTCTACTCCACTACTAATTTCCTTGGCAGCCACTTGCGGGCCTCGAGCCCATAGAGAGCCACTCCATATAACCACTCTTTTACCTAGACCTAGGCTCATCTCATTTAACCAAATGAGGAATCCAAGTAACATGAAATACAATGAGAAGCCACAATTTTCTATCCACGAAACATATCACACAACCAAGATAAAGTTGTTGTAAAAAGACTCATATAATAGCAAAATTATAACATAAAATGAAGGCATCAAAATTGCATAGAAATTCAAAGTGCTCGGATCGAATTTCTGAGCAAGACCAAGTTCATATTTTTCTGTTTCTAATTGAAAACCACTTTCAAATATTTGATTTTAACTCAGAAAGAGCTGATTTTTTAGAAAATTCCATTATGGCCATTTGGGCAAGAAAAAAATCATGAAAAAGCAAAAGTGCCCAGAAATTAAATTCATGAAAACCCAGTTGAGATATGGGCATGTGGAGTTATAATCCACCTTCAAAACACATTTTTATCTGATGGTTCATGAACATCAGGAAAAACGTCTAAACAGATGGCAAGAAAAACATGGAAAAATAAAAATGCTCTGATTAAAAATCTGCCAAAGACCTAGTTGAGATCTTGGCAATTCTACATGCAATCCACTCTTAAATTTCATTTATAGAAAGAGGATAATGAGCAGAATTTAAATTTTAAAACAAAAATCATTCAACCTCAAACATACAAAATGAATGGAAGAGTTCATCCAATTTTGTAAATAAAATAAAATTCAAATCAGAGATATACCAGCATACAAGAAGCATGTGAGAATACCAAAATTTTCCAGCCACATAAGATGGAAAAATAACAGTAAAATACCTCAAGTAGCTCCAAAATAAAAATGGTAGGATTCCCAAAAGTTGAAGACACAACCCAACTTCAAATCTGAACAACAAGTGGAAAGAGGTGTGTTGATTTCACAATCTTCAACCCACAAATTCTTCTCAAGAAATCTTCCCCAAACTCAGCTGCCCCAAATCATGGGGTTTTCTACTCCAAGCAAGAAAAAAAAACCATTTTCTTCTCTCCCCAAAAGCTAAAAATGAAATATCCTCTCCAAAACAAAACTTCATTCTTTTTTTATATTTTTCCAAAATCCAGGCAAGGATGGAGAATAAGAAATTGAATAAAATTTGTTATAAAAACTCCCCCTCAAGGAAACAAATAATAGAGGTTGCTAAATAAGAAAAATTAGAATTGCATAAAGCTGCCCCAAAAGATAAATAATTCATTTAAATAAATTATTTAAATCCCTCAAGGGAATAACAATTTAAATCCAGTCATTAAAATACACGAGCTCCCCAAAATGATTAAATGAAATTATGAGGGCTCACAAAATGGATTAATGAAATCGTTTAAAATTTCCAAACGAAATGTGTCATTCTTTTGAATGATGAATAAAAATAATATAAAATAATATATTTAAAATATCATGGATAAGACCATTGCAAATCTCCCATCCGTAATACACTATAGAATACCATTTATGAAACCACAAAAATATGCCAATGAAAACACATTACAACACTGACTACCAAAATATAGCCACATAAAGATTAATGGAAACCAAGAAAAAATACCTCAAGCAGACAAACTGGAAAACCACCTATGATAGAAATGTGCGCCAGATATATGGCTAAAAGGTGCTCCAGACATTACTGTTAGGTAACCGGATGGTATGACATCAACTCAGAAACACTGCAGTAATAAGATACAGTGGGCTAGGGTAGGGGACATTTGGCCTGACTGACTACCTCCAGTTACCACCATTGGGGAATAGGATTATGCTCAGACCTATGAATCCAAGTGGAGTCGATACTCAGTACCTGCATCACTCCAATAACACGTAAAAGTACATGTACATATAACATATATCATATAATTAAAACAACATCAATCATCAGGAAGAGGGTCATGATATCGTAAGCCTCTCGAATATGAGTGTTACGACATCATCCCTTCCTATCCATAATCATACAAAATCACTGATAATTAAGCATGTAATCCATAATAAATAATCATGATAACATTTATAATGCTAATTCATAATTAAAATACAACCTTACCCACGCTGGAGTTGGAGAGGTGTTACATATGTTGATTAAACCTGACCCATTGGATGAAGCTACACAATAAGTATATATATATTATTCTTGATATTATGAGCATATGTGCATGTTCATTGAAATTGTGTTACATTCTTATCATTTTTTATATAGGACACCATCTTAGCTACTTTATCCACTATGAGCCCATCTAGTGTCATAGCATCACAACAGGTATGTGTTTATTCTATATTGAAGATATTTCCATTTAGATAGGAGAAGATATATGTTTAGTAAATATGATTATTTTTCAACAATTATATGTTAATTTACATCATTTTTATTTTATCTTATATCGTCCTTTGCCCGACTCAACACTGTGATGAGTACAGGACCATTTATGTATATGAGAACTCCTAATCGTCCTAAGGCAAAATCATATGTAGACCGTCTTGTAGAAAAGAGAGAAATACTTGAGGTAAACAAGAATTGCATTATTTATATAATATAGTACACATATAGTAATTTTTCTATTAGTACACATATAGCAATTTTTCTATTAAATTCATAATTTATAAATGATAGTTATAAATTCTATTTACTAGTCTATCTTGTCAATCATTCACATAATTAATCTAATTTGTGGTTTGAATTGTTATTGTGTAGGAAGCTTCAGAGCAACTAAGCTCTTTGAGGAGGCTTGATTTTGATGGTCTTTAACATAGGATTAGAATTTGATATAGATTGATATGTACTTAGGGTTTGATAGATCTTGAGACGACATATATGCCATAATTTGTAAAACTTGTAAAACTATTTCCAAGTAGGCATACATGCCAAATTTGTATATGCACAAACACAATTATTCTACATTTTGATATATAATAATTTCAATATTCAATCTAATTTTTTCCTCGCGTGCATGTATTTCTACTTTGAATCTTCAAAATAGAATGTATAATTATCTTAGAATGGTTTGAATTTATGTTGATAAATTTTTATAGATTAATGAAATTGCATTTTAATAGAACATGAATTATAATTTTTAATACATCTATGTTAGAGTTCATTCACATTAAGGTTCACATACATTATAGTCCATGAGACCATATTTCTTTGAGGAGTTTTTTCAAACAATTCACTTCCTTTTCTATTGTACCAAATTTTTCATACATGTCTACCAAATTTTTTTTTATCAAATACTCAATTTGAGAATACACATGAATTCAAGCTCTATCGAATGAATTTACATTTGACATTGTTTTATTTTTTGAACTCCAGTAATAAAGTGGATAGATGATTTTTATTACAAAAGAAGTTAAAATTAATGAAAAATGGTATGAGAAACATTGTATAATATTTTATGAGAAGAATTATTTGAAAATATGCCTCAAAGAATCATGGTCTTATAGAAAAGACAAAAAATATGAAAAGAGCAGCTTATGATAGTCATTTGATTCTTTTGACCAATTAAAAAATTCAAACAAATGGATACAAATCAATGAAATATATGTTAGTAGAATATTCATTCAAAAGTAATATAATCATCTTGATAAAAATAAATGTCACTCAATATTCATTCAATCTCAATAACATGTAAAAGGTATAAAATCATCTTGAATAAGAATCATTGTCTTTCAACCATAGGGTTTTGATGCAACCTTCAAAAAAACTCCTTAAAATTGAATAAGATACATGTTCATTAGATTATTCATGTGAAATCTATACAATAATCATGATCAAAATTTAAGACATCACTCAACCATGATGCAACCATTAACAAACTAAATACAACTCCATGACATGCATGTTATTTGACCTGCCACATGCAATTTGTATTATTGTAATGCACAATAATGAATTTTTCTAACCATAATGCATCAATAAGAAAACTAGGCATACTATATGGGCTTTATTCAAACTAGTCATAATTCACACTTCACATAAAATTAATAACAATAATATGATATTGTCATATATGCCAATCAACTTTGTCTCAGACCAAACTTTCTATATCACAATTGTTGTCATATATGCCATTCAACCTAACACAATTGAGGTTTTGTATTTGGTAAGAATTTGTGTAGGAAATGAAAGTGAGAGATGATGGTTAAGGTGGATTTGAACAAATGAAGTTGTCTTAAGCATTGAAAAATCTATCAAACAAAGGGATCTTGTTGTCCTAAGCATATAAATTGAAGCAAAACAACTGAAGACTAAAATTAACCACTTACAAAAGGAATGAAAAGATAAGAAGAAGATTTTATCGTCAATGAAAAGGAGGTTAGTCTGATCTAAAAATAGTTCAAATGCATGTGGATGGGTACGTTTAGGCTAGGCATGGTCTTGTTTCAAACCAAAACATGTCGAAACATGGGGACGTTTGACCAGCAATATCCCTTAAGAGTCCAAAGTGCAAAAATTTAGTAATCTTTGATGAGATATTACTCAGAGACTGAGATTCTTATAAAATATTTGTCTAAGGATACGAGATTGTGTTGAGACCCTCTACAATAACCTCTTTCAGTTTTTTCTATCTCAGAGGAATTTTTCCATGGTGACAAATTTTTAGTTGAGGAAAAAGTTGTCATATGCAAGCAATGTAAAGTTGCAAAGTGGTGCAACTTTCATTTTGCAACTCATATGACCGAATAGGCTATTCCAAAAAATCTAGATGACTACATTTATGCTATAAATGGTCTTATTTTTCACCCCAATATACTGAATCACTCTGACATACATTCAACTGACTTGATCCCTTAAGACTCCAATGTGCAAAAAGGTAGCAATATTTGACGAGATATTATTCAAAAACCATGATTCTTACAGAATCTATGTCTAAGGATATGAGATCATATTGGGACCTTCTATAATAACCTCTCTCATTATTTTCTATCTTGGAGGAATTTTCTCGTGGTGCTGAGATTTTAGTTGAGGAAAAAGTTGTCCGATGTAAGCAGTGTAAAGATGCAAAGTGGTGCAACTTTTGTTTTGCAACTTGTATGACCAAATAGACTATTCCAACACCTATGTATGGGTGTTTTTATGCTAGAAATGGTCCCCTTTCACACCCAAACATGTTGAATCACTCTGAGCTGTGTTCAACCGGCTTGATCCCTTAAGAGTCCAAAGTGCAAAAAGGAAGAAATCTTTGACAGGCTATTACTCAAAAAATATGATGCTTATAGACTCTTATTTTGAGGCTACATGATCATTTTGGGACCCTCTATGATAAAATCTCTTGGATTTTGATATCTCAGAGGTATTTTCCCATGGTGATGAGTTTTCAATTCAGGAAAAAGTTATCAAAATGAAGTGTAAAGTTACAAACTTGTGCAACTTTCATTTTGCAACTCATACAACCAAACATATTGTTCCAACATGTCTGTATGGTTATGTTTACACTATTAATGGTCCTATTTTGCACCCAAACAAACCAAATCACTCTGATCTATATTGGAACGATGATTTCCCTTAAGAGTCCAAAATGCTAAAAGACAACAATCTTTGACGGGCTAGTATTCAAAAACTGTGATGCTTATAAAGTCTCCATCTGAGGATAAAAAATCACATTGGGACCCTCTACGATAAAATCTCTCCATTTTTTCTATCTCAGATGCATTTTCCTATGGTGAGGAGTTTTTAGTTGAGCAAAAAGTTGTCAAATGCAAGCAATGTAAAGTTACAAAGTGGTGTAACTTTCATTTTGCAACTCCTATGACAAAACAAACTATTAAAAAATGTCTGTATGGGTATGTTTATGCTAGAAATGGCCCTTTTTTTTCACTCAAACATGCCAAATCACTTTGAGCTTCATTGGATCAATGATTTCCATTAAGAGTCCAAAGTGTTAAAAGGTAGCAATCTTTTATGGTCTATTACTTGAAAAACTTGATGCTTATAGACTCTCCATATAAGGATATGGGATCATGTTGGGACCCTCTACAATAACCTCTCTTGGTTTTTTCTATCTCGTAGGTGTTTTCCCATGGTGACGAGTTTTTCAGTTGAGGAAAATGTTGTCAAATGGAAGCAATGTAATGTTGCAATGTGGTGCAACTTTTTTTTTGCAAATTGTACGACCAAAAAAATTGTTCCAACACATATAGATGTGTATTTTTATGCTATGAATGGTCCTCTTTACACCCAAACATGCCAAATCACTCTAAGCTACATTGGACCGATGATTCCCTTAAGATTCCAAAGTGCTAAAAGACAACAATCTTTGATGAGCTATTACTCAAAAGCCATGTCACATAGAAATAATATATATAATTCTCCAAGATCATGTAGGGCCCCTCTACAATAATCTCTCTTAGTTTTTGATATCTTTAAGGCATTTTCCCATGGAACCTTGAGTTTTTAATTAATGGAAAAAGGGTCAAATGGATGTAGTGTAAGGATGCAAAGGGGTTTAGGGTTCATTTTTCTCCTTGTGAGTAAGTGAATAAGTGAATCATTTACTCAAATAAACTTAATTTATGAACTACACACATGAATACAAAGTATACATTGGAATACTCATAGGTCACAAAGTATACACATAAGTTGTAAAGAATACACTTGAATACAGGTAAAGTATACACAATACGTGTGATATTATCATTCAATAATTGCTATCAAATATAGAATTTACAAAATTCCATGTAGGCATACAACAAATGACCCTAATACATATTCATTTCCTATTAGAGGAAAGAAATAGATCATATGATGCCTTCACGGTCTACACACTCTTGGACAACAGTAGCACATTGATGTTCTAGAGTGACAAGCATCTGTATACACCATCAAGGTAGTAGTTAAACCACATACAAGAATCACAAAAAAATTCAATAATAGGCCATAAAAGATAAAATATAATGTAAAATTTACTAATCTATCACATACCTCTGCCAAAGGATCAAAGCTAGCGATTGTTGCAGAAACTCCATGATCCATCATGCCACAAACATCACTATATACTTTGAATGACAAATATATATGATCATAATAGAAAATATTCATAAACTAACAAATCTATATTATTCTAAACAACCTAAATGATGATGAAATGGTAATGCAAACTACAAAATATTCTTACAATAACAAATCTATATTATTCTAATTTGTTGCATACCTATGCCAAAGGATTGGATTTGGTTATTGCTATAGTGGCTCCATGATCCATCGTGCGATAAACATTGAAATATAATTCGAATGAAAAATCTATATGATCACAATAGAAAATATTCTTAGATTAAAAAAATTATATTATTCTAAACAACCTAAATAATGATGAAATGGTAATTCAAACTAGAAAAGATTCTTAGAATAACAAATCTATATTATTCTAAACAACCTAAATAATGAACCTTAACAGATAAAAATATCAAAATGTGATGAACAATATCATATCTATCCCATACAAGAAATTATCCCCTACTCAAGTGTGCCTTAAGGGTCATCTCTTACCTTCAAAGTTTCGAGTAATGCTTCATGATAATCACTACCAATTGTTCATAGTTCATTTTTTTTGGTCTAGCATGATGTCTCAATAACTTAACCTTTGTTTCTATAACAAGGTGCAAATACATGAGAATGGTTTTTTATTTCTCATAGTCTTCAAATACAGTTATGTCATTATTTCTAATCATATATGTTTGCAATCAAGTTTCGTAAACAACAACTGAACCTATATGATCATAAGTTTTTAATCAACATTTAAATATACTTAGAATTAAAAATCTATATTATACTAAAAAACCTAAATGATGATGAAATGTTAGTGAAAACTAGAAAATATACTTAGAATAAAAAAACTATATTATTCTAAACAACCTAAAATATGATGAAATGGTACTGCAACCAAGTCCAAGAAACAACAACTGAACATGTAGATTCATAAACCCACCATCATCTATCATCGGTTGTGTTATATTTTCCTTTCCTTGTACACATTGTGCCAACCAATAGTATTATCCCTCTTCATTCCAATGTGATGCTATAACTACATAGACATGTCTTGGTTGTATAAAATCTAAAAAATGGTCGTAGTCAAGTGAATTTCCATTTCATCTTCTAAAGAGGATTGTGCTACATATAAAAGGGTTAGGTACTATGGAATCCATGTATGTACCCACCCACTTTACTCACATTGATCCCAATCACACTAAATACAATTCTATCAAAAACAAGACAACTCTAATTTATATATGGTCCATGCACTTGCATTTGAGCTTTGAAATCAATGCATCTCTAAAGAATATTTTATTTTTTGACATTCCAATTTGTCTCCCACTTTTCCATCCTCAACCAACCAAAAGAACCTATACACTTGAGAATCAAGTGTCCCTCCTCATGATAATACATAAGTACACTAATCAACAATAGAATGTGCATCACTGAATGTTGCACCACCTTTGATCTTCATTTGTTTCTTAACTAAAGCTCTCTTCACACATGTACTTGTGCCATCATGCTCACCTTTTCCATGCCCAACTTCAAAAAACTCAAAATATGTGGTACACCCCTCTCTATATGCATCTCGCTCAACCAATAAAAAATGCAACCATTCTAGAATTTACGTATGCAATTATCAGACCAAATCTGATGTTGACCCATTGCAATACCTTTTTCGTACAAGAAATTAAAAAAAATCAAAATAATGTTGTACAAACTCAGATGAATGAGATATATTATCACTCATGTAAAAATGGTACTCCCTAATTGTTTTCCTATCCTCTTCTATACTATCAAGGGCATGTATATATGTTATGTGGACAAAAATAACAATTTGAATAGAATTATAATAGTGTGATTGCACCTCATTTTATGGTTGCAAAGTGTAATTTTCAGAAAATAAACCACGGATATAATAGTTCCAATCGGGAAAGAGCCCTTACACATCTCGAATTATCGATCCAACCATTGTGACCTATGGCTATGCCTTGTATACTTCTAGAAAATATTTTTCTTAATATCAAAAATTAAATTAGTAATACTTACATCTTGTAACCAGCTCGCATCTAGAACCCTCTCCTCCACTCTTTAGTGTGTAATTGAGTGTCTCAAACCATTTTTTCTCAACAATATTGTTACCAAAATCATGATTGCTACCCTCATGAAATTATGTTGCAAAATTTGATAAAACACCACATTGCAAAAAGGTTTTATTTAAATAATAATTTCTATAAAATAAGAAACCATCACCTCTAATGCATAAAAATGAATCTAACAAGTCCTTGGATAACTTGGGAACTTGCATTGCATGACACTCCGACATTTCGTCAATATGCATAGTAGAATGAATATGGCATAATAATTCATGATACATTGAAAACTCAACATGGTATCAACATGTATTATGAACATGAATAGGTACATAATAAAATGGATTGAAAGACACAAAAGCCCTTTGTGAGATTTGCAAATTTGGATGTTCTTAACAAAATTGTTTGGCTACATTCCAAGAAATGTTTAGGATGTGGTGTGTGATCTTAATTATCAATTTGTAACTTTAAAACATCCTTTAATTCGGTGATACTCTAGAGTGAGAGTTCCAAAAAATTTAAATTTACATCTTTGCATTATCGGTTAGCTTCTTATCAACACGTGGAAGCCTCCCACTAAAAGCCCATGTATCATTTTGAAGAGGACTATTGAGTCTTTCTCTTCTTGAGAGTTCTCTATTCAATGTTTTACGATTTAGATTTAAATCAATACAAGTTTGTCTCATTAAATGAGCCTTTCTCAAATGATGGCTTACTAGTGAGGTTGTGATCACTCGACGAGCAACCCTTTTATCTTTTTCCTTATTAGTCTTTCTAATAGAGGTTAGAGCACTAAAATGATTTTTTACAATAATATTTTTTTTTTCAATTTTTTGTGACGCGAATCTTCAATTTTCGTAATAATGGTTTCATTTTGTAAGATGCATGTAATAGCATAAAAGTTGACATTTTTTGGTTATTGTCTTGCCAAAAAGTTATTCATTGAACATATCGGTAGCCAACAAACAAATTATTTGTTGTGACCTTTTTCTTTGAAGATTATCTATTATGTTCTCATCTATTTCAAGAAATCATTTAGTAGTTCTCATGTAATTAGGTGTTAAGGTTCATTTTCAATGTTATCAACATTTTCAGTTTTCAAGTTCAATGTTTATTATTAGAGAAAATAAGGTTTTGAAGGGGCCTTGAAACCCTTTACAAAAAAGTAAAGTTGTTTCAAAAGATAACCAAAAATATGAACCAAAATCCAACATGCAAAAAAAATCAACAATATAGTTTCCAAATAGTAGGAACAAGAAGAAAAAATACATATTCTTCAAAATATTAGTGGCTTCCATGTCACTCTCAATTATCTTCTGATGGACATCCATAACTTCAAAATCCTCTTTGATAGGGACCCCAAATTACATCGTAGTCTCGTTGTGAGTTCTAGCACCAGGCCCCACAACATTTACCTCTTTAATCAAAACATCCTGCAAACCAACAACCTTATCAACTGAAGTTTCCTCCACCACCTACCTATCCCCAATAGCTTCCTTATCACCAGGAGCTTCCTCCATTCATTTATTTTCCTTCTCATCAAGAATATTAAGGCCCTTAGCTTCATTTTGCATAACAGATTTAGTCACTTCAACAACCTTATCCAAATTCATATTAACTTGTTCCATCTTCTCTTCCAAGGACACAATTCTTTGTTCAAAATTTTTCTTTAGCTTAAGCATCTCCTCAACAACAATATTTAAAGCATCAAACAACTGGTCAACTTGAGTCTGTAGAGAAGACTTCAAAGAATCCCTAGCTTTTCTCATAGCCCCTCGAACCCTCACATTGGTCATATTAAACTCCTGAAAAATCCAATTTAAACAATCTAAAGAAGGAAATGGTACCCTCCTTCGCTAGACCCAAAATATTAGGCAAAATACTTTTCATTTCTTGGTGCATCCATGGCCTTTGATTTACCCTCCTAGGAGATACTATTCATTTCTTGGTTCTCAATAACCTCTTTTCCTATAGCCCTAGCCATTGATGTTTATATTTATGAAGAGATCTCACGATATCCTCAATCATTATCCTCTTTTTATTCTTCTTCTCCATCCTGTCATTAGGGGTTTCCATAGCATCTTACCCACCACCAACTTTTGGAGGAGAATCAATAGGCTCCTCATGCATAGGGCTACTAGACCTCTTAGCCAACTTAGTTTTGCTATCATCCTTCAATCCTTTCTTTCTCTTGGAACCCAAAATAGGGACCATAGGATTCACATCCCTAGAAACATCAATAATTTCTTTCAAGAGGGTAGAGGAAGTAGCTAACCCTATTTTACATGGTTTATCACTAGCCCCTTCCTCACTGCAAGTCTCATATTCCAGCGAATCAAGAGCATATTTACGTTTAAACCTCTTATCGGGAGCAAGGGGTTACGAATGAACTTCCATAGAAGCCTCAAATTTAGGTTCATAATCCTCATCCTCTTCACACTCAGACTCCTCCTCGAAAACCACTTTATTCTATTTACCTTTCAAACTAATCATTAGTTCCTCCTCCGACACAGTCTCATACTCCAAGGCCAATTTCTTTTTATTTCCTTTAGGAGACCTTTTAGGCTGCTTAGGAACCACATAAGCCTTGGAATAATCCATAATTAGGAGAATTAAATCAAAATATAGCATATAATTTTAAGGATTTATTTTATGATCCTTAATACTACTCTCCAAAGAAGCCAAAAGATAGAAAGGAAAGGAAACTTTCTTCTTATGTCAAAAATGATTCAAAAGAACAAAGTCATAACCATTAATAGTAGAGAACCGACCTTCTAAGGTTATGTACCTCATCAATTCTTTAGTGAAATCTACCCATAGAGCTTTGATGGAGTTGTGCAAGTAGCCACTACTTTTAGCATGCTCAAGCTTCATTTCTTCATCCCCTTTAAAGAAAAGATCTGAAAAGCAACATTAGATTCCTTATTTCTATACACATTTCTTCCCTATGTGGAAAGACTAGTCTTGTTCGATATGAAGTCCTCATTGCTATAAAATTTAGTACCACCCAACTTCAAAACCCTATTATTTCATCCCTTAACAAATTATTGTGTAGCGTATAGATTATTCCCATGGAGCCGCTCCAAGTATGGAATTAGCCCACCCTGCTGCAATATTTTCCAAACTTCAAATTTAATTTTCAACGTGTCAAGAGAAAATTTCTCTTCCCTATTTCTATCTCTACCCATGATCACAAACTTAGCAAAACCCAAGATCTTGAGAACTTTACAGACAATTAGAAGAAGCTTCGAGAACAAAGGCAAGGAAATACCCACAATCCGTGTGAGAACGAAATGGTTGAAGAGAGTCATTATTAACCTTGAAGGTTAACCCATATGGAGGTTACTTGAATTACCATAAAACCAATAACGATCCAACTCATGATCACTCCAAAGGATAATCTACCATGTGAATAGGGTCATGTGAACAAAGATTATAATGAATTTGTCATCCAACTTAGCACTTTTGGTAATCATTATTAAGACAAGAAAGTGCCTCAATAGGAAGAGGATCATCCACATCCAAAAACCTATAGTCTCTAACACAAAAATTATCAAAGACATCTGCAAGACCATTTCCCTCCTTGAAAAAATATGTGAAATATTAAATTCATCAAATGAATTTAAAATTTCAACAGCATCCAAAATAAGGGGTTCAACACTCAAGGAGGGGGCATGAGACTTCTTCAAGTTGTTGATAATATTCAATGAATCTCCCTCAAGCCACATCTTTCTAAAGCCTTTAGATTGATCCATCTTCAAACCATGATAGGTTGCAGACTTAAGTTCAATGTCATTAACATTTTCATTCTCACTATTTTCAATATTTTCAATAACAATTTCATGTTCAACAACATTTTCATTTTCAATAAGAATTTCATTTCCAACAACATTTTCATTTTCAATAACAAATTTCATTTCCGACAACATTTTCATTTTCAATAACAATTTCATTTTCAACAACATTTTCATTTTCAATAAAAAATTCATTTTCAATAACATTTTCAACAACATTTTAATTTTCAATTTCAATGTTTTTATTTTCAATTTCAATATGATGTTCAATATTTTCAAATTCGATTTCATCTTCACTTGAATTAAAATTTAACGATGCGGGAGAAACTTAAATTTAAATATTTGTCATACTTTGTCTTCTTTTCCTATATATTTGTATATATTTTTCTCTATATATTTCAATTTGATCTACTGTTAGTTTCCTTTTACCTTTTCTCTTACGATGACTACTCCTTCCCATTGCACAAACAAAAAAACACACACAAATGATTCTAATTGTAAATAAAGTGTAAAAGAATCTTCCATAAGAAGAATTTTATCTGACACAAACAAAAAGCATGATATTTTTATGATAGAAAGAATGTAGGGACCATTGAAATACTCAAAATGGTCCCATTTTTGTTTTTCGTAACTTACTAAATGGATATCCATTTCAAAATAGATATCCATTTTAAAAAGGATATCTATTATGCCTTGCACTTGACATGCCCACCGTTACTATTGCAAGTCTACCTTTATAACCTATAACAAAGGAAATTGATATTCATTTATAATGAATATCCATTATAAAGGGATATCTATTTACTATTATTTTTAGAATTATTATATGTTATGATATATATTTATTATATATTAATATTAATATTATATAATATATATTATCTTACTCTTCCTCTCCATCTCTCTCTCTCTCCCTCTCTCCCACTCCCCCCCTCTCTCTCTCCCATTCTCCCTCTCTTTATCTCTATCTCCCTCTCTCCCTCTCTCACACTCTCTTTCCCTCTTTCCCTCTATCTCCCTATCTCCCTCTCCCTCTCCATCTCCCTCTCCCTCTCTCTCCCAGTCTCCTCCTTATCTTCCTCTCTCTACCACTCTCACTCTCTCTTTATTTCCCACTCTCCAACTCTCTCTCTCTTCCTCCCTCTCTCCCCCTCTCTCCCTCTCCCTCTTTCCCTCTCAAGTCTTTCTCTCTCTTAGTCTCCCCCTTTCAGTTTTCTCCCTCTCTCCCTCACACCCTCTCCTATTATCTCTCTCTCTCTCTCTCTCTCCCTCTCTCTCTCTCTCTCTCTATGTCCCACTCTCCCTCTTTCCCTCATAGGTATTTCTCTCTCCCTCTCTCCTGCTCTCCCTCTCCCTCTCTCTCTACCACTCTCCCTCTCTCCCTTTGTCCCTTTCTCTCTATTCCTCTCTCTCTATTCCTTCCTCTCTCTCTCTCTCCCTCTCTCCCTCTCTCCCACTCCTTATCTCTCCCACTCTCTCTCTCCCTCTATCTCCCTCCACTCTCCCTCTCTCTTTTCCCAGTCTCTCTCCCTCCACTCTTGTTGTCCCTCTCGGGTCCGTTCTCTCTCTCTCTCTCCCTCTCTCCTCCTTTTCGTGTCTCTGTCTCCTCCCCTCTCCCCCCTCCCTCTCCTCTCTCTCTCTCTCTCCCTCTCTCCCTCTCAGTTCAATTTTCTCTCTCCTTCTCTCCCACTCACCCCCTTTCTCTCTCCCTCTCCCAGTCTCCCTCTCCATCTCCCTCTCCCTCTCTCTCTCCCTATCCCTCTCTCCCCCTATCCCTCTCTCCCCCTCTCCCTCTCCCTCTCCCTCTCTCTCCCAGTCTCCTCCTTATCTTCCTCTCTCTACCACTCTCACTCTCTCTTTATTTCCCACTCTCCAACTATCTCTCTATTTTTCCCTCTCTCCCCCTCTCTCCTTCTCCCTCTTTCCCTCTCAAGTCTTTCTCTCTCTTAGTCTCCCCCTTTTAGTTTTCTCCCTCTCTCCCTCTCTCCCTCACAACCACTCCTATTATCTTCCTCTCTCTCTCTCCCACTCTCCCTCTTTCCCTCCTAGGTATTTCTCTCTCCCTCTCTCCTACTCTCCCTCTCCCTCTCTCTCTACCACTCTACCTCTCTTCCTTTCTCCCTTTCTCTCTATTCCTCTCTCCCTCTCTCCCACTCTCCCTCTTTCCCTCCTAGGTATTTCTCTCTCCCTCTCTCCTACTCTCCCTCTCCCTCTCTCTCTACCACTCTACCTCTCTTCCTTTCTCCCTTTCTCTCTATTCCTCTCCCTCTCTTCCTTCCTCTCTCTCTCTCTCTCCTCTCTCCCTCTCCTTGTCTCTCCCACTCTCTCTCTCCCTCTATCTCTCTCCCTCTCTCTCTCTCCCACTCTCCCTCTCTCTCTCTCTTTTCCCCATCTCTCCCTCTCTCTCCCTCTCTACCACTCTCTCGTTGTCCCTATCAGGTCATTCTCTCTCTCTCTCTCTCTTTGGTGTAAGGGGGAATGGATGGAACACTCACTGTTCCATGCTCTGGGTCTCACCTTAGCAATTCTCTTTGGTGGCTCTCTCCACCAACTCAACCTATAGGTCATTACTCAAATTCAGATACCCCTGGTTCTACTAGCCATCCCCTCTTCCATCCATGTCATATAACACAACCAAAACTTGGTGCTTAACCTCTGTTTCATCCTTGACCCTTAATCATCCCTAAAGGCCAAACACACACAACACTCAACCAGATTATTGTAGGGGTGTAGAGATGTGGAAACATAATTCTTAGCATCCTCTTAGGTTTATCAACCAACCACTAGACTCCATTTCTCCATCGCTCCCTCCAAACCCTCACTTAGGGTTAAAAAGGCTACAAGCCTAAAGCCACTATTAGCCCTCCTAACTCGAGAAAAGTGGATGTTACTCAAAAAATTTCCCAAAGAACCCCAAATCTTCCCTATGGTTTCTTGGACCTGATGCCAACCTCTTCAATAATTCCAAAGGCTTAGGCCTTGTCTTGCCGTACACAGGTTTCTTCACCAACTTAGCAAATGTAGGGTTTTTTTGTCACTTCCTGGCCACCCGGTTGGACTGTCAAAGATTTCTTCCATCAAATGGATTGATGTAGCCTCTTACCAAATACCAGACCTCTGTATGGCCTTCTTCCACCTTTCTACCATGAGAATTTTCATGGAGGGGTCTCCCCTACAAGTTAGGTGTCTTTCACCTCTGGACTTCCCTAGCCGGTCATTGTCCAACTTGCCTAGGAGAAGTATTTTTTCATGCTTCCAAGACTCCAAACCACTCTTAAATCTAACTTATGTATAGAAATGGAGCCTAACCACATTTCCCAAGGGCCGTACTCAAGTACAAAGGGGAAAGCAATTAGGACTCCATCAATTACAGTCTGCCAATCAAAAATAGTAAACTAAAAGAGCCTAACTAACTGAATTCAAAAGCTTTTAATGAAGGAAACAATAACTATAGAACCAACCAATACATGGAAGTAAATTACATCACATCCCACATGAGTTCCAATGCCTGGTTATACCATTAACACTCTACCAAGAACAAGAACACAAAAAATAGTCAAATCTTCCTACTGTCCTTGATTATCATTCATGAAAAACTTCAATTTACAGAAATTCAAATGCCTTCCAAATGACTTCCAACCCAGCTACAGGTTGAGGAATACCTTTTATAGGTTTTCCAAAGTAGTTGTGCCTCTCTTGGGTCAGAAAAATCAGTTACCAAGTGGGAAAAAGTGCAAATTGTCCTAATTTGCCACTTTCCCCAACTTCCTAGAACTAACACAAATGAGTGTCTTAAACTCAAAACTTAAACACTCCTGATAGCTCTTGACCAAGGTATTTTGGTAAGCCACTCACTCAAATGCAATGGTCAACATGACCTTATAACATCAAAACTAAAATAGCCTGGCCTAGTGCTTCCTAGGTGTTTTCTAGGTGCTTCTACACCACTCTCCCTCTCTCCCTTTTATGTATTTCTCTCTCCCTCTATCTTTGTCTCCCTCTCCCCCTCTCCCCCTATCCCACTCTCCCTCTCTTTCTCTCTCTCCTACTCTCCCACTCTCCCTCTCTCCCTCTTAGTTCATTCTCTCTCCTTCTCTCCCATTCACCCCCTTTCTCTCTCCCTCTCCCACTCTCCCTCTCCCTCTATCTCTCTCTCTCTCCCACGCTACCTCTCTCTCTCACACACTCTATCTCTCTTCCTCTCTCCCTCTCTCCCATTCTCTCCCTCTCTTTCTTTAATACATAATGATTAAATATATATATTAGAGACCTGAGAAGGAGATTAAGACATCAGAGGGAGACTATGTATTAAATATATTATATAATATATAATATATAAAATATGGATTATATATATTATAAATAATATATACAATAATATATTTAATATATATACAATATATAAAATATAGATTATATATATTATATATAATATATACAATAATATATTTAATATATAATAAATATTATATAAAATATAGTATTTATTAAATATATTATGATATATTTAGATATAATAAATTTATTATATATTCAAAATACATGGAAAATGGATATTTGTTTCTAAAAAATATCCATTTATAATAGATTTCCATTACAAACAGATATCCATTTTTTTGAGTATTTTAAAACTCGAACCACAACTCATTTTCATGATGATCCTAGATGAGCAACGACCTCCATCATGAGCAACAACCTCCGATGTGATCCATGTATGTGCTTGAATCCATTTCTTTGCATTTTTTTCTTTTTTTTTTTTGCTAATTAGTGATTAATTTAGGTTTTTTTTCATTCTTTGTAGTTTTGTTGAATTTTTTCATTTCAATCTAAAACTACAAAAAAAATTGAAACCCTCACTAGAGGAAAAGAAAAAAAACATCAAACAAAAAAATTGAACTTTCATTACTGGAAAAAAAACATAAAATTGAACCTTCATTACCCCCTTTTTCCATTTATTTATACTATTTTACATTCTTGTCTATTTTTCCTTCTTCATTATCATTTATTCTTGTGTTTCTTAAATTCTTTCTTTGTTTCTTATTCTTAAGTTAGTATTTCTTTGCTAAAAAAATTGTTTCTAATTTTTTAAATTCTTTTGACTCACCTCAGCTCTAAAAATAGAAAGGACCCTTGTTGGAAGTATTCTACTCTAAATTGATGATACTTAGTGAATCTAGATCCATAGTTAGTACTGGTCAAACAAAACTTTTCCTAGTAGGAATAAGGAATTGGGCGAAGTTAATGGATAATACTCGATGGGCTATGAAGGAGGCTATCATATTGTATCATATTGTATGACAACCTCCTGCATATCCCATCTATTATTACTTATCAACTTTTCCCATTTCCTTATGGTTGTTGGGACAATTTTTGTTTAACCATTACTGACTATGTATCCACATTCACTAAGTATTTGCAATACGGAGGTTAACGCTTCCACATTACAACGAGGTAAAAATTTAATGTATTTTTTAGTGAGATTTCACATCAGTTTAACAAAAAAAAAATCATTTACATGCCTTAGACATAAATGAGATTTCCACATTTTTTCATCTGTAATCAATTAAGTCATTTATATTGAATGGTTTAAGGGGATTTTTAAACATGTATCTTATTAAAGTTACAAATTTAATGTAGGTTCAATTATATCTAAGTCATGGATCAATTCAATATTGATGATATCCATAATCCATCTCCATGCCCTCCATCTCCACATCCCCAAACTCCACACATCCACCACCTACATCTGATGGTGCTCTCTTGCGAGAAAAAATCAATGTGAATTTAGATCCATTTAGGATTAGGTTAACACTATTCGGAATGAAGAATGTATTCAACCATATTTTTTTCATCTACAATTAAAAATGTTGTTGATTTTTTTAGGTCAATTGATGTGGAGTTAGACGAGCATCAACGATGAATAGAGGAGAGGAGACAACCCCATTCTAAAAAGGAAAACACAAAGAAATGAAGATATGCAATAAAGAGCCACAACAATTTATTAAGACAATGATCTTATTGAATTTAATTAAATTTTTCAGTTCACACTGATAATGATCTTTTTTATAAACAATTTGACCTTGGATGAATATTTTATAAAGAATTTTGTTGGAAGGATATTTTATAAAGAATTTGGTTGGATGGATATTTTTAGTGCTGAAGTTATGAAGATAATATTATAATGATGAGAATTTTTTTTTGTAATAAATATTAAATAATTTATTATTTTAGTGTTTGTTCATATATAGTGTGCATATATAGTTGATTAGTTGAAGAAGGGGAGATCTACATGGAAAATCACTCTTTCTCCAACTAACATTCAATAATGTCCTAAGAACCCTAATAGGATTGAGTATCAACCTCTCAAGGTGAGTGAATACACAATTAGGAGGACTATGATATGAAAAACACTTAAAATTTGAAAAATGAAGCTTCTTATTACTGAAAATGAACAACCCCAAGCTAGGGTATGTGTACCTCGGAACCTGGAGATGCCAAATGGATTCTAGAAATACAAACAAAATTCTAATATATGGCTTGGAGGACTAAGACGCATTTACTCTCATCTTAGTCCCTCTGCTATTTTTTGGGGCAAACATAGGATCTTTGGATAATAGAACAAAATCGCAACTAAAAGATTCCACCTGGGGGACTAATATGCCTTTACTCTCATCTTAGTACTGATCTAAATTTTTGAAAAGTGTGAATGTGTTCCTGATCTCCCAATTTTGTAATTTCTTTTTCTCGGATCTTAGGTTCTGGAACAACAAGATTTGACCTATAGGCGAGTTTATGTGAAGATGACAAATTTGACAATGCAAATTTTCACTCCAAGTGATCTTCAAGTCTACAACCTGGATCTGTAAACACAAGTGGATAAGATGGAAAAAATTGTTGATTGTTAGTGAATGGGGGTTTTCCTTGGTCAAACCCCTTGTTGGTAATAAAACCTAGAAATGAAATCTAAATGATGTAGGAGATGGTGAATGAACAACATGCAATGCT
The DNA here is from genome assembly GCA_007115665.2 of Sequoiadendron giganteum. Lineage (NCBI taxonomy): Eukaryota > Viridiplantae > Streptophyta > Pinopsida > Cupressales > Cupressaceae > Sequoiadendron > Sequoiadendron giganteum. The sequence goes on along the minus strand of VCHN02000014.1, from coordinate 46,987,585 downwards.
ACAACTCACCAAAACCTTTCAAATACTACAAACTTGTGTGTAATGGATATGGATCTTGAAATGCTTGATACATCTTGTATTGCTTGCTTGCTTAGATCAAAACCCTACATCACAAATGTTAGCACAACAACACACATGATGCAAAAAAATCCTTAACATGATGTTTGAAACTTGATGATGGCTCCAATTACTTGATGAATTTCTCTTGAATGCTCCTGATCTCATAAATTTTCCTTACGAGTGAATGATTGCATTTATACTTGTTTATGCTTAATATCCTAAAATCATATCACACCAAGCTGACATACATGAATTCAAAGAATAAAGGAGGTTAAATCCCTCCAAGATTTGAAATTAAATCATGAAAATGACTCAAGGAGTACTAAGATACCCTAGGTGGAGTCTCTCTCCCAAGTGATGAAACTTGGGGGACATACACCAAAAAGAGTCCCAAAATACCTCAAAATTAGGGTCCTTGGACCTTGGGGGAACAAAGACGTCCTTAGAGGCATCTTAGTCTCGATCAAAAATCAGGGAAACACCAATCAAAATCATAGGGGGTCAAATAATCTTTGGAGAATGTGAGGAATAACCAAAAAAATATGTCATTCATAGGGCTTGTGGACATGAAATAGGGCCAATTAATCCACAAAGAAGGATAAAGAAAGCAAGGAAAGCCCAAACAAGTGTGAAAATGCAAGAGTGTGCATTTTAATACACTACAATAGTGTTTGTTCATGCATCATGGTTGACTGATGTCTTATTTGTTGATCATGAATATTGTATAGATTTCACATGAATAATCTAATGAACGTTTATCTTGTAAGGATTTTGTTTTAAGGTTGTATCAAACCCCTGTGGTGTACAAAATGTTCTTGTTTATGTATCATGGTTAAAATATATTGATTCTTATTCGTGATGATTTTATACCTTTTACTTGAAGGATCTAATGGAATTTTATTAAGCTTGAAGGTTTTAATGGCATGAATGTTGAATTGAGTTGTAATGGTTTTGTTGGATGGTTGCATCATTTCTTATTCTAAAGGGTCCCAACACAATAAAAATATCTCCCTCTCAACTCTCTCCCTGTCTCTCAGGTATATCTCTCTCACCCCCTCTCTCTCTATCTATCTCCCTTTTTCTCACCATCTCAACTCTCTCCCTCTCCCTCTCAAGTATTTCTCTCTTAGGTCCTTCCCTCTCTCTCTCTCTCTCTCTCTCTCTCTCTCTCTCACTCTTAGGTCCTTCCCTCTCTCTCTGTCAACTCTCTCTCTCTTCCTCTCTCCCTCCCTCTCTCCCACTTAAGTATTCTCTCTCTCTCCCTCTCAAGTCTCTATCTCTCCCCCTACCTCCCTCTCACATCTCTCTCTCTCTATCCCTCTATGTTATTTCTCTCTTTCTCTTTCTCCCTCTCACTCTAAGGTCTGCCTCTCTCTCCCAAGTATCTCTCTCTCTTCCTATATCCATCCCTCTCTCCCTATCTCAAGTATCTCTCTTACTCTCTCCCTCCCTCTCTCCCTCTCTCTCTCTTCCTCCCTCCCTCCCTCTTAAGTCTCTCTATCTTCCTCTCAAGTATCTTTGTCTTCCTCTCTGGCTCCCTCCCTCCCTCCCTCTCTCCCTCTCAATTCTCTCTCTCTCCTTGTCAAGTCTCTATCTCTCCCTCCCTCTCCGCCCTCTCTCTCTCTCCCCCCCCTCTCTCTCTCTCCCTCTTAGGTATTTCTCTCTTTCTCTCTCCCTCTCTCTCTTGTGAATTGGAAACACATCAATAAATATATAATATATACTATGTATTAAATATATTATATTAATATTGTGTAATATATTATATATTTTATAATATTAACATAATATATATATAGTATATAATATATAAAATACTATACAAAATATCTGTAGTATACATTATAATATTTAATAATATATAATATATAATATATTTGTATATTAGTATATATTACAATATTAAAAATTATGTAAATTATAAATAATAGAAGTAAAATATATCCATTTTTTTCAATAAAATGAGTAGGCTCGAGATTTGGCCCAGGATTTGGTTTCTGGATTGGCTAATTTGGAATGTCGACCCAAAAATTGTGTTTAGAAAATTTCCTTAGTTTTTTAAGTTTTCCCTTGTGGCTAACAATTTTTTTTTAACCAAATTTCATGAAATTAAAAAGAGTTTATACAAAAAATTGCAGCTTTCCACCAATATAAGATATGTCTAGTTTTGAATTTAATAAATAATTATTATTGATTTTCTACATACATTACGACTAAAGTCCTGATTGAAAAACTTCTATATATTTCAAACTAAACATTTTTTAAATCTACAAGATGCATAACATTCTATGCTTTGCATACTATAGGATTTAAAAAAATCAATTTCATAAATTTTTCACCAAGTTATGGTGGTTAGACACACATGATTTAATAATTTTGAAATGTTCTAATAAAAAATCCATAACTTATTATTTACATGGAAAAAATTACAAAAACAAAATAGGCACATCCAGGCCAGTGTCCTCTACATATATTGAAAGATATAAAAAAAAAATTGTACTTAGGGTGGTCAGACATACACCTCTTTCTTATCTTTTTCTTGAAAATTTAGTACCACTACTTTGAAATTACAATTTTTTTAAAAATAGATTTAAATTTTTCCAAAAAGAACTAGTAGGCTAGAAACTACATTCAATTTTTTACAGCTTTTCTTCTTTACATATTTTTAAAATTATGTTAATAACCTATTCAATTTTTATGTCAAGTTTCCTAACTCTATTTTTTTGAATTTTCATTGCCACTTAGAGGAAACAAATATTCATTCAATTTAGTTTTAAGAATTATTATATGTTATAATATATTTATTTTACATTAATATATATTATATATTAATATTATAATAATATACAATATTTATTATCCCACTCTCCCTCTCTCTCCTCCTCTGTCTCCCCCTCTCTCTCCATATCTCTCCCTCTATCTCCCTCCCCCTCTCTGTCCCTCTCAGGTCTCCCTCTCTTCCTCTCTCTCCCTCTCTTCCTCTCTCTCCCTCTCTTCCTCTCTCTCTCTCTCTCCCTCCCTATGTCCCTCTATTTATCTATCTCTCCCTATCTCCCTCTCCCTCTCCCTTTCTCTCTCTCCCTCCCTTTGTCCCTCTATATATACCTCTCTCCCTATCTCCCACTCTCCCTCTCTCCCTCTCTCCCTCTGAAGTCTTTCTCTCTCTCCCTCTCTCCCACTCAAGTCTCTCTCTCTCTCTATCCTATTCTCCCTCTCTCTCACTCTCTCCCTCTTAGGTCT